>CM035840.1:11394742-12601482 GCA_020510985.1 Pholidichthys leucotaenia | reverse complement strand
GTAGCCTTTGTTACTTTGGTCCCAGCTCTCTGCAGGTCATTCACTAGGTCCCACCGTGTGGTTCTGGGATTTTTGCTCACCGTTCTCGTGATCATTTTGACCCCACGGGGTGAGATCTTGCGTGGAACCCCAGATCGAGGGAGATTATCAGTGATCTTGTATGTCTTCCATTTTCTAATAATTGCTCCCACAGTTGATTTCTTCATACCAAGCTGCTTACCTATTGCAGATTCAGTCTTCCCAGCTTGGTGCAAGTCTACAATTTTGTTTCTGGTGTCCTTTGACAGCTCTTTGGTCTTGACCATAGCGGAGTTTGGAGTCTGACTGTTTGAGGTTGTGGACAGGTGTCTTTTATACTGATAACGAGTTCAAACAGGTGCCATTAGTACAGGTAACAAGTGGAGGACAGAGGAGCCTCTTAAAGAAGAAGTTACAGGTCTGTGAGAGCCAGAAATCTTGCTTGTTTGTAGGTGACCAAATACTTATTTTGCCAAGGAATTTACCAATTAATTCATTAAAAATCCTTCAATGTGATTTTCTGGATTTTTTTTCTCATTTTGTCTCTCATAGTTGAGGTATACCTATGATGAAAATTGGAGACCCCTCTCATCTTTTAAGTGGGAGAACTTGCACAATTGGCCGGCGGAGAACGCAACGCGTGGACCTGAACGCACCACGCCCGAGCCTGAGGAACAAAGATCGTCTATCCCCTCCCACCGCTCCAACGCATCTGCACGAGCCTGAGGGACAAAAGATCGTCTATTTCCTCTCACCGCTCCAATGCACCATGGCCAATCATGCAGCCACAGCTCAACCTGGATTTTATCTGCGCCGATCTCCACCAAGATTCTGCACCCTGGTTCTCCTCTCCAGCGGCCCACCCAAGCACGGAATCCCCGCGCACGCACCGGGGAGTTACAAGGACGGCGCATCACGCACGGGACAATAAAGGCTACAAGAGACCGCCATCGTCCTCCGCCGCTGCATATGCCCAAGAAAAACGGCCGATCGCCACCCTCTGAACCTTCAGGGCTGCCCGTTCACCTGAAGCAAGCACGCAGCTCGCCACTGGATTTTTTTAATGGTCTCAGCCACAGCACAAAGGGATTTCAGCCGTCAGCTGTTCCCGGGGGGTTTTGGGGTTGCTCCTGCACCTAAAGCCAACATGCCAGTCCCTCTGCTTTTGTTTATTTTTTTTCTTACAGCCGCTCCTGCTTTTCTTCATGGCCACGAGAGGAGCCAGAGACTAATTTTTCTTCTTCTGATCTCTGCATGTTCAGACGGGACATCGCGGAGCAGCAAACACTTTTGGCGCGACTCGAACGATTTTCCCGCGCCCGGTCAGCATGTACTACCCCCCCCCCCCCCCCCTGCACAGAGCTTTTCCCTGCTCGCTGCCCAGACTGCAACATCGAGGTCACGGTCCCCTACCGTTCCCTCTGGGGGGGGGGGCAGTGTAGCGGTTTGATTCATCCCCCACAACACACAGACAGAACACAGAGACAGTCAGCTCGCACTCCTGGGTTTTTTCCGCTGCATGCTGCGTTTACAGCCGTGAAGTTAAAGTGTTCATGCGTCTTGTCCTGACTGTGCTTCTTCTGAGCATCTTACATATGTAGATGTGCTTTGGTGTAAATCCCCACAAACAGACTGGTCAAACACAGCGCTCGGCTAGAGCAAATAATAGAACAGTGAAATGTGTATTAATGTCTACAGGCAGACTTGTTTCGTCTGGCTCACCTCTGTAATGTTAATGTTGCCTTTCATGCAAATGTCTCATGCCTGTCCTGTTATCTGTTTGATCAGACCAACTGCTGTGAATGCTTTGATGTATTGTTGTAGTTGGGTGTATATATATACTGCATTGTAACCATGCTCTCATTCTCTCTCAATCTCACTTCAACCTCTGCTGCAGGACACAGACTTTGTGTCCTCCTCCTTCTCTGAGAGCCGTGGGCTCGCTCCCGGCGCGCACGCACGGCGCCGGGAGAGGAGCTCGTGACAGCGGTATGATTAATAAATCTCTACTTAAAACCTCCAACAACGCCGCTTTATTTCATGCCGCCGCAGCTGACTAAATACTTTTTTGCCCCACTGTATATGCTGCTTGGTATTCCCATAGAATTTGGATGAATGGTGAAACATTTCAGAAGTAAAAAATACTTGAATCCAGTTGACTGAGCTTTCATCCTGCATACCGACCCACCTGGATGACTGAGAATCTTCACCAAATTAAGAAATTGAATTAATTTTGCATTCATTGTAAGTCTTAATTATTTTTATTGTAATTGAATTATATTTCATCCATCCATCCATCGATCTTCTACCGCTTTACCGGAGGTCCGGGTCGCGGAGGCAGCAGTTCAAGCAGAGAAGCCCAGACTTCCCTCTCCCCAGCCACCTGCTCCAGCTCTTCAGAGAGGATACCAAGGCGTTCCCAGACCAGCTGGGAGACAGTCTCTCCAGTGAGTCCTGGGTCTGCCCCGGGGTCTCCTCCCAGTGGGACGTGCCCGAAACACCTCAAGTGGGAGGCGTCCAGGAGGCATCCTAATCAGATGCCCATACCAAATCAACTGACTCCTTTCAATGTGGAGGAGAGGACAATCCACCTTTTTCTGGCTGAGGACCATGGACTCGGACTTGGAGGTGCTGATTCTTATCCCAGCCGCTTCACACTCAGCGGCAAACCATCCCAGCAAGAGCTGTAGGTCATTGCTGGATGAAGCCAACAGGACAACATCATCTGCAAACAACAGAGATGAGATCCTGTGGTCACCAAGCATGACACCCTCCATTCCCTGGCTGTGCCTAGAAATCCTGTTCATAAAAATTATGAGCAGGATCGGTAACAAAGGGCAGCCCTGGCGGAGTCCAACTCTCACTGGGAATAAGTCCGACCAAGTGTTGGCAATACGAACCAAACTCTCACAATGGTCGTACAGAGACCGAATAGCTCATAACAACAAGCCCGATACCCCATACTCCCGAAGCACCCCCCACAAAAAACCACGAGGGACGCTGTCAAATGCCTTCTCCAAGTCCACAAAATACATGTAAACTGGTTGGGCAAACTCCCACAAACCCTTGAGAATTCTCGAGAGGGTAAAGAGCTGGGCCGATGTGCCACAGCCAGGACGAAAACCACATTGCTCCTCCTAAATCCGAGGTTCGACTAATGGCCGGACTCTCCTCTCCAGTATCTTGGCATAGACCTTTCCAGGGAGGCTGAGGAGTGTGATCCCTCTGAAGTTGGAGCACACCCTCTGGTCCCCTTTTCTGAAGAAAGGAACCACAACCCCGGTTTGCCATGCCAAAGGCAGTGCCCCCACCTCCACGCAATGTTGCAGAGGCGTGTCAACCATGACAGCCCTACAATATCCAGGGCCTTGAGGTACTCAGGGCAAATCTCATCCACCCCCAGGGCCCGGCCACCAAGGAGATTTTTAACCACCTTGGCGACCTCAGCCCCTGTGATAGGCGAGTCATCCCCCTCATCCACAAACCCTGCTTCCTCTGTGGAAGGCGTATCAGTGGGATTGAGGAGATCCTCAAAGTATTCCTTCCACCGCCCGACGATATCCCCAGTTGAAGTCAACAGCGCCATCCACACCATACACAGTGTGGACAGGGAGCTGCTTCCCCCTCCTGAGCCGCCAGACAGTTTGCCAGAATCTCTTCGAGGCCAACCGAAAGTCTTGTTCCATGGCCTCACCGAACTCCTCCCATACCCAGGTTTTTGCTTCAGCAACCACCCGAGCTGCACTCCGCTTGGCCTGCCGGTACACCTCAGCTGCTTTGGGAGTCCCACAAGCCAACCAAGCCTGATAGGACTCCTTATTCAGCTTAATGGCCCCCCTCACCACTGGTGTCCACCACTTGATTCGGGGGTTGCCACCACGAGATGTACCGACCACCTTGCGGCCGCAGCTCTGGGCCGCCGCTTCAATAACAGAGGTGGAGAACATGGCCCATTCAGACTCCATGTCTCCAGACTCCCTCGGAATGTGGTTGAAGTTCTTCCAGAGGTGGGAGTTGAAGACCTCCCGGACAGGGGCCTCAGCCAGACATTCCCAGCACACCCTCACTATACACTTGGGTCTACCAGGTCTGAATGGCTTCCTCCCCTGCCATCGGATCCAACTCACCACCAGGTGGTGATCAGTTGACAGCTCTGCACCTCTCTTTACTCGGGTGTCCAGGACATACGGTCGCAGGTCTGATGACACGATAACAAAATCAATCATCGACCTGCGACCTAGGGTGTCCTGGTGCCAGGTGTACATATGGACACCCTTATGCTTGAACATGGTGTTCATTATGGACAAACTGTGGTTTGCACAGAAGTCCAATAACTGAACACCACTCGGGTTCAGATCGGGCAGGCCGTTCCTCCCAATCACCCCCCTCCAGCTTTCACTGTCGTTGCCCATGTGCGCACTGAAGTCCCCCAGTAGGACAATGGAGTCTCCAAGAGGAATGAATTATATGAATGAATTATATTTCATTTCATTTTTATTTACTTTGCTCATTGTTCTATTTTATTATACATTATTTATATAGTCCGCCAAGGTCTCCGCCTTTGACTGCCACCTAATCCACATAGCACCGGACTTCCATGATCCCTCCTGCAGGTGGTGAACCTACTGGAGGGCGGACCCATGTAACTCCTTCGGGCTGAGCCCGGCCGGGTCCCATGGGTGGAAACCCGGCCACCAGACGCTAGCCTTCGAGCCCCTCCCCCAGGCCTGGCTCCAGGGTGGGGCCCCGGTAACCCCATACCGGGCGGGGTACACTGAATCCTTGATATACAATTTATCATGAGAGTCTGTTGGAGCAGTGCCTTTGGCATGGCAAACCGGGGTGGTGGTTCCTCTCTTCAAAAAAGGGGACCGGAGGGTGTGCTCCAACTTTAGAGGGATCACACTCCTCAGCCTCCCTGGGAAGGTCTATGCCAAGGTATTGGAGAGGAGAGTCCGGCCGTTGGTCGAACCTCGGATTCAGGAGGAGCAATGTGGTTTTCGTCCTGGCCGTGGCACATCGGACCAGCTCTTTACCCTCTCGAGAATTCTTGAGGGTTCGTGGGAGTTTGCCCAACCAGTTTACATGTGTTTTGTGGACTTGGAGAAGGCATTTGACCGCGTCCCTCGTGGATTTTTGTGGGGGGTGCTTCGGGAGTATGGGGTATCGGGCTTGTTGTTACGAGCTATTCGGTCTCTGTACGACCGTTGTGAGAGTTTAGTTCGCATTGCCAACACTCGGTCGGAGTCATTCCCAGTGAGAGTTGGACTCCGCCAGGGCTGCCCTTTGTCACCGGTCCTGTTCATAATTTTTATGGACAGGATTTCTAGGCGCAGCCAGGGAATGGAGGGTGTCATGCTTGGTGACCACAGGATCTCATCTCTGTTGTTTGCAGATGATGTTGTCCTGTTGGCTTCATCCAGCAATGACCTACAGCTCTTGCTGGGACGGTTTGCCGCTGAGTGTGAAGCGGCTGGGATGAGAATCAGCACCTCCAAGTCCGAGTCCATGGTCCTCAGCCGGAAAAAGGTGGATTGTCCTCTCCGGGTTGGGGACAGGCTCCTGCCCCAAGTGGAGGAGTTTAAGTATCTTGGGGTCTTGTTCACGAGTGAGGGGAAAATGGAGCGAGAGATCGACAGACGGATTGGAGCAGCATCTGCAGTGATGCGGACGTTGTACCGGTCTGTTGTGGTGAAGAGGGAGCTTAGTTCTAAGGCAAAGCTGTCGATTTACCAGTCAATCTACGTTCCTACTCTCACCTATGGTCACGAGCTTTGGGTAATGACCGAAAGAACGAGATCGCGGATACAAGCGGCTGAAATGAGCTTTCTCCGTAGGATTGCTGGACTCACCCTCAGAGATAGGGTGAGGAGCTCAGTCATCCGGGAGAGGCTCAGAGTAGAACCGCTGCTCCTCCACATTGAAAGGAGTCAGTTGAGGTGGTATGGGCATCTGATTAGGATGCCTCCTGGACGCCTCCCACTTGAGGTGTTTCAGGCACGTCCCACTGGGAGAAGACCCCGGGGCAGACCCAGGACTCGGTGGAGAGACTATGTCTCCCAGCTAGTCTGGGAACGCCTTGGTATCCCCTCTGAAGAGCTGGAGCAGGTGGCTGGGGAGAGGGAAGTCTGGGCTTCTCTGCTTGAACTGCTGCCTCCGCGACCCGGACCTCCGGAAAAGCGGTAGAAGATGGATGGATGGATGGATGGATTATTTATATATATATATATATATATATATATATACAGTATATATATATACTGTATTTTATTATCACATCCGGGCTAAATTAGCAAAATGTATAGGCATACTGGGGAAGACGAGACACATCTTGGACTATAAATCATTGGTCTTATTGTACAATTCACTGTTTTTACCTTATCTTAACTACTGTGTAGAAGTCTGGGGAAACACCTACAAGACCAACCTACAAGCAATATGCACATCACAAAAAAGAGCTATAAGGATAATAAACAATGCAGGATATAGAGACCATACCAATTCGTTGTTCTTGAAGTCACATGTCATAAAGTTCATCGATTTAGTTAAATTTAAGACAGCACAAGTAATGTACAGGGCAATTAATAATCAACTCCCATCTAATATACAAAAAATATTTAAAAAAAGACAATGATCATAATTTGAGAGGAGACTTAAACTTCACAAAACCCAAGATACGTACAACCAAGAAAAGTCTGTGCATATCTGTCTGTGGGGTGGATTTGTGGAACAGTCTGGAGCAGGAACTGAAACTATGTACAAACAGAAATCAATTTAAAAAGAGGTATAAGCACCATTTGTTGAAAGGATATATGTTAGAAGGGTAGAATTTATATGTACGATTCATTATGTTCACTCTGGGACATTATGGGACACTATGGAATGGTGGGTGGGACAGCACTGTGTGTATCTGTGTCATTTGAGACTGGTTTTGATGTATGGACTTCATTGTATGTTAGAATGGACAGGTGTTAATGTTGATCTGTAAAAAATACAGTAAATTGTTTACTTGGGGTCTTAAAGGTAGTAATTTGTATAAAATTCACATGGGTGTATCGATGGAAAAGAGGAGATGGAATTAATAAGTGTTCACTTCTTCCTTCTCCCTTTTGAACAGTGTATACTGTAACTTTATTGCATTTGCTATTTGCTTGTTTTTTGTTATATTTTTTGTGTTCGAAATAAACTATTATCATTTTATAAGCATTTCTTTATGTTCACGAGTTTTATTCATATTTCACATTGCCCTTGCAATAAAGTTGTGAATGAAACTGCAATAATGTGATTTTCTTTTAAGGGACAAAAAGTATTGGTGTCAGTATTGAAGAAAAAGTCCCATAAATTAATGGTATCGTATCGAACGGAAAAATGCTGGTATCGCACATCGCTACTCACCAGTTTATAATCCGTGTTTGACAAAACAATAAAAGCCAAAGTTATTATTCAGAGCCCCTGAAGGAACAATGCTGTGAAAAAAGAAAAAAAATCACATCCAAGTTTTACTGGACTGAGGGAACTAAATACAATTTCATGCCACATGATGCATCTTGTTCCCACATTTTAGTTAATTCATTTGCACATTATAATTACTTTGTTCTCTGATTTTCATTAATTCGATCCTGTGTTTTAATTATTTCAATTTGATTATAAAATCTTGAATAGAGGCAGTTCATAAATCTGATCTAGTTCTGTACAGACTGAATCCCAGCTGAACCCGCTCAGCACAACCCAGACAGAACTGTGCACATTTAAATGTGATGCATCAAATGTAATAAATTTATGAGTTATTCAAGGCAAAGGATGCTCAACCCTAAGAGAAAGTGATGTTTACTTCTTTACAATTAATATTTCAGATATACATCAGATGGACTGAGATTGAATGTCATCTAAAGGATTTTCAGTCTGTTTGGTTAATTTCCAAGTTGTTACTTACAGTATGGATTATTGTATTATTGGAAACATGGATGGGTTTTTTTTTACAGACCCTATCCTTAACAAAATATGGCAACAGTAAAAATGGAGAGCAAGCAGTAAATCTTAATTTTGCCTGAGGCACCAGGAATCTGGCCCTATCTCAGGCCAAGCCGTGTCCATTTGATTAGCAGCCTGGCTGCACCATTTGAACTGAGTTTAACCCTGTAGACCAATCTAGAAACACATTTTATCTGTGTGTAGCAACTTTCGTCATCGGGCTTAAATCACTCCTAAGCAGCATGCTGCAAACTGCAAATCGAACACAATCATTTGCTCACTCTTATCAGAAGGAGGTCAGTGAGGGGTGGGGTGGGACAGTGGACACATACTGTGCCTTGTTGGACTGCAAAACCAATGTATTTATTTCAGGAGTTGGACACTGGACAGATTCACACACAAAAAAAGAGAGTCATAACAATTTGACATGATTGGCCAGGTTCCTTATTACTCATGCCATCTGCGTGCTCGAAACGGCCAAAGCATAGATTTACTGAGTTAGGCCCTTAATTACCAGCAAATAAGCAATCTGACAGATTAAAATGCAAGGCACACAAATACTTCAGGTGTAAAAGACTGATGGTGCAACAAAGAGGCTGCATAAACGGTAGGCAAAAAGGGAAAAAAAACTGCTCTAAGCGTAACAATATTGAGGAAGTGTTGTACTGTATAATCCCAGGTGAATGATGGCTTATGCATTTAATATTTTTTGCTGTTTAATCATGGAGTCCTTTTGATATTTTACTCGTGTGAAGCCAAGTTTAGTCAAACACAAATGTCTTAAAGGGAAATGTTTCATGAAAATATACTGGACAGTATTTTTCTTTCATTCAGGTTACGCTGTATCATACTAAGGTTTATTTTTCACATTTCTTCCTGGAACATGTTTTGTGTTGCATCAAAATGTAACCTGACATAGAGCTGGAATCCCACTGACACGCCTTGCACAGAGGAAGCAGGGCTTGAGGATGGGGGGGACAACTCGCCCATCACAGGAACTGAGGTTGCCAAAGTGGTTAAACTTTGGTGGCCGGGCCCCGGGGGGTGGACGAGATTTGCCCTGAGTACCTCAAGGCCCTGGATGTTGTAGGGCTGTTATGGTTGACACGCCTCTGCAATGTTGTGTGGAGGTCAGGGACAGTGCTTCTGACATGGCAAACTAGGGTGGTGGTTCCTGTTTTTAAAAAGGGTGTGTTCCAACTTTAGGAGGATCACACTTCTCAGCCTCCCTGGGAAGGTATATCCCAGGGTACTGGAGAGAAGAGTCCACCTCTTTACCCTCTCGAGAATCCTCGAGGGTTCGTGGGAGTTTGCCCAAGCAATTTTCTGTAAGATTGAACTTGTTTTACAAAAGTTTTTACTTGTTTTAAGCAATTTAATCTTACTTTGTTGGCAGATATTTGTTTTCTGAAGAAGTTCAGTGGAATCTGCTGTTGAAGACACTGGCTGGAGGTAAAGCCTGCAGGGTCTTGGCCCTCCATGGCACATGATTGGACACCCCTGCCATAGTGGTTCAGGAGGTAGAGTAGGTCGCCCATTAACCGGAGGGTTGGCAATTTGAATCCCACTCCCCCCCACCTTGCTGTTGTGTCCTTGGGCAAGACACTTTACCCACCTTGGCTCCAATGTGTTCATGGTTCATAACACTGATGTACAGTGGTGTGAAAAAGTGTTTGCCCCCTTCCTGATTTCTCATTTTTTGTATGTTTGTCACACTTAAATGTTTCAGATCATCAAACAAATTTAAATATTAGACAAAGATAACACATGTAAACACAAAATGCAGTTTTTAAATGAAGGTGTTTATTATTAAGGGAAAACAATCCAAACCTACATGGCCCTGTGTGAAAAAGTGATTACCCCCTAAACCTAATAACTGGTTGGGCCACCCTTAGCAGCAACAACTGCAATCAAGCATTTGCAATAACTGCCAATGAGTCTTTTACAGTGCTGTGGAGGAATTTTGGCCCACTCATCTTTTCAGAATTGTTGTAATTCAGCCACATTGGAGGGTTTTCGAGCATGAACCGCCTTTTTAAGGTCATGCCACAGCATCTGAATCAGATTCAGGTCAGGACTTTGACTAGGCCACTCCAAAGTCTTCATTTTGTTTTTCTTAAGCCATTCAGAGGTGGACTTGCTGCTGTGTTTTGGATCATTGTCCTGCTGCAGAACCCAAGTGCGCTTCAGCTTGAGGTCAAAAACAGATGGCCGGACATTCTCCTGCAGGATTTTTTGGTAGACAGCAGCCACCAATTGTGCAAGTTCTCCCACTTAAAAGATGAGCGAGGTCTCCAATTTTCATCATAGGTATACTTCAACTATGAGAGACAAAATGAGGAAAAAAAAATCCAGAAAATCACATTGAAGGATTTTTAATGAATTAATTGGTAAATTCCTCTGAAAAATAAGTATTTAGTCACCTACAAACAAGCAAGATTTCTGGTTCTCACAGACATGTAACTTCTTCTTTAAGAGGCTCCTCTGTCCTCCACTCGTTACCTGTATTAATGGCACCTGTTTGAACTCTTTATCAGTATAAAAGACACCTGTCCACAACCTCAAACAGTCAGACTCCAAACTCCACTATGGCCAAGACCAAAGAGCTGTCAAAGGACACCAGAAACAAAATTGTAGACCTGCACCAGGCTGGGAAGACTGAATCTGCAGTAGGTAAGCAGCTTGGTGTGAAGAAATCAACTGTGACAGCAATTATTAGAAAATAGAGACATACAAGACCACTGATAATCTCCCTCGATCTGGGGCTCCACGCAAGATCTCACCCTGTAGGGTCAAAATGATCACGAGAACGGTGAGCAAAAATCCCAGAACCACACGGGGGGACCTAGTGAATGACCTGCAGAGAGCTGGGACCAAAGTAGCAAAGGCTACATCAGTAACACACTACGCTGCCAGGGACTCAAATCCTGCAGTGCCAGACGTGTCCCCCTGCTTAAGCCAGTACACGTCCAGGCCCGTCTGAAGTTTGCTAGAGAGCATTTGGATGATCCAGAAGAGGACTGGGAGAATGTCATATGGTCAGATGAAACCAAAATAGAACTTTTTGGTAAAAACTCAACTTGTTGTGTTTAGAGGAGAAAGAACACCATACCTACTGTGAAGCATGGGGGTGGAAACATTCATGCTTTGGGGCTGTTTTTCTGCAAAGGGACCAGGACGACTGATCCGTGTAAAGGAAAGAATGAATGGGGCCATGTATCGTGAGATTTTGAGTGAAAACCTCCTTCCACCAGCAAGGGCATTGAAGATGAAACGTGGCTGGGTCTTTCAGCATGACAATGATCCCAAACACACCACCTGGGCAACGAAGGAGTGGCTTTGTAAGAAGCATTTCAAGGTCCTGGAGTGGCCTAGCCAGTCTCCAGATCTCAACCCCATAGAAAATCTTTGGAGGGAGTTGAAAGTCTGTGTTGCCCAGCGACAGCCCCAAAACATCACTGCTCTAGAGGAGATCTGCATGGAGGAATGGGCCAAAATACCAGCAACAGTGTGTGAAAACCTTGTGAAGACTTACAGAAAATGTTTGACCTCTGTCATTGCCAACAAAGGGTATATAACAAAGTATTGAGATGAACTTTTGCTATTGACCAAATACTTATTTTACCGAGGAATTTGCCAATTAATTCATTAAAAATCCTTCATTGTGATTTTCTGGATTTTTTTTCTCATTTTGTCTCTCATAGTTGAGGTATACCTATGATGAAAATTGGAGACCTTGCTCAGAATCAGAATCAGAATCAGAATCAGGTTTATTGCCATTGTTCATGTAGTACACAAACTAGGAATTTGTCTCGGTACAATGCTGCAACATTAAACATGATAAGATAAGAGAAATAAACTATACATGTAATAAAGTGTAGGATAAGATTAAGTGATACTGGTCAACAGTTAAAATATATATTAGCCAGCAGCAGATACTGTGGAGAACTATATAGTGCAGTCGGTAATGCAGGAAGAAAACAGTGATGATTGACATGAGTCTGGTTGAGCTGCTGTACATGGTGCACGAGAGTCACTTAGTGTTCAGCAGTCTAATGGCAGAGGGGAAGAAGCTCATTTTGACTCGTATTTTAACTCACAGAAAAAGATCCTGAAACCATGAGTGGAAGAGGCAAGACAGGCGGGTGTTTGGTGGTGGGAGGAGGTGTCCACATTTACTTGGACTTCTCGGTCTTCTTGGGCAGCAGCACAGCCTGGATGTTGGGCAGAACTCCACCCTGAGCGATGGTGACTCCTCCCAGCAGCTTGTTGAGCTCCTCGTCGTTGCGGACAGCCAGCTGCAGGTGACGGGGGATGATCCTGGTCTTCTTGTTGTCTCGGGCAGCGTTTCCAGCCAGCTCCAGGATCTCGGCGGTCAGGTACTCCAGCACGGCAGCCAGGTACATGGGGGCACCGGCACCCACGCGCTCAGCATAGTTGCCTTTACGCAGCAGCCTGTGGACACGACCCACGGGGAACTGGAGTCCAGCCCTGGAGGATCGGGACTTGGCCTTAGCGCGGGCTTTACCGCCTGCTCATCTTTTATGAGGGAGAACTTGCACAATTGGTGGCTGACTAAATACTTTTTTGCCCCACTGTATATATACAGTCATGTGAAAAAATTTGGACACCCCTTTAAATATTCAGTTCTTTATTAAGAAATGTTCACTTATCTATGTTTAACCTTGTTTTTGTTTTTATTTGCATTTTTTTTCCAATTTATTTCAGCCATTGTAAGTGGGAATGAATGTGAGGGTGTCCTAATTTATTCCTCACTATTTGTTTAGAATTATATTTTACAGAAAATTTGAAAAAAGTCTTTAATTCATTTTTAATTGTTTAGTTGTATTACATGAATCTCCCAGTATTTTTAACATTGACATTAAATATCCATATGTCCAAATATGTAAACCACACACACACACACACAGAGAGGCTTATAGAGGGTGTCCTAATTTTTTTCACACTTTGACTGCATCCCAAACCACCATTTCCACTTTTGACCCATTTTACATTGGGAACGACACGTGAGCAGACTGACGATGCTGCAGATTTCTTGTTATCCGTTTACATCAAAAGGTGTCCAGTAAGAATACTGTGCGAGTGTTAATATTTTACAGTCTCACAACTGCTGAAATGGCTATTGTACTGAAGTAAGAAAAAAAAAAAAACGAAGAAAAGAGCAGAGGAGACCTTGGCGCAGTTATATATTCAGCACAAAGTCTTGCTCTAATCCACATACTCTCCTGCTCTGTCCCCCATGTGTGCCCTGCCCTTAAGAAGACAAACCAAGCCAATTTCTTCTGAGGATTTGTTAGTGTTGGTGGGATCTATGAAATCCTCCTCCTGCCCTTCAGATATCTTGCCTACCCCAATGTTGAAAAGGGTAATTAGCTCAGTGGGTACATCTCTGGTTAATATCATTAACAGTTCACTTGAATCTGGTTGTGTCCCCTCGTATTTTAAACATGCAGTATGCAGCTACTTTGAAAAAAAACCTAACCTTTGTCCATCTTTTTTTACTAAACTTCAGGCCAATTTCTAAGCTTCCCTTTGTTTCTAAGCTTTTAGAAAAAGTTGTCACCAAGCAGCTCACTGACTTTCTGATCGAACACAATATTTTTGACAATTTCAGTCAGGTTTTTGTCAGAAATACTCTGCAGAGAACACTCTTCTCAGGGTGTCGAATGATATTTTAATGTCATCAGACTCTGGCAAATGCTCTGTTTTAGTGTTATTAGATCTTACTGTGGCATTTGATACTACTAATCATTATATTTTGTTATAAAGGCTTAGAGATTGGGTAGGGATTTCTGGAAAAGCCTTGGATTGGTTTTCCTCCTATCTTTCTGGTAGGAGTTTTTCCGTGGCTGTTGGTTCTTACTCATCAGACTCTGGTCCTTTAACCTGTGGCGCGCCTCAGGATTCAATTCTGGGTCCACTTTTATTTGCCCTATATATGCTGCCACTTGGTTCTATCAGCAAATTCAAAGGTGTGTCTTATCACTGCTACGCTGACAATTTACAGCTACTTTTTTCTTTTAAACCTGACCATGTTGACAATTTAAAAATTATTCATGATTGTCTGTCTGCAATTAAGGACTGGATGTCTAGTAACTTTTTGCAGCTTAATGCTGACAAAACTGAAGTCCTTATTGTAGCACCTGATAATCTAATTCCTAAGATGGTTAATAGCATTGGTTCATTAAGTGCTAATGTACAGTCTAATCTAAAAAATCTTGGGGTCATTTTTGACCAATCAAGTTTTGATCAGCATGTCAAATCTCTGACCCGGAGTTGCTTTTTCCACCTCATAAATATCTCCAAAATTAGGTCACTGGATTCTTACAGTCAGTTAGAAACAATTATTCATGCCTTTGTTTCTTCACGTTTGGACTATTGTAATGCTCTCTTCACATGCCTCAGTAAATCCTCTTTACACCGCCTACAGTTAGTCCAGAACTCTGCTGCTAGATTACTGACTAGGTCCAGTAGGTTCTGTCATATTGCTCCCGTTTTGGCCTCCTTGCATTGGCTTCCTGTAAATTATAGAGTTGATTTTAAAGTTCTTGTCCTTACTTACAAAGCCATTCATGATGAGGCACCTTCTTATATCAGTGACCTGCTCCATCTATACCATCCCAGCAGGTCTCTCAGGTCTTTTAATCAGAACTTACTGGTAGTCCCTAGCACTAGGCTCAGAACCAAAGGCGATAGAGCCTTTGCCGCTGTTGCTCCCAGACTTTGGAACTCTTTACCGTTTGAACTTAGATCTGCACTTTCCATTGAAATTTTTAAGAAGCAACTAAAGACCTACCTTTTTAGCCTGGCTTTTTATTAACTACAGGTACATCTCAAAAAATTAGAATATCATCAAAAAGTTCAATATTTTTTGTCACTCATTTCAGAAAGTGAAACCCATATATTATATAGATTCACACACAGAGTGAAAAGTTGATTATTCCTTACAGACAATGAAAACCCAAAATTCAGTGTCTCAGAAAATTAGAATATTGTGAAAAAGTTCAATATCGGAAAGTCACGGTGTCACACCCTAATCAGCTAATTAACTCAAAACGCCTGCAAATGTTTCTTGAGTCTTTAAATGATCTCTCAGTCTAGGTCAGTAGGCTACACAATCATGATGAAGACTGCTGACTTGACAGATGTCCAGAAAACAGTCATTGACACCCTCCACAAGGAGGGTAAGCCACAAAATGTCATTGCTAAAGAAGCTGGTTGTTCACAGAGTGCTGTATCCAAGCATATTCGTAGAAAGTTGAGTGGAAGGAAAAGTGTGGTAGAAAAGGGTGCATCAGCAAAAGGGATAATTGCAGCCTTGAGAGGATTGTCAAGCAAAATCCATTCAAGAATTTGGGGGAGTTTCACAAGGAGTGGACTGAGGCTGGAGTCAGTGCATCAAGAGTCACTACACACAGACGAATCCTAGACATGGGCTACAAATGTCACAATTCCTCGTGTCAAGCCACTCCTGAACCAGAGACAACGTCAGAAGCGTCTTACCTGGGCTGTGGAGAAAAAGAAGTGGACTGTTGCTCAGTGGTCCAAAGTCCTCTTTTCAGATGAAAGTAAATTTTGCATGTCATTTGGAAATCAAGGTCCCAGAGTCTGGAAGAAGAGTGGAGAGGCACAGAATTCACGTTGCTTGAAGTCCAGTGTGAAGTTTCCACAGTCAGTAATGATTTGGGCTGCCGTGTCATCTGCTGGTGTTGGTCCACTGTGTTTTCTGAAGTCCACAGTCAACGCAGCCATCTACCAGGAACTTTTAGAGCACTTCATACTTCCTTCTGCTGACAAGCTTTATGGAGATGCTGATTTCATTTTCCAGCAGGACTTGGCACCTGCCCACACTACCAAAGGCACCAAAAGCTGGTTCAATGACCATGGTGTTACTGTGCTTGATTGGCCAGCAAACTCGCCTGACCTGAATCCCATAGAGAATCTATGGAGTATGCCGCATTGATGCAGTAATTCATGCAAAAGGAGACCCAACCAAGTACTGAGTGCATAGAAATGAACATACTTTTCAGAAGCCTGACATTTCTGTTTAAAATATCCTTTTTTGTTGATCCTATGTAATATTCTAATTTTCTGAGACACTGAATTTTGGGTTTTCATAGGCACGGTGGCGCAGTGGTTAGCACTGCGGCTGTTATGACCCGAGCGCCGGTTCTGATCGCGCTCGGGCTAAGTTATTTCTCGCTGCCGGCCTTGACAGCTGCGGGCTGTATTCTGGCCTCACCGGGCTCTTATTGTGAAAGTGCTCGGTGGGGCTTCCGCCTGTCAACAGCCGGTCAGCTGATTGTCATTACCGTCGTTAGTGCTTCGCCCTTTTAAGCCCGGCACTGATGACGGTAAGATGCAGGATTAGTGGTCTACATTCTGTCAACGTCTCGTCTCGTTTGTCTTGTCAAGTCTGGGTCTACGCCTCGTCATGTTAGAGAGTGCCGTAGACCTTCATGTCAGGTTTGTCTTCATAGTTTTGTCACAGTTAGCTCGTAGCAGCTGGGTTAGCCCTACGAGCCCAAGTCTCAGTTATGTGTGTGTTGCCCTATAGGGGTTCATAGTTGTGTTTTGTCACGTCTGGAAATAAATAACATCTTAGCCAAACTCTCTGGTGAACTCTGTGGCGTCTCTTGGTGATCCGCGAGGATCACCACATGACAGTATACTCCTGCCAGGTCGCCTAAACGGAGGCGCCGCATCGAGACGCCGTTTCACCGGGAGTTTGTGCCATAACTGGACTGTTGTTTCTTCTCGTTCGGGTGTCAACATCTGGGAGAATGCCGTCATCCAGGGGCCGCAGTCGGCGCCTGGACAAGGAGCTAGCGAGCGCGCTGGAGTACGCCGATGGGGCGCTCCTCGCCGCTGCATTAGACGACACCTCCAGTGACATGCGTTGGCATCTGAACGTCGCTGAGGAGTTTCTGGACAACCTCCCCCTCGACTACGACGATCATCCGGAGGTAATATCAAGGTGGGAGGAACTCGCCGCTCAGCACGAGGTTCTTCGTGGGCTGGAGGAGGAAGAGAGCGGGAAGCAGAGGAGGAGGCATCCTCGCTTCCCGCGTTGGTGTCCCGTTCCCGTCCCGGAGCAGGTCCAGGAGTACACGCCGTCTGGGGGCCGACGAGGACGTCGGCATAACGGCGCGGGCAACCCTCAGCGGAATCCCCGGCTGGACTCGCTGCCGGTGTATCCCGTCAGCGAATCTCCGAGAGCGGCCCCACCTCGTTTTCCCAGGGGGCCCTCTGTCGCCATCCAGCGGGAAGAAGGAGGAACGACGTCCCCCACAGCAGGAACCATCTCTGCCCCAGGAGGAAGGCAAGTGCTCGTTTGTTTGCCACATCTTAATAATGATCTGCCTTGTCTGACTCCTGGGCACGGAGTTCGGGGTTCGCAGCCCCCCGAGCTCCCTCCACCTGCTGTGGATGAAATTAAACCTACTGCCTCTGTGTGCTCCCCCGTTGAGCGGTCCGCGACCCCAGGCCAGCGTCGCCGGACGAAGAGGGCCCCTGCAGTGCTGGATAGCCTGCATCCGGCCCTGCAGTCACGTCTTGGACGGAGGAGAGGAGCGGACTGCGGCCCGGAGCCTGAGCCAACGAAGAAGCGTCCCCGGGTCTCCTCGCCGGAGCGGTCCGAGCCAGTGGGTCAAGGGTTCCCTGCCTCCACGCCATACGGGTCGTCGGCATGGACAACAGCGTGGGAGGAACCTGAGGTTGCTGATGACATCGTGCCAGCTGCGGAGCCCGACGCAGCTGAGTCCGAGTCAGCTGACGAGAATCGCCCTGAACCCGGATCGTCGGAGTCCTGGGTGGCAACGGAACCCGAGTGCAGGCAAGTGCTCCCTCTTATGTCTCTGTCCTCTTTTGTTGAGCATTTTTGCCTGCCTCTCGGGGAGACGAGTGAGGAGCAGCCGTCTGCTGCGCCCGAGCTCGTCTCACTGGGTTCCGTTGCTACCGGTGATGCTGATCCCGGTTTTCCTGTCCCCGAGCTTTGTTTTAGAGTCGCCGGCGGGGAACGGGTCGGTGTCACCGAGGTGGAGGTCCCAGGTTCGGGGGTGGAGTTCGTCAGCGGAGCTGCACCAAAGGCCCAATTGGGTCCCACCGCGGGTGCGGTTCTGGCCCAATCGGGGTCCAACGTGGGTGCACCGGAGGCTCGATCAGGGTACACCGCGGGTGCGGTTCTGGCCCAATCGGGGCCCAACGTGGGTGCAGCTGGGACCCAATCTGGGTCCAGCGGTGATGCAGCGCGAGCATGGTCCATTGGCGGAGGAGGAGCTGCAGACCCTTCTTCGCGGAGCGGATTCTTGGCTCGTCCTGCTCATCAATCCCCTCAGAATCACCGCCCCTTTTCATCATCGCCGGGGGCCATGGGGGTCCCTGTTCGCTCGCCCCGGTTCTCCCGAGTTTTGTTCTCGTCAAGGAGGCCGCTGCGGGTTGTTAATGCCCTGGACTGGTGGCTGAGGGACACGGGTCGGCCGCCGGAGGGACTGTTTCGCCGGTTCGGCGCCTCGGTTCGGCCACCCGACCTGTTATGTGTGCCATGGGGCTACCTAGTTCGACCACCAGAGAAGCGGACGTGCGGGACTTTGGACTCTGGTGAGCCGCCTGGTCCGCCTCCGTTGACCATCGGTCGACATAAACTGTCGGGGGGTGGTAGTGGTCCCTGGGTGTGTCTCAGTATTTGTGCTTTTTTTCCTTTGTCCTGGTTATTTTGTATCTAGTGCTCATGCCTTGCAGTAGCCCTGTTGGCTTATGTATAGTCTGGGTAGAGCGTGTGGTGCTCTAGTTTTTTTTTTTTGTGTGTGTTTCGTGTATAATCTAATATGAGCGAGTAGTGCTCTGTTTTGTTTTTTTTTTGTTTCATGTAGTCTGGTATGAGCGTGTATGCTCTGTTTCTGTTTTGTATAGTTTGATATGAGCGAGTAGTGCTCTGGTTTTTTTTTTCATGTAGGCTGGTATGAGCGTGTAATGCTCTGTTTCTGTTTTGTATAGTTTGATATGAGCGAGTAGTGCTCTGTTTTTTTTTGCTTCATGTAGTCTGGTATGAGCGAGTAATGCTCTGTTTTTTGTTTTTTCATGTATAGTCTGGTATGAGCGAGTATGCTCTATTCTTGCATTTATTTTTTTTTCTGAACCTGTAGTTCTGGTTTTTGTTTTCCCTTGTACATTTTTTCTTGTTAGTCTTGTCATTGTCTTGTATGGTTTTTTAGTCTTGTCATTGTCTTGTATGGTTATTTTTGTCTTGTTCATGGGTTGGTTTCTCTCCCTCCGCACCTGTCCCCCAACCTCCCACCCTGGGGGGAGCGGGGGGGGGCAGGGTGGTTCCTTGGGGCGTTCGGAGTCCGCCCGTGGAGGGAGGGTACTGTTATGACCCGAGCGCCTGTTCTGATCGCGCTCGGGCTAAGTTATTTCTCGCTGCCGGCCTTGACAGCTGCGGGCTGTATTCTGGCCTCACCGGGCTCTTATTGTGAAAGTGCTCGGTGGGGCTTCCGCCTGTCAACGGCCGGTCAGCTGATTGTCATTACCGTCGTTAGTGCTTCGCCCTTATAAGCCCGGCACTGACGACGGTAAGATGCAGGATTAGTGGTCTACATTCTGTCAACGTCTCGTCTCGTTTGTCTTGTCAAGTCTGGGTCTACGCCTCGTCATGTTAGAGAGTGCCGTAGACCTTCATGTCAGGTTTGTCTTCATAGTTTTGTCACAGTTAGCTCGTAGCGGCTGGGTTAGCCCTACGAGCCCAAGTCTCAGTTATTTGTGTGTTGCCCTATAGGGGTTCATAGTTGTGTTTTGTCACGTCTGGAAATAAATAACATCTTAGCCAAACTCTCTGGTGAACTCTGTGGCGTCTCTTGGTGATCCGCGAGGATCACCACATGACAGCGGCAGCACAGCAACTCACCCTTGGCTGGGGGATCCTGGGTTCGATCCCAGCCCCCGACCAACAGTGATCTGTGTGGAGTTTGCATGTTCTCCCCGTGTCTGCATGGGTTTACTCCGGGATTTCTCCGGTTTCCTCCCACATGCCAAAAACATGCAAGTTAGGTTAATTGGCATCAAAACTGGGGATTCTAAATTGTCCTTAGGTATGACTGTGAGAGTGAATGGTTGTCTGTCTCTCTGTGTTGGCCCTGCGATGGACTGGCGATCTGCCCAGGGTGTACCCTGCCTCTCGCCCAAAGATGCTGGGATAGGCTCCAGCCCCCCACCCCCCACCCGAAAAAGGAATAAGCGGAAGAAGATGAATGAATGAATTATCTGTAAGCCATAATATCAACATTTCAAGAAATAAAGGCTTGAAATATTTCACTGTGTGTAATGAATCTACATAATATATAGGTTTCACTTTCTGAAGTGAGTGACAAAAATATTGAACTTTTTCATGATATTCTAATTTTTTGTGATGTACCTGTATGTGCTGATTGTATTTTTATGTTTTTTGCTGTTTTCTTTGTTCTTTTACTGTTTAATGTGCCTGTATTTTATTCACTTTGTTATTGTATTTTATTATCTTTTTTGTTTCTTATCATGTTAAGCACTGTGTGACTTTGCCTGTGAAAAGTGCTCTATAAATAAACGTATTATTATTACTAAATGATGGACATCCTTCACTCTTCTCCAGATCACCTCTTTCAGCACATTATCCTTCATATTGTCGTTCTTCATTTTTTAGATGCATCTGTCTCCGCAGTTCCATGTGTGGCAGATCGACTAATACAAAAAAGGAGCATATTTTACAAAAAAAAAAAAAAAAATGTAAAACTGTTCTATGGCAGTGGAAAAAAGCTCCTGATCACTTTCTGTTTGTATAAGAGGGATTTTTAGTTAAGCCCAATTTAACAGTCAGTGAGTTTAAGCAAAGGTGCTCCACACTTTCTATTCTGCAGCATAAACACTCAATATATGCTAAGCCTCATTCTCTTGGTGTGCATAATGCTGCCTGGATCTCACCGAGCTCCCATGGACCTGCACACACAGCCCCATCCACCTCACTCCTTCTGCCAATAGCTGCCAAGGAAAATCAATATGTCAATACACATTGCAAATGTTGGGTCTTGACTTTGCAAGGTAATGTCCGCTTGTCTCTGCAGTTTTGCTCGGTGCTCAAAAGAAACTGTTCATTCACTGTTCCACAGGCATCAACGTTAGCTTCTGGGGGATCCATGGTTGTTGTCTGGTCTCAGATATTACAGCAACCTTCTTTCTTCTCGTCCAAAGTAAAAGTGAAGTTTTACTTTGCTGTTTTAGGGTGCTTTGACACCTAAAGTTGTTTACTTCAGTCTGAATAGTTGATAAGTGTGTTACTTTGTATCATTTTCTCCTTGGTTCAGTTCCCTTTCACACAGGCAAAAATTCAAGTGGACCAAATTCCGTCACATTAAGTCCCGCAAGACTTATGTCAGAACATTCTCTGTTCTTATTGGTCAGATTTTTTTTGCCACAAGAACAGGAAAGGTAAATACAGGAAGTAGGATGACTACTGTGTATTTATGTATTTCTGGGGAGAAAATAATACAAATCGTAACATAATCCATGGGGGGTTCCCATTGCTCTGGTAATTGATTATGATTAGGGTTGTCACCCATCCTGTAAAAATTCAAAGATTTTTATTTGTCAGTACTTCTATATATACAGGACATACAGGAGAATTGAAATGCCACTTCTCTCTCTCTTAGTGGTGTGCACAATATATAAGAAAAGAGGGAGTAAAGATGGAAAACAACAACAGTGTTACGACCCGAGCGCTGGGTTCTGTTCGCGCTCGGGCTAAGCTCAACTCGCTGCCAGCCTTGACAGCTGTGGGTTGTATTCTGGCCTCACCGGGCTCTTATTGTGAAGGTGCTCGGTGGGGCTTCCGCCTGTCAAGGCTGGTCAGCTGTGTGTCATTACTGCTCGTTAGTGTTCGCCTTCATAAAGCGGGCACTAGCGGCAGTAAGGTGGCAGGAGTATTGTCAAAACCTCGTCAAGCCTTGTCAGAGCGTCATTAGACCTTCATGTCAGGTTCGTTGTCTCATGCTATATCACAGTTTAGCTCGTAGTGGCTGGGGTTCGCCCTGCGAGCTTGTGTATTGATTTATGTGTGTTTTTGCCGAGAGCGGCTCACAGTCTTGTCCTGTCTCATTGTGTCAATAAATCACCATCTTAGCAAAACTCACTGGTGGACTCTTGGCGTCTTATGGTGATCTGCGAGGGTCACCGCATGACAAACAGCAGACTATGTACAGTAATGCTACCCATAGTGCAAATAAAGGTAAACGATAAAACCCAGCAGTCCTATGTACATAAAAAGTAGAGTCGTAATACCTGCAATTGAGTTTTTTGGAGACAAAGTAAGGGAGGCAAGGCTGAGATAGTTTGGACGTGCAGAGGAGGGTTAGTGGAGATATTGGACAAAGGATGTTGAAGATGGAGCTGCCAGGCATGAGGAAAAGAGGAAGACCACAAAGAAGATTCATGGATGTAGTGAAGGAGGACAGGAAGAGGGTTGGTGTTACAGAGGAAGATGCAAGGGATAGGGTGAGATGGAGGCAGATGATCCACTATGGCGACCCCTAAAGGGAGCAGCTGGGAGAAGAAGAAGAAGAAGAAGGTATGGCATTTGTGCAAATGGCTGCAGTAAGGTGCAGAGACATACAGCAGCAAATGTATTACTGTTGTTGTGCCAGTCTTTCTGTGCAAACAGCTGAGGTTGTTATTGTGTGGGTGAGTGCGTTACAGTCCAGGGGTGGGGGTGGGGGAAGAGTTCAGGGTCTTGATGGCCTGGTGAACAAAGCTGTTTAGCAGTCTCGTGGAGCGGGCCCAGAGGCTCTGGTACCTTTTCCCTGAGGGCAGAAGGCTGAAGAGGGAGTGTGAGGGATGGGAGGTCTTGTATTTACTAGGTGCCTTTAACGCAGCATCGTCTCATTTGCATTCTGCATGTTGCCCTCCTACTAAGTAGTTGTTGGTTGATTTGTGTACTTTTACACAACGCACAAGAAGTCATCGCTCAAGAGTAATTGGGTGAGTGATAGCCGGGCGGGCTCAGCAGCAGCTTGCCAGCTGCCCCAATAGGTCACTCCGTGCATCAGTCAAACATGAAAGTTTGCAAAAGTATGACGTGAGTGGGAAGAACTAAATGATTGGCTTGACAGTATCAAAGACAACGAGTACAAGGAAAACTGCAAAGTTGTTCTCTACACAAATAGAAAAAAAAATGTTGATAACCAAGTTGTACAGTTCTAATGTCATAAATTATTTGCACACCCAGATTTTTTGAGGGGGTTCTTTCATTTGTAATAAACGGGAATATTTTGACTTTCGAACTTGAAAGTTATAAACATTGTCAGAGAAGCACTTCAAACTTTGGCCTATGATTGCTATGTTTAAAGAATGATTAAGTTATGATAAACCACAGCTAGTGCCCCACACATCACCACGGGGTGGGGGGCGGGAGGAAGGGTTGTCCTTTATGTTTCTGCATTGAAGGTGGCAGCCCTATTTATTACATGTGCATTTTCCACTTTTGGCAAGTCGTACAGTTTGAAAATGAAGCGGCCATGGATGGAAAATAACATATTAACATTTATTAATCCTACAGAACTGTGACATGCTCAGCAACAGATATTTTCAAAGATCCATCGGGTATGTACAGTGGCATAAAATGTTTTACCGTTTGCCGCTAGTCCTGTTTTTGTGCAGTTGCTTTCTCACCTGGAGGACCGCACCAGAGTTCGCCAGTTGATTCGAATTGAGACCACCTCTTTTAGGAGGTCTTGGTACAGTTGTTTTAGTGCACACCTGAGTGTGATTACCACTGTTCTCACCAGACAAAATGAACTGCACTAATGGAGAAAATGAACTCGAGTTTGAGTGAAACGAACTAAAACCTGCAGGTGTGAAAGCACCTTTAAAGGTGTGATACCCACAGAGACAGCAAGGCACAAGTATGATCAATCATTTTCAGTCCATTTGCAGATTTCTCTCCTTTTCACTATGTGTTAGAAAAGAAAGGATTTGAGCTGATTTTAAATGGAAACCACAACCCTGAGACTACAGTATGGGAGCCAGATTCCACCCCAAGGCCCAACAGCATTTAAGCATGGTGTTGAGAGGAGTGGGAGAGAAACGAAGAGGAGGAGAACGGGGGCTCAGCACTGAGAGCCCAGAGACCCGTCTCTGAGATCAGTTCTACTCTGAAAACTCTATCTACACTTAATCCCGTCTCAGAGGGGCACGCACACCCACGCATGCAAATAAAAATGTAAGCACACAAACACACGTGCGGTTGAATTATTCATATACACACAATGGCTGTATATTGCTCATAAACAGAACAGCTGTGCAAACACCCCTATCCTCAATGGCAGAACTTGTACTGATGACTTTAGAAGTGCTTGCTAAATGACGAACGATGATATTTTTCACACAACAAACCATTTTCTTATTATGCACAACTTCCAACACCCGTATCACAGTCGAGCTGGCTAAGGGGCTGATCGCTTGCCAAAAGCGCATGTTGAAAGGAGTCTTTTGCAAAACATATGAACCTTTTCCCAACAGAGTTCCTGCACAGTACAAACTGTGTGACAGATGAGCAAAGCCGGAACATTTTGAAACATCTTCAGGAGTGAAGCTGCCCTACCTTAACATCTGAATATGGATGAGGTTTCAAATTAGCAAACACCCCTCCCTTTCAAACACATGCATGCTGGCTCTGACAATGAGCAGTTCAAAAAACTTTCAGACATTTGGTTTGCTTCTTTTATTTAATTTTATATTATCAAGCACAAGGAGCACTAAGGCTTCTTTGATCTTTTTTTTAAAGAAGTTTCATGAATAAAGGGCACTAGGGACAGACCAAACAACCGTGTCACACACAGGCAGCGTCTCAAACCCATCAAGGTTGCTCCCTCTCCTGGGAGTGTCAGCCGCACTCCTTCTCAGCGTCTTGCTGTGTTTTGATCCAGGCTTAGTCCTCCACAGATTTTTGGACGATCGGTGATTTTTCAGTGAAAGGTGACTCATGAATAATAATACGTTTTCAGGAGAGGTAAATTAATTCCTTGGCATGATGTCAATGCCCACACTTGGAATAAACAACACTGACGCGTACTCAATTTTATGTGTGATTACCAGAAAGGAAGCTGCTGTTGCTGCTTAAAAAATGATTTCTAGCTACTCCCAAATGCACTGGAACAACCATCCCTAACCACACTGGCACTGATGTACTGTATAAATAAAAAAAAATCATCCATTACAGCCGTTGCAGTCGTATATATTGTCATGTAAATTATCATGCACAAGGTGCACGTCAGAGCATAAATGTACGAGGTGGCACACACACACACACACACACACACACACACACACACCCATAAATTATTTGATGTTTTTGTTGTTGTATGTATAGTACCTTCATCAGTTGATCCTATAATGATTTTTTTTTTAATTAATGATGGCTACATATCTCCAACAATCATGCATGCCACCATGGGCAGTGGTGAGCTAATGGTCAGGGATGTGGACTGGTGAGCGGAGTGTCGCCGGTTCGATCCCTGGACCAGCAGGATCAGATCTGGGTGGGACAGATAACATAGCAGTGTTTGGCCCATCCTCCTCAACCCCACTGTGGTGCCCTTGAGCAAGGCCCTTAACCCCAACTGTTTCAGTGGAGCGGCTCATTGGCCACAGGTCAGTCTGTGGTTGCACTGGGCAGCTTCCTGGTGTGAGTGTGAACAGGGTGTGCTTGAAAAAGAGAGGTCGCCTCTCAGTACCCTGTATAAATAAAGGTTAAATGATAAAAAATAAACTAGGTGTAAGACAAACCGTCTATATTGCCAACAATGAAAAAAATTTGGAGTGGCATTTACTTAAAAAAACCTTGTCAAATATTTTCACTTAGAATTTCTAATAAAAGTTGCTGAGGTTATCATACTTGGTTCCAAAAGTATATTTACCTCCGCCAAGTAGGTAATGTTTTTACCGGGGTTTGTCTGTCTGTCTGTCTGTCTGTTTGTCTACCTTTTCAAGATCCTGCCAAAGATAGGATGCCCACCAAAGTTGCAAAGCCTCATCGAATCGTTTCACACCAACATGCAGGGGATAGTGCAGCACGATGGCAACGTCTCAGAGCCATTCAACATACGCAGCGGAGTGAAACAGGGCTGTGTACTTGCGCCAACCCTCTTTGGGATTTTCTTTGCTATGCTCCTGAGGCATGCCTTCAGCACAGCAACAGAGGGAATCTACCTGCACACAAGATCTGATGGCAGGCTTTTCAACCTCGCCCGCCTGAAAGCCAGAACCAAAGTACGCGAGGCTCTAATCAGAGACATGCTGTTCGCAGACGACGCTGCAGTCGCAACCCACACACAGCAGGAGCTTCAGACCCTGATGGACCACTTCTCCCAGGCATGCAAGGACTTCGGGCTTACCATCAGCCTGAAGAAGACTAACGTCTTGGCGCAAGGCACGGAAGCACCACCAACCATCACCATCGACGACTACGAGCTGGAGGTCATGAATCAGTTCACGTACCTGGGGTCCACGATCAGCAACAACCTCTCCCTTGATACAGAGATCAACAAGAGGATTGGAAAATCAGTCTTCACACTCGCTTGCCTCACCACACGAGTGTGGGAGAATCCCAAACTCTCTGTCAAGACGAAGATGGCAGTGTACAACGCCTGCGTCATCAGCACACTGCTCTATGGGAGTGAGATGTGGACAACATACGCCCGGCAGGAAAAGAGACTGAACTCCTTCCACTTGCGCTGCATTCGCCACATCCTGGACATATCCTAGCAGGACAAAGTGCCCAACACAGAAGTTCTGTCCCGTGCCGGCCTTCCCTCCATGTTCACTCTACTCAGGCAGCGCAGGCTCCGCTGGCTAGGCCACGTTCACCGTATGGAGGATGGCAGAATCCCCAAAGACGTCCTCTACGGAGAACTGGCAACTGGCAGGAGAGACGTTGGCCGCCCACAGCTGCACTTTAGAGACGTCTGCAAGAGAGACATGAAGGCCCTGGAGATCAACACAGAGCGCTGGGAGGACCTTGCAACGGACCGCTCCAAATGGAGAGGCACCCTGACCAGACAGCTCAAGGTGGGTGAAGAGAGACTGACTGCTGCAGCAGATGAAAAAAGGACCCGCAGGAAGAACCGCCACAGACCCAGCAGCACGGAGACCACCCACAAGTGCGACCTGTGTGACAGAGACTGCCATTCGCGCATCGGCCTGTTCAGCCACAGGCGGTGCTGTTCCAGCAGAGTAGACGTTTAGGATTCTCTTCCATGGTCATCATAGACCGACGGAGGCTGACGACGTCTGTCTGTCTGTCTGTTACCAACATAACTCAAAAAGTTATGAACGGATTTTGACAAAATTTTCAGGAAGAGTCCAAAATGGGACAAGAAAGAAATGATTAGATTTTGGGAGTGATCCGGATCACCGTCTGGATCCAGGAATTTATAAAAGGATTCTTTATCATTGCGAGATAGGGCCATTTTTAGCATATGTGTATATAACTCCACAATAAATGGTCAGGACACTTGCCAAAAAAATACAGGATAAGATCCCAATAGGTTCTAGGAAATATCAAAGAGTGATCCGGATCCTGCAAAAAATCCAGACACTGTGATCCAGAACAGCAAATAATAGGGGATCTTTGGAATTTTCATCACTGTAAGGTAACAAATTAAGATATAAACATACAATTGTATATGTATTCTGTGTCCAGAATGATTTTTTCGATGGCTGGTGTGATGAACAGGAGAAAGGTGGATGAAATGTCCTGGACATGGGCAGCTGAATACCTTGTTGGCCCTGGAGTCATCCTTATGTTTGGTGCTGCTGTTCTTCCCTGCTTGCTGTCTGAATTTGATAAGGACCATGCAATTTTGCTGTTCTTTGACAAAAATGTCTGTCAGCTTGAGGGATTTCCTCTTCTTCATCTGAAGATGTATCATCCTCTGGGTTGCATTCCTCCCCATCTTCCTCTTCAGATACATCTTCATCCCCTTGTTCCTCCTGAGCTCCTGAAAATATCTCATCCAGGACCTGTTGGACAGTGAAATGTCTACTCATGGCTTCAGCAAGGAGCCAACTAGGGGTGAAATATACTATGAAATGTATATTAGCTGCTCTTGCTTGCTTGTTTTTTTTTTTTCTTGCCTTCTGATTGTTGCTCTGAGTGTTGCTATCCCTGTGCTGTTGCAATCCTGGAATTTCCCCGTTGTGGGACTAATAAAGGCTTATCTTATCTTAACAAACACCAAAATATAGCCAAGACACTGTGGAATCAGTAGTGTACCAATGGATTTGTTGTATCTTCAAAAGCTATGGAGCTATATCCAGAAGAAAACCGCCATTACCGAAAAAGTGATTTTTGTCAATAACTACTGAACTAATAAAGATATCAACGTGAATCCAATTGCTAAAGATATGTTTTGACGGTCAAGGAATCTGAACATATAGATAAAATAAATGTAGCAGTTTTCAAAGTCCAGCAATTACATTTTTGAGTAGATCACAGCATGGGGGACTGAGCTGCCTTGGCGGAGGTCTGCGCTCTCCGAGTGCTTTTCTAGTTTACAAATATATTCTAGTAAAGTGTACTAATGTAGGAGTCAAGAATTGACAAGACTGGGTGTCTTTCCAGTATTTTCTTTAATTCTCTCTCATCCTACGTCCTCTCTCTCAGTCAGAGTAAAAAGAGACAGAACGCAGTCACTCACATCCATTTATACACACCTCCAATACTACATCACATACAAAGTCACACACTTCAGTTACATTCTCCCATTTGCATTATAAAACTCCAGAGTCCTTCTGTTCTCCTGTCTGACCCCAGATGGTCAGACGCGAGGGATCCTCTCCTTTCTCTCGAGCCGTAGGTGGTCCAGACGTATTGTCCTCTTGAGGTGTGATGTCAATACACATTGCCAGCCTAAAGTCTCTCTAGGCTGAATTCAAGCATGCATCCATGTGAGTCACATACATTTACAATTATGGACGCCACATCACTCCCCCTCCCACGCGAAAGACTGGACATACACCTACAGCGTCATCCCCCCCCCCCCCCGCAGAATCTTACAGCACAATCCAACAGTCTGATCAAAACCCACATCACTCTGCCTGTCATCTAGGTTTCAATCTTCTCCCGAATCTGCTGTACACAGGTCTCACAGCCTGTGCCGGGCCGTCCTGCTGTGAATCTGTGGAATGAGGGGGAGAAGGGTTATTTGCCCCTTGCGGGGGATCCGGGGGCCAGCCCCTGGGAGGCCTGCCGTGTCGAGGCACGCCCGCCAGCCGTACAGACTCGTTATGCAACACAAAAGCAGGTTTTAATCTATCAATACTGATCGTCTCCCTCCTGCCCCCCAAATCTAGCACAAAATATTTCTCCCCGGTCTCCAGCACTCGAAATGGACCGTCGTAAGGTGGGCGGAGGCTGTGACGCTGAGCGTCATGTCTGACAAAAACAAACTCTGCTTTTTGTAAAGCTTTGGGCACGAACACACGCAGAAAAGTGTGATGAGCGGGGCCCGGGAGCATTTCCGCTCCCGTGTTACTCAGAGGTCCCCGGACCGGGATGGGGGGGCCCTAGTGCCGTATGGTCTGGCAAGAACTCGCCGGGCAGCCTGAGAGGTTGCGCCAAAACCAACTCTGCTGGTGAGGCATCTAGGTCCTCTTTGGGTGCCGAACGCAACCCTAATAAAACCCATGGTAGTTTGTTTACCCAATCTGTGTCTGTTAGCGACGCTCTGAGGGCTGCCTTCAAAGACCTGTGAAAACGCTCGCACAAACCGTTGGCCTGGGGATGATAAGCTGTAGTGCAGTGTACTGCCGCTCCTAAGCCGCTGGCCACTGCTGACCACAGTTCCGACGCAAATTGAGGTCCCCTATCGGATGTAATATCTGACGGAACCCCAAAACGTGCTACCCAGGCTGTCAAAAAGGCGCGAGCCACCTCTGCCGCTGTGGTTGATGTTAACGGGACCACTTCCGGCCAACGTGTGGTCCGGTCCACCATCGTCAAGAGATGTGTGAACCCTTGAGATGGCGGTAGGGGGCCCACGAGGTCCACGTGCACATGATCGAATCTCCTAGCCGGAATGTGAAACGGTTCTAAGGGTGCTTTGGTGTGCCTGTGGATTTTGGCCCGCTGGCAAGCCATGCAGGCTTTAGCCCACTCCTTCACGTGCTTGCGCAGGCTCGGCCAAACAAACTTCTCTGCTACCATTTTCACCGAAGCGCGTACTCCCGGGTGCGCTAGGGAGTGCACAACATCAAAAACGCGACGGCGCCACGTGGCCGGTACCACCGGTCGTGGTCGCCCGGTCGAGACATCGCAGATTAGAGGGGGTGAACCAGCTTGTAAAGTTTTTCGCTCCAGCCTTAACTCTGTTGGTCCAGACAGGAGCACGCGCACATCCGCGTCTTCGCTCTGCTCCGCCGCCATGGCTGCATAATCTATTCCCATGTGGACCGGAGCCGCGTGCCGCGAAGCCGCACCCCTGCTCCGCGCGGACGGGTGCTGTTACCGCGCGTGACAGACAGTCTGCCACTACATTGAGTTTACCGGTCATATGCTGAATATCGGTGGTAAATTCTGAAATTGCGGCCAGCTGTCTCTGCTGCCGCCCTGACCACGGTTCTGAAGTTTTGGACATTGCAAAAGTGAGCAGTTTGTGGTCGACAAATGCGGGGAAACACCGCCCTTCCAGTCAGAACTGGAAATGGCGAATGGCTAAGTGGAGCGCCAGGAGTTCCCTGTCAAATGCGCTGTATTTCCGCTCGGGCTCGCGCAAGGACCTGCTGAAAAAAGCGAGAGGTTGCCAAACTCCGGCGACCTGCTGCTCTACCACGGCCCCTATCGCTACCTCTGACGCGTCTGTGGTTAGCGCTATGCGAGCTGCCGGGTCTGGGTGCACCAGCAGTGCTGCGTCCGCGAGTGCTTTTTTTACTGCTGTGAACGCGCGCTCCCGCTCCGGGGACCATTCGATCACATTGGCAGGCTTCTGTTTTTTAAGCGCGGTGTATAGCGGTTGCATGAGTTGCGCTGCGCGGGGTATGAAACGGTTATAAAAATTCACCATCCCCAAAAATTCCTGCAATGCTTTCACTGTCTGTGGCTGGGGAAACTCAGCCACCGCGCGCACTTTTGCCGGCAGAGGAACTGCTCCCTCTGGTGAGACATGGTGCCCCAGAAAATCAATTTGCGCTGCGCCAAACTGGCACTTGGCCGGGTTGATTATCAACCCGTGTGCTTCCAACTTTTGAAAAACTGTAGTGAGGTGTTTTTCGTGTTCCTCCTCTGAGGCGCTGGCTACTAAAATATCGTCCAAGTAGACAAAAACAAACGGAAGGTCGCGCAGCACTGCGTCCATCATCCGTTGAAAGGTTTGCGCGGTGCTTTTAAGGCCAAAATGCATGCGTAAAAACTCAAAAAGTCCAAACGGGGTTATTACCGCTGTTTTGGGAATATCCTCTGGTCGAACCGGGACCTGATGATAACCGCAGACCAGGTCTATTTTAGAAAAAATGCGCGCTTTTGCCAGGTGCACTGAGAAATCCTGGATATGTGGAATCGGGTAGCGATCCTGAGCTGTGGCATTGTTCAACCTGCGATAATCACGGCAAGGTCTCCACGAGCAGTCAGCCTTAGGCACCATATGCAGGGGGGAAGCCCAAGCGGACTTCGAGCGGCGAATTATGCCCAACCTTTCCAGGTTGGCAAACTCCTCCTGTGCCACGGAGAGCTTAGCTGCATCCAAGCGCCAAGCTTTAGCAAAAACTGGTGGGCCACTCGTGGTTATGAAGTGCTCCACCCCGTGTTTTGCCACCTTAGCTGAAAAAGTGGGAACTGTGAGTGCTAGAAACTGGTGTAGGAGAGTGTGGAACTTACCACCTGCTGCGGCGACATTGGTCTGTACTGGCGGCGGGCACACCCGAGCTGCACAAGGGATAGAACAGAAAGAAAGTGCATTTACTAGGCGTTTGTTGGCCAGATCAACTAACAAACCATGTGAACACAGAAAATCAGCACCTAACGTATTGAAGCTCACTGCTGCTACGATGAAGGTCCACTCGTAAGCGCAGCCGTGGAAGGACAGAGACAAGGTTCCCTCTCCGTAAGTCTTGATGCTGGAGCCGTTGGCCGCTGTTGCTCCGTCTCCGCGGGGTCCAGCCACCCGATCTGCATAAGTTGCAGTGATGAAGCTCCTCTGGGCTCCGGTGTCCACGAGGAATTGCCGCCCGGAGCCCGTGTCTGTCAGATAAAGCAGCTTGTTCCGTTCACCGAGAGTGGAAGCTGCTAACGACTCCTGGCCCGGTCGTTTCCCCGCTTTTTGAAACTGCACGGCGGGATGCATCTGTGCGCCTTCTCAGCGAAGCGTTGGTGGTAATAGCAGAGGCTGTCATCTCCCCTGGCTCGGGATCTCGCCGCCGCCGTCGTCGCTGGGGTGGGTTCTGCTGCCTCTGGCTCCGCACTGCCCCCAGCTGCCGCATCGAGGTCTGCCGCTGCCACGGAGGTCTCTTGCTCGTCGCAGGCGTTGAGGAGCCGCTCCACCTCCTGGGCCAGCTCGCGGAAGTCCTGCTGGTTCACACATCGTCTGCTGGACAGGGGACCTCTTGTGTGCGCTGGGAGGGTCCTCAGGAAAATGTGCTTGAAGAGGAACGCGTCGTTGTCCGTCCAGATCATCTGTAGCATGTCCTCCATGAGGACAGTCGGCCTGCGTCCACCTCTGTCGCGCAGGTCCAGTAGCTGCCTGGCCCTTGCCTCAGGCGATGGCACGAAGCTCCTGATGAGGATGGCTTTCAGCGCGTCGTATTTGCCAGCAGCGGGCGGCTGCTGCACCAGGCTCCACACACACCGAGCTGTGCAGCTGTCGAGTCTTGCGATGACATTATGAAACTTAATGTCATCCACTGATACTCCCCCAAGTAGGAAACGCGACTCCACGTGCTGGAAGCATGAGTGCGGGTCATCGTGCCAAAACTCGGGGAGCTTAATCAGGCTTGTGCCCCTGCGGGCAATTCCCGGTGAATCCGGGTCTGAGCGGCTGTCTCCCGGTTCTTCCATGTCGATCACGAAGCTGTCTTCCAGCCTCGGCGTGCTCAGATCATTGTATAGGTCACCAGTGTAGGAGTCAAGAATTGACAAGACTGGGTGTCTTTCCAGTATTTTCTTTAATTCTCTCGCATCCTATATCCTCTCTCTCAGTCAGAGTAAAAAGAGACAGAACGCAGTCACTCACATCCATTTATACACACCTCCAATACTACATCACATACAAAGTCACACACTTCAGTTACATTCTCCCATTTGCATTATAAAACTCCAGAGTCCTTCTGTTCTCCTGTCTGACCCCAGATGGTCAGACGCGAGGGATCCTCTCCTTTCTCTCGATCTGTAGATGGTCCAGACATATTGTCCTCTTGAGGTGTGATGTCAATACACATTGCCAGCCTGAAGTCTCTCTAGGCTGAATTCAAGCATGCATCCATGTGAGTCACATACATTTACAATTATGGACGCCACACTAAGAACTTTATTTTTCAGGTAAATTTACTTATGCTTTGGTAGTACTCAGTTTGCCTTCGTTTGTTACTACCTTACTGATTATTTATTTTCATTGTTAATTTTCTAGGATTTATCTATAAAATAATTAAGTATGTTTTACTTTATATGTATATTATCATATATGAATATACTTCATCTCTAAATTATTACAGATTTAATGTACTTTACACATGGAAAGCCATTTTATCCAAGGTACTGTACATAAATGCCATGAAGACATATATAGTGCAAAATATCTGGCATTTGATTACTCAACCAATGGCAGACAGATCTTCTACAATATGTTGGTCTTTTATGAGCCACCAGGGGGCGCACATCCACCAGAAGGCAGCACGTAATCTCCATAACACAGCGAAGGGAGGGGGCGTATCTCCAACATCTCAGGCTCAGTAACGGTGTACCACAAATAAAAGTTACAAATATCAACCAACAGAAACAGTTTTGACACATGCACAGCACTAACATGCATTAAACTGAGAGTCTGAGGGAAACATGTTTATTTTCCTGATATTTCCCATCAGCCCCTTCTGTCCCACAAAATACAAAACTTTTACTTAGCTTTGTAAGGTCACCTTTTAAATGTGACCCGTGCTGGCAAAATGAGTCGGAATGTGCACTGGGTCATTACGAGTTACAGGCATGTGAAGTCATAAATCATGATTCTTTCTTTGTTTGCTGGCGGCAAGTCCCGGGAAAACCCCCGTCAGTGCCTGGTATCATTGTAAAGCTTGGATCTCCTACTTTCTAAAAATACACGTTTTTGCGGAAGACATAACTCAGGACCGATCAAATGCGAGTTTTCAAACCAGCCAAAATATAAAGAAAATCGACTTGTTGCTGGTCTGTTTTTGCCCAATTCCTACAAATTAAATATACTTTTGAAGGTTTTTCAATACAGAATATGAAAATAACGTAACCTCAGTTTTGAAAATTCCCTCATTGTGACTCATTTTGCCAGCATGGGTCATAAATGTTATTTGATTTTAAAATTAACATTTTTATAAAGAAATAAGTATACAAAATTACTATCAAATATTAAGTAACACATCAAAATTAAAGTGAAATTTTAAATAAAAACATTTAAATTATATTTCTATGTAAAATTGAAAAACAAAACAATGTAGTAATTACACATTCAAAAAGTCATTTTTTCAGTGAACCTGGTATCGTGGCCAACGGACCTGTTGGTCCACTACAGGACACTGTGTCAGTGTCATGATTTCCCCCATCTGTGTAACTCTTTCATCATTTGAAAAGTGCTAAAATCCTCATACAAAGCTGCTTGGGGGATGGTTGGTAGTATTAAACACCACACTCTCACGCAATAAGGTCACATCCAGTCCTGTACAGTGTTCACCTTCACTTCCACATTTCCATTTTGCTTTCCTATGGAATTCAATACACATTTTTATGTTGTTAAAGTTAAGGTTAGGGTGACGCACCCCTTACAGTACTGGTTAGGATTATGGTAGGGTAAGATGCTGTGTTTGAAATTCCTTCTACATAGTTCCTCTTTCTCTCTCCCATCTGAGTGTATGTAGTTTTTTTCACAACCACTACATGGTGCTGTTTTCACTTCTTTCATTGTCTGTTCTATTGCACAGCTGAAATGCATATCCATTTCACACAGTAAAAATGTTCTAAGTTTGTGAATTGCTTTATGTCTGAGTGGTGCTATCTATCTATAAATTCAGGAAATCTGTCTGTGTGTTTGTGTGTCTGTCTGTTCCACGCATATCACTTGAACCATTTGTCAGACTGGCCTTAGATTTTAAGCATGGTTTCCTGAGGATACGAGGGTGCGCATCCCCAAATAAGGAGTCACTCAGTCAAAATATGTAATTATTTTCAATAAAAGTTTAGCCACCGCTGTGTCTCATGCCCAGGCTTCTAGAAGTATGGGCAGGGTTTGGTTTCAGACTGACTCCACCACAGCACTCCGTGTGCAAAACAAGGAAGCGAAACACGACAAATTTGAATAGAAAAGATAATACTTAAGATGTAATGCTTAAAAAAAATATACCATAAAGTTGCTGTGATTGCATAGGTCTAATGGATAATTCGGCATGGAGAACACGAGGTGCCATTGGAGAAAAGGGGAGGGGGGCAGTAGATGATTCGCTGGCACCACGGGTAAGCTCCGTGTGCAAAATAAGGAAGTGAAACGCGACAAATTTGATCAATAAAAAACAAACCGCTTACAATAGAGCCGCAGCGCTCACATTGTTATTTGCAAGTTATTTTCAATAAAGTGGGAAAAAAAAGATAATGCATGACGTGTGCTTTTTCCCTGAGGCTGATTTATCATGGAAAACAGCTGAGCTCTGTGGTTCCAGCGATCAGCTGATTGGATCCACCTTTTTTTTTCTTTTTTTTTTTACCAAAGGTAAAAAAACACCCAACATTGGGGGAAGACCCTACAACCTGTGCTCCACGACGTATCAACCATACACTGGATAAATTTTCAGCATGGGACACATATTTTTTCCAGTTCACAAAATTTTTCACTGGGTCTGAGGTGTGTGTGAAAAAAATGTGTTTTGGCTAACGTTTAGAGGGTCAAAAAGGCGATCGTTTAGGCGGAATAATAATAATAATAATAATGAATAATCTTCTCACATCAATAAAAAACAGACGCTTACAATAGAGCGGTGGCGCTCAGTCTTTGTCAGTCATGCCTTCAAGGTTCAGATCATTATTTGGCCTCAGTATCGCCCCAGCGCGATGATATTAGCACCTCCTCAATCTTAGCATTCAAGTTTTAAAAAACCTTTTAATAACAAAATATTGCTAAAATATAAAATGATGCACTACAATGGGTCTCAAATATTTGTAAACGTGTTCTGTTATAGTACTGCATGAGTTTATTGACAGTACACAGAAGAAATTCAATATTACACTGAACTCCATCACTGAACAGTGATATAAACTAAATTAAAATAATTATAATGATCACTGAACAACTCCCATTCCCCAAAGTGAAGATACACTATTATGAATTTAAGTGATAAAAGATCAGACAAATAAGTGATCTGACAAACAAATAAACAAAGATCTGAAACAGTCGCTAATATTGGATGCCCCTGTAGAGGAGCTTGGCAATGAAGAGGCGATTTGGTTTATAAGCAAAGTTTTAATGTTCAGCTCTTCTAACAAGTCTCATCTGGTGCAGAGAGCGGCAGAAGGGAAAAGAGGCAGAATCTCTCCAACTCACTCATTATATACATGCACACAACAAAAGACATGCATAACAAAGGCTGACATCCCTCATTATCTTAATCCCCCCATTGTCTTGGTATTTCCTCTCCTCGCCTTGGGGGGTGAGGGTGGCTCCTCCGGTCTCCTCCGCCGCGTCCGGGAACGTCTTTGTTCTTCACTCGGCGGGTGAGAGTTCTTTGTCCTTTCAGAGGTGTGAAGTTCGTTACATATGTAATTACCAAACATTTCCACATGCTTTAACATATGTAAGTTATGGAATATATGGTTAATATAGACCACAGGCCCCCCAAACAACTAAGAAAAGACAACAGAAAGGTTCACAGTCTAAGATAGTTATTATGACATACTAAGTGTTATATCTGTTGCCACGGAAGAAACTTTCCAGCAGCCATGCTCCTAAGAGAGTTCAGTGGTAAACATAGCAGCATAGTAAAATCATAAGTCAGTCCTAAACTGTTGCAGCACAATTAGTGAATAATTGTGGAGTGGTTGGTATCAGTCCCTGTGCTGTCTGGGTTTTAATCTTCTCCCAAAACTGCTGTAGGTTGGTTTAGGCGCCCTGCTGGGACCTTCTTGTGAGGAATCTGCTGTGTGGGAAGGAGAGAGGTTAACTGTTCCCTGCTTGGGGGCTGAGTCTTTTCTCTTGGGGGGTCTACCCCGCCGAGGTGCTCTCGCCAACTGTGCAGGCTCGTCTTTCAACAAGAAGGCAGGTTTAAGTCTGTCAATGCTGACTGTTTCTTTTCTATCACCAAAATCAAGCACAAAGTGTTTATCCCCATGTTCCAGCACTCTGAATGGCCCATCATATGCTGGGCGTAAAGTTGGTTTTAAAGCTTCATGCTTAACAAAAACGAACTCAGCATTTTTTAAAGCTTGAGGGACAAAAACCCGTGGGAAGGAGTGATGAGCTGGACCGGGGAGAGAGTCCGGTCCGTTGCTGCCTAAAAACCTTGGGACTGGAAGGTGCCCTGGCTCTGGGTTCTCTGGTAAAAATTCACCTGGGAGCCTGAGAGGTTGTGCAAAGACTAATTCTGCGGGAGAGGCATCTAGATCCTCTTTAGGTGCTGCATGCAACCCCAATAAAACCCAGGGAAGTTTATTTACCCAATATGTGTCCGTTAGTGAGGCTCTGAGGGCAGCCTTTAAAGACCTGTGAAAACGCTCGCATAACCCATTAGCCTGAGGGTGATAAGCGGTGGTGCGGTGAATTGTTGCCCCTAAGCTGTTGGACATGGCTGACCAGAGCTCTGAGACAAATTGAGGCCCCCTATCGGACGTGATGTCTGATGGGACGCCGAAACGTGCCACCCAGTTTGTCAGAAAAAGACGAGCAACTTCCTCCGCTGTGGTTGCCGCTAGAGGGACTGCCTCTGGCCAGCGTGTGGTGCGGTCTATCATTGTTAACAGGTGTGTGAAACCTTGGGAGGAAGGTAGTGGTCCCACGAGGTCGACATGAACGTGGTCGAACCTTCTAGCAGGGATTGGAAAAGGCTCCAGAGGGGCTTTTGTGTGTCTGTGTATTTTGGCGCGTTGACAAGAAATGCAAGTTTTTGCCCATTCTTTTACGTTTTTGCGCAGGCCTGGCCACACAAACTTTTCGGCGACCATTTTAACCGAGGCGCGCACACCTGGGTGCGCGAGGGAGTGAATTGCGTCGAAAATACGGCGGTGCCATGTAGCTGGGACTAACGGGCGAGGTCGGCCGGTTGAAACATCACATATTAGGGGGGGCACGCCGTCGCGTAAACCCCTTTCCTCCAGCCTTAACCCTGTTGGTCCAGACAGGAGTGCGCGCACGTCCGCATCACTGTTTTGTTCCTCCGCCATGGCTGCATAATCTATCCCTGCATGGATAGGTGCTGCGTATGTGTCTGCGTTAGTGAAGAGTTCTGCTGCTGAGGCAGTATAATCTGTCTCCCCGCGCTCTGGTGGTGTCACAGCGCGAGAGAGACAGTCCGCTACTACGTTAAGTTTGCCTGCCACGTGTCGAATGTCTGTGGTGAACTCTGAAATCGCAGCTAGCTGTCTTTGTTGCCTGCCTGACCATGGTTCTGAAATTTTAGCCATAGCAAAGGTGAGCGGTTTATGGTCTACAAAAGCCGTGAAACTCCGCCCTTCTAACCAGAACTGGAAGTGGCGGATGGATAAATGAAGCGCCAGCAGCTCCCTGTCAAAAGTGCTGTATTTGCGTTCAGTTTGGTTTAGCGATTTGCTAAAGAATGCTAAAGGTTGCCAGACCCCGCTGACAAGTTGTTCTACAACTGCCCCTATAGCTAGGTCTGAAGCATCTGTGGTTAGTGCAATGCGGGCCAAGGGATCTGGGTGAACTAACAATGTGGCGTTAGCTAGGGCGTTTTTTACTTCCGCGAAAGCGCGTTCGCGCTCCGGGGTCCATTCGACCGCGTTGGAAGCTTTCTTTTTTTTTGAGCGCGTCATATAGGGGCTGCATGAGCTGAGCTGCGTGGGGGAGGAAGCGGTTGTAAAAATTAACCATCCCTATAAATTCCTGTAGCGATTTGACCGTTTGTGGCCGTGGAAAACTTTCTATTGCATGAACTTTGTCTGGAAGTGGAACTGCCCCCTTCGGAGAGACTTTGTGTCCTAAAAAATCAATTTGTGACATGCCGAATTTGCATTTGGCTGGATTGATTATTAGCCCGTGCTCTTCCAGCCTCTGAAAAACCGTAGTGAGGTGCTGCTCATGTTCTTCCTCAGACGAGCTGGCTACCAGCATGTCGTCGAGGTAGACGAAAACAAAAGGGAGGTTGCGTAGGACCGCGTCCATCATTCGTTGAAAAGTTTGAGCAGCGCCTTTGAGGCCGAAAGGCATTCGCAGGAATTCAAAAAGGCCGAAAGGGGTTATTACCGCTGTTTTAGGAATGTCCTCTGCTCGGACCGGGACTTGGTGATAACCGCGGACTAAGTCTATTTTTGAAAAAATGCGCGCACCCGCTAGATGTAGTGAAAAATCTTGAATGTGAGGGATTGGGTAACGGTCATGCGCTGTAGCGTTGTTTAATCTGCGGTAATCTCCGCACGGTCTCCAAGAACCGTCGGATTTCGAAACCATGTGAAGTGGTGAGGCCCAGGGGCTCTTCGAGCGTCTAACAATGCCCAATTTTTCAAGAGTTGTAAACTCGTCCCGTGCTATGTTGAGCTTGACCGCATCTAAGCGGTGAGCTTTGGCAAAAACGGGAGGTCCCGTTGTGGGAATGAAGTGTTCAACCCCGTGTTTAGCCACAGTGGCTGAGAATTTGGGGATTGTGAGTGCTGGAAATTGGGTGAGGAGTTGCTCAAACTTACCTCCTGCTGTGGTGATGTTGGCCTGCACAGGTGGCGGAGAAACTCGGGCTGAGCATGGAATAGAAGCAAAGGACAGTGCATTAACCAGGCGCCTATTTGCTAGATCCACTAATAACCCATGTGCACACAAAAAATCTGCGCCTAATAAGTTAAAACTCACCACCGCTACAACAAATGTCCATCTGTAGTTGCGGCCGTGGATGAGGAGGTGCAGGCTCTTTTCGCTGAACGTGTCGATGCTAGAGCCGTTGGCTGCCACGGCTCCGTTGCCCCGGGTGCCCGTGGCTCGATCTGCGTGGGAGGGCATGACGAAACTCAGCTGGGCTCCTGTGTCGATGAGGAACTGCTTGCCTGAGTGTCCATCCGTCACGTACAACAGCTTGTTTTTCTCGCCGAGAGCCACTGCCGTTAACGGCTCTCGGCTTTGGCGTTTAAATTTGCAGGGGGGAACACATTTGTGAGCCTTCTCGGCGAAGCGGTGGTGGTAATAACAAACATCGCTCCGTCTGTTACGTCTTGGCCGTGTCGCTGTCACCGTGGGCTGGGTCTGCTCCGTGGGTTGTGGCTCCTCGTGGCTCGGGGCGTCAGCGTTGAGGTCTGCGGATGCTGCTGTGGGTGTCAGCTCCTTGCAGGCGTTGACGAGCCGATGAGCTTCATTGGCCAGCACGCGGAAGTCTTGGTGGTTGTTGCACTTCATGCTGGCGAGTGTCCCTCTCATGTGTGGCGGCAGCGTGCTGAGGAAAATAAACTGGAAGAGGAAGTTGTCATTGTCCTCTTCTTTGAGCTGTAGCAAATCCTCCGTGAGGGCCTTCGGTTTGCACCCTCTGTGGCCGTAGACCGCCAGGATCCTCTCGGCTCTCTCTTCTGCTGATGGGACGTAGTTCGCCACGATGGTTGCTTTGAGCGTCTCGTATTTGTCCCGGGCCGGTGGTCGCCGGATCATGCTCCGCACACACTTCGAAGTGGCGGCGTCGAGTTTGGAGACGATATGATAAAATTTTGGTGTCATCAGCCGTGATGCCCGCCAGTGTAAATTGGACTTCAGCCTGCTGAAACCAAGAGGCGGGGTCTTCTTGCCAGAAGTCTGGCAGCTGGACAGCGATGGCATTCGTGCACACCATCACTGTTGTGCCCGCCGGGTGAGAGTGCCTTGCCTCGGCTCTCACGGCGGTGCTGGTGCTCGGTTGAGCCCTCTCAATCTCTTCTGCCGGGGGGAACAGTTGTCCATCTGCTCCCTCGTCTGCGTGGCAGCTGGCGTCTGCCTGGGTCGCCGCGGATGAGTCGATTGCGGGGGAACGCCTCCGGTCCATACTCGCGTCAAGGTCACCAGTGTAGAGGAGCTTGGAAATGAAGAGGCGATTTGGTTTATAAGCAAAGTTTTAATGTTCAGCTCTTCTAACAGGTCTCATCTGGTGCAGAGAGCGGCAGAAGGGAAAAGAGGCAGAATCTCTCCAACTCACTCATTATATACATGCACACAACAAAAGACATGCATAACAAAGGCTGACATCCCTCATTATCTTAATCCCCCCATTGTCTTGGTATTTCCTCTCCTCGCCTTGGGAGGTGATGGTATTTCCTCTCCTCGCCTTGGGGGGTGAGGGTGGCTCCTCCGGTCTCCTCTGCCGCGTCCGGGAACGTCTTTGTTCTTCACTCGGCGGGTGAGAGTTCTTTGTCCTTTCAGAGGTGTGAAGTTCTTTACATATGTAATTACCAAACATTTCCACATGCTTCAACATATGTAAGTTATGGAATATATGATTAATATAGACCACAGCCCCGTTCATTTTCAATGTTTAGGTATTCTTTTTTTTTTAGATTCTTTTACTAGTCCCACAATGGGGAAATCACAGGGCATCCACATGAGTGGGTGAGGCAGCCACTGGTGCGGCACCCAGCCCTTTCACCAGTCACACACACATTCACACCTAGGGCCACTTTAGAGTCTCCAGTTTACCTAACTTGCATGTTTTTGGCCTGTGGGAGGAAACCGGAGAAATCCCGGAGTAAACCCCCGCAGACACGGGGAGAACATGCAAACTCCACACAGATCACTGTTGGTCAGGGGCTGGGATCGAACCCAGGATCCCCCGGCCAAGGGTGAGTTGCTGTGCTGCCGCAGTGCTAACTGATCTGACAAGTAAACAAGGGATCTGAAACAGTGGCCTATATTAGATGTCCCATTCATTTTCTTTTCTTTTTTTTTTAGACTTTTATTTAGCATTTTCATTTTTCACATAAAAAACAACAAATACATATTATTATTATTATTATTATTATTACATATTTTTCAACAAAAAGAAGAGCTCTCAATATAATCTATAAAAGGACTCCATGTCAAGGCAAAGTTCCTACGGGTTCTGCAAACATTAAGTTTTTCTAGTGGTAGAAAGGAAAGCACCTCCTTTAGCCAATGTGAGAAAGATGGAGGGTTATTTTACTTCCACTGAAAAAGAATAATAATAATAATAAAAAGAATAAGCCTGCGGGCAAGTAAAGAAGCGAATGCCAGAGCGTTACCTTGATAAGTTGTGAGTTTGCAATCTGGGGGTATTATGCCAAAAATAGCTATGTGGGAACTGGGGATTATTTCTTGTTCGCAAATATATGAAAAGACCTCAAATATAGATGCCCAAAAATTTGTGAGAGCGGGGCACAGCCAAAACATGTGTCCTACCGAGGCTGGGGCATGGCTACATCTTGGGCAGTTAGGGTCAATAGTGGGAAAAATCTTAGCAAGCTTTTCCTTTGAATAGTGGAGACGGTGAAGCATCTTAAATTGAATAAGCCCATGACGGACACACAACGAAGAAGTATGTATACGTGTCAGACTTTCACGCCACTGCCCTTCAGAGAATTTTATCCCTAAATCTTTTTCCCCATTCTGCTTTTGTTTTATCCCATGATATCGCCACTAAATTTTGTATAATCCCATAAATTGTAGAAATACGTTTCTTGGCCCAAGGATCCAAATCTAGGATTTCATCTAGTTGATTAGTCAGTGTCAACAAAGGAAAAAAGGGAAGCATTTTTTTTTACAAAACTACGAATTTGAAGATATCTGAAAAAGTGTGATCTAGGTATGTCATAATCTTTTGTAAGCATATTAAAAGAAGAAAAAGTGTTTCCCAGGAATAAATCCTTTAAAAAAAACTAATCCCTGTCTACGCCAGAGGCGAAAAGCATCGTCAAGCACGGAGGGTGTAAAAAACTGATTATTTGCTATTGGGCAGAGTGTGCTAGCCTGAACTAACTTAAAGTGCCTTCTGAACTGGAGCCATATTTTTAAAGAGGATCTAACCACCGGATTCAATACCTGTATGCGATGAGTATATGGCAACGGTGAGGATAAGATGGGTAACCGGTTGGACAGAAGCTCCATCTCAACCCAACTCAGGCCCTCCTTATTCTTATATGCATTGATCCAATGTAAAAATTTTACCATGTTTGCTGCCCAATAATAAAAAATAAAGTTAGGTAGGCCCAAACCTCCTGCCTCCTTTGGTACCTCCAAGCACTTCCTTTTCATCCTAGGATTTGAACTGTTCCAAATGAATGATGAACTCAACCGGTCTAGTTGTTGGAAAGCTGTTTTAGATATAAATATAGGGATCATTTGGAATATATATAAAAATCTTGGCAGAATTGTCATTTTTACTATATTTATCCAGCCTGCTAATGAAATGGGTAAGTTTGACCATTTTTTAATGTCTTGAGCTGTCCGTTAAATTAATTTTCTAAAATTATGATTATATAATCCACCTATTGAACGAGTGATGTTAATGCCTAGATAGGTAAATGTATTCTTTTCTAATTTAAACGGAAATCCAGAGTAATCACAATCTACATCATTAATAGGGAATAACAAACTCTTAGAGTAATTAATTTTGTAGCCTGAGAAATAACCAAAATTATCTAAGATACATAATAATTTTGGTATGGTTCCTTCTGGGTTAGATACGTACACTAGTAGATCGTCTGCATACAGCGATATCTTGTGAAGTTTATTGTCCTGCGAAATGCCTCTCACCCCGTCTTCTTTTCTGATCGCTATGGCCAGTGGTTCAATTGCTAGGTTAAATAGGTAAGGAGAGAGGCTGCAGCCCTGTCTGCAACCCCTGTAAAGCCCGAAATAATCAGAGTGTGGTATTTGTCCGTACTGCTGCCATAGGGGAATCATATATTATTCTAATCTTTCTAAAACAGCGAATAAATATTGCCACGATCAAATGCCTTTTCGGCATCTAACGAAATCACTATTTCTGTTTCTTCGGATGTATGTGGTATATACAGTATATTCAGAAGACAACACATGCTATAAAAAGATTGCCGGCTGGGTATAAAGCCAGTTTGGTCATTGTTCACAATTGATGCTATAACTGTCTCAATGTGAGTGGCCAGAATTTTTGTAAGAATTTTATAGTCACAATTTAACAAACTTATCGGGCGATATGAGCCGCAGAGTAAGGGGTCTTTATCTTTTTTAAGCAAAATCGATATAATTGCCTGCGTCATGGTCTGGGGTAATTTCTGTTGGTGGAAAATATCAGTGTATACTTGTTTAAGAATTGGAGCCAACTTAAGTGTAAATTCTTTATAGAATTCAATACAGAAGCCATTGGGGCCTGGGGCTTTATTATTCTGCATGGATCTTATTGCTTGAAATATTTCTGCTGTCGATATTTCTCTGTCCATTTGTACGCGGTCCTCTGGCATAATTTTTGGAATAGTCAGACCATCTAAAAATTCGGATACATGTGAAAAGTCTGTGGAGATTTCAGGAGAATAGAGACTAATATAAAATTGTTTAAATTGGTCATTTATATCATCTGGGTTGGCGGTTTCTGTTCCTAATGATGTGCGGATTTTAAGAATGGTGTTGGCAGCCGCAGATTGTCTAATCTGGTGCGCCAATAATTTCCCCACTTTCTCTCCATGTTCGTAAAAAGTCTGTTTGGATTTAAAAAACAGTCGCTCTGTATGTTTAATGGACATATTATCGAATTCTGTTTTAAAAAGTAACTTTTTTTTATATAATTCAGGGGTAGGAGAAACAGCATATAGACGATCTGTTTCTGCTATATTCTGAAATAATTCTATCATACGTTGTTTGTTTTTTTTAGTCTCATATGCGGTATGAGGCTCATATGCGGTATGAGGCTCATATGCGGTATGCGGCTCATATTCGGGCTCAGCCAGAAGGAGTTACATGGGTCCGCCCTCCAGTGGGCTCACCACCTGCAGGAGGGATCATGGGGGTCCGGTGTTATGTGGATTAGGTGGCGGTCAAAGGCGGAGACCTTGGCGGACTGATCCCAAGCTTTCTAAACTGGCTTTTGGTACGTGGAATGTCACCTCTCTGGTGGGGAAGGAGCCTGAGCTGGTGTACGAGGTTGAGAGATACTGGCTAGATATAGTTGGCCTCACCTCAACACACAGCTCCGGTTCCGGAACCAGTCTTCTGGAGAGGGGCTGGAACTTGGCCTTTTCTGGAGTTGCCCCGGGCGAGAGGCGACAAGCAGGGGTGGGTATTCTTGTATCGCCCCACCTTGCTGCCTCTATATTGGAGTTTTCCCCGGTGGACGAAAGGGTTGCTTCCCTGCGCCTTCGGGTTGGGAAACGGGTCATGACCATCATTTGTGCCTATGCACCAAATGATGTTTCAGAGTACCCACCCTTTTTGGAGTCTGTGACTGGGGTGCTGGAGGGTGCTCCTCTTGGAGACTCCATTGTCGTACTGGGGGACTTCAATGCGCACGTGGGCAACGACAGTGAAACCTGAAGGGGGGTGATTGGGAGGAACGGCCTGCCCGATCTGAACCCGAGTGGTGTTCAGTTATTGGACTTCTGTGCTAACCACAGTCTGTCTATAACGAACACCATGTTCAAGCATAAGGGTGTCCATATGTGCACCTGGCACCAGGACACCCTAGGTCGCAGGTCAATGATCGATTTTGTTATCGTATCATCAGACCTGCGACCGTATGTCTTGGACACCCGAGTAAAGAGAGGTGCAGAGCTGTCAACTGATCACCACCTGGTGGTGAGTTGGATCTGATGGCAGGGGAGGAAGCCATTGAGACCTGGTAGACCCAAACGTATAGTGAGGGTGTGCTGGGAGCGTCTGGCTGAGGCCCCTGTCCAGGAGGTCTTCAACTCCCACCTCCGGAAAACTTCAACCACATTCCGAGGGAGTCTGGAGACATGGAGTCTGAATGGGCCATGTTCTCCACCTCTGTTGTTGAAGCGGTGGCCCAGAGCTGCGGCCGCAAGGTGGTCGGTGCATCTCGTGGTGGCAACCCTCGAACCAAGTGGTGGACACCAGTGGTGAGGGGGGCCATTAAGCTGAAGAAGGAGTCCTATCAAGCTTGGTTGGCTTGTGGGACTCCCAAAGCAGCTGAGGTGTACCGGCAGGCCAAGCGGAGTGCAGCTCGGGTGGTTGCTGAAGCAAAAACCCGGGCATGGGAGGAGTTTGGTGAGGCCATGGAACAAGACTTTCGGTCGGCCTCAAAGAGATTCTGGCAAACTGTTCGGCGGCTCAGGAGGGGAAAGCAGCTTCCCGTCCACACTGTGTATGGTGCGGATGGGACACTGTTAACTTCAACTGGGGATATCGTCGGGCGGTGGAAGGAATACTTCGAGGATCTCCTCAATCCCACTGATACGCCTTCCACAGAGGAAGCAGGGTTTTGGGACGAGGGGGATGACTCGCCTATCACAGGGGCTGAGGTCGCCAAGGTGGTTAAAAATCTCCTTGGTGGCCGGGCCCCGGGGGTGGACGAGATTCGCCCTGAGTACCTCAAGGCCCTGGATGTTGTTGGGCTGTCATGGTTGACACGCCTCTGCAACATTGCGTGGAGGTCGGGGGCAGTGCCTTTGGCATGGCAAACCGGGGTGGTGGTTCCTCTCTTCAAAAAAGGGGACCGGAGGGTGTGCTCCAACTTTAGAGGGATCACACTCCTCAGCCTCCCTGGGAAGGTCTATGCCAAGGTACTGGAGAGGAGAGTCCGGCCGTTGGTCGAACCTCGGATTCAGGAGGAGCAATGTGGTTTTCGTCCTGGCCGTGGCACATCGGACCAGCTCTTTACCCTCTCGAGAATTCTTGAGGGTTCGTGGGAGTTTGCCCAACCAGTTTACATGTATTTTGTGGACTTGGAGAAGGCATTTGACCGCGTCCCTCGTGGATTTTTGTGGGGGGTGCTTAGGGAGTATGCGGTATTGGGCTTGTTGTTACGAGCTATTCGGTCTCTGTACGACCGTTGTGAGAGTTTGGTTCGTATTGCCAACACTCGGTCGGAGTCATTCCCAGTGAGAGTTGGACTCCGCCAGGGCTGCCCTTTGTCACCGATCCTGTTCATAATTTTTATGGACAGGATTTCTAGGTGCAGCCAGGGAATGGGGGGTGTCGTGCTTGGTGACCACAGGATCTCATCTCTGTTGTTTGCAGATGATGTTGTCCTGTTGGCTTCATCCAGCAATGACCTACAGCTCTTGCTGGGACGGTTTGCCGCTGAGTGTGAAGCGGCTGGGATGAGAATCAGCACATCTAAGTCCAAGTCCATGGTCCTCAGCCGGAAAAAGGTAGATTGTCCTCTCTGGGTTGGGGACAGGCTCCTGCCCCAAGTGGAGGAGTTTAAGTATCTTGGGGTCTTGTTCACGAGTGAGGGGAAAATGGAGCAAGAGATCGACAGACGGATCGGAGCAGCATCTGCAGTGATGCGGACGTTGTACCAGTCTGTTGTGGTGAAGAGGGAGCTTAGTTCTAAGGCAAAGCTGTCGATTTACCGGTCAATCTATGTTCCTACTCTCACCTATGGTCACGAGCTTTGGATAATGACCGAAAGAACGAAATCGCGGATACAAGCGGCTGAAATGAGCTTTCTCCGTAGGATTGCTGGACTCACCCTCAGAGATAGGGTGAGGAGCTCAGTCATCCGGGAGAGGCTCAGAGTAGAACCGCTGCTCCTCCACATTGAAAGGAGTCAGTTGAGGTGGTATGGGCATCTGATTAGGATGCCTCCTGGACGCCTCCCACTTGAGGTGTTTCAGGCACGTCCCACTGGGAGGAGACCCCGGGGCAGACCCAGGACTCGGTGGAGAGACTATGTCTCCCAGCTGGTCTGGGAACACCTTGGTATCCCCTCTGAAGAGCTAGAGCAGGTGGCTGGGGAGAGAGAAGTCTGGGCTTCTCTGCTTGAACTGCTGCCTCCGCGACCCGGACCTCCGGAAAAGCGGTAGAAGATGGATGGATAGATGAACTTTTTTTATATAATTCGGGGGTAGGAGAAACAGCATATAGACGATCTGTTTCTGCTATATTCTGAAATAGTTCTATCATACGTTGTTTGTTTTTTTAGTCTCATATGCGGTATATGAAATTATTTGGCCTCTGAGATAAGCTTTGAGTGCTTCCCAAATCACAGATAATTGAACATCAGGAGTTAGGTTGATCTTCATAAAATCTACGATTTGTTGTGAAAGGAAGTTTTTGAAGGAGTCCGTAGAAAGCAGGAGAGGGTCAAACCGCCAAGTGCGGTCTAGGGCAATCTGAAAAGGTCATATCTAATTGTACGGGGCTATGATCAGAGATCACAATAGCATTATATTGGCACCCCTTAACCATGGAGGAGGTTCTGCCATTTAAAAGAAAAAAATCAATTCTAGAGTAAGAATGATGTACAGGGGAGAAAAAAGAGAATTGTTTTGTAGTTGGATTATTTTTCCTCCAAGGGTCAAAAAGAGCATACGAGTCCATAAACGACTGAATGACCCTACCTGCCCTTGAAATCTTACTGTTGGGTCTTGGATTGGACTAAAAAAGGGTGTAATACACAGTTAAAGTCTCCCCTCAATATCAGTAGATAATCGTTAAAATCGGGAAGGATTGTTATAAAATTACTGAAAAAAGAGGGATCCTCCCAGTTTGGCCCATAGATATTCGCTAAAACCACTTGTGTACCAAATATATTGCCCGTGACCACTACATACCTTCCACAAGGGTCAGAGATGGTTGATGAAGAGATAAATGGAACACCCTTCTTGATCAGAATGGCTGTGCCCCGTGCTCTGCTCTCATATCTTGAACTAAAAAATCTGTCCAATCCAGGCTTTTTTTAGTCTCACATGTTCGGTTAATAGGAGGTGCTTTTCCTGTAGAAACATGATATCAGAACCAAGAGATTTTAAATGTCCCAGAACCCTATTACGTTTCACAGGATTATGAATTCCTTTCATATTCCAACTCAGGAAGCGAAGAGAGCTAAAAGTATGAGTGTCAGACATTGAACCTTTATCAAAACACAAAAAAAGAAAAGCAAGTGATCCTGTCTGCAAACAAACAAGAAAAAAAAATGAAATGAAAAATAAAGCCTTGAGACCCCATGCTGATCCAACAAAACCTTCAGGATCGCATTTCCCTTTGCTGGTATGACACAGTCAATGCACATAGAAAAAAGGGAAAAAAAAACTCTCCTAGCGGGCCTTGGCTAAGCTAAACAGTCCACAGATATGAATAATAGGAAAACAGGAGAGAAAAAAAAATATGTTGCACTTAGAATATGGGACATTTTAAATTTCAACTCTTGGATTAACATTTTCGGACTAGCTCTCTGATGGTGGGTAAAGTTAAATTAAATCATCTGAGATACAGTAATAACTAAAAAAAAAAGGGGGGGGGGGAGAAGGGGAAAACAACTCAATCCAGAAACACTTTGGGGTTAATCCATTCTTTGTCTTCATTTAGTTCAATTTTTTTCTTTTCTTTCCCCCCCTTCCTTTCTCTACTCCCCCCTCCCTCCCCTCCTCTGCGCTCTAAATAGAAACAGCAGATCACTAGTCCAGCCACCGAAGTAATCTTATTCATTTTAGCCACACATTCTCATACTTACACCCATCAAAAAAAAAAAAAATAAATAAATAAAATTTTAAAAAAATAAATAATTATACCTATATGCAATACATATATGCATATCCTCTCTGGTGTCCTCTCTGAAGAGCTGGAGCAGGTGGCTGGAGAGAGGGAAGTCTGGGCTTCTCTGCTTGAACTGCTGCCTCCGCGACCCGGACCTCCGGAAAAGCAGTAGAAGATGGATGGATGGATGGATGGCAATACATATACACTTAAATACAACATTAAAAAAAAACAAAAAAAGGAGTAATAAAAAAGGGACAAATCTACAGTGAGAGAATTAATCAACTTATAAGAAAACCTGTACTTATAAAAAAACTTAAAAAGAAAATTCAAATTTCAAAAATTCAAATTAAAAAAAATCATATTTTTAAAACCATGTTAAAAAAATAAGAAGAAAATAAGGGAAACATATATAGAACTTTTTTTTTTAGAAAAAATAAAATAAACACAAAGTTAACTAATTTAAACTGAGAAAAAATATGACAATTTCCCATTCATTTTCAATGTTTAGGTATTCTGTAATTAATATTCACACAATCAAATAAATCTTAGTGCTATTTACTCCCTTTTATATCTGTCAAAGTCTAACATGTGATTGCCTCCATATAGGCTACACCTCTTTGTATTCCACTTTCAAACAGCCTACATTTGGACCTGGAAAGCCTGACTGGGATCCCTGTTTCAGACAGGAATGCTTGCGTTCTACGGGCATGCACTAGTATAAATAAATTTTCCTTTGCCTTTATCTTACTATGTACAGATGTTACACTCTGGGCAATGAACTAGATAATGTCAATAGAAAAGAGTTCATGAAAGCAGAACACGCATGCAAATGCAAAATGATGGTATAGATAATGTGATACTTCTCATTAATATGAAAATGAGTGCATTTTATACTATGGTATTATTTTTTTCCTCATTCTTGATCAATAATACTGGATTTGCCCAATTTAACATCTTTTGGGAGCAAAAGCTGACTTTTCTGATTCTCTGGATCTGTATCATTTGGAAACCTTTGAAACCCAGAATCAAAATTACATTCAGATCCACAGCAGAACACAGCAGTCCTCCACTGTATTCATCTAATCTTGCACCAACCCCGCCTTTTTTCTTTGTTTTTGCTTTCTGAACTGCTCTCCTGCTGAGGAGAAATGAGCTTTGGAAGTTTCTGAATTTTGATTTTAGAGCCATGATTAAAAGCATGGATGAGTCTCATAAATATCTGCATCTAATTAGTAAAAAAAAGATTTTCAGTCAGAAAACTGTCACAGATCTCAAAATGACACAATGTTTACTTTGTCCTGATAAAAGCCCAGCATTCATATTCATAACAATACCTCAGGTGAAAACATTTTTATTGCTGCTTATAGGCACAATGTAATGGTATACTGTATATTAACACAAGGGATAACTACTTATCATTTTTGTGGTTTTCACATTGTGGATCTAAAACTCTGAATTTTAGTAACTAGGAAGTAAAGCTGTGAAACAAAAAAAAAAAAACACCCCCAAAAAACAGAAAATGAATGAATTTAAAAAGTAAAAGGCTTTCCTCTGGAATGTTGTGGTATGTAACTTTCAAAATACTAATTTGCAAATGTTTTTGAAAAAGTATAGAAAAACAGAGAAAATCAGCATACTCCTGTAATATAATATCATTTTTTATTATGTTGTTGGTAGTGTCATGTACCAGAACGTATCACAATGCATACTATTATCCGCTGACAGTCTAAGGAGTCTGATAGCATATGTTAACATATTTTGAGGGACTTTAGGGTACAGAAAATTCAGTTGTCAGACACAAATGAAAGCAGAATGCAATCTTTCCTTGGTCAATTAGCACATCATCTCAGGGAAGATCTCTGCAGTCCCTTGCTTCTACCTTTGATCTTCTGATTTTCGGGTCAGTCAGTCCCAGCACCAAAAGATCTCACAGTTTAACAGTTCAAGTTTTAGTTATTGGTAACAAAAAGACAAAACAAGTTCTTTAACTCAGGAAAGTTGACTTCACAACATGGTGTTTACCTTCTTTTCCTCCTAGACCAGGGGTGTCCAGTCAGGTGCCATGGAGGGCCAAGACCCTGCAGGCTTTGGCCCCCCATGGTACATGATGGGACACCCCTGTCCTAGACTGAGCCCCCATCTGAGTTAGTGATGCCACGCTTTGTCATCACTCTCAGCTAATCAGCTTGCTGGCAAAAAAAGACACTTTTCAAATATTTCCAAAAATAATGCATGAAAAAATAAATGTGATGCGATATTATATAATAGAGAGCCTAAGTCACGCCCCCTCTACTTCTGCATATGGGACCTTAAATTGAAAAGATTTTCCATTGAAATGAATGGCAAGAGCGAAATTATCTTTTGATCCCAATTGAATTTTGCTACGAGTTACACATTTAATGTTTGTCAATTTAAAGATAATTTTCCATGTAAATAATGGTGTAGATTGTTGTCTAACTGTTAAGGTATAAGGTTATGAAAATACATAAACTAAAAAACTACAAACGCAGATGGACAGAGCTTATGTTATCTTTTCAAAGCGGCCCAGGGTGAAGTAACTAACAGTCCTGTGGATCAGCTGCAGCTCTCACAATACAAGACAAAACCGTTGTGTTGTTTTTCTCCTCTTGGGATCCTTCTTTCATCAGTCAGGAAACAGGAGGGGAGGTTTTAGTAAACTCCCACTATGCTCATGTTTAGTGATGTGGGATGATCATTGAAACAAGAATTAAATGTCACTCTGTTATTACATGACAGCCGACATTTTCCCCACAAATCTTTTTATTAAGTTTTTCCAACTTTAAACAAAACAACACTGAAAAATAAAGAAAGAGGAAAAAAATTGTATTCAGCAGTACAGAGCAAATCATTGGACTGAAACAAGAGAATAAAGCATTATTGAAATTCTATGGAATATAAAACAAAGTTTTGGTTGCTTTCCAGGCTGAATAAGTCCAAATATCAAAACACACATGATAAACAAACATGCAAGAACTCCCCCCACACACACACACACACAAAAAAAAAGGCCCACCATGTCCAGACAAAGTTTATATAAATTCAGACATACTGGACAAAACCAATTGTTTAACGTGGCAAAGAAGACAATCCCATATTTTGTTAAATTCTTTGTTTGATCCTAGTCTAAAGCACATAAGAACTTCCTTTACCCAGCGAGTATGTGAAGGAGCTTCAGGAGATTTCCATTAAAGAAGTATTATGCATCAGGCCAGTAAAGTGACAAAAGCAAGAAAAGCAGATTGTGTTGATGAGAGTGTCATAACTAAGGAGATCCCAAACAAAGCACTGGGGTGAACCTGTTTTCCAGTAATACTCGACAGGAACTTAAAAACCTCTCCCCAAAACAACTGCAGGTTTGGGCAGGACCAAAACATATGCACATGGTTTACTGGGTCCTGATGGCACCTACTACAGGTTGAATCTGTAGCCTTATAAATTTTTGACAATCAACCCCTTGACGCCTATTGTTGCAAATTCGCATCAATCCAAAACAAAAAACAAAAAAATAAAAAAACAACGATTTTCAATTATGAAAAAAATACAAAAAAATACAAAAAAAAAATTGTTCACAATTGGAAATAAATTCAGGCGTCAAGGGGTTAAGCTTCGTGAAGTGAAGGGGATGCAAGATTTTAAATTGAATTAAATCGTGCCTTGCACAAACAGATGATCTATGTATATGAAGAAGGGCGTTTCTCCAAAAGTCATCTGAAATAGCTTCGCCTAGTTCAGGCTCCCAAGAGGTTTTGAAAGTCTCTGGGGAAATCGGATTAAGAGAATGAATCTGCAAATAAATTTGTGAAATAATACCTTTTAATTTATCAGCTGGTTCAAGGAAAGTGTCCAAGGACATAGTATTGGGAAAATTTGGAAACTAAGAATGTATTAAGCACAAAACTTAGAATTTGCACATACACTACCGTTCAAAAGTTTGGGGTCACCCAGACAATTATTTTGTGTTTTCCATGAAAAGTCACACTTATTTACCACCATGAGTTGTAAAATGAATAGAAAATATAGTCAAGACATTGACAAGGTTAGAAATAATGATTTGTATTTGAAATAATAATTTTTTCCTTCAAACTTTGCTTTCATCAAAGAATCCTCCATCTGCAGCAATTACAGCATTGCAGACCTAACATGATTGCACAAGGGTTTTCTAATCATCCATTAGCCTTATGACGCAATGAACAAACACATTGTACCATTAGAACACTGGAGTGATAGTTACTGGAAATGGGCCTCTATACACCTATCTAGATATTGCACCAAAAACCAGACATTTGCAGCTAGAATAGTCATTTACCACATTAGCAATGTATAGAGTGTATTTCTGATTAGTTTAAAGTTATCTTCGTTGAAAAAAAGTGCTTTTCTTTCAAAAATAAGGAAATTTCTAAGTGACCCCAAACTTTTGAACGGTAGTGTATCTAAAAAAATTATTTTTAGGAAGTCTAAAATTATTGGACAATTTGACTAAAAGAAACAAATTAATTATTAATGTCATCACAGCAGTCTGTTGGGGGCAACAATGACTGTTTCATTTAGGTCTGATCAGATTCCTCCATGCAGCTCTGTCCTTCGCCTTCCACTGCCAGGAACTCCTGTCTATATCCAACTTCTTCAGGTTTCTTTTTACAGTGTCTTTAAATCTGAGCTTTGATCTACCCTGACTGCGTTTGCCCTTGCATAACTGTGAGTAGAGTAACTGCCGAGGGATTTGCTGATGATCCATCCTCTCAACATGTCTGAGCCATCTCAGGTTCATCTGTATTAGTATGTCCTCCATTGATGGTAGACCAGCTCGTTTCAGCACTTCTATGTTGGTTATCTTGTCTTTCCATGAGATATTCATTATGGCTCGAAGGTGTCTCATCATGTACGCATGGAGTTTCTTTACTTGTGCCCTGTAGACAGTCCAAGTTTCAGCACCGTACAATAGAGTAGCTAGTACTGTTGCTCTGTACACTGCATTTCACATGGATAGACACATGTTGATTGTTCCACAGTCTCTCCTTCAAGTTTCCAAACACAGCACTCACTCTTCCCATTCTGAGAGATAGTTCATCCCCCAGTCTAGCATTCTCTGAAACAGTACTCCCGAGATATCTGAAAGTCTTACACTTGACTAGTGGCTCTGTACCAATGCTGATCTCTTCTGGTAGTGACGTTGATAACTGGAACTTTGGCGGTTGATAGAGGCACTCTTCTTGATGTTGATTTTGAGGCTGAATTGGCTAACTGCTCTTGCACATTTCTCCACTAAAGATTGCATATCTTCCGCACTCTGAGCAACTAGAGCACTGTCATCAGCAAAGAGCCTTTCTCTTATTACCTTTATCGATGTCTTACTCTTGGCTTTAAACTGTGCCACATTGAACAACTCTGCTTCTTTCAGTTTGAATGTATACTCCTTCTGAAGTGTCTTTGAAGGCCACCTCAAGCATGGCTGACAGATATAACAAGAAGAGTGTAGGCGCCAGCACACACCCTTGTTTCACCCCGTTAATTACTGAAAAATCTTTAGACACTGAACCACTCATTGCCACGTTTGCTTGCATACCTCTATGGAGTGCCTCAATCAGGCTGACAAACTTCTCTGTACAGCCGTATTTCTTGAGTACCTGCCAGAGTCCTTGTCGCGATACAGTATCTGAAGTCAATGAAGACATAAAACAGCATGTTCTGTTCAATACACTTTGTTTGAACCTGTTTCAAGTAGAAAATCATGTCCATTGTGCTTCTTCCACTTCTAAAGCCACACTGGGTTTCCGGTAGTACATTCTGTGAGATGTGTTCATTGCATCTGTTCAGTAGTACACGTGAAAGAATCTTAACAACAGTGGCTAGCAGTGATATACAGTGCATCCAGAAAGTATTCACAATGCTTCACTTTCTCCACATTTTGTTGTTACAGCCTTATTCCAAAATGGAATAAATTCATCTTTTCCCTTAAAATTCTACACACAACACCCCATAATGACAATGTGAAAAGATTTTTTTAAGATTTTTGCAAATTTATTAAAAATAAAAAAACCAAGAAATCACATGTACTTAAGTATTCACAGCCTTTGCCAGCAGATGCATCCTGCTTCCACTGACCATCCTTGAGATGTTTCTACAGCTTAATTGGAGTCCACCTGTGGTAAATTCAGTTGGTTGGACATGATTTGGAAAGGCACTCATCTGTCCCACAGTTAACAGTGCATGTCAGAGCACAAACCAAGCATGAAGTTAAAGGAATTGTCTGTAGACCTCCGAGACAGGATTGACTCGAGGCACAAATTTGGGGAAGGGTACAGAAAAATTTCTGCAACTTTGAAGGACCCAATGAACAGAGTGGCCTTCTTCATCCGTAAATGTAAATGGAAGAAGCTCGGAGCCACCAGGACTCTTCCTAAAGCTGGCCAGCCATCTAAACTGAGCGACTGGGGAGAAGGGCCTTAGTCAGAGAGATGACCAAGAACCCGGTGGTCACTCTGTCAGAGCTCCAGCGTTCCTCTGTGGAGAGAGGAGAACCTTTCAGAAGGACAACCATCTCTGCAGCATTCCATCAATCAGGCCTGTATGGTAGAACGGCCAGAAAGAAGCCACAGTAAAAGGCACATGGCAGCCCACCTGGAATTTGCCAAAAGGCACCTGAAGGATTCTCAGACCAAGAGAAACAAAATTCTCTGGTCTGATGAGACAAAGATTGAACTCTTTGGCGTGAATGCCAGGCATCATGTTTGGAGGAAACCAGGCACCGATGAAAACCATGCCAATGGTGGTGGCAGAATAATGCTGTGGGGATGTTTTTTAGCGGCAGAAACTGGGAGACTAGTCAGGCTAGAGGGAAAGATGAATGTAGCAATGCACAGAGACATCCTGGATGAAAACCTGCTCCAGAGTGCTCTTAACCTCAGACTGGGGTGGTGGTTCATCTTTTAGCAGGACAACAACCCTAAGTACACAGCCAAGATATCAAAGGAGTGGCTTCAGGACAACTCTGTGAATGTCCTTGAGTGGCCTAGCCAGAGTCCAGACTTGAATCCAATTGAACATCTCTGGAGAGATCTGAAAATGGCCGTGCACCAACGCTTCCCATCCAACCTGATAGAGCTTGAGAAGTGCTGCAAAGAGGAATGGGCCAAACTGCCCAAAGATAGGTGTGCCAAGCTTGTGGCATCATATTCAAAAAAACTTGAGGCTGTAATTGCTGCCAAAAGTGCATCAACAAAGTGTTGAGCAAAGGCTGTGAATACTTATGTACATGTGATTTTTATTTTTAATAAAATTGCAAAAATCTCAAAAAAAACTTTTTTCACATTTTCATTATGGGGTATTGTGTGTCGAATTTTGAGGAAAAAAATAATTTAATCCCTTTTGGAATAAAACTGTAACATAACAAAATGTGGAAAAAGTGAAGCGCTGTGGATAATTTACAGATGCACTGTACCTTGGTAATTTCCACAATCTTTCCTGTCACCTTTCTTGAACAAAGGCACAATACTTGCATCCTTCCAGTCTTGGGGTACTTTCTGGGCATCCCATATCTCTTGGATGAGCTTGTGCAGGCAGTTGGTCAGCTGAACACCACCAAATTTCCACACTTCTGCTGGAACTCCATCCCTCCCTGGAGCTTTACCATTCTGTGTTGTCCTGATAGCTGCCATTAGTTCATCAGGATTTGGTGGTTCATCCAGACCTGATACAACTGGTCGCTGCTCTAGAGCTTCTTTAGCCTCTTCAGTGAGATCTCCAGAGTTGTTTAGTAGTTGGTCAAAGTGGTCTGCAAATCTGTCCAGGATCTTGTCTTTCTCCTGCAAAACCGTTTCACTATCCGTAGCCTTTAGTTGGATCAATCCTCTTGGTTTAGGGCCATAGATTTCTTTCAGACCTGTGAAGAATGTTTTCATGTCCATGTCTACTTCAGTTTGAAGTTCCTCCGCTTTTTCATTCCACCAGTTGGACTTCATCTCTCTGGTGTACTTCTGTAGCTCACTCTGAGCCTTTGAGTATTTCTTTTTCTTCAACCACTGTAGATTTTCCTGCCTAGCTGTACTCCTCACTTCTAGTAATCTCTTCAGATGCTCATCATGCTCATCAAACCAATCTTGATGTTTCCTTTCAGGGTGGCCAAAAACATCACTCACAGTCTGATACATCATATCCTTCAGTGTCGCCCATTTCTCTTCTATGTCATTCTCTGAGTTGTCGCTGTCCCAGTCTTTCAAGTTTTCATCCATTTCCTGTGTAAGTTCTTCCTGTTTTTTTTGGCCTTTCAGTGCACTAGTGTTTAGCTTCCGTGGTGGCTTTGCACCCATCCTGCAGTGCTGTTTTCATCTGCAAATCTTTAATCTAGATCTCAGCATAACATGATCAGTACCACAGTCCGCACCTCTCATTGCTCTGGCATCCACTACATCCTTTATGTCTCTCTGCCTTACTATGATGTAGTCTAACAAGTGCCAGTGCTTGGATCTTGGGTGCATCCATGTCTTCTTGTGTGTGTCCTTGTGCTTAAATAGAGTGTTGGTTATCACAAGGTTGTACTCTGAACATAGTGCCAGTAGACGTTCCCCATTAGCATTGCACTTGCCTCTTCCATGACTGCCTAGCACTCCTTTCCCTTTTCTGTGTCCGAACCAACTCTAGCATTAAAATCTTTAAGTATCAGCCTGTCATCAGACAGTACACGCCTGATAGTCTCACGCAAATCACTGTAGAACTCTTCCTTCGCCTCCTCTGTGTTGGTCATTGTTGGGGCATATACACTGATGAGTGTGGCATACATCTTCCGCTGTAGTGGGAGTTTCATAGTCATTATCCTGTCATTGATTGGCACCAGTTCCTCATCAAGCATTGCTGCTATCTCCGTTCTAATTGCAAAGCCTACTCCTGCTTCTCTCCTTTCAGGAGTTGATTTCCCACTCCAAAAGAAGATGTACCCATGATCTTCCAAATTGTCATATCCAGGCAATCTTGTTTCACTAAGTGCAGCTATGTCTACATTTTACCTGTTAATTTCCAAGGCCACAAGCGCGGTCTGTTTTTTGGGCACTGTGATAATGATCTGTTCATCAGAGTGCATACATTCCATTCTGCTACACACAAGGCTGCTGTTTCCTTTTCTTCTCTCTTCCTGCTCCTAACATACTTTTTGCTGCCTGTCGGAGTGTGAACAGATCAGCGCGGACCTTGTTAACCCGGGCGACATCCGAGCCGGTATGAGTTGCTTTCTGACTGACCATTTCGTGAAAGTGCTTGCAAAGTATTAGAGTACCGCTAGCTTTTGCTGGACTAGCGGCACATTCTTGGCAGATAGAGGTATTATCAGTGGCAAGGAGAGGCCAAGACAAACTGACTCCAGTATCTGTTGCAGTGACTGACCAGATGATAGACTTGTTTGTCTCTGCTCTTTGTGTAGTGCATTTCACGATGCACTGATTGGCAAAAGTCCACCACAGACCTTGCGACAGATGTGTTGCTTATCTGCTAGGATGTCCAGTCTCACCCCATGTAACTGGGAGTGGTCCACCACAGACCTGTGACAGATATTGCTTTTAGTTCTGCCAGGATGCCCAGTTTCACCCTCCACGCCCTCGGAAGGGCGGGGTTGCCGGTTGAGTTGCCGACGGCCCGACCCATGAGACAAGTAGTACCGGTTTTCATGGTTATCTGGTAGCAAGCAAACCAATGCCTGACCTGACAAGGATTCTTAATTATTAATATATAGGCTCTTAAATGTGTTCATATCTACGTTAGACCAGATCTTAAATGTATCATCTACCAAGTATGGGGAAAACAAATGATAGCAGTTACAGGAGCAGACAGTGAGTTAGGATGAAGTTGAAAACTCTGCTTAAATTGATTCCAGATTTTAAGTGTTGTTTTGATGATAATATTCTTAATATTTTGAGAAGGAAAACCTTTAGAGGAAGAGTGAACTAAGGCCACAGAGATATCACACTACATGAGGCAGATTCCATTTTAAGCCAAATAGGATTTTGAGCTAAGTCGGACTGTAACCAGAGTTTAATAATTCTCAAACTAGAAAAGCACTCGGAAAGCGCAGACCTCCGCCAAGCGGCACAGTTCCCCCCATACAGTGTTTGTGTGTACGTTTTCAGATTCCTTGACCATGAAAACATATGACTAGCAATTGGATTCACAATGATTATTTGTTTATTTGACAGGGACCGTGCAATAAACATAGACAATTAATCAATGACAATCAATGTGATAGTGATAGGATTAGTGGTTCAGTAGTGTAAAACGGGGCTATAAGGGATGGCGGGTTAATAAGGGACACTTTTCTGGGAAATGTTTTAAATGTAATTCTGCTTTTTTTATTTTGAGCAGGACGCTGAGTTGTGTTGTTTTTGTCAAACATCCATGAATCCTTAATCAAATCTAGGCGGAAGCAAAATAAAAAAAGCAGAATTACATTTAGAAAAGTGTCCCTTATTACCCCGCCGTCCCTTATAGCCCCGTTTTACGGTAGTAAAAGCATTGCCTCCTTGGCGGAGGTAATAAACTGAAGTGTTGGTGTGTCCATCTCCTCCACTGACGGATGCAGATTGGTTAGACAGGTTGCGGTGGGTTTTATATTATATTGGGGTTGCGCTCCGCGGCAAAACAGAATTTAGAATCTTCCCCGGCAGAGAGGTCGTTTTTACGCAGCGCCTATGGCTGGGCGGGGAATTTGTGGCAAATAATCGGGCAGCGGACAGGTGGCCGTGTCAGGTTTTGCAGCGTGGCGCAAAGACAGGCACGCTGGCGGGCCCAGGCCAGCAGTGTTTTCCGCGCGCTTTTGTGGCTAAAACGTTGAAGAAGGCGGAGTTTGTGTTGGTCAGACACGACGACCAGCGCCCTCCATTGCGCCTGCGCACATGTTGAAAATGGCCATATGTCACAGTGTTGAAAAATGCTTTAAAAAATTCCTGTATGCAAAAGGTGATGCGGATCATCCCCAAAATTTAATCAGTTCTTCCTTGTACCATTTCCAACAACGCCTGAAAGTTTCATGGAAATCCGTCCAAAAGTTTTTGAGTTATCTTGCTAACCAACAGACAGACAGACAAACAGACAGACAAACAAACCCCGGCAAAAACATTACCTCCTCCTGGCCTTTCGGCCTGGCGGAGGTAATTAGCTGCCCAATAATAAAATTTTACATTTGGCAAACCCATGCCTCCCATCTCCTTAGGCTGTTGTAAGTGTTGTTGTCTAATCCTCGGGGTCTTTTTATTACAAATTTTTAATAGCAGTATCGATTCTTCAAAAAAAAATTTGAGGAAGAAAAGTTGGTATACATATAAAAATTTAAGTGTTCATTTTAATTGCATTAACATGATCAGCCAAGGACAAATTCATCAAATTCATCACTGACCGTCGTTCGAAATCATCGTGTATACAAGTGAGGAGGGGGATAAAATTTGCTTTATATATATATATATATATATATATATATATATATATATATATATATATATACAGTATATACTGTATATATATATATACAGTATATATACAGTACATATGTATACAGTATATGTATACAGTACTCTCACTTCCGCCTCCAAAGAGAGCAGACGCCTTTTTCCTTCTCTCTTGCTTCTGACTTTTTTTCCTTCCCCCCCAACTACTGGATCCCAGCTTGCTGTTGTCTGTCTGCGTCTAACTGCTGTCCGTCGAAAGAAATTATGGAATTAATAAGCTGGGCTTTGAACACAATTGACACTATTTTTTCAACAAGGAAAAGTGCTCCGGGGGAAGCTGTCTGCCCCGCAGGGACGGCTCCAGCGGGCTATTTACGGGACACAAGTAATTGGAGGATCTTGTGCCTAACTAATCTCTCTATTGAAGATATTGAAGATTTGTATGTCTTCGTAATAATGGTGATCGGGATCGTTCTGATTGGAACTGGGATTGTCCTGGTGTACCGCAAATTGCTGAAGATGGATACAACCTATCAAAATGCTGGCCAGGCGAGGTGCATCCATCAAATTGAAAAATTGGAGAAGACCCTGATAGCGACAAATGGAGAACTGTCTCGGAAGGTGGATTACATCATGGTTACGCTTAGGTCTATCCACGACGGACTCAACGCCCCGCAATGAAGGATTAAGTACTGAATCTACAGAAGAAAATAAAGCTCCTTCTCTGTGATCAGTTCTATTTGGCTCAATTTCCCTACAAAAATTCCTCCTGATTGTCTGCAGTCTGTTTTTTCAAAACATTGAGCACAAGGCCTTGGACAGCAGCTGCTCAGATAATTGCAAGGACGATTGCGAGTAGCCAGACAAAACATCTCCTGCCAAAGTGTCCTTGTTGTTCTTACTGATACAACACTTGCTTCAACAGTGCACTCATATTGATCCACAAACTGATAAATAAGATCCACTCACTGCTCTCTTTGTGTCCTGTGAAATCTTGGTCCGCTGATGTGCATTGAGGGCTTTTTTTTTCCTTGTAATCATAATATTGATTGATCATGCAACCAGTATTCTGAATCAATGATTTTTTTGCTCCTTCCTATTGTATTATTTCTTATGCTACCTGTACCCTCCTGCTGACAGGCGCGTTTCAGATGCGCCGCGGCACGGAAATGCAGGTTCATTTTCTGTGTCAAGTCAAATTCTCTCGTATGTTATCAGTGATCTCTTAATGTACTTGGCAATAAATCTTTTTCTGATTCTGATTCTGATTATATATATATATATACAGTATATATATATAAAAATTTATTGGTTACCACAACACCCAAATATGTAAAACTATGATTCACAATTTTGTAAAGTGTGTAATGGGAGAGATGGGCGTACCTACGTATACTCAAGTATCGATACTTTGATACCAACTGGCTGATACTTTGGAGTCGATACTTCTTAAATATTGTGATACACAACGTGCAATTTGTTTTCACTTCTGAGAGTATTAGGCATTAAATTTATGTGCGAAAACCAGTGAAAAACCAGCCCAGGCATGTTTTAGAGATGGTCTGCCGTGTCACATGATAATGGCATCCTATCAGATGTCAAAGTCGAAGACTCACTGCACACTGACAGCCTGAATCAGGCAGTCACTGTCTCCAGTGCAGAGCAGAGTGAGCTCAGCAGCGTCGCAGGCAGCAGAAGATGTATGAGTAACACTCTTTGAACCTATGTGTAACTTACTGAATGGGTTTCTAACTTACAGCAACCTTATAATGGTGTATTTGCAGCGGTGCTTCACAAGAAAAAACGTACAGAGCTCAGCTGCTGCCTGCAGCACATACATACACACACACACACACACACACACACACACACACAGAGAGCTAAACACACATACTTTTTTGTATAACGGGACCTGTCAGAGATGTGTCTGAGCACTTTCAAGCTACAGGATAAAGATCCAAATCACTGTTTAGCCCTCCCCCCATGATCTTTACCTTTGACTGCAGTCTGTACCATCAGCTGTCCAGTGTTGTTCTGATAGATATGCCAAAATTTCAGAACACCAGAGGAGGTGGAGCCAATCAACTGATCGCCTGAAGCACAGAGCTCAGTTGTTTTCCATGATAAATCATGCTTTGCGGTTGGCTGCACCTCCTGGCAAAAGCACATTCAATGCATTATCTTTTTTTCACTTTATTGAAAGTAAACTTTTTTTTATCACCATCAGTTCGTGTGCCTTTGAGCCAGGTTGTGAAAACTGTCATCTGATGATCCTGATGTGTCACATCAGCTCTTTTAGGCACGACTGACCTGACAGATTTGACAGCTCTGCCAAGTTGGTCACCCCACCCACCCACCGCCGTGGTCTTTGGAGGGGAAAATCATCTGGGTTGAACAGAGATGATCTCTCGCACACCTATGATTCGTGGATCGGGAGGCAACGGCAGTTTGGCAACACTATGCTATGCAGGAGTTAGTGTCAGGAGCCGAGCCGGCTTGGTTTCCCCCGACTCGGTCCTGACCTCCCTGTGGGTTTAAGTGCCACTGTTTATGTGTTTATTATGTATTTCAGTGCTGCTTCCGTATCCCTTGCCACTGCTCTCAGGCCAGCAGCTATGAGGCAGTCCTCTTTGGCTCACTCTAGCGTAGCGCTGACTGACTGCCTGCCGGTCCGACCATGCCCTCCTCTCTCATTACTGCCAGCTGATTCCCACTCCCGCTAATCGTCTTTCCCGGTCCTCACCCAGGTGCTCCTCATCTCACCATCACCAGCAGTGCGTGTACTTAAGCAGCTTTTTGCCAGTCACGCATTGCTGGTTCATTGCATGGTCTACCGTGTTGTCAGTCAGTTGTTATTGCCAACACTATCACGACGTGCTAGCCACTCCACGTTTGCCGTGGTTCTCATGCGCCCTTGAAGCGATGTCGGCTCTGGGGCACAATCGTAGTTAATACCTTTCTCCTCATACGTTCGCTGGGCGATGTCGGCCCCGAACACCAACAGTAAGTGTTTCTGTTTCTGTGTTTTTGAAAGTCTTCACCTTGTGGGAATAGTCTGTCTTTACGTTAATAAATGTGTTGTGGTGAAACCTCTGCAGATAAATCCTCATCATTTTACCCCTCACCGTGTGCTGCGTAAAAGCACATGGGGAGGTCCTTGACAGTTAGGATAAGCTATGCATAAGTTATGCATAAGTTAGACTATTGTTCCGCATAAGCTGTGAATGTTGGCAACACGCTTAGCATCCGTTGGTTTAAGTTATTTATAAGTTATGGAAATATTCTATATAAGTTAGTAATATGTTATGCATATGTTCAAGTCATTATGGATACATGATGCATACAGCCAAAAGTGAAAATTTCAGTGTATGCCAGCGTTTTAGACTAATTTTTATATGTTTGGCAAGTGCTGCCTAAATTGTCTAGGTGTGACAGGGCTCTAACTCTGTTACACCTAGACAATTGAGGCAGTGTTTGCCAAACGTATGAGAAATTTGGAGAGTATAATGGTGTCCGTCAAATCAGTAATGGGTAAGTTTCGTATAAGTTGAGAGCACGCTGAAGAACACTGAAACACACTGGTATATGACGTTGTACAGTGAGCTCCTCAGAAAATTTTCAGCATTCTGAAAATTTTCAGACATATCCAACATATGGCTAAAACGTCCCACATAAACGGAGCATAAGTTGTAGGGAAGTTATTCAATCATTCACATACACACATAGGCGTAATTTCTTGGGGTTGGGGTCCCCAATAATCAAATCCAGACAATATAGCCCCCCCCCAATAATCACATAATTATGATTAATTAAAAATATCTACAAGTCAAGCAAGTATGAAGTAGTTGTCGTTTTTTCATTTGCAAACAATGAAAACTAACATTTCTACTACTGAGACAATGTTTCCCCCCACTGCTGCAGACTTGGTATTGCCCAACCAGTACTTCCGCCTTCTCTGAGTAGGAGTCAGTTGTAAGGGAGGCAGGTGGGGATGCTTGTATGGAATGCATTCAGCTCAGTGAGAGAAAATGAAACGAGCTCCACAAGGGCAACAAACCATTTTAAATTGGTTGAACTTGTCAAACAAAAGGACCAAACCCTCTGTCCAAAACGAGGTAAAAATCATATTATTGATTTAGCTTGTGAATTGTTGTCTGACGTTAGCTTGTTGCTAGTTTGCTAATAGGAGATACACCACTGAATAAATGTGTTGTCTGGTAGGATTTAACTGATCTGAGAAATGATTAGCTTTTCTCATGCATTTTGTCAGAAGCCGAGCTGGCTTGGTTTCCCCGGCTCGATCCTGCCCTCCCTGTGAGTCTAAGTGCCGCTGTATATGTGTATGGTATGTATTTCAGTGTGCTTTTGTCTACCTTAGCCACTGTCTGGCCGGCAGCTGTTAGACAGCGCTTTGACCTACTTTCTGAGAGTGAATGCTGACAGCTCGCCGGTCCGGCCACGCCCCCTCTCTCATTATCACCAGCTGATTCCCACTCCCGCTGATTATCTTTCCCGGTCCTCGCCCAGGTGCTCCTCATCACACCATCACCAGCAGTGCGTGTACTTTAGCAGTCTTTGCCAGTCATGCACTGCTGGTTCATAATATTGTCATCTGTGCTGTAAGTCTGCTGTGATTTTCAGCATTCTCACAACGTGTTAGCGACTGTATGGTTGCCATGGTTCTATGCGCCCTTGTAGCGATGTCGGCTCTGTGGCACAATCATGGTTAACATGTTCCTCTTCATACGTTCGCTAGGCGATGTCGGCCCCCAAATACCATCATTTTCTGTGTTTTTGTATGTCTTCACCTTTTGGGATTTTGTCTGTCTTTTTGCAGTAAATGTGTTGTGGTGAACCCTGCACATAAATCCTCATCAATTCATCCTCCTTCTCCGTGCGCTGCGTAAAAGCGCACAGAGGGTCATGACAGTATGAACCAGCCAAAAAGGAGGACTTAGCGGGTTCACCCACTAAGGGGTTCACCCATCCCTTTTCCCTTTTTTTTGTGTGCCGTTTATTGGACTCACCTGTTTTCTGGAGAGCACCATGCCCCAGTCTCGCCGAGGCAGAGGAGGAGCAGCAGCGGGGACTCCCATGGTGGCGGAGGAATGGGCCACTGAGGGCATCTAGAGCTTCGTGGATGAAGCGCTCACCACCCGGGGACCGAAGAAGACGTTAGAATGCTTGGACAGAGTGGTGGTAATCCTGGAGGTGCACCCCGGGTTATGGGACTACCCACAGTACGCCGACCTGCTGGCCACAGTCTGCATGCTCCAGCGCTCATTCTCCAGTCTGGCATTTTCCACAGCGTCGAGACGAAGGCACTGCTTCCAGCAGACGTCTATCCACCATGACACTTTGCCCGACTCTCCCCCCCCCCCCCCCAGCACGCTTTTCTCCGGCAAACAGAGGACGGCGTCATCCTACGACGAAACGCCAGGAGAAGCCCTCCTCATCCTTGGCCACCATCATCTCTTCCACCGCTGAGAGGTCCTCTAGGGTTGTACCGGCTATGCCCACCTCCACGGCTCCTCCACTATCCTTTGAAGGGGCTAAAACGGTCAGTGACATGGGGGGGTGGGGGGGATGACAGCCAACTGCCTGCAGCTGTCAACATCGAGCACCGGGAGAACAGGCAAGTGTTTTTTCATTTAATTCAATGTAATAATGATAAACATTGTCTGTCTCCCGGAAGAGAGGCCCAGTTCCAGCAGTCCGCTGGGCTCTCTCCTCCAGCTGCAAAGGTTAACCCTTCTCTTGTCCTTTCCGTGTCTCCCCCATCAATCCTCGAGTGTGAGCAGAGTCACCGGACGGTGGAGGAGCTGGGGGCCCCGGAGGATTCGATTCTGCTCCGGAGCCAGCACGGAGCTGGTCCCCTGCAGTCATGCCAGATGAGTCATCGGCATTGGATCTGGCTTCTCCGTCACCATTGAAAGGAGCCGGTATGAAAGTGGACATGGAGAGGGGTGACTGCCAGCCAGCTGCAGCTGCGAACATCACACGCCAGGATGACAGGCAAGGGTTTTTTCATTTAACTGAACATAATTATTTTAAACCTTGCCTGTCTCCCAAGGGAGAGGCTCAATTCCAGCAGTCTGCTGAGTCCCCTCCTCCAGCTGCAAATGCTGACCTTTTTCCTATCCTCTCCATGTCTCCTCCTATTTCCCCTGAGTGTCCACCCACCCCGGAACCTAGCCAACGGACGATGGAGGAGCTTGAGGCCCTGGAGGATCCTGCTCCAGAGCCTAAACAGAGCCAGTCTTCAGCCTCCTCGCTGGATTCTTCCCCAGAGATGGTTATTTCACATGAGTACTGTGGGACTGCCGCCACCATCTTGCCAGCTGCAGGGATGGTCGCAGTGGATTGGGGGCCGGAGTCGGACCTCCTGGAGGCTGGGCCCAAGTCTTCATCGCTGGGATTGACAGAGTCCTTGACGGCGGTGGAGCTCGAGCTCAGGCAAGTTTTTTCTTTTGTTTTCCTGATGTCAGTTTTAGAGAGATCTTGTCTGGCTCTAGGGGAGGAGATTCAGGTGCTGCGTACAGCTGCATCTGAACTCCCCTCGCCGGGCTCCGCCACTGCCGGCGATCCTAATAACCTGGCTTCTTCTCCCGCTCCTGAGTTCTCTTCTAGGGTCCACCGGAGAGAAGCCCTCATCACCAGGGGTCTCCTTGGAACCAGGTCCGCCACCTGACGATGTCGTGGGTCCAGCTCCCCTGCTGCCTGAGGTCGTCATATGGGTCCCTCCACAGGCTGAGTCTCCATGGGTGCGGCGCTCCGGCTTAGGACCCTCTTGGGGTCACTGCCCTAGGGTCAGTCTGACGTGAGTGCTGCACTTCTGTTTGGACCCGTCATGGACGTCACGCTCCAGTGTGGGGTCCACCAGGGGGGCTACACCAGCCCAGTCAGGGTCCATCGTGGGTGCTGCAGAGCCCCAGCCTGGAGTCACCGCGGGTGCTGCAGAGCTCCAGCCGGAGTTCACCGTGGGTGCTGCAGAGCTCCAGCCGGAGTCCACCGTGGGTGCTGCAGAGCTCCAGCGAGGGGCCACCATGGGTGCTACATGGCTTCAGCCGAAGTCCACCGCGGGTGATACATGGCTCCAGCCAGAGACCACCGAGAGTGCTGCGGGTCAGCCTGAGGACGCCATGGCCCCCTTCTCCTCCTTGCCCGATGCCGTGGGGGTTCCCTCCCTACAGTCCGGTCACCCACCAGTTAGCCTCCCGGTGGGCAGGCCACCTCCTGCTTCACCCCTTCGGTCCTGGTGGCTCTACAACGTTGGCCGACCACCAGAGCAACTGAGTCTCTGGGCCAGATGACCTGTGTTTTCCGGCAGGCCACCGGACACTGTTCGCCGGACTGCCTGTAGGGCCTTTGGACTTGGGGGGGTTAATTGTGGGCCCTGGGTGGGGTATTGTGTACCCTCCTTCCTGTTCCACCTACCTCCCACCCTGGGGTTATTTTTTTACTATTGTTCCTGTTGGGGGGGAGGGGGGGTCCTCGGGATGTTACCTTGAGTGTCTGGGAATCCGCCACTTGAGAGGGGGGCTCTGTCAGGAGCCAAGCCGGCTTGGTTTTTCCGGCTCGGTCCTGCCCTCCCTGTGAGTCTAGGTGCCACTGTATATGTGTATAGTATGTATTTTGGTGTGCTTTCCTCTACCTTAGCCACTGTCTGGCTGGCAGCTGTTAGACAGCCACTTTGACCTACTTTCTGAGAGTGCATGCTGACAGCTCACCAGTCCGGCCACGCTCCCTCTATCATTATCACCAGCTGATTCCCACTCCCGCTGATTATCTTTCCCAGTCCTCGCCCAGGTGCTTCTCATCACACCATCACCAGCAGTGCATGCACTTAAGCAGTCTTTGCCAGTCACACACAGCTGGTTCATAGTATTGTCATCTGTGCTGTAAGTCTGCTGTGATTTTCAGCATTCTCACAACGTGTTAGCCACTCTTCGGTTGCCGTGGTTCTATGCACCCTTGTAGCGATGTTGGCTCTGTGGCACAGTCGTGGTTAACACATTCCTCTTCATACATTCGCTTGCCGATGTCGGCCCCCGAACGCCATCAGTAAATGTTTTTCTGGGTTTTTGTACGTCTTCACCTTTTGGGATTTTGTCTGTCTTTTTATAATAAATGTGTTGTGGTGAACCCTGCATGTAAATCCTCATCATTTCATCGTCCCTCTCCGTGCGCTTTTACACAGCGCACGGAGGGTCATGACAAATTTGGTCTTTCCATTGTATTAATCATTCATGAAATGTGATCAGAATGGATTTGTTCGTCAGTTGTTAAGAGTGAAATGTATGTGTTTTAGCATTCATCAAAATATTAGCAGCTCTGAACATTTATCAAGTACAAACAAAATCTACTCGACCACCGGTCCTTACATATAAATGCCTTTAAATATTGCTTGTCATCTCTATGAAATTCAAGTTAACCTTAAACTGTTGTGTATTTAAAATGTCATGATTTTGATAATTATAAAGTTCAATTAAAAAGCTAAATTTATCATTTCTGATAACAGACTAAGTCACTTGGAATGCTATTCTTAAATATCCACGTTAAAAGAAGTTGATTATTTTCCCTACATATCATTTTCAGATCTTCTATACTCTGTTGAAATATCACAACTGCACAAAAGAGTATCTAAACAAATATATAAGAAACTAGAAAAGCACTCGGAGAGCGCAGACCTCCGCCAAGCGCCACAGTTCCCCCCATACAGTGTTTGTGTGTGCGTTTTCAGATTCCTTGACCATGAAAACATATGACTAGCAATTGGATTCACAATGATAGGATTAGTGGTTCAGTAGTTATTCCCGAAAATCGCATTTTCCGTAATGGCGGTTTTCGCCACAGTTCCCCCCATACAGTGTTTGTGTGTATGTTTTCAGATTCCTTGACCATGAAAACATATGACTAGCAATTGGATTGACAATGATAGGATTAGTGGTTCATTAGTTATTCACGAAAATTGCATTTTCCGTAATGGCGGTTTTCACCACAGTTCCCCCCATACAGTGTTTGTGTGTACGTTTTCAGATTCCTTGACCATGAAAACATATGACAAGCAATTGGATTGACAATGATAGGATTAGTGGTTCAGTAGTTATTCACGAAAATGGCATTTTGCGTAATGGCAGTTTTCTTGTGGACGGTGATCCAGATCACCACCAAAATCTAGTCATCTGTAGGATACCCCATTTCTGACAATCTGTGAAAATTTCATGAAAATCCGTCCATAACTTTTTGAGTTATCTTGCTAACAAACAAACAGACAAACAGACAGACAGACAAACCATCGCCGATGATCACATAACCTCCTTGGCGGAGGTAATAAACACCAAATAGATTAATGAAAGAATAGACGCATTTCATCGGCCTGAACTTTTTCTAATCTTTTTTACATGTTAAAATCAGTTCAAAAACACTACAATGCAGCATCACTGATTTATTTATTTATTTTATTTAATTATTGAGCTTAAAATCACATTTCAAGTTTTCCATTCCCACTTTATTTAATCACAAGACAGCATTACACAAATAAGGCAGTGACCAAACACTGAGATACTGATGGCTTATTATCATCACGGTATAGTGATTTGCTCCTATCATAATCACCTTATTCATCACCTTAACCCTGTATCTTTTGAGTTTGTTGATATTTAAGGGTCTATTTGCAATAAAGGGATGCTAAAAAAATAAATTGATAACTAAAAAGCTGCAATGCTTCTTTCAGCATTTTTTTTTTTTTTCAGCATTTGTCACCTCCAGCCTGTTGCTTTTCCTGTCAAGTAGGGGTCTCTGCAGAATGCTGTGCTGCATCTAGAGAAAGCATATTATAAACCCATTTAAGGTTAGAGCTGTGCTCACTACCAACTTCTGGGGCTCCAAATATTCTGTCCAATCATTTTTCTCCCTTAATAAACTTCATCAATGTTTTACAGTGGTGTGAAAAAGTGTTTGCCCCTTCCTGATTTCTCTTTTTTTTGTATGTTTGTCACACTTAAATGTTTGAGATCATCAAAGAAATTTAAATATTAGACAGAGATAACACAAGTAAATACAAAATGCAGTTTTTAAATTAAAGTTTTTATTATTAAGGGTAAATAAAAAATCCCAACCTACATGGCCCTGTGTGGAAAAACTGACCCCCCCCCCCCCACCGTTAAAACATAAATTAACTGTGGTTTATCACATCTTTGGAAAGCTGAGTTCAATTTCTCTAGCCACACCCAGACCTGATTACTGCTACACCTGTTCTCAATCAAGAAATCACTTAAATAGGACCTGCCTGACAAAGTGAAGTTAACCAAAAGATCCTCAAAAGCTAGACATCATGCTGTGATCCTAAGAAATTCAGGAACATGAGAAACAAAGTAATTGAGATGTATCAGTCTGGAAAAGGTTATAAAGTCATTTCTAAAGCTTTGGGATTCCAGCAAACCACAGTGAGAGCCATGATCCACAACTGGCAAAAACATGAAACAGTGGTGAATCTTCCCAGGAGTGGCCAGCTGACCAAACTTACCCCAAGAGCGCAGCGACAACTCATTCAAGAGGTCACAAAAGACCCCACAACAACATTCAAAGAACTGCAGGCCTCACTTGCCTCAGTTAACATCAGTGTTCATGACTCCACCATAAGAAAGAGACTGGGCAAAAAATGGACTGCATGGCAGAGTTCCAAGATGAAAACCACTGCTGAGCAAAAAGAACATAAAGGCTCATCTCAGTTTTGCCAGAAAACATCTTGATGATCCCCAAGACTTTTTGGGAAAAGACTATGTGGACTGACAAGACAAAAGTTGAACTTTTTGGAAGGTGTGTGTCCCATTACATCTGCTGTAAAAGTAACACAGCATTTCAGAAAAGGAAACATCATCTATCCATCCATCCATCTTCTACTGCTTTTCCGGAGGTCCGGGTCGCAGAGGCAGCAGTTCAAGCAGAGAAGCCCAGACTTCCCTTTCCCCAGCCACCTGCTCCAGCTCGTCAGAGGGGATACCAAGGCGTTCCCAGACCAGCTGGGAGACATAGTCTCTCCACCGAGTCCTGGGTCTGCCCTGGGGTCTCCTCCCAGTGGGACGTGCCTGAAACACCTCAAGTGGGAGGCGTCCAGGAGGCATCCTAATCAGATGCCCATACCACCTCAACTGATTCCTTTCAATGTGGAGGAGCAGCGGAAACATCATACCAACAGTAAAATATGGTGGTGGTAGTGTGATGGTCTGGGGCTGTTTTGCTGCTTCAGGACCTGGAAGACTTGCTGTGGTAAATGGAACCATAAATTCTGCTGTCTACCAAAAAATCCTGAAGGAGAATGTCTGGTCATCTGTTTGTGACCTCAAGCTGAAGCGCACTTGGGTTCTGCAGCAGGACAATTACTGAAAACAAACCAGCAAGTCCACCTCTGAAACTGACTTTGACTTAAGAAAAGCAAAATGAAACTGACTTTGACTTAAGAAAAACAAAATGAAGACTTTGGAGTGGCCTAATCAAAGTCCTGACCTAAATCTGATTGAAATGCTGTGGCATGACCTTAAAAAGGCAATTCATGCTCGAAAACCCTCCAGTGTGGCTGAATTACAACAATTCTGCAAAGATGAGTGGGCCAAAATTCCTCCACAGCCCTGTAAAAGACTCACTGCCAGTTATCGCAAACACTTGATTGCAATTGTTGCTGCTAAGGGTGGCCCAACCAGTTATTAGGTTTGAGGGGCAATCACTTTTTCACACATGGCCATGTAGGTTTGGGGGTTTTTTTTCCCCTTAATCATAAACACCTTCATTTAAAAACTGCATTTTCTGTTTACTTGTGTTATCTTTCAGGTTCAGGTTCAGGTTCAGGTTACTTTATTTGTACCCGTAGGTAGATTTGTTTTGCAGTCAGGTGACATCCATATTTACAAACCACAGTTACATTCAACATGAACACAAACACAGGCACACATGTAGCTGACTATAAACATGACAAAAGTGCTCAAGGCTCCACCAATAAGGGCATAGGACAAAGAGATGAGAGAAAAAACAAAGCGAAAAGAGAGAAGGGTCATATTAAAAAGTTAAAGACTAGTCAAAGAGGTTAAAAACTCAAAAGTCTAAAACCCAATAAAAGATTTAGAACCCAAATAAAAAACCTACAAAAATAAGTAAATATAAAGTAAAATTAATAAATAGGTAACTAAATTATGTGCAATATATTGTTCCATCTTGTTCAATTCTTTAACAGCAGCAGGAACAAAGCTGCTTTTGTAGCACTGGGTTTTACTTTTTGGGACAGCAAACCTCCGTCTGGAGGGAAGAAGCTGAAAGTGGCAGTGCAAAGGGTGGGAGTCATCATTTAAAATGCCCTTAGAATAGAGGGTTAGTACTAGTGAAGCGCTTTGAGTGGTCTTTGAGACTAGAAAAGCGCTATATAAGTACAGGTCCTTATGTTATGACCCGAGCACCAATCTCGTCCGCGCTCGGGCCACGCATCATCTCTGCCGGCTTTGTCAGCAGTGGATTACATTCTGGGTCCCCGGGCTCTTATTGTGACAGCGCTCGGTGGGGCTTCCTGCTGTCAAAGCCGATCAGCTGTTCTGCATCACTGCTCGTTAGCGGCCGGCTTTATTAGCGGGCGCTGACAGCAGGTTGATGCAGCAGTATCGTCAAAACATCCTGAGAGATTTCTTGTGAGACATCAGCATTCGCATCAAGGTTCGTGTTTATAGTCTTGTCCTTGTTCTCGTTTAGATTGTAGGTGGCTGGGTGTATCCCTACGATCCCATGCCCTTTGTAGTGAGTGTTTTTGCTACAGCGGCTCATAGTTTTGTGTTATTGTCTTGTGTTCTTGTTAATAAAACATCAATGCAAAACTCAGTGGCGACTTTTGGCATCTTATGGTGGCCCGCGAGGGTCACCGCGTGACACCTTATCCCTTATCCATAAAGTGGAGGTAGCAATCCTCTGTACCTGTCTGGTGTACAGGGATGTCAGGCTCAGCTGTGACTCACCAAGCAAACGACTGGACCATGTAACTACCAGATCCAAGGATTTCCTCTGTTTCCGTTTTATCTGACCAAACCGTGACACTAAAGAAAAGGATAAAACAGATTCAATAAAAGCCCAATAAAACATCGTCATTATGGTTCGGTCAGTCTGGAAGCGTGCAAGTTTCCTTAAACAATGCAAATGTTGCTGACCCTTTTTGCACACCCTTTCACAGTTCTCTTCAAAGTTTAAATTACTATCAATAGTCATCCCAAGATATTTGTAGGATTGCACACATTCAGTGGTCTGGCCTTTTAGTACAGTGACTTTGTGCCTGGGAGTTGTCCTCCTAAAGTCAATAATCATATCTTCAGTTTTTGTCGTATTCAGCTGCAGGTAGGAATCCTCACACCAGTGAACAAAATCATCAACCACTGTGCCGTGGCCACTCTCACCATCCTGGAGGAGACTGACAACAACTGAATCATCAGCATACTTTATAATGTGTCTGTTGTCATGTCTACTCCGACACGTTTGTGTACAGGATGAAGAGTAGTGGTGACAACACACACCCCTGAGGAGAGCCAGTAGAAGAGCACTTTTGGTCAGACAATGTACCATTGACCCTTACTCTCTGTGTCCTGTTGGTTAAAAAATCCAGAATCCAACCCACCAGATTATTGCTCAAATCAAATTGTTGCAGGAGCCTTTCAACTAAAATATGAGGTTGGATTGTATTAAAGGCGGAAGAAAAGTCCACAAATAAAAGCCTGGCGTGTGTCCTATTAAAATCCAGATGTTTAAAAAGCATGTTATACAGAGTGACAGTGGCATCCTCTACTCCTCTATGAGGCCTATAGGCAAACTGCAAAGGCTCCAATGCATGCTCAGTCTGCTTTAGGACCTCAAATCTGACCAGTTTTTCAAAAATTTTCATTAAAATTGAAATCAAAGCAACTGGTCTAAAATCATTTACCGTTTTAGGACAGCTGGATTTTGGAACGGGGACAACCACAACATCTTTCCAGATCTTAGGCACATGTTGTGTCTGTAAGGACTTATTGAAAATGTAATGAAATACAGGACTCAGCTCATGTGCACAGGACTTTACCAGTCGCCCACATACACGTATATTGTCAGGGCCCTGACTTTTGTTCACTTTTACAGCACAGAACACCCTTTTAACATCCTGCACCTCAATATTAAAGAGCTGATTGTCTTTGAGTTTCTGTTTCAAACTTTGGGTTTCTGTGCTAAAATCAAAGGAGTCAAAACGACCATAAAAACAATTAAGAACATTTGCCAGCTCTGAGTCTGAGTTAAAACCATCTATAAACACATGATTACTGCGCTCTGTGCTCTGAAGGCCTGCAGTAGTTTTCATACTGGCCCAGGCTGAACCATGTTTCTTTGTTGCCATCTTGCTTTCCAATTCTGATTTATAATTCTGTTTTGCTCTTAAAATTTCAGACTTCAGCTCTTTTGTGGCAACCTGTAGCTCAGAAACAGACCCCTGTTTAAAGGCAAGTGCTTTCCTCTGTAAGCAGGATTTAACTGATTTTGTACCCATGGCTTGTTGTATTTTGACACGTTTACGTGGAACGATCATGTCTCTACAGAAAGCCATGTATGAGCATGTTACGTCCACTAAAGAGTCCAAATCATCTCCGCAGGCCAGTGTGAACACCTCCCAGTCCATACAGTTAAAGCATTCCTGGAGGCAGTGCACTGAATCCTCTGTCCACACATTTATGTCTCTGGTCTTCGCCTTGTCTCTTCTGAGAGCAGTTTTATATGTGGGCAGCAAATGTACACAGTTGTGATCTGAGGATCCTAAAGGAGGAAGGGGAAGTGATTTATAGGCCCTCTCTATGGATCCATAGCACAGGTCCAATGTCTTTTTTCGCCTGGTTGGGCAAGAGACATACTGATAAAAGTTTTTAAGTGTCTTCTTTAGAGAAACATGGTTAAAATCCCCAAAGATAAAATTTGGAGCCTCTGGGGAAATCGACTGCAACCGCTGGACCACATCAAAGACGGTGCTGGAGGCAGAGTCAGCATCCGCTCTCGGGTGAATGTACACAGTCGTTATGAAAAGTTGGGGGAACTCACGGGGCAGATAAAAGGGGCGTAGCGATACAGACAGAAGCTCCACATCGGGTGTACAGATGCGCTCTCTGACCGTGACAGATGTACAGTACTGTTTATTAATATATAAACATACGCCGCCCCCCTGACGTTTCCCTGCTACCTCTTCCTGCCGATCCGAGCGAAGAGGGGCTCCAAAGCCGTCAATCCACAGGTCCGCATCCCGGTCATGCGCCGTAAGCCACGTCTCCGTGTAAGCCATGACACAGCAGTTGTTGAAATCCTTCTGATATCGTACATTCCCTTGAATTTCATTCACTTTATTTCTCAGGGATTGTACGTTCCCCATAATAATGGAAGGAAGAGGAAAGCGGTTAAGCTGACACCTCCTCAGGTTTAATCTTACGCCTCCACGCTTTCCGGGTTTCCTCCTCTTGTCTCTCTTTTCATTGCTGTGTCCATGAAAATCTCTTAAAATAAAGTCCGGCAGTTGTGGCACAGACTCAAACACAGATGCTGCATTATCCATGTTTAAATGCAGTAACATGTCTCTGGAATACTGTATTCTTCCCGGCATGATCGCGATCGCACTTACCTCCAAGACAAAGAGCTGGTAGGAAAAAAATGCCAGTTTGTTATATAATCCACAAACATTCAAGGACAAAACTGACACAGAGAATTATGTTGAAACACATTAAAATGCATAAAAACAAAGGCACAGACGTCGAACTTTTTTCACCCACTGCCGGTCCCTGCGTGCGCATGCGCCCAATCTTTGTCTTTGTCTAATCTTTGTCTATCTTTGTCTAATATTTAAATTTGTTTAATGATCTGAAACATTTAAGTGTGACAAACACACAAAAAAATGAGAAATCAGGAAGGGGGCAAACACTTTTTCACACCACTGTATATTATATTATATTATACATTTATTATATTATATTATTATATTATACAACAGTTAGTTACGCCCGAGCAATCTTATTGGACAACAGGGATTCCAGGAGTCACTATATTCCCCGATTGTCAAGGATTGGTGGTGGAGAGGACATAGGCACAGGCACAAATATGGTGCAAATCGTGATTTATTAAACAGAACCCAAACAAAAATAAATAACAGCACATGGGCTGAAACCAAAGTTCTACTAGCACACAAACAGAGCAGGACAAGGCAAAATGTATGAAACTCACGGTCAGGACTCACAAGGAACATTAATGACACCACACCAAACTGAGACTGAACACTGACATATATAGACAAGGGATAATCACTAGACACAGAACAGGTGGGGATAATCAGAGACAACAGGGAAGTGACTACAGGTGCGAACAGGACAGGCAGGGATGCACGGACAATTACAGACAGGGGATGCGCATGAAACATGACCATGAACATACAGGAGCAATACAGAGAGGAACGGCATAAACATGACTAAAGCATGGTATCCTATGCATCCTATGATCATGCCCTGATTATGACAGCGCCCCCCAACCCCCAAGGGCGGATTCCAGACGCCCTCCAAACAAAACAAAGGACATCCCAATCAGGTGGGAGGAAGGGGGACATAGGCATGGCAGGACAAAACAAGAACACAAACAAGGGAAAAATGTTCATCGGCAGTAGGCAAGAATCCCAAGACCACCAGCAAGAGAAACATGACACACTGGTGGTCTACCAAAGTTCATGGCCCACCAGACGGATGAACATGATGTGTCGGGTGACCTACCAGAATCCAAGGACCACCAGACACAGTGCATTAGGTGGCCTACCAAAGTCCAAGGATACCAGATGGATGAACACAGGAGCGCTGAGCTCAGGAGCCTTTAACACGGGAGATAACATAGAAGCCTTTTGCTCTGGAGATAACATAGGAGCCTTAACGTCAGGAAATATCAACATTGGAGCCTTAACCTGAGGAGATAACAACATAGAAGCCTTAACCTCAGGAGACAACAACATAGGAGCCTTAATCTCAGAAGATAACAACATAGGAGCCTTTTGCTCTGGAGATAACAACATAGGGTCACATCCCCGTGCGCTTTTATGCAGAGCACGGAGGATTAAAGACTAAACCCAGGCGCAGAGGAAGGTCAGTGCGTATTTATTAAACAGTCAGTGACTACAGCCCAACAAACAAATAGATAAATGGCACCAGGAGTACAGGGAAAAACTGCAAGGACACTCAATGACACACTAGTGAGTACAAACAGGAGAAAAGAGACACAAGACACAAGCAGAGGGAACTGTGGCGGAGGAACAAATGAATGAGCCCAGGAAAAACCTCCAGGCATGACTGGTAGGCAGGGGTGAAGCATACAGTACTTACGGGGGCTGGAGCAGTCCTAATTAGTCTAGTACAGTCCAAAGTGTAAAACAGAAACAAAAACAGAAAAGAAGACTAATGACATGCTAAGTGATGCGGTACCAAATAGCAGGCAGGGCATCTAGTCAAGCAGCCACAGTTCAGAGTAGTTCAAATTGTAGACCTGCACCAGGCTGGGAAGACTGAATCTGCAATAGGTAAGCAGCTTGGTGTGAAGAAATCAACTGTGGGAGCAATTATTAGAAAATGGAAGACATACAAGACCACTGATAATCTCCCTCGATCTGGGGCTCCACGCAAGATCTCACCCCGTGAGGTCAAAATGATCACGAGAACGGTGAGCAAAAATCCCAGAACCACACGGGAGGACCTAGTGAATGACCTGCAGAGAGCTGGGACCAAAGTAACAAAGGCTACATCAGTAACACACTACGCCGCCAGGGTCTCAAATCCTGCAGTGCCAGACGTGTCCCCCTGCTTAAGCCAGTACATGTCCAGGCCCGTCTGAAGTTTGCTAGACAGCATTTGGATGATCCAGAAGAGGACTGGGAGAATGTCATATGGTCAGATGAAACCAAAATAGAACTTTTTGGTAAAAACTCAACTTGTCGTGTTTGGAGGAGAAAGAACACCATACCTACTGTGAAGCATGGGGGTGAAAACATCATACTTTGGGGCTGTTTTTCTGCAAAGGGACCAGGACGACTGATCCGTGTAAAGGAAAGAATGAATGGGGCCATGTATCGTGAGATTTTGAGTGAAAACCTCTTTCCATCAGCAAGGGCACTGAAGATGAAACATGGCTGGATCTTTCAGCATGACAATGATCCCAAACACACTGCCCAGGCAACGAAGGAGTGGCTTCGTAAGAAGCATTTCAAGGCCCTGGAGTGGCCTAGCCAGTCTCCAGATCGCAACCCCATAGAAAATCTTTGGAGGAAGTTGAAAGTCCATGTTGCCCAGTGACAGCCCCAAAACATCACTGCTCTAGAGGAGATCTGCATGGAGGAATGGGCCAAAATACCAGCAACAGTGTGTGAAAACCTTGTGAAGACTTACAGAAAACGTTTTACCTCTGTCATTGACAACAAAGGGTATATAACAAAGTATTGAGATGAACTTTTGTTATTGACCAAATACTTATTTTACCGAGGAATTTACCAATTAATTCATTAAAAATCCTTCAATGTGATTTTCTGGATTTTTTTTCCCTCATTTTGTCTCTCATAGGTGAGGTATACCTATGATGAAAATTGGAGACCTCTCTCATCTTTTAAGTGGGAGAACTTGCACAATTGGTAGCTGACTAAATACTTTTTTTCCCCACTGTAAATAACACAAAACCCAAACACAGACTGCAGGATAATAACAAATGACACAAACAATGACCCATGAGCAAATCGTAACTAAAGAGCATTAAAAATACAACAGAACAGACTGAACAATGAAATCCAATATGGAACTCAGAAGGATACATGAAACACAGATAACCACGAGACAGAGAGATGCCAAGAAACCGGGCCCAGCCCAGTTCAGGACACATAGGAGCATCCCGCTCTGGAGATAGTACTTGAGGGGCCTGCAGCGCAGGGGCGTTGGACTCGGGAAACCATTGCTGCAGAGTTCTTTGCTCAGAGTCTGGCAACTGAGGCGCACCTGCCTCTGGAATGACGGGTGGAGGTCCACCCTCCTCTAGAATGACAGGTGGAGCGTGCAGCTCGGATGATGGTGGAGCTGTGGCGTGCACCTCAGAGACAGCTGGAGTTGTGGCATGCACCTCAGAGACAGCTGGAGCTGAAGCGTGCAACACCATCCATGACGCAGGCACCTCGGACATGGAGGAAGAGATAAAGTATGGGTCAGTACAGGAACCAACAGTGGAGTCCGGTGGAGGGAGGCCAGAAGCAGATGTGAGTTGCAATTGAGTTCCCCTACCAGGAATAAGGCAAAACTTTTTAAGTACAGATGTTAAAAATACTGAATAAAGTATTTGCTTTAACTCCTGCTCCACTACCATCAAGGAACTCTGTGACTCCGCTGCTGGAGAGGTGACCTCCTCCTCTGGGAATGCTGGATAGGCAGCAGACAAGGCGCTCTTACGTGCAGCAGCAGGTGAGGGCACCAGTGTAGCAGATGTGGGAGCCGGTACTGCGGGCGTGAAGACGGTCGAAATTACAGGCGTGAAGACAAGTGAAACTGCAGGTGTGAAAACAGGCGAAACTGCAGGCGTGAAGACAGGTGAAGCTTCAGGTGTGATGACAGGTGAAACAGGTGGAGTGCGACGTGATGTGTGTGCAATACAGAGAAGACCAGCAACATGACTGTGAAAATATTGATAATACTAAAGAGCAGGACCAAAACTACAGAACATAATTAGGGACATGATGATAAAAATAAACACAATAATCAAACTAAGGCTGAGATAGGGAAACACAGAGGAAACATCATGGTTGAGGATGAGGACATGGAATGACACAACAGACCATGGAAACACAGAAGACAATAACAGAGGACCCAAGGGAACACAGAGGGCAAACATAAAGTGTGGGCATGATCCTATGATCATGCCTCGATTATGACACCGATAATCACATTAATCGGATGTTTCCCTGAATATGTATCACTCCATTTCAGCTGTGTTTTGATAATCTTTAAATTAATTAAAGTTAATATCAGTTGCTTCTTACATGTAAGAAATGTATTATTGTGTTGGATTAGAGTGCCCTGACCTTGGACCACCTGAGGGTATCCATGTGGATCTCACCAACTTCACCCCCGAGACTGACTTGGCTTCACAGCTTACATGACATTGCTTTGTGACTTTGGGAGTCACACGAGAGAAGAAGTGTTGGATACTTTAATTTCCACAGTGAGGAGCTGTTTGAAAAGCAAGTAGACAGTCTCAATCCAACCCTCTTTCATCTGGAAGTCCTGTCCTTTTAAGCATCCGGCGACATATTTCACGTCTGTTTAAACAAAACAGACAGGCTAGAGTTGAATTTCTTGACTTGATTAGAGAACCACAATACCTTTGTGGTGATGGACTCTTTGTTTCATCTGAAATTGCCAAGACAAAAAGCAAGCAAAGTGTGTGTGCCGAAGCCAAATCGCTAGCATGCTAACTAGCCACTGGTGTGATCTCAAGGTACCAGTTCAGCAGGTGACTGATATGTATTATGAACCCTGACGTTTGTGCTTGACAATATTTAATTTGGTTACTTGTGTGGGAAATAGACATATTCCTTTCTGTATTATGCTGATTGAGGTGCTTAGCACCAGTTACTGGCTGCATTTAGAAGGGACTATTTTTTCTAAGCTGTGCAAAATAACTAGTTAAACAAACAAATCATAATATTCTGTCCTCTATTGCTGTCGTTTAATAAATTGTGCTTGCGGAACTGTTGTATAAAAGCAATATTACAGTTGAGGTTGTATGGTATCATGAATATAGTAACTGCGGGTGATTAGTCATGTGCCCTCTGACAAATCACCTGCAGTTACTATATTCATTGATACTGTACTCCCTCTTGTGTAATATTGCTTAATCATTCCATCCCAACACATCAAAGCAATGTAGAAATTAAAATTTTTGGCCAGGAATGAATGTAAGTATCTTGAAGAGTTGGGATACAACCCAAACTCATCTGAATGTCAAAAGCCACACCTATTAATGATTTATATGAAAGGTTTGGTCCTTTGCTATTGTAAAAATACTGATATTGCTTAAAATACTTCAGGCAATATATTGCCTCAAGGCAGTGTCATGGGTGTACTGGGGGGGGAGGGGGCACTGATGTACAACGTGTGACACTGGGCGGTGTGGTGGCGCAGTGGTTATCACTGCAACAGCACAGCAACTCACCCTTGGCCATGAGATTCCTGGTTCGATCCCAGCCCCTGACCAACAGTGATCTGTGTGGAGTTTGCATGTTCTCCCCGTGTCTGCGTGGGTTTACTCCGGGAGTTCTCCGGTTTCCTCCCACAGGCCAAAAACATGCAGGTTAGGTTAATTGGAGACTCTAAAGTGGCCCTAGGTGTGAATGTGTGTGTGAATGGTAAAGGGACAGCACCGTACCGTGGCTGCTTCATCCATCCAGGTGGATGCCCTCAATCAATAAAGTATACAAAATTTTAAAAAATCCCCCCAAAATCAAAAAACTTTGAGTAGGGATGGGCGATACCAGCATTTTTCCTTTCGATACGATACCATTAATTTATGGGACTTTTTCTTTGATACCGATACCGATACTTTTTGCACAATACTTTTTTGAAGCGGGGAGCAGAGGCTTTGCGGGAAGATCACTATGCACAGCCTACAGCCTCCTGGGTATCACTGGAATGCGCAAGAGGAAAGCCATCAGCAGAGCCCCAGAAGCTGCAGAGAAAGCCTCAAGATGGCTGTGGATCACTAGGGACAAACAGTGGGCTAATGCTGCTTGGATACAGGCCAGGAATTGATCACTTCTGGTCGGGTCGCCTGGGTGAGGGGGTCTGAAGGTGAAAGACCCAAAACCCCCTATGACCCCAGGTACTTTACTGATGATGTGTCCAAGTACATCAAGAGATGTATGTCACAACCATGCTATTCTGGCTCAACCAGTGACTACCAGGAAGAGGCTGTTTGACTACCATGAATAGAGTGGCAACAGCTGGAGAGACAGTGGACAGCTCGGAAAGACGGCATTGGGGTGGGAAGGGCCAGCAACCCGACCTGCATCTTCAGTGAGGAAGAAACCAAACCTGCTACGAAAAGTCCCAAAGAAACATACCCCCAGGGATGCCTGGGGGGGTGGGGGTGAGCACTCCAAATGGACAGACAACCACGACTCATTCAATCAGACAAATGTCAATGGATTTGTTATGTGTATGTGGCAAGATCTGTAAAAACCCACAAGGCCTGAAGATCCACCAGGCCAAGATGAAATGTCTGGTGGTGATGCAACTGGAGCAATGCACAAGGAATAACCTTGGTGAGATTCAATTCAATTCTACTTTATTTATATATCACCATTTCACAACAACAGTCATCTCATAGCACTTTTAACTGTCGGGGAAACCCCCACAATTGCAGAAAGACCCCAGCAATTAGGCAATCCCCTGTGAGCAAGTACTTGGCGATGGTGGAGAGGAAAAACTCCCTTTTAACAGGAAGAAACCTCCAGCAGAACCAGGCTCAGGGAGGGGCAGTCATCTGCTGCGACTGGCTGGGGGGTGAGGGGATATAGAAGACGAAAAGAACAAACATGTAGAGAGCAAACAGCACGATGGAGACTCATTCTATGGGAGAGAACAAACAGATGTTAATGACCAGCAAAAATATTTCATTGAGAGTGAAGAAAGAAGTGAAGCCCAGTGCATTATTGGAGGTCCCCCGGCTGTCTAAACCTATTAGCAGCATAACTAAGGGCGGATTCAGAGACACATGATCCCTCCCTAATTGTAGGCTATATCAAAAAGGAAGGTTTTAACCCTATTCTTAAAAACAGAGATTGAGTCTGACTCCCGAATCCAGATTGACAGCTGGTTCCACAGGAGAGGAGCTTGATAACTGACGGCTCTGCCTCCCATTGTACTTTTGGAGATTCTAGGTATTACAAGTAATCCAGCATTTTGGGAGTGTAATTCTCTGTTAGGATGATAGGGTGGTATCAGATCTTTTAAATAAAAAGGGGCCTGATTATTTAGAGCTTTGTGAGTGAGAAGAAGGATTTTAAACTTAATTCTGAACTCTATGGGAAGCCAATGAAGGGAGGCCAAAACCGGAGAGAGATGATCTCTCTTTCTAGTACCTGTTAAAACTCTTGCTGCAGCATTTTGGATCAGCTGAAGACTCTTTAAAGATGTTTTAAGACAACCTGATAATAAAGAGTTTCAATAATCTAATCTAGAGCTAACAAAAGCGTGGATCAGCTTCTCAGCATCACTCTGAGACAAGATGCTCCTAATCTTGGCAATATTATGCAAATGATAGAAGGCAGTCTTACAAACAAATTTAATATGTGAATTGAGAAACAGATCTTGATCAAAAATAACTCCAAGGTTCCTCACAGAACTATTCAGAGAAAGAGTAACTGCTTCCAAACTAAGAGTTTGATTTGGAACGATATTTCTAAGGTTTTTTGGACCAACTAGAATGGTTTAAGTCTTATCTGAATTTAACAGCAGGAAATTACAAGTCATCCAAGCTTTGATTTCCTTAAGACAGGCCTCTAACTTGGCTCATTGATTACTGTCATCTGGCTTCATTGACAGGTAAAATTGTGTGTCATCTGCATAACAATGAAAATGTATACAGTGCTTTCTAATAATGTTGCCTAACGGAAGCATATATAAACTAAAAAGAGTAGGGCCTAGCACAGATCCCTGTGGAACTCCATGACTGAGCTTTGAGTTGGAAGAAAACTCATTATTGACATGAACAAACTGGAAACTATCAGATAAATAAGATCTAAACCACTGCAACGAAGTTCCATTAAGTCCAACATGGTGGTCTAATCAATCAAGTAGAATATTATAATCGATAGTATCAAAAGCTGCACTAAGGTCAAAAAGGACAAGTACAGAAACAAGTCCATTATTAGATGCGATCAGGAGGTCATTAATGACCTTCACTAAGGCTGTTTCAGTGCTATGATGGATTCTAAGTCCAGATTGAAACTCTTCAAATAAACTATTTCCCTGCAAGTGGTCAAATAATTGCGAAGCAACAACTCTTTCAAAGATTTTTGAAATGAAAGGCAGGTTAGAGATTGGTCTATAGTTAGCTAAAACTCCTGGATCCAGCATTGGCTTTTTGAGTAAGGGTTTAATTACAGCAGTTTTAAAAGCCTGCGGTACATGGCCTAAAGTTAATGAAGAATTGATTATTTGAAGAATAGAGCTACCAATAAATGGGAAGACTTCTTTGAATAACCTGGTAGGAATAGGGTCTAAAAGACAAGTTAAAGGCTTGGATGAGGAAATTATTTTATCTAACTCTAAAAGGTCAATTGGAGTAAACTCATCCAAACTGATATCAGTTGAAGGAGTTGTAGTAGTTAGTGTATTTAAGTTAATGGTGGGGAGAATCTGACTGATTTTATCTCTGATAGATGAAATTTTATTATTGGAAAAAGTTCATAAGATCCTGACTAGTAAGCTCTAAGGGAATGCTAGGATTGACAGAGTCCTGACTCTTTGTCAACCTGGCTACAGTGCTGAAAAGAAACCTGGGATTATTCTTGTTCTCTTCTATTAATGCAGAATAATAACTTGTTCTAGCTTTTCTAAGAGATTTTTTATAAATTAAAAGATGATTTCTCCACAATAAATAGATTTCATCTAATTTAGTGGAGTGCCATTTTCTTTATAATTGACGAGTCTTCCGTTTTAAGCTACGAGTTTCTGTGTTGAACCAAGGAGTTAAAAATCTCTGATTAGACTTTTTCTTTTTTTAAAGGGGCCACCATGTCTAGAGTCTGATGCAGAGAAACTGTAACACTATCTACTATGCTATCAATTACAGACGGAGCAAGCTCTCCATAGCTTATTTCTGTTGTGTTGACACATGGCATAGAGGAAACAATCTGCATAAATTTGGTAACATCATCTGAGAGGCATCTACTGTAGTAATATTTTTCTTTAGGAGCCAAATAGTCAGAAATAGTAAAATCAAAGGTTAACAGACAATGGTCTGACAGTGCAGGGTTATGAGGAGACACTACCAGAGTTTCTATTTCTATGCCATATGTCAGAACAAGGTCCAATGTGTGGTGGAGATAATGGATAGAATTTCCTACTTTCTGAGAAAACCCCATCAAGTCTAATATTGAATTAAATGCCATATTAAGGCAATCACTATCTACATCTACATGTATATTAAAGTCCCCTACTATAATTATTCTATCTGATTTCAGCACTAAATCAGCTAAGAATTTGCCAAATTCGGATAAAACTCTGAGTAGGCTGAGGGAGGATGATAAACTATGGCAAACAAACGTAGATAACAATTGTGGAGTATTTACAGTTACTTTTAGCCAGCATTTTCAAATTTGACTTGACGTCACCTGCTCTGGCCCGGGAATGCATTTGATTATGGCCGCTGGAGTCTCTAGGTTCATGTTTCTGACTACAGAGTCACCAATGATCAGAGTTTTTTCCTCAGCGGGTGTGTCGCGGGTGTGTCACTGAGCGGGGAAAAGCGATTAGAAACATGAACAGGTTGGTGGTGTACCAGGGGCTTGTGGCTGTGCTTCCTTCTCACTGTCACCCACCCATTCTGTCCTGGCTGCTAAGGAGAGGTCGGAGCTGGGGGACAGCTAGCAGGCCGCCCTATGCTAGGGTGCTCCTCTGCAGCTAAGGGGTGTCCGTCATTATTAACTGGCGCAGACGGTGTTTCAAAGCAGCGGAGCCAGGATTCCAAATCACATAACCTCATCTCAAGCGCCTCAAAAAGACAACATTTATTACATTTACCATTATCACTAAAAGAGGCAGAGGTGTAGCTAAACATCTGACAGAGAGAGCACACCAGAGGAGAAGGGGAAGGAGAGCTAGTAGCCATAGCTAGTGGCTAACCCGAAGCTAACACAAACACCGATGAAAGGTGAACAGAAGGCTAAAGAGGGTGATTCGGTGACACTGTGTGCGCGTACAGGTGCAAGAGGCTTGTTAAACAGAAGTAAGAGGTGACGGTAGATAGAAAAAAGCGATTAAAATACAATTAAAGGCAGTAATTCTCAGGACAGCGAACCACAAAGCAAAGCACAACAACAGCCAGCAACACAGGAAGTGACGATACATTACCACAGGAAGCGTCTGATGCAGGAGGATCCGGGCCAGGAGTCACCCCACAGAGCCCAGAACCTCTAAGCCCCAGAAGCACAGGTACCAGCCAGTTCAAAACGTCAAGTGAGGGTTAAATGGGCGCCAGCCAGCAGAAGGGAGGAATGGCATCAATTTGATGACGATGTGGATGGTATTTTGAAAACTACCATGAAAGGTGGGGCTGACAGAAAACTCCAAACAATGACAACCTTGATTGTCAGCATCGCCACAGAAAGGTTTGGTACAGTAAAGAAGAGATGTACCAAAAGCCAGTACTCCAAGAACCGTAGGGCGAACAAGTTCGCACAGCTGAGACAAGAACTATGACTCTTGAAAAAAAAGTTCAAGGGGGCAAGTGAGGACCAGAAACCAGGGCTAGTAGAACTACGTGGCATCCTGAGGAAGAAACTCCACTCTTTATGGTGAGCAGAGTGGCACAGGATGCAGACCAAAGAAAGAGCTAAGAAGAGGGCTGCCTTCCTACCAAATCCTTTTGGGTTTACCAAACAACTGCTATGCAGGAACTGGGTTGGCCACCTTACATGCTCAAAGGAGGAGATAGACAATCATCTCCATTCCACCTACAGTGATGCATTGCGGGAGGAAGACCTAGGTAAATGCAGAGCTCTGATCAATCCACCAGCACCAACCATGGATTTCAACACCAAAGACCCCAGTTTGAAGGAAATCCAAACTGTGATCAAGGCCACTAGAACCAATTCGGCACCAGGACCCAATAGTGTACCTTACCTGGTGTACAAGAAGTGTCCCAAGCTTACACAGCATCTATGGAAGATCTTGAGAGCAATCTGGAGGAGGGGAAAGGTAGCCCAACAATAGAGATTTGCACAAGGTGTGTGGATCCCGAAGGAAGGGAAGTCAACCAGCATTGAGCAGTTTAGAACCATCTCTCTGCTAAATGTTGAGGAGAAGATATTTTTAGTTTATTTGAAAAGGGACAATGCAATTTCATAAAACACATGGTTACACATGGTTAAAAAAGCCAGAATTAGCCAAAAGGCTAGTTTTCATCTGTAGTCCCCTGGCCAAGATGTAAAAAAGCAGTAAAATGCATCTACAAGAAAAAAAAACATGGTTAGACATTTAAGAGGGCACTAATGTAACAAATAGCATATACATAACAAACTGTACATTTAAACACAACATCAAACATCACAACAGACTTATCTTTTAGTGTTGGCAGCTGTTTTCATCATCGTCTCTCGCTGACTGATTGACTACCTCCTGAAGAACAAATACATCAACACCTCAGTGAAGAAGGGGGTGATCCCAGGGGTCCCAGGCTGCTTGGAACACAGTGGAGTGGTAACGCAGCTGATCAGAGAGGCTTGAGAAGGGAAAGAAGACCTAACTGTGCTATGGCTTGACCTAGCTTATACCTTGCACTCTATACCACACAAGTTAGTGGAGGTAGCACTAGTGCGACATCATGTCCCGAGCAACATCAAGAACCTATTATAACAACTTTAATCTGAGGTTCACTTCCGGGACAGTAAGATCTGACCGGCACCGGCTTGAGAAAGGAATGATCACTGGATGCACATTTTCAGTGGCCCTGTTTGCTCTGGCCATGAACATGTTAGCAAAGTCAGATGAATCAGAATACAGAGGCCCAAAAACCAAGACTGGAGTCCGGCAACCTTCCATCAGAGCTTTTATGGATGAGCTGACAGTAACAACTTCTTCAGTCCCAGGAAGTAGATGGATCCTCCAGACCTTGGAGAGACTAACCATCTGGGCTCAGATGTGCTTCAAGCCAGAAAAATCTAGGTCCTTGGTTCTGAAGAAAGAGAAGGTCACAGATAGGTTCAATTTCTTCCTTGGAGGAACCCAAATCCCATCAGTTACAGAAAAACCAATAAAGAGTCTCGGGAAAATCTTTGACTATACCCTAAAGGACACCGCTTCCATTAGAGTGGCAAACCAAGAACTGGAGGGATGATTGGCAGCTACTGACAAATCAGGCCTACCAGGGAAATTTAAATCCTGGATATACAGTATCAGCATGGCATCCTTCCTAGCATTTTATGGCCATTGCTGATATTGTGGAGGAATGAGTTCAGGCGAGATATGACGAGCTGGAAGGTTGCAGAGTTTTATTTCCTCAATCAAAATGAGACGCACTTGTAGCGCTGTGCGCTACTGTGTTACTGTGCTGTGTTTAGTAAGCTCTTTTATGCAGACAGAGAGAATGCATGGTACATTAGCATATTGGTATACATATCAGTCAATACACATGATTAGCCTGACCAACTGGCGCCTGGACATCCTCTTCTTAATCCGGGGATGTATAAACAATAGTCCATTGTTCTGGTTGTCCCCCAGGGGCTCTCTGTCCGTATGCAATCCCTGCTGAGCGTGAACAGTATCAGTCTGCATTGTGCTGGGTGACCACAATATATGAATTTCCACTTTCCACTGTGGAAGGGTTTGAGAGGAAGGTTAGCAGCCACCTCCAAGGGTGGTTAGGATTGCCCAAAAGTCTGAGCAATATCGCCCTCTATGGCAACACAAACAAGCTGATGCTGCCCATTAGCAGCCTCAGCAAAGAGTTCAAAGTTAGCCGAACAGGGGAGGTGCTCCAGTACAAGGAATCCAGCGATCCAAAAGTCTCCCAAGCTGGTATTGAAGTGAAGACTGGGAGAAAATGAAGGGTGCAGGAGGCCGTGGACCAGGCGGAGTCAAGGCTTCACCACAGAGCGCTGGTGGGTTCTGTGGCAGTTGGCCATGCAGGATTGGGTAGCATTTCGACAACAAGCTATAGCAATATAAAAGGCAAGCAGAGGCGTGACCTGGTCCAAAAGGAGGTAAGAGCTGGGGTCGAGGAGGAGCATGCAAGCCAGATGGTGGGACTGAGGCACCAGGGTGCATGGACGAGATGGGAACAAGCAATGGACAGAAAGATCTCATGGTCCGAGCTGTGGAAGGCTGAACCTTACCGCATTAAATTTCTCATTCAGTCTGTGAACAATGTTCTGCCCAGCCCATCTAACCTTTTCTGTTGGGGAAAGACAGAAACACCAGCATGTACTTTGTGCCAAGGAAGAGGAACATTAGAGCACATCCTCAGCAGCTGCCCCAAGGCACTTGGTGAAGGATGCTATCGCTGGCATCACGATCAGGTGCTGAAGGTGATTGCTGAGTCTATCTGCAGTGCCACTGACCAGAGCAAGCACCGCCAACAATCAAAATGTTATACTAGAAAAGCACTCGGAGAGCGCAGACCTCCGCCAAGCACCACAGTTCCCCCCATACAGTCTTCAGATTCCTTGACCATGAAAACATATGACAAGCAGTGGTTCAGTAGTTATTCACGAAAATGGCATTTTCCGTAATGGCGGCCACAGTTCCCCCCATACAGTGTTTGTGTGTACGTTTTCAGATTCCTTGACCATGAAAACATATGACTAGCAATTGGATTGACAATGATAAGATTAGTGGTTCAGTAGTTATTCACGAAAATGGCATTTTCCATAATGGCGGCCACAGTTCCCCCCATACAGTGTTTGTGTGTATGTTTTCAGATTCCTTGACCATGAAAACATATGACAAGCAATTGGATTCACAATGATAGGATTAGTGGTTCAGTAGTTATTGACGAAAATGGCATTTTCCGTAATGGCGGTTTAGCGCCACAGTTCCCCTCATACAGTGTTTGTGTGTACATTTTCAGATTCCTTGACCATGAAAACATATGACTAGCAATTGGATTGACAATGATAGGATTAGCGGTTCAGTAGTTATTCACGAAAATGGCATTTTCCGTAATGGCGGCCACAGTTCCCCCCCATACAGTGTTTGTGTGTACGTTTTCAGATTCCTTGACCATGAAAACATATGACAAGTAATTGGATTCACAATGATAGGATTAGTGGTTCAGTAGTTATTGACGAAAATGGCATTTTCCGTAATGGGGGTTTAGCGCCACAGTTCCCCCCATACAGTGTTTGTGTGTACGTTTTCAGATTCAGTTTCCCCCATACAGTCTTCAAATTCCTTGACCATGAAAACATATAACAAGCAGTGGTTCAGTAGTTATTCACGAAAATGGCATTTTCTGTAATGGCGGCCACAGTTCCCCCCATACAGTGTTTGTGTGTACGTTTTCAGATTCCTTGACCATGAAAACATATGACTAGCAATTGGATTGACAATGATAGGATTAGTGGTTCAGTAGTTATTCACGAAAATGGCATTTTCCGTAATGGCGGCCACAGTTCCCCCCATACAGTGTTTGTGTGTACATTTTCAGATTCCTTGACCATGAAAACATATGACAAGCAATTGGATTCTCAATGATAGGATTAGTGGTTCAGTAGTTATTGACGAAAATGGCATTTTCCGTAATGGCGGTTTAGCGCCACAGTTCCCCCCATACAGTGTTTGTGTGTACATTTTCAGATTCCTTGACCATGAAATCATATGACAAGCAATTGGATTCACAATGATAGGATTAGTGGTTCAGTAGTTATTGACGAAAATGGCATTTTCCGTAATGGCGGTTTAGCGCCACAGTTCCCCCCATACAGTGTTTGTGTGTACGTTTTCAGATTCCTTGACCATGAAAACATATGATTTGTGGCAACCTGGGGAGTGCATAATGGTTTACCACCTTAGACAGGAACAAAGGACGCGAAGTTAACCTTTTGTGTGTGAGAAGTTTCTAGATGCCCTAGTAAGATAACAGGGAGGTGTCAAGGATGAATGGACTGACTGTAGTCGGACGGGGAGATTATCTTTTGTGTGTGAGAAGAGTCTAGAAGGAGATTATCTTTTGTGTGTGAGAAGAGTCTAGAAAGATGTCATGTTATTTAAGGGAAGAGTTCCTACTTGTATGCCATTCTGTCTATGCTCCTTGTGTGAGTCGTGTAATAAACCGCCTGAACCAAATTATGTGCACGCTCCACACTGGTGACCCAAGACGAATCATGGAATACGACGGAAGATCCCCGGAGCCAACCTCGACTGGATCCCACAGCTTCGTGTGCGCTGTAGCGATCAAACTACCTGATTTTTGGCAGCACAACCCGCGCTCCTGGTTCCACCTAACCGAGGCGCAGTTCGCCCTCCGAGGGATATCAGCGGATGATACGAAATTCCACTATGTGGTTGCAGCGCTCGATGCCAGCACGGCTCAGCACATCGAGAGCCTGCTTGATCAGCCACCAGCCGACGGCAAATATGACGCGCTGAAGGCTGCCCTCATCCAGCACTACACGCTCTTGGATGGTGAGAGAGCAGAGAGGCTTCTGACGCGGACCGAGTTGGGAGACGGTTCGGCCGTGGACATGATGGAGAAGATGCTGAGGTTAAAGGGCATGGACGACGACCACTCCATCTTCACCCACATTTTCCTCAGGAACCTTCCGACAGCGGCGAGAGCGGCCCTGGCCAATTCGTTGTTGCTGGCCAAACAGGACTATCGTGCGCTAACCCGGGAGGCAGACCGGATCATCGTCGCCACCAAGGCTTTCGTGACCATTGCGGCAGCGATGGAGCCCGGCACGTCGACACGAGGAGGCGAGGAGCCGCCGATGGCAGCAGCAGCGGGGGCCAAGGAACGTGGAGGTGACACGCTTTGCTTCTACCACCGCCGCTTTGCAGAGAGGGCACGCAAATGTATACCACCGTGCCAGTTCAAGCGCTCAGGAAATGCCAAGACCGGGGGTCGGTAGCAGTCACGACCCTCGGGGAGGAGAACAAGCTGCTCTATTTGACGGACGCACGCTCGGGGAGGCATTTCCTCGTGGACACTGGCGCACAGAAAGAGTTTCATCCGGCCGACCTACGCTGACCAGCTGGCAGGACCCAGCGGCCCCAAGATGGCAGCAGCAAACGGCTCAGAGATTAAGACCTTTGCTCGAGTGACCCAGCCAACAGCACAAGCCAACGTCACAGCAGCATGCGGTAAGTTCCACACACTGCTCGCTCAGTTCCCAGCACTCACAGTCCCGACGTTTTCAGCAGCTATCGCTAAACATGGGGTGGGGCATTTTATCACCACCACCGGGGCGCCCGTTTTTGCAAGACCTCGGCGCTTGGACGCAGCTAAACTGGCCATAGCGCGCGAGGAGTTCACTAACCTAGAGAGGTTAGGCATCATCAGGCGCTCAAACAGCCCATGGGCTTCCCCGCTACACATGGTCCCTAAAGCTGAAGGTTCGTGGCGACCTTGCGGTGATTTCCGCAGGTTAAACAACGCTACAGTGCACGACCACTACCCAATTCCCCACATTCAGGATTTTTCCGTTCACCTCGCAGGAGCGCGCATTTTTTCTAAGATAGATTTGGTCCGTGGTTACCACCAAGTCCCAGTGCACGCTGAGGACATACCCAAAACAGTGGTAATAACTCTGTTCGATTTATCTGAGTTCTTGCGCATGCCGTTTGGGCTTAAAGGGGCAGCACAGACATTCCAACACATGATGGATGCAGTGCTGCGCGATCTCCCTTTCGTGTTCGTCTACCTGGACGATATCTTGGTAGCCAGCGCGTCCGAAGACGAACACGAAACCCACCTCATGACGGTTTTCCGAAGGTTGGAAGAGCACGGTTTAATAATCAACCCAGCGAAATGTCAGTTTGGGGTGACGGGAATTGATTTTTTAGGGCACCGCGTCTCTCCCGAAGGAGCGGTTCCGTTGCCTGACAAAGTGCGCACAGTGACAGATTTTCCCCGACCGCAAACGGTCAGGGCGCTACAAGAATTTTTGGGAATGGTGAACTTTTATAACCGTTTCCTTCCCCGCGCAGCGCAGCTCATGCAGCCATTGTACGCTGTGCTCAAAAAACAGAAACCCGCAAATAGGGTCGAATGGACCCCGGAACGAGAGCAGGCATTCTCAGAAGTTAAAGCAGCTCTGGCAAATGCCGCATTGTTGGCACATCCAGACCCAACGGCCCGCATAGCCCTCACCATTGACGCCTCAGATGTGGCCATAGGGGCTGTCGTGGAGCAGCGCATCGCCGGGGCTTGGCAGCCGCTTGCCTTTTTCAGCAGAACCTTGCGCGACAATGAACGTAAATACAGCGCGTTTGACAGAGAGTTGCTGGCTGTCCACCTGGCCATTCGCCATTTCCAGTTCTGGCTGGAATGGCGCAATTTTACTGCGTTCGTTGACCATAAGCCACTAACGTTCGCGATGGCCAAAGTTTCAGAACCTTGGTCGGGCCGGCAGCAGAGGCAGCTGGCCGCGATCTCAGAGTTTTATACCAATATTCAGCATGTGTCAGGCAAACTGAATGTAGTGGCAGACTGCCTCTCGCGCGCCGTTGTGGCCCCGGTCTGTGTAGGGATGGATTATGCAGCCATGGCCGCGGAGCAGGCTAGTGACGCGGACGTGCGCGCGCTCCAGTCTGGACCAACAGGGTTAAGGCTGGAGAGTAGGACGCTGCTTAACGGCATTCCCCCCTTAATCTGCGATGTCTCCACGGGTTGCCCACGGCTTGTGGTTCCGGCCGTGTGGTGCCGCCGCGCGTTTGAGTCGGTTCACTCTTTGGCACACCCAGGGGTGCGTGCGTCGGTCAAAATGGTAGGAGAGAAATACGTGTGGCCGGGCCTTCGCAAACAAGTGAAAGAGTGGGCGGCAGCCTGCGTGGCGTGCCAACGAGCCAAAGTTCACAGACACACGAAGGCTCCTTTGGAGCCGTTTCGCATCCCGGCTAAGAGGTTCGACCATGTCCACGTGGACCTCGTAGGCCCCCTTTCCGCCATCACAGGGGTACACACATCTCCTGACAATGGTGGACCGCACCACGCGCTGGCCAGAAGCGGTTCTGCTGGCGGCAACCACGGCCGAGGGGGTGGTGCGCGCGTTTTTAACAGCATGGGTGGCGCGTTTTGGAGTTCCGTCGGACCTTACGTCCGACAGAGGCTCTCAATTTGTTTCTGAGCTCTGGTCAACCATGGCCTGCAGCCTAGGTGTCTCAATTCACCGCACAACCGCGTACAACCCGCAGGCTAATGGGTTATGCGAACGTTTTCATAGGTCGTTAAAAGCGGCTCTGAGGGCTTCACTGACGGATGCAAATTGGGTAGATAGGCTACCATGGGTTTTATTGGGGTTATGTTCTGCGCCTAAAGAGGATCTGTAAGCTTCCCCGGCAGAACTCGTTTTTGCACAACCACTCCGGCTGCCTGGGGAGTTTCTGCCAGATAATCCTGCACCGGGCAGCTCCCCGTCTCAGCTGCTGCAGCATTGCATAGACTCAAGCACGCTGCCGGGCCCTGCCCACCACAGTTTTCCGCGTGTTTTTGTACCTAAAGCTTTGAAAAACGCAGAGTTCGTGTTTGTCAGACACGACGCCCACTGCCCCCCACTGTGCCCACCTTATGATGGACCGTTTAGAGCGCTGGAAACAGGGGATAAGCATTTTTTGCTAGACTTGGGGGGTAGGAGGGAAAAAATTGGCATAGACAGACTCAAACCTGCTTTCGTTGTGGCTGACGAGCAAGTGCTGTTGGCGAGGGCCCCTCGGCGTGGAAGACCCCCACGGGGCGCTTCCCAGAGAAAAGATTCTCCAGAGCACCCACACGGACAGTCAAAAAGTTTTCACCCCCAGACATCAGCCCCCCAGCATTGCAGCGCCACGGAGGCAGCGAATCCTGGCTACAGCAGATACGGCAGAAGACTGAAGCCCAAGCAGCATGTGGACTGATGTTGATGGTTCTACAGCATGTGGACTGATGTTTATGGTTCTATCACAGCATGTGGACTGTTACCCTTTTGTCCTATCTAAGTTGCTGTGGGGGGTGGTGTGGCAACCTGGGGAGTGCATAGTGGTTTACCACCTTAGACAGGAACAAAGGACGCGAAGTTAACCTTTTGTGTGTGAGAAGTTTCTAGATGCCCTAGTAAGATAACAGGGAGGTGTCAAGGATGAATGGACTGACTGCAGTCGGACGGGGAGATTATCTTTTGTGTGTGAGAAGAGTCTAGAAGGAGATTATCTTTTGTGTGTGAGAAGAGTCTAGAAAGATGTCATGTTATTTAAGGGAAGAGTTCCTACTTGTATGCCATTCTGTCTATGCTCCTTGTGTGAGTCGTGTAATAAACCGCCTGAACCAAATCCGCCTCATTATTTACACGCTCCACAGACTAGCAATTGGATTCACAACAATTGGATTGACAATGATAGGATTAGTGGTTTAGTAGTTATTCACAAAAACGGCATTTTGCGTAATGGCGGTTTTCTTGTGGATGGTGATCTGGATCACCACCAAAATCTAAACATTTGTAGGATACCCCATTTCTGACAATCTGTGAAAATTTCATGAAAATCTGTCCATAACTTTTTGAGTTATCTTGCTAACAAACAAACAGACAAACAAACAGACAGACAGACAGACAGACAGACAAACCAACGCCGATGATCACATAACCTCCCCCTTTGGCGGAGGTAATAACATTCATTCGAGCCGGAGAACACCCTAAGTGCCAACTGAGAGTTCAAGCGGGTCTTCTGGGTACGGCACATGACTGGCAGCTGAGAGGGGACCTGGGGAAACAGCTCAGGCTCCCAGAAGTCATTACAGAGATGAAAGCTAGCTCTGAAGAAAACTAGCTCTGTCCTGGGGCAGCACCTTGACCCAGTGGAGGAGATGGGAGAGAGAAGGATGGTGGCTAAACTGTCATCTCTGCTGGAGTCCGAGTCCCACCCTATGCAGGACACACTAAATGCACTAAGGAGCTCATTTAGCAGCAGACTACATCATCCTAGGTGCACAACCGAGAGGTTTCGCAGGTCCTTCCTACCAACGGCTGTCAGACTGTATAACCTAAGCAGGGCTGCTCGCAGAGATAGCAAAAAGATGTGACAACCTAATAGTATTGAATGCAAAAGACGCAATAGACTTACACAATGGTCCCCTCCGGTATACAACTAGGAAAATACTGGTAGCTATGGAGGGTGACAATATGTATGGGTACATAATCATACCATGTAGGATAACTAAGTAGACGGTTGTGCTGTTTCATTCCATCTAGCTACAATGCTCCACACTGTGTGTTTATACTGTATATTTACATATTTATTCCATCTAGCTACAATGCTCCGCACTGTGTGTGTTTATATATTCATATATTTATTCCATCTAGCTACAACGCTCCACACTGTGTGTGTGTTTATATATTTACATATTTATTCCATCTAGCTACAATGCTCTGCACCGTGTGTCTATATATTTATGTTTATATGTACATACACTACCGTTAAAAAGTTTGGAGTCGCTTAGAAATTTCCTTATTTTTGAAAGAAAAGCACTGTTTTTTTCAATGAAGATAACTTTAAACTAATCAGAAATACACTCTAATATCTAATATGCATTGCTAATGTGGTAAATGACTATTCTAGCTGCAAATGTCTGGTTTTTGGTGCAATATCTACATAGGTGTATAGAGGCCCATTTCCAGCAACTATCACTCCGGTGTTCTAATGGTACAGTGTGTTTGCTCATTGCGTCAGAAGGCTAATGGATGATTAGAAAACCCTTGTGCAATCATGTTAGCACAGCTGAAAACAGTTTAGCTGGTTAGAGAAGCTATAAAACTGACCTTCCTTTGAGCAGGTTGAGTATCTGGAAAAAATTATTATTTCAAATACAAATCATTATTTCTAACCTTGTCAATGTCTTGACTATATTTTCTATTCCTTTTACAACTCATGGTGGTAAATAAGTGTGACTTTTCATGGAAAAAACAAAATAATTGCCTGGGTGACCCCAAACTTTTGAACGGTAGTGTATGTATACTCGCGGCTCTTGTTTTTTCTTGCCTTTTGATTGTTGCTCTGAGTGTTGCTATCCCTGTGCTGTTGCAATCCTGGAATTTCCCCATTGTAGGACTAATAAAGGCTTATCTTATCTTATCTTAAATGTGCCTTGCATTCTCTTTTGTCCTATTGTTATACATCCCCGGAGCAAAGAGATGAATTCCGGCGCCAGTAATCAAGCAATTGATATGTGTTGACTGTTATGTAAATGTGCCATGAATTCTCTCTTGTCTGTATAAATGTGCTCACTCAAAGCTCACTTAAAAACACACTCAGAGCTCACTCACAGCGCACTGACCATCACCAGGGACCTCAAGTGGGAGCCGACCATCAGCTCCCTCATCAAAAAGGCCCAGCAGAGGATGTTCTTCCTGCGGCAGCTGAGGAAGCTCAAGCTACCCACCAAGATGTTAGTGCAGTTCTACACAGCCATCATCGAGTCCATCCTCACCTCCTCCATAACCGTGTGGTACGCAGGAGCCACTGCCAGGGACAGACTAAGGCTGCAGCGCATCGTGCGCACTGCTGAGAAGGTGATCAGCTGCAAGCTCCCATCTCTCCAGGATCTGTACATCTCCAGGACCCGGAGGCGTGCAGGCCGGATCATAGCCAATCCCTCACACCCTGGTCACGTACTGTTTGCCCCCCTCCCCTCAGGTAGAAGGCTTCGGTCCATCCAGACTAAAACCTCCCGTCACATGAACATCTTTCCCTCTGCCATCAGACTGCTGAACACTAAGTGACTTATTGTCTCTCGTGCACTATGTACAGCAGCTCAACCAGACTCATGTCAATCATCACTGTTTTCTTCCTGCATTACCGACTGCACTATATGGTTCTCCACATTATCTGCTGCTCGCTAATATATTTAAACTGCTGACTAGTATTACTCACTCTTATTCTACACTTTATTGCATGTATAGTTTATTTCTTTTATTTTATCATGTTTAATGTTGCAGCATTGCACCGAGACAAATTCCTAGTTTGTGTACTACATGAACAATGGCAATAAATCTGATTCTGATTCTGATTCTGATTCTGACTGACAACAGCGTACACAGAGCACACAGCGCTGCTGTGTATCTCAATGATGATGGAGGAATAAAACTCTTAAATCTTCAGCATCGCCGTCTCCGCCTGCACTTATTTTATGCCTCCACGGTGCGGTGGCGCAGTGATTAGCACTGCGGCAGCACAGAAACTCACCCTTGGCCATGGGATCCCTGGTTCGATCCCAGCCCCTGACCAACAGTGATCTGTGTGGAGTTTACATGTTCTCCCCGTGTCTGCGTGGGTTTACTCTGGGAGTCCTCCAGTTTCCTCCCACAGGCCAAAAACATGCAGGTTAGGTTAATTGGAGACTCTAAAGTGGTCCTAGGTGTGAATGTGTGTGTGAATGGTAAAGGGATAGCGCCGTACCGTGGCTGCTTCATCCATCAAAGTGGATGCCCTCAATTTCCCCTCTGGGGATCAATAAAGTATACAAAAAAAAAAAAATGCTTGAGCTGACAGTGCCCTGGGAAGAGAGGATGGAAGAAGCTAGCTAAAGGAAGAGGGGAAAATATGTTGAGCTGATAGAGGATTGCAACAGATGGGGGTGGCGTGCATGGTGGCTGCCCATTGAAGTGGGGAGCAGAGGCTTTGTGGGAAGATCACTATGCACGGCCTACAGCCTCCTGGGCATCACTGGAATGTGCAAGAGGAAAGGCATCAGCAGAGCCTCAGAAGCTGCAGAGAACTAACTAACTAACTACCCTGCACTTATATAGCGCTTTTCAAGTCACAAAGACCACTCAAAGCGCTTTCATTAATACTAACCCTCTATTCTAAGGGCCTATAGGAAACAAATATCTAGGGACAATTTAGAACAGCCAATTAACCTAACAGAAGGCCTCAAGAATCTAGAGAAGGCCTCAAGATAGCTGTGGATCACTAGGGACAAACAGTGGGCTAATGCTGCTTGGACACAGGCCGGGAATTGAGCACTCCTGGTCAGGTCGCCTGGGTGGGAGGGTCTAAAGGTGAAAGACCCGAAACTCCCAATGATCCCAGGTACTTTACTGATGATGTGTCCAAGTGCATCAAGAGATGTATGTCAAAACCATGCTCCAAATCACATAATTGCAGTTTCATTAACAACTTTATTGCAAGGGCAATATGAAATATGAATAAAACTCATGAACATAAACACTTGAAAGAAATGCTTATAAAATGATAATAAAATAGAACAATGAGCAAAGTAAATAAAAATAAATTGGTTTTTTTTCAATTATAATAAAAAATAATTAAGACTTAAAATGAATGCAAAATTAATTCAGTTTCTTAATTTGGTGAATATTCTCAAATGGACTGAAGTATTTTTTACTCCTGAAATGTTTCACCATTCATCCAAATTCTATGGTAATACCAAGCAGCATGTATGTGTAACTTTTTCACAATGCAACGTTTTTTTAATTTTATTATTTATTTATTTTATTTTTACACTATTATTTTACAAACTTAAATAGTGCTTATTTTGTTTATTTTTCAAATTTTATGTTGCTTGGTATCACCATAGAATTTGAATGAATGATGTAAAACAATTCTTCTGCCGCCCCCGATGCTGCTGAATTCACTCTGCACGGGAGCAAGTGCTTGGCTGTGCAGTGTGCAGTGAGTCTTCGGCTCTGACATCTGATAGGCTGCCATAATCATGTGGCATGGCAAACCTGTAATGTATCAAATATGATACATTTGTTGTTGAGTGTACTATGGGTGGCGGCTCCACCTTTCCGGTTCCGCCGTCACCCTGGGTATAAACGGCGGATGCAGAAGAGGCACGGTCTCTTTACGACCAGACCTCTGCCTTGTACGAGAGCGCCTATATCTGAGTGTGAGTTCATAAATAAATCTTTGCTCTGGTTATTGAAGTACGAGTTATGGACATAACATTTGGCGAGGAGGATAAAAGTATGTGTAAGGGCATTTCTAGTATTCGGCCATTTTTGGAGCACCGGGGCGAACCGCCAGTTCCCTGGGCAACGTGGTATGCAGCCTTCCAGAACTACTTGGTGGCTTTGAACCTCAGTGAATTGGAGAAACTGCCCACAAGAGCAATTTTGGTCCATAATCTCGGCATGGAGGGACAACGAATTCTCAGCACATTGGGTGAGAGTGATAGTTTTGACAACGTGGTCGGGCTAATGGCATGCTACTTTTGCGCTCCGGAAAATGTCATAGTGCGGAGGATTCAGTTTCGGCAGTGCCACCAGTGGACGGGAGAGTCGGTACAGTGATTCGTCACAGACCTGCGTCAGCTGGCTGGGAGATGCCCGTTTGGAGCTTTGGAGGAAGAAATGGTCTGTGATCAGTTGGTGGAGCACACGCTACGTTCAGCGGCATGGTCAAGGCTCCTCACGTACTCCAGTGAACTGACGCTAGCCACGGCAGTCGAGATTGCTCAGCAGTTTGAAGGAGCGGAAAAACTATCCAAGGACCTCGGTGAGAGAACCACGTTGAGGCATACGGAACCACAATTGGCGGCGCAGGCTGTGAACCCAGATAGTGACAACAGCGTGGATGATGAAGAATATGCTACAGCTATCAATATTAGGTCTGCCCCAGGATCGCCAAAATGTTCTGGCTTCGGGTCCACCAAGCACCAATATAAGGTGAGAGAGTGTCCGGCAAGGCGCAAATGCTGTGGCAGGTGTGGACTCCTACACTGTTTTGCCAGGGCCTGTAAATATTTTGAGCTGGGGGACCGTCGACGTGAAGCGGGATCCCCTGCCATGACTCCTACAGTTATTCACACCATCTCCCCAAGCAGATGGGTGGATTTATTGCATTGTAACGCTGGACAGCACAGAAGTGCCGTTGTTGGTGGAGACGGGAGCAGTGGCTCCTGTGTTGAACTGGCCTACTGTGAGGAGTTTGTTACAATATTACCGGGTGAGAGGACTGCCGATATCATATTCGGGCTATGGAGGTAACAAGTTGGCAATCGTGGGTTTGCTGGAGTTAACGGCGAGATACAAGTCGGTTGTGATGTCTAACGTCCAATTCGTGGTGACCGTCAGCGGGTCGAACGTGATGGGCTGTGACATGTTCTATGGCCTGGGCTTCACAATCACCAGCAGTGTCGGAAAAGAGTGGTCGGGGCTGTAGTTTGTGGGACCGACCGGTTCCGTGCATGGTGGACAATACGATATGGGACAAAAACTGGCCTAGTATTCTGGGAGATGACCAGAACCAATACCATCCAGAGCCATCACGGGAGGGTTCCGGTGCCAGAGCCCAAGTTACCCTGGATGTGGGAACAGGGCGGCACGGTGGAACGCCCGTTACAGCAGATGGAGCTGAAAGGATAGCTCCCGCTGCTTCTAGAAGTCGGCCTAGAAATACTGAGAAGCAAGGTGCTACAACGGCTTTGCCGGCGTTCAAAACAAAAGACAGCGGGGTAGGACCAGCTGGCACGGTGGACAGACGTGCCACACAACAACACTGGAGGCTGAATCGGGCATCGTATGGGGTCGGTGGAGCAGTTCGACCCAGAGAGGAAGCCTGGTCCAAGCATAGCGGACATTTGAAGCCAAGTCGAGCTACTCTGCAGGTCGCTGACGAGGTTCGGCCCAGAGTGGGGGGGAGGCTAAGGGGGCCCACAACAAAAGGAAACAACGTGGTGAACAGGGATGGGTGCGAGTGGTGGCTGTTCAGGAGGACAGCTATCTCCAGTTGTCTGATGACTCATGGAGACATCCCAACGAACTGCAGCGCATCAGCAATGGGAAGGAGGTGTCGAGACTCCGACGTGGCTCATCCCCAGAGGCGAGGAGACAAAGGCGTGCTGGGCGGGACCCGCCACACGGGCCTCCAGGGGGTGACTTCTCCACTGAGACTGTATGGTAGCTAAGGGGGCGATGTGTTAAATGGTTTATGGTGTTGTGTATTGCCTGAGTTACGTAGTCAATATGTTCTTTTTTCTGAGCGCTATAAATTACCCACGTAAAAAAAAAAAAACCCTAAGTGATGTACATATTAATGTGTGGTTTGCCCAGGTTATGGGGTGGTTTTGTTGGGTGTGTGGGTAGCACTGTGTGGATGTAAATATTGACTGTCTGTTGGAGAAATAGGTATTTACCCGTTTGTACAAAAGTTCATGGGATTATTTTCTTTTATATTAGGACCACGGCAGCTTCTTTTCTTTTATGGACTAGATTTATGTGGAAAAGATGGAAGAATAATCCGTCTGGCCATGTGGAGGTGGGACAGTTGTCCACCTGTCCCCCTCTAGTTTTAGTTGTTTTGTGTGTATGGATAGGCCTGTATATAATATGTTGTGTTCATTGTTAGTGCATGAGTCAGGTTACAAATTTGGGAGGGCCTAATTAGTATGTTTTGGACATTTCTACAGGGGGGGGGAGGAGGAATGTAGTGTATCAAATATGATACATTTGTTATTGAGTGTACTATGGGTGGTGGCTGTACCTTTCCGGTTCTGCCGTCACCCTGGGTATAAAAGGTGGATGGCGGAAAAGGCACGGTCTCTTTACGACCAGACCTCTGCCTTGTACGAGAGTGCCTGTATTTGACTGTGAGTTCTTAAATAAACCTTCGTTCTACTGCACCTCTGGCCTGGTTATTGAAGTACAAGTTACGAACATAACAAAATCGTCTATAAAATATGCTTGGGCTGGTTTTTCACCGGTTTTCACACATAAATTTAATGCCTAAAACTCTCAAAAGTGAAAACAAATTGCACGTTTTGCATTAACAAAGTGGTATTGCGATATTTTTAAAAAGTATCACTCCAAAGTACCGACCAGCTGGTATCGAGGTATCGATACTTGAGTATCAATACGCCCATCCCTAACCTTGAGTTTGTTGTAGACTCCAGTGCAAAAAAAACAAAAAAACCAACCCAAAACCATAGATTTAAGAAAAGATTCTGGAGGGCTTTTTTAAGCATATCCATTTAAGCTACGGTCACAAATACCCTTACGAATGGCTGCAAACGTGATTTTTGGACCATTTCATACGACCTTTTTAAAGGGCCTATATCATGCAAAATCGACTTTTTTGAGCTTTTAAGCATGTTATAATGTTAATTCCTCACCAAAAACACCCCCAAAGTGGTATTTTGCTCCATTCACGCATCTCTGAGTATTCCTCCTCAACCCTGCTCTCTGAGCTGCTGCTCCGCCCTGTCCCTGATAATTACTGGGTCCCCACGTTCATACGTATGAACGTGGGTGAGCCGCCCACTCCAGGAAGTGCCTGTGCTGCCAGCACCGCCCCCAGGCTAACGCACACACCCACTTTCTCCACGCAGCTAACGGAGCGGAGATCGGCAAAACTCTTTCACTTTAGCATTGACGCTGTGAAGAAGTAGTTCCTCTCGCACCTAATCTGCTCAGTGACAACAACTCTTTACTTTTTTACGTAAGACAATGTCTTCTAAGTGGCGTAAATGTGTCTTTGGCTGTGAGAGGTTTAGGAGTTTGTTCAGCCTTCCTAAAGAAGAGCCTACTCGTCAGAAATGGTTGGAGTTTATTTTCAGGAGCACGCGTCAAACCAGCCAGCAGCCGGCTCAGGGGTTACGTCATGAAATGGGCGGCAGCCACAAGAAGGAGAGGCGGAGCCTCAGAGATCAAGGCATCTTATTTCCGGGTTGGAAAAGTAGCTCGCGAAAATAACTCATATTTCATAAGAAATTCATTCTCCAGTGTACCAAAGGTAATATACTATCACATACATGCATATAGTTTACTCTGAAAGGCTTAAAATAGCATGATATAGGCCCTTTAAGGTGGCCATAGGAGAATCCATTGTTCATAGACCGTTCGTAAGTTCATGGCCAGGTTGATGGTGTTGTCCAGATTTCTACGAACACCCCACAAAAACCCCACATCGTAGGGCGGCTGTATGAATGCATTGGAACGACGTAAGTTTCATTTATGGGTCGTATATACAAGTAAAACATGTTTTACTTTGTTTATTACGTAGCATGTTTATTTTGTTTTGATTTACTTTATTTTGTTTTGTTTACTTTTGTTGTGTTATGATTTACTTTTGTTTTGGTTTCACATTTTGTATTTTATGTCATGTTTTCTTTCAATTTTGTTGTTACTTTTTTACTTTATTTTAGAATGCATTATGTGTGGGTTCATTCTGCGCATATTTGTATGCATAAAATACAGTAATTGGTTGTACAAGAAACTCCATCCAAGCAAAACCAAGTCAACTGGACATCAACGTCTGGACATCTACTCATTACCTCCACCATACATTGGACCTTGTTCTGACATATGGCATAGAAATAGAAAATCTTGTAGTGTCTCCTCATAACCCTGTACTGTCAGACCATTGTCTGTTAACCTTTGATTTTACTATTTCTGACTATTTGGCTCCTAAAGAAAAATATTATCACAGTAGATGCCTCTCAGATGATACTGTTTCCAAATTTATGCAGATTGTTTCCTCTATGCCATGTGTCAACACAACGGAAATAAGCTATAGACAGCTTGCTCCTTCTGTAATTGATAACATGGTGGATAGTGTTTCAGCTTCTCTGCATCAGGCTCTAGACTTGGTGGCCCCCTTAAAAAAGAAAAAGTCTAATCAGAGATTTTTAACTCCTTGGTTCAACACAGAAACTCGTAGCTTAAAACAGAAGACTCGTCAATTAGAAAGAAAATGGCGCTCTACTAATTTAGATGAAATCTATTTAGCTTGGAGAAATCATCTTTTAATTTATAAAAAATCTCTTAGAAAAGCTAGAACGAGTTATTACTCTGCATTAATAGAAGAGAACAAGAATAATCCCAGGTTTCTTTTCAGTACTGTAGCCAGGTTGACAAAGAGTCAGGACTCTGTCAATCCTAGCATCCCCTTAGAGCTTACTAGTCAGGACTTTATGAATTTTTTCAATAATAAAATTTCATCCATCAGAGATAAAATCAATCAGATTCTTCCCACAGTTAACTTAAATACTGTAACTACTACAACTCCTTCTATTGATGTCTGTCTTGATGAGTTTACTCCAATCGACCTTTGTGAGTTAGACAAAATAGTTTCCTCATCCAAACCTTCAACTTGTCTTTTAGACCCTATTCCTACCAGGTTATTTAAAGAAGTCTTCCCACTTATTGGTAGCTTTATTCTTCATATAATCAATTCTTCATTAACTTTAGGCCATGTACCGCAGGCTTTTAAAACTGCTGTAATTAAACCCTTACTCAAAAAGCCAACGCTAGATCCAGGAGCTTTAGCTAACTATAGACCAATCTCTAATCTCCCTTTCATTTCAAAAATCTTAGAAAGAGTTGTTGTTACGCAATTATTTGACCACCTGCAGGGAAATGGTTTATTTGAGGAATTTCAATCTGGGTTTAGAATCCATCATAGCACTGAAACAGCCTTAGCGAAGGTCACTAACGACCTCCTCATTGCATCTGATAATGGACTAGTTTCTGTACTTGTCCTTTTAGATCTTAGTGCAGCTTTTGATACTATTGATCATAATATTCTACTTGATAGATTAGAACACTATGTTGGACTTAATGGAACTTCGTTGCAGTGGTTTAGATCTTATTTATCTGATAGGTTCCAGTTTGTTCATGTAAATGATGAGTTTTCTCTCAGCTCAAAGCTTAGTCATGGAGTTCCACAGGGATCTGTGCTTGGCCCTACTCTTTTTAGTTTATATATGATTCCGTTAGGCAACATTATTAGAAAGCACTGTATACATTTTCACTGTTATGCAGATGACACACAATTATACCTGTCAATGAAGCCAGATGATACTAATCAATTAGCCAAGTTAGAAGCCTGTCTTAAGGAAATGAAAGTTTGGATGACTTGTAATTTCCTGCTATTAAATTCAGATAAGACTGAAGTCATTCTTGTTGGTCCAAAAAACCTTAGAAATTCCTTTCCAAATCAAACTTTCAGTTTGGATGCAGTTACTCTTTCTCTTAATAGCTCTGTGAGGAACCTTGGAGTTAGTTTTGATCAGGATTTGTCCTTCAATTCACATATTAAATTTGTTTCTAAGACTGCCTTCTATCATTTGCGTAATATTGCCAAGATTAGGAGCATCTTGTCTCAGAGTGATGCTGAGAAGCTGATCCACGCTTTTGTTAGCTCGAGATTAGATTATTGTAATTCTTTATTATCAGGCTGTCCTAAAACATCTTTAAAAAGTCTTCAGCTGATCCAAAATGCTGCAGCAAGAGTTTTAACAGGTACTAGAAAGAGAGATCATATCTCTCCGGTTCTGGCCTCCCTTCATTGGCTTCCCATAGAGTTTAGAATTAAGTTTAAAATCCTTCTTCTTACTTACAAAGCTCTAAACAATCAGGCTCCTTTTTATTTAAAAGATCTGATACTACCGTATCATCCTAACAGAGCACTACGCTCCCAAAATGCAGGTTTACTTGTAATACCTAGAATCTCCAAAAGTACAGTGGGAGGCAGAGCCTTCAGTTATCAAGCTCCTCTCCTGTGGAATCAGCTGCCAATCTGGATTCGGGAGTCAGACTCGATCTCTGTTTTTAAGAATAGGGCTAAAACCTACCTTTTTGATATAGCCTACAATTAGGGAGGGATCATGTGTTTCTGAACCCTCCCTTAGTTATGCTGCTAATAGGTTTAGTCAGCCGGGGGACCTCCAGTAATGCACTGGGCCTCACTCCTTTCCTCACTCTCTATGAAATATTTTTTTTTTTTTTTGCTGGTCATTAACATTTGTTTGTTCTCTCCCATAGATTGAGTCCCCATCGTGCTGTTTGCTCTCTACATGTCTGTTCTTTTCTTCTTCTCTGTCCCCTCACCCCCCAGCCAGTCGCAGCAGATGACTGCCCCTCCCTGAGCCTGGTTCTGCTGGAGGTTTCTTCCTGTTAAAAGGGAGTTTTTCCTCTCCACCGTCGCCAAGTGCTTGCTCACAGGGGATCGCCTGATTGCTGGGGTCTTTCTGCAACTGTGGGGGTCCTCCCTACAGTTGATAGTGCTATGAGATGACTGTTGTTGTGAAATGGCGCTATATAAATAAAGTTGAATTGAATTGAATTGAATTGAATTGAACGTGTGAACACATTATAGTTGTGAACTGAATTACATACAGCGGTCTCCTTGGCAGAAGGGATCAGTGGAGAATTTTCCCCTGCGTAATGAAACAAATCGGGCAGCACTGCAGGTTTTCACTCCATTGCATAATGAACACGTATGGTGAATGCTAATATCATTTTGAGTTTGTCTATGATGCAACACTATCATTTTATGTGCAAGATGTTGGCTGTAAGTATGCCTCAAGAACACCTTAAGTTGTTCTTGATGGCCCCTTACAGCGGTTATCCACCTTATTCCAGAGGGTGCTGCTGTAGAAATGATTATGTGTGCAACTTCCGCTTTCGGCCAGGAAGTAGTGTTAAGTCAGTCAGCAATCGTGGAGTAGTGGGGCATTTAAAAGAGTGTTTTGTTTTTTAAATTCAAATTCATTTTAACGTATAGTCCACATGTGTTTTGCAGTGAAGTGGCAGCTAATTTCCACGCTTGTCGTTTTTGTATTTTTGAATGTTTTTGCATAGTTCTGGTACTCGTTGCTGTTGCTCGTGTTTGTGACATAGACTGGATAAATGGAGGCTTCTGACAAACAAGCACAGCTAAATCTGTGGCTTCAACAGCAATGTGCAAATCGTGCACCGAAAATTAAAAAGAACTATTGGTTCGTAGTGATTGGTGGTACAGACACAGGACATACACAAGAGCACCAGCTACATTTTCACTTGTATGAATGTCACAGATTGTACAGATATTTTACTTGATGCAAGGCTGCATGAAGTAAAATAATAAATTGTGGTGACCCACAACACTCTACAGGAACATTTCTCACACGCAGCATGTCTGCAGGAAGCAGAGGACAATTTGCATACGGACAGAGAGCCGCTGGGGGACAACCAGAACAATGGACTATTGTTTAGACATCCCCGGATTAAGGAGAGGACGTCCGGGCGCCAGTTGGTCATGCTAATCATGTGTATTGACTGATATGTATATCAATGTGCTAATGTGCCATGCATTCTCTCTGTCTGTATAAAAGAGCTTACTATACATGCCTCAAGAGACAGTACAACACAGTAGCTCAGAGCTATGATGTGTGTCTCATGGTGATGGAGGAAATAAAACTCTGCAACCTTCCAGCTTGTCTCATCTCGCCTGATCATATTCCTCCACACTGGTGACCCAACATGTCATGGTGCGCCCATCGCCTGATCTTTTACCTCCACACTAGTGACCTGACAAGAGAGAATGACCGTCTGCTCCCTCTCACCGCGCTGTGGGCACAGAGGACCAGAGAACGCCTGCAACCTCTTCATCCTCACCGGAGCACGCTCTCCGGAGCGCAGCGCGGGGACCGACACGCACAATGAACGGCGACACGAGCAAAACGAAGGAAACAGCCTGAATGGGGACGATCACTGGCGCCGACTGCATTGATTTCCACCAAGCTCCCCGACCCTGACTCAGCTCGCGACAACAAAGCCCTGCATGCACACACAGGATTACGAGGACAGCGCAACTGCCAGTTATGTGGTCACTGGACCAAGCGCGCGCCACGCACAGGGACAGTCCGGATCCACAGACTGATACATCGTCCTCCACCGCTGCACTTGCCCAGGAAACGCAGCCGATTGCCGCCCTCGGAACCTTCAGGGCTGCTCGCACACCTAAAGCAGACGTGCAGCCCGCACACAGGACTTTTTATGGGTTTCTCAGCCACAGCGCACAACGGGAGCCTAGCAAATTGCTGTCCCTGAGGGCTGAAAGCCAAACTGCCAAGTCCCTCACACAGCTGCAGTTGTTTCACAGCCGCTACGCATCCACGGGAATTTGGCCGTTCACTTTCCCCACATCTTTGCTGGACTGAGCCGTGAGAAGAGTCAGAGACTTAATTTTTTTTTTCACAGCCACTGTAGATCACTGCCCCTAGTTTACCAGGAAAGTCCCTCACCATTGCGGATCCTCATGCAATTTTTGTGCAGCCCAGACAACTTTGACGTCCTGGGCCGGCACTCACTTACTCCCACCCCCCTCCCCCTCCTCCTCCACAGCGCTCTTCCCGCACCTCACTCCCTGAAGCCGACCGATCACCGTCTTGTTCCATTATGCACGACGCGCACCGGCCCCGGCACCCACGATCCACGGCCGTTCAAAGTGCTGGAAACCGGAGCTGGAGCCAAACGATGGGGGGGGGGGGGGGGGGGGGGCGGGGTGTCACAACCCCTGCTGAGTGTTCTGGGGGGGAGCCCTGTGATGACCCACAACACTCAACAGGAACATTCCTCACACTCAGCATGTCTGCAGGAAGCAGAGGACAATTTGCATACGGACAGAGAGGCCCTGGGGGACAACCAGAACAATGGACTATTGTTTAGACATCCCTGGATTAAGGAGAGGACATCCAGGCGCCAGTTGGTTATGCTAATCATGTGTATTGACTGATATGTATATCAATATGCTAATGTGCCATGCATTCTCTCTGTCTGTATAAAAGAGCTTACTATACATGCCTCAAGAGACAGTACAATACAGTAGCTCAGAGCTACGATGTGTGTCTCATGATGATGGAGGAAATAAAACTCTGCAACCTTCCAGCTCGTCTTCTCGCCTGATCATATTCCTCCACAAAATAAATTAAAAAAGTTATCAGTTTGCTTCCTAAGGCTTAATGATTAAAGAAAGATATCAAATAGTTTTTTGTTGCACTGCTCAGTTTTGCAGTGCAACGATGTGGACTTGATATTAGCTGCTTCGGCATGCATTAATTAATTTTTAAATTATCACAAAATATAGATCAATAAAATTTTCAACAATTGGCCTGTACATGTTAAATAACAAGCATTCACGGCATGACAGCAGCATGAGCATTTTAATGTCATGGTAAAATGGACAGCTACCACGACATCCAAACAGTGTTGTGGTTTTTTGTGGCTCTGACTAGATTCTACGTCTGCTGTAAGGTAAATTAAGATTATGTTCAACATATTTTAACAAAATGTGACCAACTTTAGTGTGGTGGCAATCTTGATATATCTCAGAGCGTTTATTCGTTTACAGTGTTAGCAGCAGAGCTAACTAACGGAGCTACAGTCTTCCAGGCCACTTTTTAAGGTCATCTTCCCATCTCGTCAATAGTCGTGGAAAATGGTATGATTGTATTACTGTTTCTGAAGTGTAAAAGATTGTGTTCCCACATTTCTGATGTTTTTTAACAAGGAAAAGCATCCCATTTCAATGACAAATCCACGTTCTAAACTAGTACTGGAAGTTGCACATATAATTCACATAAGGCACCATGGGGGCTAGGAATAAGGCAGATAGGAAATGCCGTATGAATTCCCGTTTATACGGAGATTCATACAACGTGCATAAGGTGGTAGTGAGGTGCTCATAAGGCAGAAGTATGTCATCTGTGCGACATTTGTGCTGACAAAATGTGCCAAAAGCTGTAAGAGCTTCTTACCAACGACTTGAGAGTGCTGTAAGTTGCACAAAAATTTTCAAAAGATCAAATCAAATCAAATCAACCTTTATTATCATATTGCTGTACATACAACTGTAGTGCAAGCAAGATGAAATTGCGTTTCTCTTGGCATCCATATAAGTAAAAAGAGCATGATTTAAGACACATTCACACACACCCTCACCCCCCACCCCAACACAGCCATTCACACTTCCCTGAAACATACTTGAAAACTACCCAGAACTGTAATATACAAATAATATACAAAATGTCCGTAGGTGCAGTAGTATGTATGAGAGATTCCGGATCAACTGTTCAGCATCCTAACAGCTTGTGGAAGGAAGCTGTTAATCAGTCTGGTGGCTCTGCCTCTGATGCTCCGGAATCATTTGCCAGATAGCAGAAGTTCAAAGTGTTTATGCAGAGGGTGAGAACGGTCCTTGACAATGTTCAGTGCCCTGCTCCTACAACGGTTCTGAAAAAGGTCTTGGACAGAGGGGAGGGAGACTCCAATTACACTCTCAGCTCCCTTAACTATCCTCAGCAGGGCTTTTTTGTCTGACATACTACAGCTGGAGTACCATGTTGCAATGCAGAATGTCAGAACACTCTCCACCACACCTCTGTAGAAGGTCCTGAGGATGCAGATGGGGAGAGAGGCCTGTTTGAGTTTCCTCAAGAAGTGCAGTCTCTGCTGGGCCCGCTTCCTGATCCCCAAGGAATTCTTGCTTCAGGTCAGGTCCTGCGAGATCTGCACTCCGAGGAACTTGATGTTCTCCACTCTCTCCACTAAACGGCCGCCGATGCTGAGGGGGACGTGTTCAGGCCGTGACCGCCTGAAGTCGATAATCATCTCCTCCGTTTTGTCCACGTTGAGCACCAGATTGTTCTCCCTGCACCAGCCCTCCAGGTCTCTCACTTCTTCCCTGTACATTGATTTCTCATCCCACTGAATAAGTCCCACCACCATGGTGTCGTCTGCAAACTTAATAATCTGGTTCCCCTCGTGTCTGGATACACAGTCATGTGTTAGAAGTGTAAACAACAGTGGACTGAGTACGCAGCCTTGAGGGGATCCGGTGCTCAGCGTGATAGAGTTGGAGATGTTATTTCCAACCCGGACAGACTGAGGTCTCTCAGTCAGGAAATCCAGGATCCAGAGACATGTGGCGGTGTTCAGACCAAGAAGGAGTAATTTCTCCATCAGTCTCTAGGGAATAATGGTGTTGAATGCTGAACTGAAATCAATGTACAGGAGTCTGCCATAGGTGTCTTTCTGATCCAGGTGGGTGACGACAGAGTGCAGGGTGGTGACTATAGCATCCTCCGTGGAGCGGTTTGAACGATATGCAAACTGGAGCGGGTCATGTGATGCAGGGAGGCAGGCTGTGATGTGTGGCTTGACAAGCCGTTCAAAACACTATGGCAAAACAGATGGCAGTAAGTATGCTGTAGGAAGATCCCAAGGCACCCTTACGAAGAATGTAAGAACTCTAGGGCCGTCGTATGACAGAAAAGCATCTCATTTCCCAAGAATGCCTCAAGTTGCTCTTGTGAATTGAATGGCAGCCGTAAGAAACTATGGCCCCCTCCACAAACATCTGCGAGCTCCAGAATTTGTAGGAACTGGGAGAATCTTATGAAACCATTGTTCATAAGAATCTTTGTGCCAATAGCTTTACAGCTATAACCCTCCTTTTTACGTGATGCCTTAGCACTATTGTGCTAATGTTTCAACCCGGTATATCAGAAATTGTATGTGAGGCACCTTTTGCTTTATGTAGTGACATTGAAGACTCTGACCAAAGAGCCTTTTATCATGCACCCAGAGTGAGAACGAGATGTGAGTTCTTGGTATTGTGAGGTACACGCTTTCCTTTAAAACTGTATGTTTAGCAGTAACTAAATGTCTTGCATTGTGGAAGAGATCAAAGCAAGACTTCTCAGCAAGAGAAACCTTGGGATCTTTACAAAGCTCCATTCTTAGTGCATCTATACAGCCACGCAGCAGACTTACATTCACAGACACTGAAAAGAGTCTTCAGACATTTCTTCTTGCCTCATATTCAGGTGTTTGTGCAGAACTTTGCTAGGGCTATCAGTCTGATAGGGTTTCTATGAAGCCTGTTTAAACCATGATGAGATTTATTATAATTTTTATTGCAATATTTGTTACAAAATCGTGACATTCTCCTAAATATACACTAACAATTCTGCTGCATAAATCTAACTATACTCTAAATCTAAAATACTGTCTGTAAACAAACCACAGCAGAAGCTGAACCTCAGTCTCCTGAGTTAAAATTATATATCTGACCCAGCCAACTACCACAAACTGCTGCCTCTGTCTTTCTTTATACTGTCTCACCTGAATTCCTAAAGACTTCTGGCAGAAAGCTCTGAAGGCAACCTTCTTCCTATACCCAGGAAGACATGTTTGCAGGCACACATTGTAACTTTCAGTAGTTAAAAGTTTAATTCCTAGTATTGGCTCACTTTTCTTATTTTTTTTTGCAGAATTCCAGTGGAACTTCATGATAGAGAGCCCAGTGCATAAAACTCCTCAGTTTACTCTAGACTCACATTTCTAAAGGATGGTTTTACTCTATTTAATCAGAGATGTGTAAAAATTGTCCTTTCACAAATGGATTCCACTTGAGTTTGGACTTTTATTTGTGTGGTACGGATGGCGGCTCCACATTCCAGTTCCACCACCACCCGCGGCTATAAGAGGGCAGTGGGCAGGAAGGGCGGTCTCTTTGCCACCTCTCTGCCTGACGGCTGTGCCTGTGTGCTGTGAAGTGCCTCTCAATAAACGTGTGTTTAGTTCGACACCTGACCTCGTCCTTGGCTCCTTATTACCGACGTAACATTTGGCAACGAGGATAAAAGCAGGTATGGACGCATGTGTTACACTTATTCGGCCATTTTTGGAGCTTCCCGGTGAGCCACCCGTTCCTTGGTCGAGGTGGTTCGCCACATTCCAGATGTACATGGTGGCGCTAAACCTTGGGAGGTTGGAGAAATTGAGGGCACGTGCGTTGTTGGTCCATAATCTTGGAATGGAGGGACAGCGGATTTTGAGCATGATGGACGACTGTGATAGCTTTGAAGAAGTGTTGGAGCTAATGGCTCACCATTTTCGCGCCCCAGAAAATGTCATTGTCCACAGAATCCAGTTTTGACAGTGCCACCAACGGGTTGGCGAGTCTGTTCAGCAGTTCATGGCAGACCTGAGACTGCTGGCTAGCGAATGCCAGTTTGGACTGTTGGAAGAGGAGATGGTTCACGACCAGCTGGCGGAACATACCAGCTACCCTGCTATTAGGTCATTACTACTTACGTTCCTGGGTGAACTGACACTATCTACGGCCATCGAATTAGCTCAGCAGCTGGAGGCTGCGGATAAACTATCACGGGAGCTGAGTGGAAGTGTGCCACATCGACAACTAGGATCACAGCCGACAGCGCATGCTGTGGACCCGGACAGCGATGATAGTGTGGAGGGTGATGTGGACAATGCCAATGCTGTGAAAATGAGGTCTGCCCCGGGGATACCTGTATGTATGGGATGTGTGTCAGGGAAGCCCCGTTTTAAGGCCAGAGAGTGTCCGACGAGAGGGAAGCACTGCTGCAAGTGCGGACACTTGCATCATTTCGCCAGGGCATGCCACAAGTTCAAGCGAGGAAGTCCAAGATGCAAAGGGGACTCTCCCGCCCCCCACGGTTGTCCATGCTGTGTCCCAGAGCACCAACGGATGCATGTACTGTATGGTGGAGTTGGACGGGGTGGTGGTGCCATTATTGACTGACACAGGAGTGGTGGGCTCCACGTTGAATTGGGCGACCGTGAGGTGTTTTTCCTGCATTACAGGATTGGAGGTGACCCAGCGCCACTTTGCGGTTATGGTGGAGGGAGACTGGCCTCGGTGGGAGAGCTGAGACTGACGACCCGGTACAAGTCGGCTGAGATGTGTGACCTGAGGTTCACCATGGCAGCCCGTGGCGAGAACATAATGGGATGCGATCTGCTTTATGGTCTGGGCTTCACCATTAAAAGCAATGCTGGGGAGGAGTGGTCAGGCTGCGGTTTGTGGGACCGGCTGGTCCCGAGAATGGAAGACGGGACTGTGTGGGATAAGAACATGCCTGGCACCCTGGAGAGTGAGCAAGACCAACCTCGCCAAGAGCCATCACAGGAGGGTCCCTGTGCCAGAGCTCAAGTCACCCTGGACGAGGGTACTGGGTGGCACAGCGGGACGCCTGTGAGAGTGGGAGATGTCGAGAGGCTGACTCCACCTGTTCCTGGATCTCGGCTGGAATGGGCTGGTGAACAGGGGGTCACAACGGCGATGGCAGCAGCGAAGGTAAAAGTGGTCGGGGCAGGACCGTCTGGCACGGTAGAACAACGTGCCAAGCAGAGACACTGCAAGCTGAGTAGGACCCCTCTGGGTGTCGCAGATGTGGTCCAGGCCCGGGAGGAGGCACGGTTGCGGCGGATTCGGGCCAAGCGGTGGATGGAGGAGCACCAGTGGCGGCTGCATGTGGTGGCCAGACGGGAGGACGCCTATCTCCAACTGTCGGATGGCTCATGGAGGCACTCGAATGAGCTGTGGCATGCCCTGGAGAAGACTGGTGGACTTGGGCCTGGACATGGGACTCCTCCAGTGGTGTCGAAGAGGAGGCACACTGGGGTCGAGACAGCCAGTGGCGACCCGGGAGGCAGCTTTCCTCCTGGGATGGACTGATGGGAGTACAGTCCAAAAGGGGGGCAAGGGGACCATGGGCCTGTTCTTATACAGTAGTTGATATCTGGTTTGGACATTGTACATGTGTGTATATTTTGATGGTCATGGGGTATGGCTTATTTGTTTTTAACAGAATGTTTTGCTCTATGTATTTGATATTTGTATACGTTCATGGGGATTCATTTAATGTTATGTTTAGGTTAGGACATGGCGGTATTTTAAGTGAACTTGTTTGAAGTACAGGCAGCAGAATAACCCGCTTTGCCGTGTGGGGTGAGGTGGCAGTCTACCCATCTCCCCCTAGTTTTAGTTATTTTGGAATGACTGGGTTAGGCCATTTGTATTGAGTTATCCTATTACTTTTAGATTTTTTTTTTAGATTTAGTATACTTTATTGATCCCCAGAGGGGAAATTGAGGGTCATCCACCACCTGGATGGATGAAGCAGCCACGATACGGCGCTATCCCTTAACCATTCACACACACATTCACACCTAGGGCCACTTTAGAGTCTCCAATTAACCTAACTTGCATGTTTTTGGCATGTGGGAGGAAACCGGAGAAATCCTGGGGTAAACCCATGCATACACGGGGAGAACATGCAAACTCCACACAGATCACTGTTGGTCGGGGGCTGGGATCGATCCCACGATCCCCACGATCCCCACAATCCCCCGGCCAAGGGTAAACTGTGCTGCCGCAGTGCTAACCACTGCGCCACCGTGCAGTGCCCTTTTAGCACGTGATTTGGGGTCCAAATTGGGGTGGGTCCAAATTGTGTGTGTGTTTTTGGCTTTTATGAAGGGGGGGAGAATGTGTTAGAGTTTGGACTTTTATTTGTGTGGTACGGGTGGTGGCTCCACATTCCAGTTCCGCCACCACCCGCGGCTATAAGAGGGCAGTGGGCAGGAGGGGCGGTCTCTTTGCCACCTTTCTGCCTGACGGCTGCGCCTGTGTGCTGGGAAGTGCCTCTCAATAACCGTGTGTTCAGTTCGACACCTGGCCTCGTCCTTGGCTCCTTATTACCAACGTAACACACTGCTCTCACATAAAGACAAACTAATTAATCTATAATCCATGACCGGCAGTATTTTATTGAGATGAAGTCACACACAATGATTCCCATCGTCTCTGCCAATATCCTCCACCCTGAGTGCAGTGTCATCTGGAATAATAAACAGTGGTTCAACAAAGATACAGATTAAAATGAAACAGCATTACATAGTTGGCTTCCTGCCTTTATCACTTGTTTCTTTCCTTTTTTTTTCACACTCAGCTTTTATGATTTATACTTGTTTTCTGACAGATTTTCATCACTGGTTGAAGATCATAAAAAGTTCACTTATTTGTTGCATTTATTGCTATAAATGCTGCTTATGTGTGAATGCCAACAAATCCTCAAACTAAAACATCAACAGAGGTTGGTTTTTTCCTACCTTCCTAAACTCAGTGGTCCATTTTGAATAAACTGACATCACCATGTTTCAACACGTTTCACAGTTTAAAAAGCAGTTAAATCCTCATAGACTCATGGGAAGGCTGGGTGGAACTAAAAAGCACTCTCCCAAAAAGAGAGACTGGCGTTTTAATCGACCCCTGTCTGTACTCTCTTTTAGTTAATTCCATATTGACAAATCAGTTAACGGGGTCGCTGACTGCACTTTTTCCACATTTTAACAGCTCCCATATGTCTTAATGAAATGCTTGTGACATATTTTGGTCAAATTTTCTTTAATTATTGCTGCATAACTGTGAATCCGCTTTTGCAGCCTTTCTGAGAATGGCTGGCTTCAGTGCATGCTTCTTTAAATTTCTAAGAGCACATTTAACTCCGCCTTCCCTCTTTTGTCACTATTGCTAATCTTAGCTGTCTAGACCCTAGCTGCAAGTTTGGAGCCAACTGACATAAATTTGTCTTCAAAAATGAATGAAACAAAGCATCACTGGTGGACAGAGGTGTATGGTTTCAGAGGTCAATAGGAAATGACCAGTCCCCGAAGTACAATAAGCACAGAAACATTCATTAATGAGCCAAGACTAGTTGCTAAACTACTAACTTCAACTAGCTGCCTTGGTGGTGTTAACAGTTCAATGTAGGATCATGGTGAAAATATAACAAAATAATAAAGAATGACGAGAGATACAATATTATCGACTGTGGATTAGTGAACCAAGTGGAAACAGTAATGTCTTATTAGGGTGACTAAAATCTAAAGTAAATAACAATATAAAGAAAAGCTTCCTAGTACTACTGTTAGCTCTTAAAATGTGTTCAGACCAAACGCAAAAGCACAATCCAAATGCATGAAAGGTTAATGTAAGCATGTGGAAAACATGCAAACTTGGGCATTCGCACATCCGAGGGATTTGGTAGCACTGGCTAGTAATCAGCCTGGAGATTCTGCCGTCACCGGTGTTAAAAGGAACTCCGATTATATTGGCATGTTAGCTCTGTATGCTTTATTTTTATGTTAGTAACATAACTATAATATAATTTTTTTGAAAATAATTCCCAGTTTTATATATTTTTTAAAAACTTTATTACGATGTAAATCGCCATTTTTGTTTACATCGCAATGCATTCTGGGTAGTGACGTAGAATGGTTGCAGCCGTTTTTTCTGTCTTATACAAGCCAAGAAGCGAAGCTACGAACTACTGCCATTTGTCAGTGAAAATGCCACATTGCGCGGCTTTTGGATGTAATTTCCAATCAAAGGGAAATAAAGAGAGCGGGGTGAGCCTCCATAGCTTTCCTAAAGAGGGAAAGTTGAGGAAAAAGTGGGGCGGCAGCGGCTCAGCAGGTAGAGCAGGTCGTCTAATAACCCGATGGTTGGCGGTTCGAATCCCGCTCTCCCCAGATATCCTGCCGTTGTGTCCCTGGGCAAGACACTTCACCCGCATTGCCTCCAGTGCCCATAACACTGGGTATGAATGTGTAAAAATGTTTAAATGCTCGGTGGTGGCCGGAGAGGCCGTTGGCGCGGATTGGCAGCCACATTTCCATCACTCTTTGAGTGTCTATGATAAAGCGCTATAGTGCTCAAAGCACACGCTTGGGCGCTATAGCTTTGAGCTCAAGCGTGTGCTTTGAGCACTTTGAGTGTCTATGATAAAGCGCTATATAAATCTGATGCATTATTATTATTATTATTATTAAAAGTGGGAGGATGCGGATGGAAGAGTCCAACTTCCCAAAGACCCGCAGCTGTGCTCTCATCACTTTAGCCCTGAGGATTTTGAGGATTTTTGTCGCCCCCAGCTCATGAAAGAGCTCACAGGTGTGTCTGGCTACAAACGACGGCTTAATGCAAACGGCATCAAAGCTTTGATGTGCTGTGATACAGGACAGATCTGTAAAGCAGGCATGCATCCTGTTATACCACTTGAACAAGTGACTGAACAAGATACATTTATAGCATCAGGTCCCATGGACAGCGGCAGAAATGAAGTGGAGCTCTTTGCAACAGATCTCCTTCTCCGTGGGCATTGGCGAACATTTGCCACAAAAACACCACCCAACAGGACCAGCTCAAGCTTCCTCGCCGCTGCTGTCTCCATTCTCAAGTCCATTTTCACTTTGTGTGTCTTCGTCATTGTCTTCATTGCTTTGGCTTCACACTGGTTCAAACTGAAAAGGCTGTTTACAGACCGCTGCTGATACCGGCCACAACCAATCTACGTCACTACCCAGAATGCATTGCAACATAAACAAAAATGGCGATTTACATCCTAATAAAGTTTTTTAAAAATATATAAAACTGGGAATTATTTTCAAAAAAAATTATATTATAGTTATGTTACTAACATCAAAATAAAGCATATAGAGGTAACATGCCAATATAATCAGAGTTCCTTTTAAAGTATCAAAACTGGAGAGTAAACTAGTTTGAAAATGAGGCTGTCACTCACCTGCAGACAGATGGACCGAGCGCTCTGCCGCTGAGTCGGAGTTATCCACCCACAGACTTGCCACGGATATGCTAACGAGGGTTAACAGTGTAAACAACCGTCATCCAGGAGAAAATCTGGAGGCAAGAACAATTTTTCCAGGTGAGAGCCCAATCAGATAATGTAAACCTAAGCATGACGGTGTTTTGGGGATTTCCACAGCTGCAGAAGTTATAAAGGCAACTCCTCCTGTCTGCAACTCCCTTGGACAGTGAATTCATGTCTATTTGTGTATTTACATTGAGTTAATATGTAATCGCGCCATGTGAAAAATTTGCGCGGTCCGAACGTACCTTTAGTCTCACACCTTTGACTCTCTACCCAACTACATACAGTTAGGCCCAGAAATATTTGGACAGTGACACAAGTTTTGTTATTTTAGCTGTTTACAAAAACATATTCAGGATACAATTATATAATCAATATGGGCTTAAAGTGCAGACTCTCAGCTGTAATTTGAGAGTATTCACATCCAAATTGGAGCAAGGGTTTAGGAATTACAGCTCTTTAATACGTAGCCGCTTCTTTTTCAAGGGGCCAAAAGTAATTGGACAATTGACTCAGAAGGATGCAAAAGAAAATAACAAGGCTGCATGGGCTCTTCACTCGTTAACCTGTCATCAATTAAGCAGTTAAAAGGTCTGGAGTTGATTCCAGGTGTGGCGTTTGCATTTGGAAGCTGTTGCTGTGAACACACAACATGCGGTCAAAGGAGCTCTCAATGGAGGTGAAACGGACCATCCTGAGGCTGAAAAAAAAGAAGAAATCCATCAGAGAGATAGCAGAAATGTTAGGAGTGGCCAAATCAACAGTTTGGTACATTCTGAGAAAAAAGAGTGCACTGGTGAGCTTGGGAACTCAAAAAGGCCTGGACGTCCACGGAAGACAACAGTGGTGGATGATCGCAGAATCCCTTCACAACATCCACTCAAGTGAAGAACACTCTCCAGGAAGTAGGTGTATCAGTATCTAAGTCTACCATAAAGAGAAGACTTCATGAGAGTAAATACAAAGGATTCACCACAAGGTGCAAACCATTAATCAGCCTCAAAAACAGAAAGGCCAGAATTGACTTTGCCAAAAAACACCTGAAGAAGCCAGCCCAGTTCTGGAACAGCATTCTTTGGACAGATGAGACTAAGATCAACCTGTACCAGAATGATGGGAAGAAGAAAGTTTGGAGAAGAATTGGAACAGCTCATGATCCAAAGCACACTGTTATGACCCGAGCGCCGGTTCTGATCGCGCTCGGGCTAAGTTCTTCTCGCTGCCGGCCTTGACAGCTGCGGGCTGTATTCTGGCCTCACCAGGCTCTTATTGTGAAGGTGCTCGGTGGGGCTTCCGCCTGTCAAGGGCCAGTCAGCTGTTTGTCATTACCGTCGTTAGTGCTTCGCCTTTTTAAGCCCGGCATTAGCGACGGTAAGACGCGGGAGTATCAGTCAACATCAGGTCTGTATTGTTTGAGTGTATCGTCAAACTTTCTTTGCCAAGTCTTGGTCTACGACTCGTCATGCTTGAGAGCGCCGTAGACCTTCATGTCAGGTTCGTGTATGTAGCTTTGCCACAGTTTAGCTCGTAGTGGCTGGGGTTAGCCCTACGAGCCCAAGTCTCGTTTTTGTGTGTGTTTGCCCTGAGGGGTTCATAGCCTTGTTTGTCACGTGTGAAAATAAACTAACATCTTGCCAAACTCACTGGTGAACTCTTTGGCATCTCTTGGTGATCCGCGAGGATCACCACATGACACACACCACATCTTCTGTAAAACATGGTGGAGGCAGTGTGATGGCATGGGCATGCATGGCTTCCAATGGCACTGGGTCACTTGTGTTTATTGATGATGTGACAAAAGACAGAAGCAGCCGGATGAATTGTGAAGTGTACAGGGATATACTTTCTGCTCAGATTCAGCCAAATGCAGCAAAGTTGATTGGACGGCGCTTCACAGTACAGATGGACAATGATCCAAAACATACTGCAGAAGCAGCCCAGGAGTTTTTTAAAGCAAAGAAGTGGAATATTCTGCAATGGCCGAGTCAATCACCAGATCTCAACCCAATCGAGCATGCATTTCACTTGCTCAAGACAAAACTTAAGGCAGAAAGACCCACAAACAAGCAACAACTGAAGACAGCTGCAGTAAAGGCCTGGCAAAGCATCACAAAGGAGGAAACCCAGCGTTTGGTGATGTCCATGGGTTCCAGACTTCAGGCAGTCATTGCCTGCAAAGGATTCTCAACAAAATATTGAAAAGTAACATTTTACTTAGGGTTATGTTTATTTGTCCAATTACTTTTGAGCCCCTGAAATGAGGAGCATTTGTATAAAAATAGCTACAATTCCTACATGTTTAATCATATATTTTTGTTCAACCCCTTGAATTAAACCTTAAAGTCTGCACTTCAATTCCGATGTAGTTGTTTCACTTCAAATCCAATGTGGTGGCATGCAGAGCCCAAATCATGAAGATTGTGTCACTGTCCAAATATTTCTGGGCCTAACTGTACATGGTAGACAGCTAGGCTGGCCAAAAATAGAGCAGTGAGTGGGTGTCAAGGATAATGATGTTTTACCTTTTAGTGACATTTCCCATTATGGGGGTGACTGTGGTGCAGGTGTAGTGTGGCCGACTACTGGTCGGAGGGTCAGGGGTTCGATTCCCACCCTGTCTGCATGTCAGTGTCCTTGAGCAAGACACTGAACCCCCAGTTGCTCCTGGTGGGTCATGGCAGTGCCGCTGCCATCAGTGTGTGAATGGGTGGATAGTAGGATCTGTAAAGCCCTTTGGTCATCTAGAGATGAGAAAAAGCACTATATAAATGAACACCATTTCTTGATTAAAGGCTGTGTATTTTTTTTGTGTGTGTATTTTTCAGTCAGTCACCACTTTAAGCATTAAATACATATATTTTAGGTTTTTAGCATAATAGCCTCAAGTACTAAAATGACTTTGTTAAGGAAAGGGCCTCCCCATAGCACCATTTGCACTAATGCACTATTTCCACTTTTCTCTTATTGATTCAACATTTCAGTGCTAAGCCAGGCAGGGTGTGGCTCATGTGGTTGATTTAGGTAGAGCAGGAAGTTTTGTGACTTTGCAACCACTGCAAACAGAATTTGGCATCACTCAACCATTTTTTCCCAAGACCAAGACCGTTCCCCCAGGGAACGGTCTTGGCTCCCTTCCTGTTCACCCTTTATACTGTGGACTTCTCACACAACACAACACACTGCCGTCTACAGAAGTTCTCTGATGACTCTGCGATCGTCGGCCTCATCTCCAATGGAGATGAAGCTGAGTACAGAGGACTTATCCAGGACTTCGTGGACTGGTGCCATTGGAACTGCCTCCAGATCAATGCGAGGAAAACTAAGGAGCTGGTGGTGGACTGCCGCAGGCAAGGACAACCCCTCACAGCACCAATAAACATCCAGGGAACAGACATTGAGATGGTGACATCCTACAAGTACCTGGGTGTTCATTTGAACAATAAACTAGACTGGTCACACAATACTGACGCACTCTACAAGAAGGGACAGCGCAGGCTGCTCCTACTGAGGAGACTCAGGTCTTTTGGTGTACAAGGGGCACTGCTGAAGACATTCTACGACACGGTGGTGGCATCAGCCATCACTTTTGGAGTGGTCTGCTGGGGCAACAGCATTACAGCAGCCGATAGGAAGAGACTGAACAAACTGATCAAGAAAGCTAGCTCTGTCCTGGGGCAGCGCCTTGACCCAGTGGAGGAGATAGGAGAGAGAAGGATGGTGGCTAAACTGTCATCTCTTCTGGAGTCCGAGTCCCACCCTATGCAGGACATACTGAACACACTGAGCTCATTTAGCAGTAGACTACATCATCCTAGATGCGCAACCGAGAGGTTTTGCAGGTCCTTCCTACCTACAGCTGTCAGACTGTATAACCTAAGCAGGGCTGCTCGCAGAGATAGCAAAAAAACATGACGACCTAATAGTATTGTATGCAAAAGACGCAGCAGACTTACACAAATGGTCCCCTCCAGTATACAACTAGGAAAATATCAGTTGCTATGGAGGGTGACAATATGTATGGGTACATATTCATACTATGTAAGATAACTAAGTAGACGGTTATGCTGTTTATTCCATCTTGCTACAATGCTCCGCACTGTGTATATATATTTATGTGTACGTATGTATATTCACTGCTCTTATTATTATTATTATTTTTATTTTTCTTATGTTCTTAATTATTGCTCTGAGTGTTGCTATCCCTGTACTGTTGCAATCCTGGAATTTCCCCATTGTGGGACTAATAAAGGCTTATCTTATCTTATCTTATCTTATCTTATCTTATCTTATCTTTGCAGGTAAAAAGTTTGGTAAAAAAAAAAAAAAGAAAGAAAGAAATAACACTTTTCTCCATCTGCTCAAATTCCTCCCATTAGCTGGGTAGAAGGTTTCTTAAAACTTGACCCGATACAAGAACGTATTGTTTCTAGAATATATGACAATGTTCATGCATTGGCAACCCCTTCTTTAAAGGTCTGATGACACGATTTTGATAGTTTTCAGCATGTTGTGTAAACCCAAAAGTCGTTGTCGATGATCAATATAATATTTACAACCGCGCCTGCATAAACTAGTTCTCATCAAAAAGCCGCAGCCGCTGACTGTGGTGCTGCCCACCGAATGAAAGGTGGCACCACCATGACGTAAGCGACAGAATAGATGTCAGTGTTGTTGACTGGAATGACAGCAGCTTTGTAGCTCACAGTTTCTCTGGTTTTTTGTTTTAATTTTACGGCTATGCCTTCGCATTGTGTCGCAGGCTTAGATAAACAGCAGGCCGTGAAAGACCACATCACACGATTCAGCACCACCTGTCGTAAGCCTCCTCGTGCACTCCTCGTGCACTTTTACGCAGGAGGAGCGTACAAGGAGGGGAAGGATTAATGGATTTACGCGCAGCTTTGACCTACTTTCTGTGACCGCATGCTGACTCTACCGGTCCGGCCACGTCCCCTCTCTCATTATCACCAGCTGATTCAAACTCCCGCTGATCATCTTTCCCGGTCCTCACCCAGGGGCTTCTCATCAGAATCAGAATCAGAATCAGAATCAGCTTTATTGGCCAAGTATGCACAACACATACAAGGAATTTGACTTTGGCTAAAAACTTGCTCTCATTGTTCAGGTGGAGGATTTAAATAAGGATTCAATGACAACAGAGTATGTACAGTAAATTACAGTCTGTCCACGTTTCTATAAAAGGATGCAGATATATACAGGAATATATGCAGTTATTTACTCAGACTAACCACACTTTGCAGAAATATATGAAAAAATATACAGTCACACAGTATTTCAATGTGAACTCAGATTCAGTGATATAATGTGAATGAAGTAAAAAGCAGTGTGAGAGTTATGTGCAATGTAATAATGGATGAAAAGTCATGAGTACAGCAACAGGTAGGACTAGGTGAATGTTAGGAGTTCATCAGAGTGATGGCTTGAGGAAAGAAACTGTTCCTGTGACGGGTGGTTTTGACCTTCAGTGATCTGTAACGACGACCAGAAGATAGAAGTTCAAACAGTTTGTGGCCGGGGTGTGATGGGTCAGAACAGATGTTTCCCGCCCGTTTCCTGGTTATGGACCGATATACTGTAAGTTCTCAATGGAGGGTAGGTCGGTACCAATGATCCTCTCCGCAGACTTAATGATCTGCTGCAGTCTGGTCTTGTCCTGTTTAGTGGTAGATCCAAACCAGACAGTGATGGAAAAGCAGAGGACAGATTGGATGATGGCGGTGTAGAAGACAACCAGCAGCTCCTGAGGCAAATCAAACTTCTTGAGCTGACGCAGAAAAAACAACCTCTGCTGGGCCTTTTTCCGGACAGTGTCTATATGGGAGGACCACTTCAGGTTCCGGGAGATTGTGGTACCCAGAAACTTGAAGGAGTCCACAGTGGACACTGTGCTGTTGAGGATGGTGAGTGGGGGGAATGAAGGGGGGTGTCGCCTGAAATCCACAGTCATCTCCACCGTTTTGGCTGGGTTAAGTTCAAGATGGTTCTGGCTGCACCAGAGGATCAGCTGCTCCACCTCCCGCCTGTATGCAGACTCATCATCATCCCGGATCAAACCGATGACTGTGGTGTCGTCCGCAAACTTCAGGAGCTTCACCGAAGGGTCCTCTGAGGTGCAGTTGTTGGAGTAGAGGGAGAAGAGCAGTGGGGAAAGGACACATCCTTGGGGGGCGCCAGTACTAATTTTTTGGGAGCTGGATGTAAATCTCCCATCACACCATCACCAGCAGTGCATAAACTTAGTGGCCGTTTGCCAGTCACGCACTGCTGGTCCATAGTATTGTCATCTGTGCTGTTAGTCTGCCAGTATTTTCAGCACTCTCACAATGTGTTAGTCACTCCATGTTTGCCATGGTTCTCATGCATCCTTGAAGCGATGTCGGCTCTGGGGCGCAACTGTGGCTAACACGTCTCCTCTCATTCGTTCTCTGGGCGATGCCGGCCCCCGAATAGCATCAGTAAGTGTGTTTGTGTTTTTTGTACATCTTCACCTTTTTGGGAACTGTCTGTCTTTCTGTATTAAATGTGCTGTGGTGAACCCTGCACGTAAATCCTCATTATTTCATCCTCCCTCTCCGTGCCCTGCATAAGAGTGCACGGAGGGTCATGATGAATGGATTTACGCGCAGAATTCACCACAGCACATGTATTGAACATAAGAATGATGATAACAGTTCCCAAAAAGATGAAGACCCACAAAAATAAACACAAGCACCCACAGTTGGTGTTCACATGGAACGGAAACGTGTTAACCATGGTTGCGCCCCAGGGCCGACATTGCTTTAAGGGGCGCAACAGAACCACGGCTGTGTGGAGTGGCTAACATGTCATGATAGTGTTGGCAATATTGGCTGGCTGACAACACGGCAGATGATGCACACAAAACATGAACAGCTGACTGTCAAAGAGAGAGGGGGCGTGGTCAGACCGGCGAATCTTGGACAGTGCCCACCTGAAAGAGGGTCAAAATGCACATAAAACACATGTACAAAACAACGACAACAAGAACTCAAAATATAATCCATAATAAACCTGATGCCTGAGCCACAGAGAATACACTGCTATGATTTTATTGAAAAATCGGGTTTAAATAAATTACATTTATGAACAAATAATTTGTTGCAATATCTGTAACAAAAGCATAACATTCAGTGTTCCCCTGCCGTGTGTTTGTCGCTGCTGCTGTGGCGGGCATGTGTGCCTCTCCTATGTCACTCTCTGAGTCTGACTCGCTAGGCACGATGCCCGCTTGGCACGGCTCAAACCTATACGGTCTGATGCCCCCAGATTCTTCATTGTCATCCAATTCTTCAGAACTATAATCGTCTGAAGATTGGACAACACAAACCAATTCCAGACTACATGTGCTGGAACCATCGTCGATGTTTTCTACTGCTTCCATCCTGTGTGTACAATGAGCAGCCAAGCGCTGTGTTCTGTCGATGACGTTACAACATGGCTGGGGGGGTTTCCAGCCACTGATGCAATTGGTGATGTGGCGCTCATGAAAATATCGGATATTCCCGTGAAAAAAAGCCTGTTTGACTTAGAACTGCACAGACCAACCTATTTTGTTATATTGTATTATGTGTTGAAAAATTAGAGGAAGTGAAAAATGTGTCATCAGACCTTTAAAACTACTATGTAAGGTGAAATTGGGCATTAATATTTCAGAGTTACCATGGCAAAGGGCTGTAAAATTAATACACACATTGTCTGTATGCTTTAGACATGAACTGCTGCAGTTCAAGGATGTTCATAGACTATATTTGTCCAACCATAGACTTGCTAAACTCTTACCGAAGATGGACAAATATTGTCATAGGTGCAGGCCTGACCGAGGCACCCTTTGCTACATGTTTTGGTTATGCACGTTTGGAAAACTCTTAAAAGAACATCTTTAATACTGTCTCAGCAGTATTTAAAACGTGTCTTCCATCAAACCCAATTTTGGTGTGGCCACACAGGACTGCAGAATTTCTGCTGCTCTAACACTACTTAAACAGCGATGCATCTTGCTGGAATGGAAAAAGGCCTCCCTGCGACACCACCCTCATCGGGCTCATCTCCAATGGCGACGAGTCCGTCTACAGGAAAGAGGTGGCCCAGCTGGTGTCCTGGTGCAGCCACAACAACCTGCAGCTGAACGCTCTGAAGACAGCGGAGATGATTGTGGACTTCAGGAAAGGCACAACCCCCCTGCCCCCCCTCACCATCACAGGCTCTCCCATCACCATTGCAGATTCCTTCCGCTTCTTGGGCACCACCATCACCCGGGACCTCAAATGGGAGCCAACCATCAGCTCCCTCATCAAAAAGGCCCAGCAGAGGATGTTCTTTCTGCGGCAGCTGAGGAAGCTCAAGCTACCCACCAAGATGTTAGTGCAGTTCTACACGGCCATCATCGAGTCCATCCTCACCTCCTCCATAACTGTGTGGTATGCAGGAGCCACTGCCAGGGACAGACTAAGGCTGCAGCGCGTCGTGCGCACTGCTGAGAAGGTGATCGGCTGCAAGCTCCCATCTCTCCAGGACCTGTACATCTCCAGGACCCGGAGGCGTGCAGGCCGGATCATAGCCGATCCTTCACACCCTGGTCACGTACTGTTTGCCCCCCTCCCCTCAGGTAGAAGACTTCGGTCCATTCGGACTAAAACCTCCCGGCACATGAACAGCTTTTTCCCCTCTGCCATCAGACTGCTGAACATTAAGTGACTTATTGACTCTCGTGCACTATGTACAGCAGCTCAACCAGACTCATGACATTCATCACTGTTTTTCTGTTGCATTATCAACTGCACTGTGGTACCCCATATTATCTGCTACTTGCTAATTTATTTAAAACTGCCTTGACTAGTATTACTCATTATTACTATTATTATTATTATTATTATTATTATTATTACTTATTTTTCTACACTTATTGCACGTTTTTAGTCCTTTAGTTTTTTAGTTTATCTCTTTATCTCATCATGTTTTTAATGTTGCAGCATGGCACCGAGACAAATTCCTAGTTTGTGTACTACATGAACAATGGCAATAAATCTGATTCTGATTCTGATTCTGATTCTGCCTTCCCATAGATGTTGGATAGAGGATATGACAGTTTCTCTTGATAGTGTCAAATTAGGGATGGACAACATGTGCCGTGGAGAGCCAAGACCCTGTCATGAGCCGAGCGCTGGAGGTTTCCGCCAGGCTCGGTCTCATGACTTTTTCCTTATATGTACATATTTGTTGTATTTTGTGCTTCTTGGGTTTCTGTAATTCTTGTACTGTTTGTTATTTTCCTGTTTATGTTTTAGTTTTGTTACAATCTTATTTTGTATTAATTTACATTTATATTTCAGTCTGCATTTGTTGATATTTTATTCTCTAGTTCTTTACTGTTGGGTTGACAGCTGTCAAGAGTGTTTCCGGGTTTTGTGCTTTGTGTGGGCGTCGCCCCTCTCAGCTGTCAGCTACAGCCGCTCTCCTCTCATTGCCCCCAGCTGGTCCTATTATATATCATTGGTTTCTTCTGCCCACTCATATGACCCACACCTGTCGCTACTTATGTAAATCGTTTTTGACCCTATTTAAGGGCAGTTATTTTCATTTCTGATTGCCGCTGTCTTGAGGAAGTTTCTCTTCGTCTCCACCAGAGCCCTGTCCCTGCTCTGGTGCGCTGTATTAGTAAGTTTACCCGTTGTTTGTATTTTCCTTTGGAGCACTGTGTGGACTTTATGTATGTTGGGTTTTTTTCAATAAATCGCCCAAACTCACAGTTCAGCGCATGGGTCTCACCTTTCTGCCCCGAAGGGCAATTCATGACAGACCCTGTAGGTTTTCCTTCCAACCAGTCCCTTCAACAGTTGATTTCAATGAATTTCTTCCTACTGATGACCAGCAAAAACACGTGCTTTAGTGTCTGGCTAGATGTATTTTTTGTTTGTTTGTGTGTTTGTTTGTTTGTTTGTTTGTTTGTTTGTTTGTTTGTTTGTTTGTTTGTTTGTTTGTGACCAGAGATAAGGGTTCAAAATTCACCTTAGCTATAAATTCTCTGTGCAGCATGCAAATATTCCTCACACAGTGGAAATATTTTAGAATGCATTGTCCTCATTAAATAAAGAGATTAAATTAAATGCAAACTAAAGCACTGAGTATGAATAGGCTCAGCCTTCTGGTAATTTGTGATTTATCCCTGAGCCAATTTGTGATGTCTTACATAATTACAGCAAAGTGCTGTATGTTCCAAAAAGACAAGCAAGCATAATATAGCTTAAACTGTATTTTGCTTTCCCAACACGATTCTATAGAAATATAGTCAGAAATCCTGCTGCATACAACTATTTCATCATTTTCTATTTTGTGTCCCATGAAACACTGTTTAAAAAACTTATAAGTCTAAGAACATTTTGCCATTGCCCTGTTTCTCATTTGCAGGTATTTCTATACCTGTGAACTGTTGCTGACACCTTGGACCTAGACAAATTTAGACATTTGATCACATTCTCAATTTACCAAAGGAAATGGCAAGTTTCACACCAAATCAAATATATTAATAAATTTCTTACGGTGTGTCAGATACTTCCCATGGCAGGTTTTCCAAACTTCTGTGGTATTTTATACATGACAATGACTGAGTGTTGAGTAATGATTTGTGCAAAGGAGCTGCACAAATTAATTTTTAATAACTGTGCAATGAGTTTCTATCAGCCGTAAATAGATGTTTTTTTTCTGTTATGGTAGTAAGATAAGATAAGCCTTTATTAGTCCCACAATGGGGAAATTCCAGGATTGCAACAGCACAGGGATAGCAACACTCAGAACAACAATCAGAAGGCAAGAGAAAAACAAGAGCAGCGAGTATACATAAGTACATATAAATATATATATATATATATATATATACGGTATATACTGTGTGTATATATATATATATATATATATATATATATATACGGTATATACTGTGTATATATATATATATATATATATAGAGAGAGAGAGAGAGAGAGAGAGAGAGAGAGAGAGAGAGAGAGAGAGACAGTGCGGAGCATTGTAGCTAGATGGAATAAATATATAAATATATAAACACACAAAGTGTGGAGCATTGTAGCTAGATGGAATAAATATGTAAATATATAAACACACACAGTATGGAGCATTGTAGCTAGATGGAATGAAACAGCACAACCGTCTGCTTAGTTATCCTACATGGTATGATTATGTGCCCATACATATTCTCACCCTCCATAGCGACCGGTATGTTCCTAGTTGTATACCGGAGGGGACCATTGTGTAAGTCTATTGCATCTTTTGCATTCAATACTATTAGGTTGTCACGTCTTTTTGCTATCTCTGCGAGCAGCCCTGCTTAGGTTGTACAGTTTGACAGCCGTAGGTAGGAAGGACCTGCGAAACCTCTCGGTTGTGCACCTAGGATGATGTAGTCTGCTGCTAAATGAGCTCCTCAGTGCATTCAGTATGTCCTGCATAGGGTGGAACTCGGACTCCAGCAGAGATGACAGTTTAGCCACCATCCTTCTCTCTCCTATCTCCTCCACTGGATCAAGGCGCTGCCCCAGGACAGAGCTAGCTTTCTTGATCAGTTTGTTCAGTCTCTTCCTATCGGCTGCTGTAATGCCACTGCCCCAGCAGACCACTCCAAAAGTGATGGCTGATGCCACCACCGTGTCATAGAATGTCTTCAGCAGCGCCCCTTGTACACCAAAAGACCTGAGTCTCCTCAGTAGGAACAGCCTGCGCTGTCCCTTCTTGTAGAGTGCGTCAGTATTGTGTGACCAGTCTAGTTTATTGTTCAGATGAACACCCAGGTACTTGTAGGATGTCACCATCTCGATGTCTGTTCCCTGTATGTTTACTGGTGCTGTGAGGGGTTGTCCTTGCCTGCGGCAGTCCACCACCAGCTCCTTAGTTTTTCTCGCGTTGATCTGGAGGCAGTTCCAATGGCACCAGTCCACAAAGTCCTGGATAAGCCCTCTGTACTCAGCTTCATCTTCGTTGGAGATGAGGCCAACAATCGCAGAGTCGTCAGAGAACTTCTGTAGATGGCAGTGTGTTGTGTTGTGTGAGAAGTCCGCAGTATAAAGGGTGAACAGGAAGGAAGCCAAAACCGTTTCCTGGGGGGCCCCCATGCTACCGATGATCGTGTCGGACACACAGTCCCGGGTTCTCACAAACTGAGGCCGGTTTGCGAGGTAGTCCAGGATCCATGATGACAGGTGCTGGTCCACCCCTGCGCACAGCAGCTTGTCCTTCAGGATCATCGGTTGGATGGTGTTGAAAGCACTGGAGAAGTCAAAGAACATGATCCTCACCGCATTCCCGGGCTTCTCCAGGTGGGACAGAGAACGGTGAAGGAGGAAGATCACCGCATCCTCCACCCCAATGCCATGCTGGTAGGCGAACTGGAGTGGATCCATCGCTGGTCCCACCAGAGGGCGGAGGTGAGCAAGGAGCAGTCTCTCCAGGGTCTTCATCATGTGGGACGTCAGGGCCACTGGTCTGTAGCTGTTCAGATCTTTGGGGTGGGAAGTCTTTGGTACAGGTACCACACAAGATGTTTTCCACAGCTGTGGTACCCTCCCCAGCTTCAGGCTCAGATTGAAGATGTGCTCCACAATCCCACACAGCTGGTCTGCACAGGACTTGAGGAGCTTTGCGCTGATGCCGTCCGGTCCCGACGCCTTCCTCGCCTTGATCTTCCTCAGCTCCATCCTCACCTGGGTCTTAGTGAGGGTCAGGTTGGGGGGCTGTGTGTTGGGAGTGGGGGGTGTTGGTGAAGTGGGGAGTGGGCAGCAGGACTTGATGTCTTTAGAGGCAGCAGTGGTTGTTGTGCAGTCAGGAGGGAGGGAGGTTGGTCAAACCTACTGAAAAACAGATTCAGATTGTTCGCCCACTCCCTGCCCCCCATGGCCTGGGTGGAGGTATTCTGGAGCCCAGAGATGGTTTTAAGGTTTCTCCAGACCCCGCTGATGTCGCTCTGTTGCAGCTTGTCCTCCAGCTTCTTCCTGAAGCTGTCCTTGCCTTCTCTGATCTTCCTCCTCAGCTCCCTCTGTACAGACTTCAGCATCTCCCTGTTCCCCGACCTGAAGATCCTCTTCTTCTCTCTCAGAAGTGTTTTTATCTCAGGGTTGATCCAGGGTTTGTTGTTTGAGCAACACCGTATGGTCTTGGTGGGAACGGTGTTGTCCACACAGAAGCTGATGTAGTCCGTGATGGTGTGAGTGAGGCCATCGATGTCCTCACCATGTGGATCGCAGAGTTGCTCCCAGGCGGTGGTTTCAAAACAGCCCTTTAGAGTGTCCATTGCCTCCTCAGACCATAACTTCACTGTGCGCATGGCCGGAGGTTGTCTGTGCACTAGGGGTTTGTACACCAGCCGGAGATGAACCAAGTTGTGATCCGATCTCCTGAGTGGGGGTTGTTGTGATGAGGTGTACGCCTCCTTAGTGTTTGCGTAGAATAAGTCCAGTGTTTTATTGTCTCTGGTGTGGCATGTGACATACTGGGTAAACATGGGTAGAATGGGAGACAGTGAAACATGGTTGAAATCGCCTGAGATGAGGAGAAGAGCATCTGGGTGTTCTGTCTGCAGCCTGCTGGTTACTGAATGGATGACGTCACGCGCTGTCCCAGCATTCACCGTCAGATTTGCATAAATAACAATGCAGATCACGTGTGAGTATTCCCTCGGGAGATATGTAGGCCGCATGCTAACAGCTAGCAACTCGATGTCTTTGCTGCAGTGTCGTTGTTTAACAGTGATATGTCCCGGTCTGCACCAGTTGTTGTTAACATACATTATCACTCCACCGCCCCTTGCTTTGCCACTGTCTGATGTTCGGTCTGCCCGTATCGCGTGGAAACCCTCCAGCTCAATGTTAGCATCTGCTGCTAGTCCTGTTAGCCAAGACTTAATGCAAACAATTTAATAAAGTTTGGGTTTTTTTGTTTCAGAAAGTGGTGTAAAAATGCATGCAATGAATGAAAATGTGCATGTGAAACTGTTGAGATTTGCTCATTGTATTTGTATTACTGTCATAGCGATAGAATAAGATGTCATCACGTACTCACATTCCTGGTCTTTCTGCACTGACTGATGCTGTGTTCAATATACTCACACGGTCCCTATATAGTGTACTATATAGTGAAACAGCCATTTTGTAGTGCTGTTCGAAATTTTAAATGATAATTTAATCATTTAAAGTATAGTGCACTCACAATATAGAAAAATGCATTTTGAAAAGTAGTGTAGAAAGTAGGGATGAGCTGATACCACTTTTTCGAGACCAATACCAATATTATGACTTTGAGTATCGGCTGATACCGATCCACACCCGATATCGTCTCTCTTATATAAAACAATAAAAGAACAGAACATACTTTGGTTACATTTTGTACACATATAAAAACAGAAATCTAAAAGTCAAAGAATATATTACAAATGTGACTCAATTCAGCAACACTGCTACTTTTTTAATTTAAACTTTGCAACACTGGCAGCATTTCACTGGTCAGCACCATGTAAACATGCATTCTGAAGTTTTAACTGCAAGTTTATACAAAACTTTGAAGCTGAGTATTTAAGTAAACGTTCAGATGAAATTCAAAGTGCCACTTTATATGCATGAGGTAAAAATGCTGTAGATCTGAAAATTAAGGAACTAACCCTTTAACTTGTATTTTTGCCATCCATTATTATTGCCATCATAAGTATTCTCCTGGTCCTCAGTTTATTTAGTAGTGTTAGTAGTGTATTTAGTATTTAGTAGTGTTTCTGATATTATTCTCTGTTCATTCTTAGTTTTTAGGTTTGCTCTTGTTTTGAAGTCATTCCTGTTCCATTTCATGTTCATGTAGCCTTGCACCCTCTGGGATTAATAAAGTATCCACCTTAGTCCTCGCCCCCATGATGCCTTGGGTGAATTATGTGCGCAACTTCCGGTACTAGTTTAGAACGTGGGGTTGTCATGGAAACGGGACACTTTTCCTTGTTAAAAACAATGAGTTCAGCATCAAAAATGCAGGAACATGGCCTTTTGCACCTCAAAAATAGTAATATAATCATACTGCTTCCCACAGCTATGGTGGGGTGAGAAGATGACCTTAAAAAGTGGCCTGGCAGACTGTAGCTCCGTTAGTTAGCGCCGCTGCTAAGCTAACGCTGTAAACAAATAAAAGCTCTGAGATATGTCAGTGTCTCCACCGCAAAAAAGTTGGTTGCATTTTGTTAAAAGACGTTGGGCACAATCAGATTTACCTCAGAGCAGACGTAGAATCTAGTCAGAGCCACAAAGAACCACGACACCGTGTTTGGGTGTTTTAATGTCGGGGTAAAACAGACAGCTGCAGCTGTTTGTTCTACCCCGAAATTAAAACGCTCATGCTGCTGTCATACCCTGAATGCTTGTTATTTAACTTAACATGTACAGACCTTTTCTGACAATTGTTCAAAATTTTATTGACCTATATGTTGTGATAATTTAAAAATTAATGCATGCTGAAGCTGCTAGTCCATATTGTTCCAAGGCAGTGCATTGAATGCAAAAAAAACCCAAAAACTATTTGATATCTTTCTTAAATCATTAGGCTTTAGGAAGCAAACTGTTACTATTTTTTATTTCTTATTTTACTTCATGCAGCCTTCGTCCTGGTGACATGTATAACACATAAACGTCAGATCTGTGACATTCATACAAGTGAAAACATACCTGGTGTGCTCTTGTGTCTGTACCGCTGTTTCCAGCGCATGATCTACACATTGCTGGTGAGAAGCCTCCATTTATCCATTTATGGCACAACCACGAACATGCAGCAACAAATACCAGAACTATGCCAAAACATTCAAAAAATACAAAAACTAGAAGAGCTGAAATTAGCTGTCACTTGAGTGCAAAACACGTATGTGAACTATACATTAAAATGAATATGAGAAACTTTTAAAAACGCTATGTTAAATGCCCCTGCTAGTCCACTCTTACTGACTGATTTAACACTAGGTCAGCCGAAACCGGAAGCTCCGTCCATAATCATTCCTACAGTGGCACCCCAAGGAATAAGGTGGATAAATAATTTGCTATTTATGTTTCTGTCACCTACCTCTCATCAACTATAAGACTCTCCCCCAAAATGTACACTCCAGTCTGGTTTTTTACTTTCAATTTCTTCTTTTTAGATTTCATTTTTAGCATCCAGCCTTCTGAGCTGGAAAACCAGCAGCTGCTGCTGCGCAACACATGTCCTTCTGTTCGGTTCTTGACAGAATTCAGCATACTTCTTTGCTGTGATACTTTTCCAAGTGTTTTATCAAGTTGTTGGTGTAACATTGTAAATGCTGGGACCACACAGCAACACACTGAGGCAAGTCCCACAGACAGGCTCCAGTAACATGTGACACTTGCTGCCTGTGTTTACAGAAACCACACACAGCGCGACTAAGAACGTGATCGTGCCTTCATTTTATTATTATTGGTGTATTGGATTGGTAAATTACTTTTATTCCTTACCGATATCGATACAGCCATTTTGCCTGGATCAAACCCGATATTGATACGGCGGATTGGATCGGCTCATCCCTAGTAGAAAGTAGTCACTACATTAGCCAATGTATCCCAAAATACAATTCACAAACAATGGAGTCGTGAGAGGAGAGCTTCACATCAACATAAACTGCCTTAAGGTATTTTTATTTATTACAGTAAAAATGATTTGATTTAATATAGATCCATCCAAAAAAAAAAAAAAAAAAAAAAAAAAAAAAAATCCTTCTTCTACCGCTTTTCCGGAGGTCCAGGTCACGGAGGCAGCAGTTCAAGCAGAGAAGCCCAGACTTCCCTCTCCCCAGCCACCTGCTCCAGCTCTTCAGAGAGGATACCAAGATGTTCCCAGACCAACTGGGAGACGTAATCTCTCCAGCGAGTCCTGGGTCTGCTCCGGGGTCTCCTCCCAGTGGGACATGCCCAAAACACCTTAAGTGGGAGGCATCCAAGAGGCATCCTGATCAGATGCCCAAACCACCTCAACTAGCTCCTTTCAATGTGGAGGAGCAGCGGTTCTACTCTGAGCCTCTCCTGGATGACTGAGCTCCTCACCCTATTTCTAAGGGTGAGTTCAGCATTCCTACGGAGAAAGCTCATTTCAGCCACGATCTCGTTCTTTCGGTCATTACCCAAAGTTCGTGACTATAGGTAAGGGTAGGAACGTAGATTGACTGGTAAATCAACAGCTTTGCTTTAGAGCTTAGCTCCCTCTTCACCACAACGGACCAGTACAACATCCGTATCACTGCAGATGCTGCTCTGGTCTGTCAATCTCTCGCCCCATTCTCCCCTCACTCCCGAATAAGTCTCCAAAATACTTAAACTCCTCCACTTGGGGAAGGAGCTTGTCTCCAACCCGGAGAGGACAAGCCACCTTTTTCTGGCTAAGGACCATGGACTCGGACTTGCAGGTGCTGATTCTCATCCCAGCCGCTTCACACTCAGCGGCAAACCATCCCAGTAAGACCTGTAGGTCATTGCTGGATGAAGCCAACAGGACAACATCATCTGCAAACAACAGAGATGAGATCTTGTGGTCACCAAGCATGACACCCTCCGTTCTCTGGCTGTGCCTAGAAATCCTGTCCATAAAAATTATGAACATGATCGGTAGGGCAGCCCTGGCGGAGTCCATCTCTCACAGCGAATGAGTCCTACCAAGTGTTGGCAATATGAACCAAACTCTCACAATGGTCGTATAGAGACCGGATAGCTCATAACAAGCTCGATACCCCGTACTCCAAAGTACCCCCCACAAAACATGAGGGACGCGGTCGAATGCCTTCTCCAAGTCCACAAAACACATGTAAACTGGTTGGGCAAACTCCCACGAACCTTCGAGGATTCTTGAGAGGGTAAAGAGTTGGTCCAATGTGCCACAGCCAGGACAAAAACCACATTGCTCCTCCTGAATCCGAGGTTTGATTTAACATAGATTTACTACAAAATACATGCAAGTATTCACTTTTTAAATGCATTGATCTGTTACATTGTGCTAACCCAGCCACACAAGCCAGTGTACTCCTACTGTCAGTCCCAAGCCCAGGTAAGTAGGGAGGGTTGTTTAAGTTGATTAATTAAAGTTAATTTAAGTCCTGTTCCAGTTCTGTTCTGTTTGGGTTCCTTGTTGTGTTGGTGTGATTACACACTTCAGCCTTGTCTGTATAGTCTTGTCATGTCCTGACCTGCCGTTTTTGCTTTAGTTTTTTGTTGCTTCTTCCAAGCCGCATTTATTATTTTTCTGTTAAGCCCTCAAGCTGCATCAGAGTGACCAGCTCACAATAGTTGCCACGGCCAAGATATATAGAGTGATGATATAGAATGAACTACGTGGCGGTAATGCACCTATAAGTTGGTTGCCAACCATTAAGCAAATCTAAAAGAGGAAGAAGAAGAAGAAGAAGAAAAACTTAAAACTCACATTCACCGTTTGGGTCCAGTTTACCACTCCATGACAGAAGGAACCCGACGGTATGGACCCAGCGGACAGTGAGTTTTTTCAAATGGGCCTCGACGAGGAGGACATTTGCGCTGCATTCCACATCAAGGCTCTCATCGGGGATATCCGCTCCTCCCACTCGCTGGAAAAGGCCCTTCATTCCCTGGACACGGCCACGAATTATCGAGGGCTACCCCACCTTGTGGCAATAGCCCCCGCTCACTGGACTCCTGCTTTCAGTGCTGCAGCTACTGTGAACGTTCCAGTGGTGGGGAAATACGCCGCCGGCAACCAGTGAGGAGCAGGAAGTCTCCAAGGTGCACACAACGGCTCCCAGTGTCCCCGAGGTGCACATAATGGCTCCTGCTGTCCCTGTTCCGGTTGTTCCTGCTCAGCCTGAGAAGCACGCTCCTGTTTCTGCTCAGTCTGAGATGCACGCTCCTGTTTCTGCTCAGTCTGAGGTGCACACTCCTGTTCCTGCTCAGCCTGAGATGCACGCTCCTGTTTCTGCTCAGTCTGAGGTGTACACTCCTATTCCTGCTCAGCCTGAGATGCATGCTACTTTTCCTGCTCAGCTTGAGATGTATGTTCCTGTTCCTGTTCAGCCTGTCATCACCCCTGCCTCATCTGCCACCACTCCTGCTGGTTGGACTGCAACAGCAGAGTCACTGGGGTCCTCGTCAACAGTAGAGCAAGTCTCTTGTATTTTTAACACTAGTGCATACCTGTGCATGCCCGTGGAAACCAAATATAAGCAAGCATTTCTGCATGGCCATAGAAAGCAGGTGTAAGCAAGCATGTCAACACTCGTTCAGAGATGACTGCCTTTGATCTTTGATGATGTCTTACCGAGTCCTATGATCGTGAGTGATGCTGCATTTACTGTTACCATGGCAACAGTAACCATGGTGAAACCTGCCTTTGATCTTTAACGTCACCACCGTTCAGTGATGCCTGCCTTTGATCTGTGATGCCTGCCTTTGATCTTTGATGATGTCATAGCGAGTGCTATGATCATGAGTGATGCCTGCCGTTGATCTTTGATGATGTCATAGTGAGTCCTATGATCGTGAGTGATGCCTGCCTTTGATCTTTGATGATGTCATAGCGAGTCCTATGATCTTTCAGCGAGTCCTATGATCATGAGTGATGCCTGCCTTTGATCTCATAGCTAGTCCTATGATCTTTTAGCGAGTCCTATGATCATGACATCGTGACAGAGATTTCTTGAATTGTATATAGAGTGATTAGTTTTAGCCCATACAGTGATGATATACTGTAGAGTGAAGTACGTGGCAGTAATGCACCTGTAAGCTAGTTGCCAACCGCCAATCAAATCTAAAAGAAGAAGAAGAAGCAGCCTTGCTCTTAGTGGGGGGACCCGGTTGCAACTTCTATCTGCTTCTGGGTTTCCCCCGTCGAGCTCCACTGCCACTTGTAGTGACCTGAGTGTTGTGTTTTCCTCCCCATCTGAGGTGGCTGTTTCGTGGATGGATTCCCATACGTCAGGACTTGAGGACCTTCAGCCCTTATCGTCTGGATTGGCCGATGGTCGGCTCGCCTCAGCTGTCCCAGAGACTGAGGAGCCTCTGTCATGTGTTCCTGTGGCTGGAGATCCTCTATCATGTGTTTCTGAGGTTAGCGTGCACCTGTCATCTGCTACTGGGGTTAGCACGCTTCAGTCATCAGTTTTAGACCAAAGGGCTCTCATGTTACTTTCACTTTTGTTTAAAGTAACCTTACAGTTATCTCTGAATCCATACTGCTCTCCAGTTTGGTGGTCCAGGGACTCTGAGAGACCACCCAACTGGTTATGTTTTGAGATCTGGAGGCCCATAAACTGGGTTAGGCCCCCTGACCTGCTTTGTTCTCTGGTCTGGTGGTCTAGGGCCTCTGGTAGACCATCTGACTCATTCTGTGCTCTGGGGGTCCCATGAACCCTCTGTGGGTCTGGGGTCCCATGAACTTGGATAGGCCCCCTGACCCACCTTGATCTCCGGTCTGGTGGCCCTGGGACTCTGGAAGACCATTTGACCAGTTTTGTGTTGAACTTTGAGGTCATGAACTTTGTTTAACCTTGGTTATGTTTGATTTTGGATTCTGTGGGGGTAAGAGTTTATTTTGGCCCACCTGGCCTTGACCCCCCACAACCCACCCTGGGGGAAGGGGGGGTTCTTTGGGTTTTGTTTTTTCTTGTTGGTGGTACTTTCAGGGTTGTCTGGAAGCCACCCTTTAAGAGGGGGGTGGTGGCAGGACGTGGGTTGGGTCCTATGTCTTCATCCTGATTTATAGGTTGTATTTCTTTTCTTTAGAGCATGGGCTACCATGGCAACAGCAACCATGGTGAAACCTGCGTTGGATCTTTAACGTCACCACTCGTTCGTTGATGCCTGCCTTTGATCTGTGATGACTGTCTTTGATCTTTGATAATGTCATAGGGAGTCCTATGATCATGAGTAATGCCTGCCTTTGATTTTTGATGATGTCATAGCGAGTCCTGTGGTTGTGAGTGAAGCCTGCCTTTGATCTCATAGCAAGTCCTATGATCTGTTTGCGAGTCCTATGATCATGACATCATGACATCATGACAGGCAGAGATTTGTTGAATATTCTGTCCCAGCCCACATCCTCGCTTTAAGTTGGGATTTTCTGTATTTCACCTTATTATTAGTATCCTAATATTCTTGCCACTTTTCGACAATGAATGGGTCTGGTTTCAAATAGTGTGTGCGAGTCCTATGTACCCTGAGAGCATAGGATCATCATCGGACATCATAGGACATCATAGTAGATCATAGGATCATCATAGGACATCCTACAGACATCATAGGCCGTCCTCAAGGATTTCTTGTATTTATAGTCTATAATGGTTGTGTCCAGGGTGTACCCTGCCTCTCGCCCAAAAATGCTTGGATCGGCTCCAGCCCCCCGTGACCCAAAAAGGATTAAGTGGAAGAAGAGGATGGATGGATGGATGATGATGATGGTGGTGATGATGATGATGATGATGATGTCCTATGATCGCAAGTCCTATGTACCCTGAGTTCATAGGATCATCATAGGAGATCATAGGATCATCATAGGACATCCTACAGACATCATAGGCCGTCCTCAAGGATTTCTTGTATTTATAGTCTATATTTATAGAGTCTATGATAATGGTGGTATTTATAGAGGAGCTTTTGCTTAGTTTCTTCATCTTCTTGAGCAAGAATACGAAGACTGCTTGATCTGGCAACTGTGCTCGAGGAAACGTAGAATTTGCCATGGCTGAAGAAACCTGTTGTGCAGAAAATACCAATGCGCTGTAAAGACTGGCCCTGTGACTTATTCACCTTGGCAATTTTGAGCCATATGACATCAATAAAGACACATTAGTCTAGGCATCTTGAGTGATGGTCTATGTGACATCATAAAGACACATTTGTCTATGTGATGGCATCGCGAGTCCTATGTTGCCTGCTGTCATCGGATCATCATAGGACATCATGCAGACATCATAGGGCGTGTTATGATGTGCTATGTCTATATGACATCCTATAGACATCATATCTTTATGACGGCATTGCAAGTCCTATGATGCCTGAGATCATAGGATCATCATAGGACATCAGGTAGACATCATAGGCCGTCCTATGATGTCCTATGATCGTGACAGACAGACAAGACAGATTCCTTGTATTTATAGAGTGATTTGTTCTTAGTTCTGTGAGTAACATTATGATTATTATGATCAGGGGTTTAGTTTGGTTATTAATTGCATTATTATTGTCATGGTCGTGTCTCCCCGATCCTCTGTTCATGTTCTGTGTCTCCTCTGTGATTGTGTGTGTAGCCCCGCCCATCATGTCATCTCTGCTTTCCTCATGTGCCAGCTGTCAGTCATGATTGGTCTCCCCACCTGTGCCATGTTGTCGTGATTGTCCCCTTGATTATTACCTCCGCCAAAGGGGGAGGTTATGTGATCATCGGCGTTGGTTTGTCTGTCTGTTTGTTTGTCTGTTTGTTTGTTTGTTTGTTTGTTTGTTTGTTTGTTTGTTTGTTTGTTTGTTTGTTTGTTAGCAAGATAACTCAAAAAGTTATGGACGGATTTTCATGAAATTTTCACAGATTGTCAGAAATGGGGTATCCTACAGATGATTGGATTTTGGTGGTGATCCGGATCACCATACACAAGAAAACCGCCATTACGCAAAATGCCATTTTCGTGAATAACTACTAAACCACTAATCCTATCATTGTCAATCAAATTGCTTGTCATATGTTTTCATGGTCAAGGAATCTGAAAACGTACACACAAACACTGTATGGGGGGAACTGTGGCGCTAAACCGCCATTACGGAAAATGCAATTTTCGTGAATAACTACTAAACCACTAATCCTATCATTGTGAATCCAATTGCTAGTCATATGTTTTCATGGTCAAGGAATCGGAAAACATACACACAAACACTGTATGGGGGGAACTGTGGCGCTAAACCGCCATTACAGAAAATGCCATTTTCGTCAATAACTACTGAACCACTAATCCTATCATTGTGAATCCAATTGCTAGTCATATGTTTTCATGGTAAAGGAATCTGAAAACGTACACTCAAACACTGTATGGGGGGAACTGTGGCGCTAAACCGCCATTACAGAAAATGCCATTTTCGTCAATAACTACTAAACCACTAATCCTATCATTGTGAATCCAATTGCTAGTCATATGTTTTCATGGTCAAGGAATCGGAAAACATACACACAAACACTGTATGGGGGGAACTGTGGCGCTAAACCGCCATTACAGAAAATGCCATTTTCGTCAATAACTACTAAACCACTAATCCTATCATTGTGAATCCAATTGCTAGTCATATGTTTTCATGGTCAAGGAATCTGAAAACGTACACTCAAACACTGTATGGGGGGAACTGTGGCGCTTGGCGGAGGTCTGCGCTCTCCGAGTGCTTTTCTAGTTTAAGTTCTGTTCCACTTCTGTTCGGGTTCCTTGTCGTGTCGGCGTGATTACACACTTCAGCCCTGTCTGTATAGTCTTGTCATGTCCTGACCTGCCGTGTTTTTGCATTAGTTTTTTGTTGCTGCTTCCGAACCGAATCTATTATTTTTCTGTTAAGCCATTGAGCTGCGTCAGGGTGACCAGCTCACAATAAAAACTGTTAAAACTCACATCCGACGTTTGGGTCCAGTTTACCACTCCATGACACCTCCTCATTCCACCACCAAGTCTCCGTGTCTTCTTTCCTCTGTGGATACACCACATACCTTTCTATTGCCTACAGCTGCATTTTGGGAACAAAGCAACCAAGATGAAGTGAAATTGCAGACAGTTACACCTGTAACATGTTTTATGTAGACCCACACCCTACCCTAACTTTACCTTAACATTAACCTCATAGAAAATATATTTAATGCCTTAAGCAAGTGAATTGAAAGTGTGGAAGTGAAAGTAAATGCAGACAGTAGACAAATAAAGAACCAGGTGGATTCAAACTTTGTGTTCTTACATAGAGGTGCTATTTTTAGTCACCATCTGCCATCCTCTGCACATCGCTGTATTAGGATTTGAGTTTTTTTGGAACATTAAAATGCAGTGAAATACAGTATGTCGTCATCATATCAGAAACTGTCCACTGTCATAATGAAAGGATTGGAACACACTATAATTTTACACATATTAATTGGAGGTATTGTTGAAGTTGAATGGAACTTTAGCCACTTTTCCACTAGCACCTACTCAGCTCGATTCGCCATGACTCTACTCACCCCGACATGGTTTAGGTCGTTTTCCATTACAACTGGGTACCACCTCAAGATGGGTGGGGTTCATTGCAGGAAGGCGGCCTGTTTTGTTGTTGACATGCTGACGTTTTGCTGTCAGAAGCAAATACTTAAGAGAAAGCAAGCGCAAAATACAAGCAAATCACTCAGTGTTGATGGCTAGCTAGCTAGCTAACGAGCTAGCTCATTGTCTGCATACAGGAGATAATGGCGATAACCTTGTTTGTTCAAAGTGAGCTTGCCACCAATGGGATAAATAACGTAAAAGATGCTTAAAATCACAAAACACTCACCATCTTCCCCGTGAGCAGCCATCAGCTCGGACACCTCCTGGTATACTTTTCCATTTTGGGTCGCTCCGTCAACAGAGCTGAAAAGTTCATAGTGGTCAAATTTGACCAAATGTGGCTTATTTTTCAACTGCAGGGATCCAAGCGGTGTAACACCAATGGAAGAAGTGTGTACATCGATGGGGAGACTTAGAAAATAAACCACATTTGGTCGAATTTGACCACTATGAACTTTTCAGCCCCGTAGCTCCCTCTGGATTCTTTCATCAGCCACCAAGCACAGAAGAGTCCGCATCTCATTGTTGGACCACAGTGTTGATTTGTGTGTAGTCATTTATCTCATTAATTATCACAGAAATAATAAAAAACTCAGGTTTGTTTTTGCCAAATTTACAAATGGCGGTTTTGATTCTTGTGAAGACGTCACTCTCATCCAGTGACGTTATGCCCTGGCCAGTCAGTGGCCTGCAGTCTGTTAACACATTTCAGCTTAAATTGGCTTGCTTAGAACCTGGGCAGAGTAAAACCCTACAGACCGAGTAGAGTCGAGGCAAGTCGGGTTGAGTAGGTGCTAGTGGAAAAGGGCCATTCGATTTGCATCAGCAGACCTCTGCTGTGCTAAGAAGGTGAGGATGTAGCGTGAGAGGATCCCAGTTTCATTACGTGTGTCTAATCAATTGAGAAAAACTGTAAATCTTGTGAATTATTGTAATGATGCACAATTATCCGAATTAACCAACCAACTAATTAAGTGACCCATTGTTTCTACCCTGAAATGAGTTATTAAGCCAGTGACAACTAATCACTTACTGCAATGTTTGGCTCTCCGGAGACAGGCTACCAACACCTATCCTGCTCACATCTAACCAATTAAGATTGGTTGATATTTCTGAATCCATCCTGGGAAAATGCTGAGGTGATCTGAGAGCTCTAGGTGATGGTTGGGGACTTGCACAAAAACAACAATCTGAGCACATTAAGGCTGCAGTGGCAAACAGATGCATTAAATTGTGCTCATGTGTGTCCAAAGGAAGCATAAAAGGAACAAGTGAGCACCCTTCATGAGGACACAACATGGGGAGAGACGACAGTGCTTTGATTAGTAATGCTAATTATTATCCGAGCATTAACAAAGAAGAGAGAGCATTAAGTTAAATGGCCCGCTCCAAATTTTCTTTGTGTCACTAACATAAATGGCTCGACAACAAATTAGATCTCCATCTCCTCCTCATTCTCTCCCTCTCTGATCCCCTAGTCACTTCTCCCCCTTTGAGGAGGCCAAAATGAGTCAAAATCTTGTTTGTTACAAATAAAATCAGGCAACATTAAATTGTTCTTTTTTAAATCAGGCCATTGTCAGACATGAGCTCTTCGCTCCACAAAATAACTGCTCATCTATAGACAGGCAGGTTTCTGCAGCTGTGAATGACTCCAGCTCTGCTGCCACACTTAGGTGATAATTATAGTATATATCGTCACAGTGGGCACATCCTGACAAAACACAAACACACCATATGCAGATCGGCCAGTTTAACAGGCTGAGGATAAATCAACATTTAGTGCACTCCGACGCTGGGGAAATATTTATCCTGGAGGACAAATGATGTGTGTGACAAAGCGGCCATATTGGGAGAAGTAAATAAGGCAGATTAACCGTTCTGGTGTTCTGGTGACGTTGTGTTCCCAGACATGTTCTAGTAGGACAGATGGAGGCAGTGAGACATACAACCCTCATTGTTATCACAGACTGGGCAAAGCCACATTAGAATTAATCAAATGAAAATAAACTCAGCATGAGTAGTGCTTCATTGCTTTTTGTGAAAAGAAAGAGAATTAAAGGAGATGGAGGAGAGTCGGGGGAGGATGGTCAGTTTCTTTAAATCTCTCGTGGGTTGTTTTCCTTCTTCCTCCTTTTATACGCTTAACATTACAGACTGCATTGCCTTTTCTATTCAGTGTCGGCATCATTGCTCTCTCATATCGTGTTAACTCCACAATCCCTCTCTGTCACCAAAGAGGTGTTAGGTTTTTATTTCTCTTTCTTTTTTTTTTTTGGTCAGACCAGACTGTCAGATATTGATGCCAATCCAACGGTAAGGTCCAGCCAGTCGAATAAAAGGTCAGAAAACAGAGTCTATATTCTTTTTCAGTTCCAACCAAAGCCACCCACATGTAATAGTGAGCGCAGCATTATCAATCCTGATGAAAAGACACGAGGCAATCTTTCATCTCACCTGGGAAATGTCATCTCTTTCACAGGGACCTTGCCTGTGGTGGAAGTTTGTTTGTCGTTTCTGTAGAACTATGAGGTGCAGCCGTTCTCCGCTGTAAAGCTATATGTACCCTGAGGGATTATCAAAATTGAAGGAGCTGAAAACCACCACAAGCGATGTTTACCTTTTAAGCCTCAGTGGAATGAGCCTCTGATTGGCTTGGCTTGATAGGGCTGTGGGAAAGCGTGATTAAAGCATAATGGTATTTCTAAGTGAATATAAATTTCCCATAAGAAATAATGCACACGCAATCCTTCAAGCTCTAACAGCATTTACCTCCTGGCAAAGATCAGACTGAGGCACTAAGACACAGATCAGTGGAGGAGTCTCTGGGGGGAAGCATAAGTCTTCCTCTCACTTTCAACAATAATAACACATGCATGATTTCAGAGGTGAAAATGCAGACATATCACTTTCTTTGTTTAGTTATTTCTTCAGGTCTGTGCATATATATAGTGTATTCACATACTGCGTATACTTTCACAGCACATTTCACTGTATAATTCACATAAAAGGCTCAGAAATGTCACAATTACATTCATTATTACCATAAAAACAATTTCTGTGTATATTCACACACCAGAGGAACCTATCTAATCCGATCTATTTCCTTTGCAGATGATGGATTCACCTCCTGTCATGGTGGATGTTGTCTGATTTCCATGCTGTGGAAATGTGGTTTTATTTTCCAGCTTATCTGGGCTGCCTCTTCCTCGTCTCTCTCTCTCTCTCTCTCTCTCTCTGACTGTCTGACTAATACCACCACCAGCAGAGAAATGATGGTAATTGGCCATTTTGGACTTGGACAGCTGCTAACATGAAAGCAAAAGTGGCTTCAGCTTGGAGTGCTGGGCTCTAACCTCTTCAACAGTTTTTCTCCCTAATAACCAGAATTTCTCATTTCTCACACATACTCCCAATGAGCATGCATAAAAAATATGAATGCACAACCCCGGTAAAAATTGATAAATTCGTACAAGACAAATAAGAGCACACATGAACGTAGCCTTCCCTGTTCCACCTCATCCTGACTGGAAGTGAGGGCTGAAACAAAGGTATGGCTCCCATATACAGATTAAAAAGCCTCTTATCTTGTCTCTTAAAGCCTTTAAGCAAGGACGATGTGCTCCACTGAATTATAAATGAGAACGTTCCACTTGACTTGTAGTTTTTAATTTAAACCAAGCCATTACCTAACTTGCATCAATTAGGAGTCTTTGGAGTCCAAGGAAGCCGCCAGTATGAGTGGAGGATCATGCTACTTTTATGGAACCAGTTTGCAAACGTGTAAAGCCAATGAACTCATTTTTGTAGTGTTACAAGGCGCTTTTCTGCAGAGCATCCTGGGGCTTGGTACCTTGCACCAGCGATCCAATCGATGCTTGTGGCTTTAATCACATCTAACTTTAATGCTAGCCACATCTCCCAGGTCTAATTCTTTACTTTCACACCAAATTACTTTTTAGCCTGGAGCACATTTTCTCAAAAAATGTATCTATGGTCACAGCTTCAGCGGTATGACCGTGACCCATTGATTGGCACACGATTAAAGGCTAAATCCCAATGGAGAAGATTCCTGTAAAGCACACCTGCTACCAGGAGGCCTGCCTCTTTCTGCAGAATTAATGTTCACGAAACCAGACGTAAAAGATAACAGAGGGGCTAAAAATCAGGTGTAGCTGAACGCAGAGCAGCCACAGCCCGTTATCAGGTTTGGGTTGTTTCTTATTGAACCTCAAACAGGTGCTAATAATTCAGTGAGGACTGATATAAACTTGGAACTGTGATAGTTAATTAAAATCCTTATTGGAAATTTGATTAATTTCATTTCATCATTTTAGATCCATTTCTCCAGTTTCACTCCATCATTTTGATTTCCCTGAAAACTGTATTTGCCTGTGTGGTATTACTCCTGAAATAGACAATATTCTCAACTGTGTGGTATATCTGATTTTTAATAATAAAGGATTGTCTATAATCCACGTTTGAACTTGCAAGAGGCAGTGTGGAAGTCTTTTGACAGAGCCAGAGTGTCATCATGTGGACGCGGTGTGTAACTGCAGACTGGTGTATCAAGTACATTCAAGTCTGGATGCACAACAGTATTATGATGTACACTGACATACAGTAAGGAATATTTAGTGAGATAAAGCCTCATCTGCTATGACTTCTCCAAGAATGTTGTTTTCCAAGATATTGTATTTTATTGTTAAAAATAACAAAGTTTGATAAAGGGACAATTTAAGATAAGATAAGATAAGATAAGCCTTTATTAGTCCCACAACGGGGAAATTCCAGGATTGCAACAGCACAGGGATAGCAACACTCAGAGCAACAATCAGAAGGCAAGAAAAAAAACAAAAAAAAAAAACAAGCAAGCAAGAGCAGCTAATATACATATGTACATATTACTATAAAATATATATATACACACACACACACACAGACACACAGTGCAGAGCATTGTAGCTGGATGGAATAAATATATGAATATATGAACACACAGTGCAGAGCACTGTAGCTAGATGGAATAAATATGTAAATATATAAACACCCACAGTACGGAGCATTGCAGCTAGGTGGAATAAATATGCAAGTATATAAACACACACAGTGCGGAGCAATGTAGCTAGATGGAATAATATGTAGATATATAAAAACACAGTGCGGAGCATTGTAGCTAGATGGAATAAATATATAGATATATAAATATAAACACACCCAGTGCTGAGCATTGTAGCTAGATGGAATAAATATATAGATATATAAATATAAACACACCCAGTGCAGAGCATTGTAGCTAGATGGAATAAATATGTAAATATATAAACACACACAGTGCAGAGCATTGTTGCTAGGTGGGATGAAACAGCATAACCGTCTATTTAGTTATCCTACATGGTATGATTATGTGCCCATACATATTCTCACCCTCCATAGCGACCGGTATGTTCCTAGTTGTATGCCGGAGAGGACCATTGTGTAAGTCTATTGCATCTTTTGCATTCAAAAAACTATTAGTTTGTTACGTCTTTTTGCTATCTCTGCGAGCAGCCCTGCTTAGGTTGTACAGTCTGACAGCCGTTGGTAGGAAGGACCTACGAAACCTCTCGGTTGTGCACCTGGGATGATGTAGTCTGCTGCTAAATGAGCTCCTCAGTGCATCCAGTATGTCCTGCATAGGGTGGAACTCGGACTCCAGCAGAGATGACAGTTTAGCCACCGTCCTTCTCTCTCCTATCTCCTCCATCGGATCAAGGCGTTGCCCCAGGACAGAGCTAGCTTTCTTAATCAGTTTGTTCAGTCTCTTCCTATCGGCTGCAGTAATGCCACTGCCCCAGCAGACCACTCCAAAAGTGATGGCTGATGCCACCACCGTGTCATAGAATGACTTCAGCAGCGCCCCTTGTACACCAAAAGACCTGAGTCTCCTCAGCAGGAACAGCCTGCGCTGTCCCTTCTTGTAGAGTGCGTCAGTATTGTGTGACCAGTCTAGTTTATTGTTCAGATGAATACCCAGGTACTTGTAGGATGTCACCATCTCGATGTCTGTTCCCTGTATATTTACTGGTGCTGTGAGGGGCTGCCCATGCCTGCGGCAGTCCACCACCAGCTCCTTAGTTTTCCTCGCGTTGATCTGGAGGCAGTTCCGATGGCACCAGTCCACAAAGTCCTGGATAAGCCCTCTGTACTCAGCTTCATCTCCGCTGGAGATGAGACCAACGATCGCAGAGTCATCAGAGAACTTCTGTAGATGGCAATGTGTTGTGTTGTGTGAGAAGTCCGCAGTATAAAGAGTGAACAGGAAGGGAGCCAGCACCGTTCCCTGGGGGGCCCCCGTGCTACTGATGTTCGTGTCGGAAACACAGTCCCGGGTTCTCACAAACTGAGGCCGGTTCGTGAGGTAGTCCAGGATCCATGATGACAGGTGCTGGTCCACCCCTGCGCGCAGCAGCTTGTCCTTCAGGATCATCGGTTGGATGGTGTTGAAAGCACTGGAGAAGTCAAAGAACATGATCCTCACCATATTCCCGGGCTTCTCCAGGTGGGACAGAGAATGGTGAAGGAGGAAGATCACCGCATCCTCCACCCCAATGCCATGCTGGTAGGCGAACTGGAGTGGATCCATTGCTGGTTCCACCAGGGGGCGGAGATGAGCAAGGAGCAGTCTCTCCAGGGTCTTCATCAAGTGGGACGTCAAGGCCACCGGTCTGAAGCTGTTCAGGTCTTTGGGGTGGGAAGTTTTTGGTACAGGTACCACACAAGATGTTTTCCACAGCTGTGGTACCCTCCCCAGTTTCAGGCTCATGTTGAAGATATACGTCACAATCCCACACAGCTGGTCTGCACAGGACTTGAGGAGCTTTGCGCTGATGCCGTCCGGTCCCGACGCCTTCCTCGCCTTGATCTTCCTCAGCTCCGTCCTCACCTGGGTCTTGGTCAGGGTCAGGATGGGGGGCTGTGTGTTGGGAGTGGGGGGGGGGGGGTGTCGGTGGAGTGGGGAGTGGGCAGCAGGACTTGATTTCTTAGTGGCAGCAGTGGTTGTTGTGCAGACAGGGGGGAGGGCGGTTGGTCAAATCTATTGAAAAACAGATTCAGGTTGTTCGCCCACTCCCTGCCCCCCGTGGCCTGGGGGGAGGTATTCTGGAGCCCCGAGATGGTTTTGAGGTTTCTCCAGACCCCGCTGATGTCGCTCTGTTGCAGCTTGTCCTCCATCTTCTTCCTGAAGCTGTCCTTGCCTTCTCTGATCTTTCTCCTCAGCTCCCTCTGTATGGACTTCAGCATCTCCCTGTTCCCCGACCTGAAGATCCTCTTCTTCTCTCTCAGAAGTGTTTTTATCTCAGGGTTGATCCAGGGTTTGTTGTTTGAGTGACGCCGTATGGTCTTGGTGGGAACGGATTTGTCCACACAGAAGCTGAGGTAGCCCGTGAAGGTGTGAATGAGGCCATCGATGTCCTCACCATGTGGATCGCAGAGCTGCTTCCAGGCAGTGGCTTTTATCTAACAATTTTTGTTAGATCCTCCAGATGTCTCTCTTTGCCCAGCTGTGTTTTTGCTTGTAGCTGTCTGGTAAATCATACAACTTTAGCAGACTGAAAGTCCACTGTTGAACGATGCTGTTCGAATGACATACATGTAGCTATATACACATGCTCATTTAGGCATGTTTATCTTGACTCACTTCTACAAGCTGATCCATGAAAGTTTTGTTTTACACTACAAAGCTTAGCTTTCACAAACAAAAAAGATGATAAAATAGGATACATACATAAACATAAATACAGTTAAACATGGTTGAAAGCACAATTTTACATTCTTTTGTTAATTTACAGAAATAAACAAATATAGCCACAAGCACGATCACAAGGTTCCAAGCAGATGTAGATTTCAAGGTCTTGTGCTGTTTAGCAACAGCATTTAAACAGCTGTGGCGCAGTTGTAGTGTCGTCGACCTCTGATTGGAGGGGCAGTGGTTTGATTGTCGTTCCCTCTGCAGTCTGCGTGTCGAAGTGTCCTTGAGCAAGGCACTGAACCCTGAGTTGCTCCTGGTGGGTCAGGCCATTAGGAGCTGCCACCAGTGTGTGAATGAGTAGATACGTAGCAGGATCTAAAGTGCTTTGATCATCCAGAGATAGATAGATAGATAGATAGATAGATAGATAGATAGATAGATAGATAGATAGATAGATAGATAGATAGATAGACTTTATTGATCCAAAACTGGGAAATTAGAGTGTAAGCAGGCTTGCTGAATACCTCAGTAAGCCACCGAGAGTCCAAGGACGGATAATTTTTTCACACATAAGTTGTTCAGAACTCCTTATAAGAACTCCTTATACAAAGATATAGAGTGATGATAATCAGGTCAGTGGCGGTAATGCACCTGTGGGCTGGTTGCCAACCACCAATCAAATCTAATAGAAGAAAGAACAGCAGCATGTCGGTAGACAACCAAACAACAGGAACACACACAGCGTAACAGACAAAGGGATTACCCATGATGACCCGTATAGATACATGAATCATACCCGCTGTGCAATGCAGGACTATCAGGTGCAGAGTGAAATGTGAGGCACTAATTAGACTGTAAGGTACAGTATGGCAGCATAGTTATGACCAGAATACAACATCAGAGTGAGTTATTGTACAGTGGAATGGCATGTGGCAGGAAAAATTTCCTGTACCTAACCATTCGACAGCGAAGCTGTAGCAGTCTGCTGGAGAAAGTGCTCCACTGTCTGTCCAGTTTGTGGTGGAGGGGGTGATCAGGATTGCCCATGATGGATCGCAGTTTGTTCAGTGTCCTCCTCTCCACCACAGTCTCAAAAGTCTCTGGCCTGATACCAATTACAGGGCCAGCCCTCTTGATAATCTTTTTTTTTTTCTCTCTGTGACATTCTGTCTTAGATTTGTCTTGAATAGTAACCGCTTAGCTTAGCTTAGCTTAGTTTTCTTTTTTTTTTCTCTCAGTCACACTTTGTCTTAGCTTTGTTCTAAATTGTAATCACTCTTGTCTTGTTTACTCTTTTTTCTTTTGAATTCTTGGATGGAACATGGGTGGGCAATATAAGCTGCGGCTTCAGCCATCACCCATTTCGGATAACTCACGTGGAATTGTTTAGTAGAAGGAGTCTTTGTCTAATTTGACCTTGTTGTTATATTATACAGTTTCTTTTAACCTGTACTGTATTATCCGAAATAAATAAATTCATTCATTCATTCATTCAAGTCTGTTGGTGTCTCTGGCCATGATACTGCTACCCCAACAGACAGCAGCAAAGAAGATGGTGCTGGCGACAATGGCCTGGTAGAAAAGTTTCAGCATCCTGCTGCACACGTTGAAGGATCTCAGCTTCCTCAGGAAGTAGAGCCTGCTCATCCCCTTCTTGTATGCAGCATTGGTGTTGGATTTCCAGCCCAGTCCATTGCTAATCATGACACCCAGGTATTTGTAGTCCTCAACCACCTCCACATCCTCCCCCCTAATTTGCAATGGCTGTGAAGGCATTCTCTTCTTCCTGAAGTCAATCACCATCTCTCTGGTCTTGCTGACATTCAGCCTCACGTGATTGTGCTCAGTCCACTCAAGAAATCTGTCTGCCAGTGCCCTGTACTCCCCCTCCTCTCCCCCTCTTATACACCCAACAACAGTTGAGTCGTCAGAGAATTTCTGCAGGTAACATGACTCGGTGTTGTACTGAAAGTTAGTGGTGTATAAGGTGCAAAGAAAAGGAGAGAGCACAGTTCCCTGTGGAGCTCCCGTATCACTAACCACCACATCAGACAAGACACTGCCCATCCGGAAAAACTGTGGCCTGACTGTCAAATAGTCAGTAATCCAGGAGATCATAGAGCTGTCGACCCCCATCACCCACAGCTTCTCACTCAGCAGCAGTGGCTGGATGGTGTTGAAGGCACTGGAAAAATCAAAGAATGTGATTCTCACAGTGTCTCCTCTGCCATCCAGGTGCAGATGGGCTTGTTGCAGCAGATAGATGACAGTGTCTTCAACTCCTAAATGGGGCTGATATGCAAACTGCAGAGGGTCCAGTCACTTCTTCACCTGCAGCCTCAGGTGGGCTAAGACCAGTCTCTCAATGACCTTCATCGCATGGGATGTGAGGGCAACTGCTCGATAGTAATTCAGGTCAGATGGAGATGACTTCTTGGGGACAGGAACCAGGCAAGACATCTTCCACAGCACCGGTACTCTCTCCAGACTCAGGCTCAGGTTGTACAGGTGTTTCAGTACCGGAGCTAGCTGGTTGACACAGGTCCTCAGGATACTGGCAGAGATGCCATCAGGGCCCACAGCCTTCTGCTGAAAGAGTCTCTCCAGCTGTTTCTTTACCTGGTCTGTAGTCACAGTGATGTGAGGGAGGGGCCTGGTGTCCCCAGAGGAGGGGGAAGGGGTGAGGGGGGAGATGGAGAGAGGTGCTGCACAGGGGTGTGGGGGGGGCCTGGCTGTGTTGCGGGGGTGACAGCCGGTGAGTTGAACCTATTAAAAAACAGATTCAGCTCATCAGCTCTCTCAAGGCTCCCCGATGTCTGTCTGTCTCTCCCCTTACACCCAGTGATTTGTTTCATTCCAGTCCAGACATCCTTAGTATTGTTTTGCCTGAGTTTATCCTCCAGCTTCCTCCTGTAATTGTCTTTATACCTCCTCAGCATCTCTCTCAGTTCGTGCTGCACTCGCCTCAGTTCCTCCCTGTCTCCAGACCTAAAAGCCCTCTTCTTCCTGTTCAGAAGTGCTTTCAGGTCACTGGTGATCCATGGTTTGTTGTTGGGGAAACTGTACAGTTTGAGCCGGCATGGTTGTGTTTTCACAGAATCTGATGTATTCTGTGATGCAGTCAGTCATACTGTCTATGTCTACCCCATGTGGCTCACAGAGTACACACCAGATAAAGGACATTTACCAAAACCTAAGGTCAGCTGTAAATTAGTTTTTTTTAAAGTAGCGCTATGTAACTTTTTGGTTCCACAAAAAGGGACACAACCACGGTGACCACGACCCTCAGTCCCAACAGCTAACCACAGGGCACTTTGTTGTTGGTGGCTAAAGTTGTGCCCTGCACTGTCAGGACCAAGGCCACAGCTACCACAGCTGATGTGCACCCCCCCCCCCCAGTGATCCCACCAAAAAAGAGCTGTTGCAAGCAATGTGGGCCCACTCAGGCTATGGGGTAATGTTAGCATAAAACGATGCTGTACCATAAATCTTGCAGTGTTGCTTTAAAATGCACAGGAGAGACATGCGGTACTTGAGAAGAACAAGAATTCCCTGGCAACATTCAAACCTGGGACCTCCAGCATACTAAACGCTCACCTTAACCACAACACTCTCATGCTCTCAAATGATAACTGTTCCAGTGAAAGCGGATTCCCAGCAGCAGTAAAACAACAACATTTAAAGCTTAATGTGTGCTAAACATTGGTTTTAAATGCACAGAAAATCTGAACAAAGGTCTCCAGCCTGACAGGAGATTCTTAACCCCTAGACTACACAATTGCTTTGGGTTACACACTAACAAAATGTTCCATTAACAAGACAAAAAGGTTGACAGACATTTCATAAATATGATTTTTGGAACAAAATTGCATGAAATTTGATGGTTTGCTGAAGAATACTGTTGTGATTGTGTGTGTAAAGTTTCATGAAGTTTGGATCCCGACAGATGTTAAATCCAGCAATTTGGACGAATGGCCGAAGAAAAGTTCATTTTGAGTTAAATTTGCGCATTTTTGGAAATATGGTGCAGAAAATGAATATAAGAGTAATGGAGAAAAGTTGTGAAAGATTTCAGAGAATAGAGTGATGAAAGAATTTTGAGTCTAGGCCCAGCTGTTCTTGAAAAATTTGCAAAAACATAAAACTGTTTATTATAGTGCCACCTATGTGCCAGACCAGACTGTAAAATTTCATGTTTTTACATATTACTGTTTTTGCTTCCCATGCACTTTAAGCAGAGAAAAACAAGACGAATCAGAACAATTACAATAGATTTCCTGTATCACAGCAGCTTGAAACCCTAAATGTGATTTACATACGTATTCAAACTCTTTGGTATGACACCTGAATGTTTGCTTTGGTCCGCCCCATTTCTTAAGATTTTGTATGAAATAAGTCTGTACTGATGATTGATCATTTGAACCAAACAAAGTTGACTGAGCATTTGTATAGCCACGCCCATGTCTATATAAGGTGTCACAGCTGACATACACATTTTGACTTCTCATCAGAGATGCTCGTTGGGACTCAAGTCTGGACTCTATCTGGGCCACTCGAGTACCTTCACCAAGTTGTCCTTGAGCTATCCTGCTGCATGTGTGCTCATTGTTGTAGGTCATTATTGTGCTGAAACAAAAATTTTCAGCTTAGTCAGATATCCTTAGCCATTTTTCATTGAGTAAAACTTTATTCTTTGCTGTGTTTAGTGTCTCATCAATCCTGGCTAGTCTCCCAGTCTGTGTTGCTGAAAAACATCCATACAACATGATACTGCCAAAACCATGCTTCACTTTTGGGACAGTATTACAGAGGTGGAAGCCAGTGCCTGCTTTCCACCAAACTTGTCTCTTAGAATTGATGCCGAATAATTTAATCTTTGTTTTAACAGATTATAGAATTTTAATTCTCACTGTGGCTAGTGATAACACAAGAAACATATCCATCCATCCATCTTCTACCACTTTTCTGAGGATCCAGGTCACAGAGGCAGCAGTTCAAGTAGAGGAGCTCAGTTTTCCCTCTCCCCAGCCAACTCTTCCAATTCTTCACAAGGGACACCAAGACGTTCCCATGCCAGCTGGGAGACATAGTGTGGTGATCCGCGCTTGGGTCACTCAGTATTTGTCCTTTTTCCTTGTATTCCTAGTCCCAGTTAATATTTGTAACATCTTTCCCTGATGCTTTTACTGTGACAGTGCCGCGGCCAGACTTCCACCTGTCAACCGGTCCGTGGGCTGCTACAGCTGATCGCTATCCTGTGATTACATTGTTTTCCTCACCTGGTAATCATTAGACTTCGCTCTATTTAAGATCGCAGTGGAGATTCATTCTTCGCTGCGATCTCACACCCGATCAGGCCGGAGTCCCCACGTCCGGCTCCAGTCCCAGCGTTAGGTCCCATCCTCGCTGTTCAAGTGTAAGTTTGTCTTTTATTCTTTGTATTGTTAGTTATTTTGACCCTCCGTGGTCGAGTGTTTAGTTTTTGTGTTTTGCCCCTCGTGGCTCATTACTTTTGTCCTTTTTGTAATAAACAGCAAACTCTCTGTTGGCATCTGGCGCCTCATTTATGCCCTGTAAGGGGCAGACACGACAGTAGATCGCAGCCAAGCGAGGTGCCAGCCTCAGTGAGTTTGTTTTTGGACTTGATTTTCCTTTTTCTGGGTGCCGGTTTTTGTCGGGAAATATGGCGTCATCAAGGACTGAGTATCCTATGAGCCTGGGCTTTGAGCTTGTCCAGGCTCTGATGGAGACTGATGGCCTCCTTGCCAACGCTCATATGTTCACCACCTCCAGAAACGCACGCTGGTACCTGGACATCGCAGAGGCGGCAGTTAAGCGCCATCCTCGCCTTGCTGATCATGCTGAGGGCAGGGAGAGGATGGCTGAAGTATCGGCGCTTCTTCGGAAGAACCGGGAGTTGGACCAGAAATCCTCCGGGAAGTCCAAGAGGAGGCTGACGGGGAAGCACACTCACTCCTCGGCTCTCTATGAGGTCTCTATCTTGGGTCCAGCTCCAGCTTCGGCGCCGATGACAGACCGTCTCCCTATGCAGCGGAGGAGGAGGGCAGCCAGAGATCCCAGTGAGGAGGTACAGTGGGCAGCCAAGCTCATCAGGGGCCGTGTGGCTGAAGCACACTCTGCCTTCCATCCCAGCAGGATTCTTAAGAGTGTGGTGGCTGCTGTCAGACTGGTGGAGGCTAATCCTGAGCTTCATAAGTTTCCTGAGTTTGCTGAGCTGTTGGCTTCAGCTTCTGTGCAGCAGTGGCGCGTTCCTGACTTAAATTTAGCCTCACCTCCAGTGAAAAGACGTCACCGCCTGGCTCATGATCCATCTCCTCCCCAGGACACGATCGTTCGGAAGGGGAGGGAATTTCCTGACCGGGTTAATCCGCCATGGGGCTCCCGTCCGGATCCTGCTACGGGCCGCCAGAGGAACTATCCTGTCTCCCAGCTAGCTGTTTCTCCCTCACCTCAGCAGAGAGTGCAGACAGCAGCCTCAGCCTCCGGGTCGCTTTTCCCCACTGTTCCGTCAGCTCCTCGTCCCCGGACTGCCTCAGCTGCTCCTTCCTCCTCCATGGCGTCTACTCCAGCTGCTGCAAGATCTGTGGTGCGCTCTCCGGTCCGACCCGTCACTGATCCTGGAGGCGCGGCTCCTCCATGTCTCCCTGAAGGGTCCACCATCACCTTGTCCACGGGAGAGGGAAGAATTGAGCCCACTGCAGCAGGAACCACCGAAGCCCCAGTAGACAGGCAAGTGCTTTTTCATTCATTCTCTCAATTTGATGAAGTACCTTGTCTGATTCCCGTGGGTGGGGCTCAGGTCATGCAGTCCACTGAGCCTCAACCGCCTGCTGCGGCCTTTGAAATTGAACTTGCTGCCTCTGTGTCTCCTCCTATCCTCCACAAGTGTTCACCGGTGCCAGGGTCAGACCGCCAGACGGTGGAGGAACCTGCGGTCCCGGAGAATCTGGTTCCAGCACCGCAGCCGCGTCATGGACAGAGGAGAGCTGTCAGCCATTTGGAACCTGAGCTGTCGATGAAGCATCCCCGGGTCTCCAGTGAGCAGCTCCCAGCTCCAACAAGTGATGAATCTCCCGCCGCCACGCCGAGTGAGCCGTCGGCGTGGGTTACAGCGCCAGGGGGTCCCAGGACTGCGAAGACCATCATGCCAGCTGCAGAGGCCGCTGCAGCCGAGTGGGAGCCTGAGCTCGGCCTCCTGAGTGAGCCTTGATCGTCGGAGTCCTGGACGGCGCCGGAGCTTGAGATCAGGCAAGTGCTCTATTTTGACCTTCTATATTCCGTATTAGAGTGCTCTTGCCTGTCTCTTGGGGAGGAGAGACAGGTGCAGCCGGTTGCTGTATCCGCGCTCGCCTCGCTGGGCTCCGCCGCTGCCGGTGATCCTGACCCCGTGTTTTCCTCTGTCTCGGAGCCTCCTTCCAGGGTCACCAGAGATGATCCAGCGCCGCCCGCCATTTTTGTGGGTCCGGGGTGGTCTCGGGAGGCCATCCCAGGTGCAGCGCAGGCTTAATCTGAGTCCACCATGGGTGCAACGCAGGCTCAATCCGAGTCCACCGTGGGTGCAGCGTTGTCCCTGCTGGGGTCCACCGCGGGGGCTTTAAGGCTCCTGTCTGAGGCTGTGGTGGGGGCCGCTGATCTCCCACTGCCTGACACCACTGTGGTCCCTCCCCCCCGCTCCTCCGCCAGACGCCGTTGGGATCCCCTCCGTCCAGTCCGGCTTCCTACCATTGAGCCTCCTGGTGGGAAAGCCGCCTCCGGGTTCATCCCTCCGGTCCTGGTGGCTTAAAGACACTGGCCGTCCACCCGAGAGACTTCATTACTGGAGCTGGGATTTCGGTTGGCCGCCTGAACATTTGTTCTTCATTTGGGGTCTGGATGCCAGTAGGCCACCAGAGCTGTCTTTTTGCACTACCTGCCGGTATCCTTTGTCGTGCAATCGCTGTGTTTTTTCTGCCTATTAATTTGCTTTCTTTGTATTGATACCTCTGAATTTAAGGTTGTTTTTTTCTCTTTCCCTCTCTCTGTTCGCCCTTTGGCAGGGTTATTTGTGCCACTTTTTACTTTTAGAATTCCAAACTTTTTCATGATGGATTTGCAACTTTGTTCTTGTAGGTTTCAGACTTGTTTCTCATAGATCAGCAACTTTTTCCTCATAAAATTGCAACTATATTCTTTATAAATTAACCTTTTTTGTCATAGATTAAAGATGTTTTACAATAAAATTTGCAACCTTTTTCCCTCAAATTTTATTTTTTCTTGTGAATTTGTAACTTTTCTTTCATAAATCTATTTTTGTTCTTACATTGTAATTTTTTTTCTTTTTTCTTCTTGTAAATTATCATTTTTTTTCTCTAAGATTTGCAACTTATTCATCAGTTTGGCACTTTTTTCTCATGAATACCAACTTTTTCCATTATAACTTCAACTTTTTCTTAACGAATTTGCAGCTTTGTTCTTGTAAAATTTCTGAAGTTTTTCTTGGGAATTGGCAACTTTTTTCCTCATAAATTACAACCTTTTTCTTGGTTACTTTGTTACAATTTTTATCCTTTTTCCAAAGATTTATCTTTTTCTTGTAAATTAGCTCCTTTTTCTCCTAAATATACAAAAAAAATTCTTGCAAATGTGCCACTGTTTTCTAATAAATGTATTACTTTTTCATCTTAGATTTGATGGCTGTGTTCCGTAAGATTTGTAATTGTTGAAGTAGGGGAGAAAGAAAACAAAAGGGGGAGGTGATTTCATTTTGTATTGTACTATTGTATTGTGCATCTGCATTGATAAGGTGGGCTACGCATATTCTTGTGCTTAAACCCTTTTGATTTTTGCCATTGACATTCCTGTAAGAGGGGGAGGAAAAGAGAAGAGGGTGTATCTGAATGTTATTCTGGAGTCCATGAACTTTTTTTTTTGTCTTTATTCTTCTTTCTGGGGGTTTGTTGCGTCTTTTGACCTTGTAGTGGGGTAGTCTCTTTCCTTTTGGTGATCAGGTAATTGTGTTATGTTGGTGATCGGTACCCCTTGATGTATTTTTGGAGGTTTTTTTGTTTGAGTTTTGCTGTTTAGCTTGTGTGGGTGTTTTCTCGTTTTGTATCTTGCCCTCCTGGCCTGTATTTCCCCCTCTGCTCCTCCCATGGTTGAGCTCTAGTTCTTCTGGTTGAGGGTGGGGGGGTGGGGGGTCTTTTCCCTGGATGTCACAGCAGGACACCTGGAATGCGTCCGTTAAACGGAGGGCACTGTGGTGACCCGAGCGTGGATCTGCTCCGCGCTTGGGTCAATAAGTATTTCTCCTTTTTCCTTGTATTCCTAGTCCCAGTTAATATTTGTAACATCTTTTCCTGATGCTTTTACTGTGACAGTGCCACGGCCAGACTTCCGGCTGTCAACTGGTCCGCGGGCTGCCACAGCTGATCGCTATCCTGTGATTACATTGTTTTCCTCACCTGGTAATCATTAGACTTCGCTCTATTTAAGATCGCAGTGGAGATTCGTTCTTTGCTGCGATCTCACACCCAGTCAGGCCGGAGTCCCCACGTCCAGCTCCAGTCCCAGCGTTAGGTTCCGTCCTCACTGTTCAAGTGTAAGTTTGTCTTTGACTCTTTGTATTGTTAGTTATTTTGCCCCTCCATGGTCGAGTGTTTATGTGTTTTGCCCTCATGGCTCATTACTTTTGTCCTTTTTGTAATGAACAGCAAACTCTCTGTTGGCATCTGGCGCCTCATTTATGCCCTGTAAGGGGCAGACATGACACATAGTCTCCCCAGCACATCCTGGACCTGCCCCATGGTCTCCTCCCAGTGGGACATGCCCAAAACACCTCAAGTGGGAGGCGTCCAGGAGGCATCCTGATCAGATGCCCAAACCACCTCAACTGGCTTCTTTCAATGTGGAGGAGCAGCGGTTCTACTCTGAGCCTCTCCCAGATAACTGAACTCCTCAACCTATCTCTAAGGGTGAGTCCACCAACCCTACGGGGAAAAACCATTTCAGCCACTTGTGATCCATGATCTCATTCTTTCAGTCATTACCCAAAGTTCATGACCATAGGTGAGAGTAAGAAGGTAGATTGAGTGGTAAATCAACAGCTTTGGAACTCAGCTCCCTCTTCACCACAACAAACTGGTATAATGTCCACATCATTGCAGATGCTGCTCCAATTAATCTAGCAATCTCCCCCTCCATTCTCCCTTCACTCGTGAATAAGACCCCAAGATTCTTGAACTCCTCCACTTGGGAGGAGGCTGAAGAGTGTGATCCCTCTAAAATTGGGACACACCCTCAGCCTCCCCAGGAAGGTCTATGCCAAGGTACTGGAGAGGAGAGTTCAGCTGTTGGTCGAACCTCGGATTCAGGAGGAACAAGGTGGTTTTCGTCCTTGTCGCAGCACATTTGGACCAGCTCTTCACACTGTCAAAAATCCTCGAGGATTTGTGGGAGTTTGCCCAACAAGTCTACATATGTTTTGTGGGCTTCCTGGAGAAAGCATTTGACCACGTCAGACTCCTTCCTGACCTCATCTATCAGCCTGTCCATCACCATGGCAAACAAGAAGGAGCTCAGAGGTGATCCCTGATGTAATCCCACCCCCATCTTGAATCCATCTGTTTCTCCTACAGCACACCTCACCACTGTCTCACTGTTCTCATACATGTCCTGCACCACCCTCACATACTTCTTTACTACTCCTGACTTACAGTACCACACTTCCTCTCTTGACACCTTATCATACTAGTGCATACCTGTGCATGCCTGTAGAAACCAAGTATAAGCAAGTATTTCTGCATGCCCGTAGAAAGCAGGTGTTAGCAAGAGTGTAAGCAAGCACGTCAGCACTCGTTCAGTGATGCCTGCTTTGATCTTTGATGATGTTATAAGATAAGATAAGCCTTTATTAGTCCCACAATGGGGAAATTCCAGGATTGCAACAGCACAGGGATAGCAACACTCAGAGCAACAATCAGAAGGCAAGAGAAAAAACAAGAGCAGCGAGTATACATATGTACATATATATATATATATATATATATATATATATATATATATATATATATATAGACACAGTGCGGAGCATTGTAGCTAGATGGGATAGATATATAAATATATAAACACAGTGCGGAGCATTGTAGCTGGATGGAATAAATATATGAGTATATAAACACAGTGCGGAGTATTGTAGCTAGATGGAATAAATATGTAGATATATAAACATACACAGTGTGGAGCATTGTAGCTAGATGGAATAAATATGTAAATATATAAACACACAGCGAGTCCTATGATCTTTGATGATGTCATAGCGAGTCCTATGATCTTTGATTATGTCATAGCGAGTCCTATGATCGTGAGTGATGACTGGCTTTGATCTTTGATGATGTCATAGTGAGTCCTATGATCTTTGATGATGGCCTAGTAAGTCCTATTGATGATGTCATAGTGAGTCCTATGACCTTTGATGATGTCATAGCAAGTCCTATGATCATGAGTGATGCCTGCCTTTGATCTTTGATGTCCTATGATCGTGAGTGAGCATGAGTGATGCCCGGGGGTCAGGCTCAGATGACATAATGTCACACACTCTTGTACAGTAGGTGGCGATGTGCACCTTTCAGTTGTTTGCTATCTGCCAGTAGCCGAGAGAAGAAGAAGAAGAAGAAGAAGAGTGATGCCTGCCTTTGATCTTTGATGATGTCTTAGCGAGTCCTATGATCGTGAGTGATGCCTGCCTTTGATCCTTGATAGCCTGATTGTGTGTGATTCCTGCCTTTGATCACACACACACCATGATGTCATATAGACATCATGTAGACATCATAAGCACATCATAGGCGATCCTATGATCTTTTAGCGAGTCCTATGGTCGTGGCACACAGACAGAGATTTCTTGAATTATATCACTCTATATACTGTATAATTCAAGAAATCTCTGTCTATATCACCAGCTTACAGGTGCATTACCACCACGTACTTCACTCTATAATCATCACTCTATAAATCTTGGCCGTGGCAACTCTCTGTCTGTCTGTCTGTCTGTTTGTCTGTGTGTCATGACCATAGGACTCACTAAAAGATCATAGTATCATCATCATCATCATAGTATCATCATAGGACTATGATGTTCCTATGATCTCTACATGATGTCCTATGATGTTCCTATGATGTCTACATGATACAACATCAAAGATCAAAGGCAGGCATCACGATCGTAGGACTCGGTATACCATCATCTAAGATCAAAGGCAAGCATCACTCACGATCATAGGACTTGCTATGACATCATCAAAGATCATAGGACTCGCTATAACATCAAAGAGCAAATGCAGGCATCATAGGACTCGCTATGCCATCAGCCTATGGTGTCTATATGATGACATCATCCAAGATCATAGGGCTCGCTATGATATCATCAAAGGTCAAAGGCAGGCACCTCTCAGAATCAGAGGACTCGCTATGACATCATCACAGATCATAGGACTCCCTATGACATCATCAAAGATCAAAGGCAGGCATTACTGAACGAGTGGTGACATGCTTGCATACACCTGCTTTCTACAGGAATGCAGAAATGCTTATACTTGGTTTCTACTTCTCATGGATGGGTATGTACTAGTATAGAGTGATGATGCTTTCTCTAGATCCACAGATACAATGCAACTCCTTTTGACCTCTATACTTCTCCATCAACACTCTCAAGGTGCATTCAGGCAAATTTTTCACACGGTGTGATTACATTTTAACTCAATGTAAAGACGAGAATAGACATGAATTCACCATCTGAGTGAGTTGCAGACAGGTGAAGCTGCCTTTATAACTTCTGCAGCTGCGTTCAACCTGCTTTGGAAATTCCCAAAACTCCGTCATGCTTAGGTTTACATTATCCAACGGGGTCTCACCTGAAAAAATTGTCCCTGCCTCCAGCATTTCAACTGGATGGTGGGTTGTTTACACTGCTAGCCTGTTAGCCTTGTTAGCACGTCCATGGCAGGAGTTGTGGGTAAAAAACTCTTGACACTCCAATTCAGCTGCAGAGCTCCCAGTCCATCTGTCTCCAGGTGAGTGTCAGTCTCCTTTTCAAACTAGTTTACTCTCCAATGTTGATACTTTCACTCCGGTGACAGCAGAATCTCAAGGCTAACACTATTACCTTGGATGTGAAAGTGTGAATGCGCAAGATTCACGTGTGCTCACCTCTTTCCATTGACTTTGTATGTATTCGCGCGGCCTCTCTGCGTTTGGTCTGAATGCAACTTTAGAGCAAACAATACATCTGTCGTACTCTTTCTTGGCATGAAACCATACTGCTGCTCACTGATTGTCACCTCTCCTCTTAACCTGGCTTCAGCAACTCTTTCCCATGTCTTCATAGTGTGGCTGATCAACTTTATGCCTCTGTAGTTACTACAGCTCTGAGCATCACCTTTGTTCTTGAAAATTGATACCATAACACTTCTTCTCCACTCCTCAGGCATCCTCTCACTCTCCAAGGCTGTGTTAACCAATCTGGTTGAAAAGTTCACTGTCATCTCTCGTAAACATCTCCATACCTCCACAGGTATATCATCTGAATTAAAAGCCTTTCCATTCTTCATCTTCAGTCCTTGGAACTCCCTGGAACTTCCTGGATCACAATCTGTCATTATCTGACATATACCAATGTATATGCCCCTTGACTGGCTTAGACATTGAGGCTAAGGAATGTGATCCTTCTAAAATTGGAACACACCCTCTGGTTCCCCTTCTTGAAGAGCGGAACCACCACCCCAGTTTGAAATGCTAAAGGTACTGTGCCCAACTTCCATGCAATGTTTAAGAGGCATGTCAGCCAGGACAGCCCTACAACACCCTGAACCTTGAGGAACTCAGGGCGAATCTTCTCCACCCCCGGGGCTTCACCACTGAAGTGTTTTTTCACAACTTCAGCATCCTCAGCCCCTGTGATGGGTGCATCATCCCCCTCGTCCTCACGCTGTGCTTCCACTATGGAAGATGTGTGAGGAGTATTAAGGGGTATTCCTTCCACCACCCAACAGTGTCCCCAGTCAAAGTCAGCAGCTCTACATCCACACCATACACAGTGTGGACAGGCAGCTGCTCCCCCCTCCTCAGTCGCTGGACAGTTTGCCAGAAGCTCTTCGAGGCCAACTGAAAGTCTTGCTCCATGGCCTCACCAAACTCCTCCCACACTCGAGTTTTAGCCTCAAGAAACATATCACGGATGGAAATCATGTTGTCATAAATAGCATGCACTGTATGATCAGAGCATGAATGAACAATGACAGTCTGAGTGTGTGCGCATGTGTATCTATGTAATCTGTGTCCAGTGATTAAACAGCACATGACTGCTGCGTCATAACCACAAAAAATGTAGCTGGACTGTGCTGTCCTCACAGCACGTTTCTCTGTGCTGCTAGACAGCCAGCGAACCATTGAAGAAAACTTCGCACACAAGGCTTGCTTTTCTTGTCTTTATAAAGTTTTCTTGCATGCGTGTGTAGCATGGCGCGGTAACTGAAACATACAGGACAATGCAATTACTATCTACATATAACATGCGGTATGCTAACACAAAGAACTAATACACGTAAATAACTAACAGACATCATCGCTTTAACAAAACTCATTCACGTAATACTTTTGAACGTCAGTGATCTCTATCAAGTGCTTGTACATAAAAATACTCACAAAGACAAAGGTTTCCCAAGACTCAAACGAAGAAGAACAACACAGCGTACTCAATGAACTTTTTAACTTCGTTTCTGTGTGGCTAGCTAACTGCAGCCGAGGGAAAAAACACATCAAAGATCATCTATATACGGAAGAGCACACACTCTGCAGTAACAAAAAAACAATCCTTTAAGGAAAAGATGTCTCACTTCGATAACTTTTTAAACACAGGTTTTTGACAATTTTATCACTCATTTTAACTTATTTATTCCTTTTAACCAATTTATTAACTTTATAAATTTATCAATGTCTTTTACCCAAAGACATGACACTCCCCGCTTGATATAATCACATTATATCATCACAAATACCAAACACAATAAAATATTTCCAGTGTTACATGACATCAAAAATACAGTATCACTCAGTCTTTGAAAGTAAGACTATGACCTCTGAGATGGGTCTCAGGAATACTTTTGCAGTCCCTTCTTTTACGATCCGCACTTCCACTTTGCGGACCATTTTGTCACTGCTGGGCAAAGTTTTTACAACAAGTCCCATGGGCCATTCATTTCTGTTTACTTGTATGTCCTGAACAATGTCTCCTTCTTTGACATTTGGTTTGCTGTCATTCCATTTTGTGCGTTTCTGCAAGGTAGACAAATATTCTCCTTTCCACCTCTTCCAAAACGTATCTGCAAGATGCTGTTTTCCAAACAACTGTCCTGAGGAGAAGTTTCCGGAAGGGGCAGAAACCGTGCTTGACTTCTGCGTGAGTAACATCGCTGGAGTGAGTATTGCTGGACAGTCTGGGTCAGCAGATATTGGAACAAGAGGCCTTGCGTTTATAATAGCCATTACCTCGGCCATGAATGTGCTTAAAACCTCGTGAGTGAGACATGTCTGAGTGTTTTTTAACAACATTGCGTCTAGGATTCGCCTTGCCACCCCTATGAGACGTTCCCAGGACCCTCCCATATGTGATGCGTGCGGAGGGTTAAATGTCCATGAGCACCTCTTGTCCCGGAGGTACTTTCCCACTGCTGTGTCGTCAGTGTCTAAACCCAGTTCCTTACAAGCTCCTACAAAATTAGTGCCTCTGTCTGAACGCAAGAGCTTAGCTGGGCCACGAACAGAGAAAAACCTTCTTAATGCATTTATAAAACTATCTGTGGACATGGTTTAAATCATTTCGATGTGTACAGCACTAATTGACATGCATGTAAAGAGGACAGCCCATCTTTTGCTCTGAGCACTACCCCCTCTAGTACGACGCGTAACAACAGTCCATGGCCCAAACACATCCAAGCCCACAGTAGTAAAGGGAGGTTCAGGATTTACACGGTCTGCAGGCAAGTCTGCCATTTTCTGGGCTTGCAGTTTGCCTCGGAGTTTATGGCAAGTAACACAATTATATATGATAGAAGACACAAGTCGTTTACCTCCAACTATCCAGAAACCAGCACCACGGACAGCTCCTTCAGTAATGTGTCGTCCCTGATGAGCTGAGCACTCATGGAAGTGTCTTACAAGAAGTGTGGCAACATGGCTGGCAGAAGGGATGATCAGAGGGTGCTTTTCATTGTCTGTGAGATCGGCAGAGGAGAGACGTCCACCGACTCGTAGTAATCCATCTTTGTCTACAATTGGGTTGAGCTTCTTGAGTGTGTCATTTTTGGAGTTTACCTGTTTTCCTTCTTTTATCTTTTCGAATGTCTCTTTGTATGCTTCCTACTGGACTGAGTGAATGATAACGTTCTCGGCTTGAGTGAGTTCTTTCATGTTTGCACATTCTTTGAGACTTTTCCATCCTTTCTGTCCACTGGACTTTTGTTTGAAAGATGCAGTAACATGAATAAGTTTGGCTACTGCCCTGCATAGCGTCGTCCAGCTTGAAAATCTTTTAAACCACTCAGAGCTCAACTGTGACACTGATACTGCTGTTAACAGTGTTTTTATTTCTGGACGTATTTCTTTGTCCTCTTCAGGTTCCACTAGTGCATACAGATTGTCTTTGTGTGACTTATCAGGATAGTCTGTATACAAAAAGTTTGGGCCTGTGAACCATTTACTGTTTTTGAGTTTGGTGGCTGCAACAGGTCTAGTTGCCTGATCAGCTGGATTTAGCTCAGTTGCAACATAATGCCATTGGTCAGGTTGTGTGGACAGCCTAATGCGTGCGACACGGTTGGCTACATACATGTAGAATCTTTTGGAGGTATTGTGTATGTACCCCAACACAATACGACTGTCAGTGAAAAACTTCACATTGTCTATTTTTATGTCTAACCCGCCTGTGATTAGCTCATACATCTCAACCGCAAGTACAGCAGCACAAAGTTCGAGCCGTGGTACAGTGTGTGCGGGACGAGGAGCAAGTTTAGACTTTCCCATCACAAAACCCACATGGTACTGGCCGTCACTGTCTAAAGAGCACAAGTAAGCTACAGCTCCTATTGCTACAGTAGACGCATCAGAGAAGATATACAGTTCATTACTTTTCATAGTACTTAATGAACCTGGACTGTAGCACCTTTTGATTTGCAGATCTTCAAGGGCTTTTAAAGAGTCTTTCCATGTGACCCACATCCCCTCCTTTTCTGGAGGAAGTGGAGCGTCCCAGTCTCTCTCTTCATATGACAGTTCTCTGAGTAGCGCTTTGCCCTGCATGATTATGGGAGCAACAAAGCCCAAAGGGTCATACAGGCTATTGACTGTTGACAGCACTCCCCAGTGTGTGAATGGTTTGGTCTCAATGGTTACGAGGTAAGTGAAGCTGTCTGTCTGTAGATTCCAACAAAGTCCCAGACTCCTCTGAACTGGGAGAGGATCTACTCCAAGGTCCAAATCTTTTAAATCCTTTGCACGGTCCTCCACAGGAAACGCTTCCATAACTAGGCTATAGTTGGATGCAACCTTGTGAAGTCTCACATTAGATTCAGCTAACATGTTTTTGGTTCTTGTTAACAGATCAACGGCATTCTCTGGTGTGGCAACTGACGTGAGTCCATCATCGACATAGAACTGTTTCTCAACAAACTGTCTTGCGTCAGTGCCATGTTCTTTCTCACCCTCTTGTGCTGCCCGTCTCATACAGTAAATGGCTACAGCGGGTGACGGGCTGTTACCAAAAACATGAACTTTCATTCTATATTCAACTACACCCTTAGTGATGTCATTATCCTCAAACCACAGATAGCGAAGATAGTCTCTGTGTTCTTCGCACACCTCAAAGCAATAAAACATTTGCTGTACGTCTGCTGTCAGGGCTACGGGCTCTTTTCTAAACCTCAATAGCACCCCTATCAAAGAGTTGTTGAGATCAGGTCCACTAAGGAGCACTTGATTTAACGATATGCCGTCATACTCTGCACTAGAATCAAAAACAACTCGTATTTGATCTGGTTTCTGTGGGTGGTATACACCAAATGTAGGCAGGTACCAGTGTTCTTTACCTTTTGGCAGGGGTGGTGCAATTTCAGCTTGATCATTATTTAACATTTTCTGCATGAATTGGATGTAGTGACTCTTCATTTCTGGTTTCCTTTCCAGAGTCTTTTTGAGTGAGTACAGGCGTTTCAGGGCTTGTTCTCTATTGCTTGGGAGTCTCCTTCTTGGGAAGCGGAAGGGCAGAGGAGCAACCCAACTGTTCTCTTTGTTCTGGCTAACTGTATTGTCCATAAGAGTTAGGAAAGTTTTGTCATCTATGGACAGTGCAACTTTATCATCTGATTCAGATCTGTCAAACACAGAGTGACCTAGCTTGTCTGTGTTGTGAGCAAAGTCAATTGTGTCTTTACAACTTATGACTGACTGAGTGTTTTGCTCTGACAGAATGCCATAGTTTTCTTTAACTGTAATGACGTTTGGGCATGGCTCAAAATAAGATGTGCGACCACTGTCTAATGTGTGTGTCTTGTAAACATTCACCTCTGATGTGCTATGAGTCTTTCCTACACACACCTCTCCTATAATAGCCCAACCCAAGTCCAGATCTGCTCGCGTACCTTATGTACCCTGAGGATGTCCCTTCCCAGGAGTAAGAGGATTGGAGCGTGGTGGTCGACAGGTTGGATTTTGTTTGCGATAGGGAGCATATGGGGATGGTGCTGAGCAATCTCAGGTAAGGGTATCTCAGTTCTGTCGTCCGGCACTGAATCACATTCGATCAAGGGAGGCAGCCGGATATCTGTTTTTCCATCCATGGATTGTATGAAGAAGTTCACAGCTCTCCTGCCTGCAGTTTCAGCTTTGCCAGAGCAGGTTTTTAATGTGTACGGTGCAGGTGTAGCTTTAATGTCAAACAGGCTGAAGAACTCTGTCTTAGGCAGGGACTTATTACTTTGTTCGTCAATTACTGCATACATGTTCATTGCTCTGTCTTTCTGACCTTCTGGATAGGCTTTCACTAAGCAGATCTTAGAGCAAGAGCGTGGGCTATTACTTTGACCACACACCTCTGTGCACTTGGAGATGACTGAAGGAGAGCTCTCCGTTTGCTCTTCACCTTTGTTTTGTTCATCACTTCCTGATGTGGCACTTTTCGAGACAGGAGCAGGACCTGGATGAAGTGCTGATATGTGCTTGGGACTGTTGCACTCACTGCACATGAATGCCACTTTACAATCTTTTGCGATGTGCTGAACTGAACCACAACACCTATAACAAATGCGATGCTCTTTGAGAAAAGCTTGACGTTCTTCTATAGGTTTATCTCTGAACAGCTTACATTTTTTGAGTGGATGTGGCTTCTTGTGAATTGGGCACTGCCGATCTGGTTCTTCTACTTTCTTGGTCTCAGAACCACTTTTCTCTGCGACATCTGTTTTGTGTACTGACACAGTGGCTTTGCGATTGTATGGAGTGGGCTTTTCTGAGCGCGTGGAAGCTTGACTGTTACAGCTAGATGTAGCAATGCTTGGATCATTTCTCATTTTAGCTTGTTGCTGAACAAACTGCACAAAAACGAAGAAAGGGGGAAATGACACACTATGAGTCTCTTTGTATTTCGTCCCCACAGTTGTCCACTTTTCCTGTAGGTTGAAGGGAAGTTTTTCAACTATTTGTCTTACCCCTCTAGCTGTGTCTAGGTATGCTAGCCCTGGTAGTGCACCATCTACTTTGGCACACTGTAACTCTAAAAGGAGGTCACCGAGTTCTCTTAACCTGGCATTGTCTTTGTTTGTTAGCCTTGGAAAGTCCTCTACCTTTTTTAAGAGTGCGTCTTCGATGGCCTCTGAGGAGCCATAACACTCCTCAAGGCGCTGCCAGACCATTATCAAACCTGCAGAGGCATTAAGGACATGTACTGCACGGATCCTTTTGGCCTGCTCTGAGAATTTTGGCCCTAACCACTTTGTGAGCAAGTCTAGTTCCTCTCTTGCTGACAGATTTAAGTCTTTAGTTGCACTAACAAATGAGGCTTTCCATGCCCAATAGTTTTCAGGCTTGTCATCGAAATGCAGTAAACCAGTACTGACTAGTTCTTTGCGGATGAGATATTTTGCAAAATCTTGTCCTCCATTAAACTCAGCCGAGTTATTGTTAAGAGGTTGAAAGGTGTGAGCTAGAGGGTTTAACAGGTGGGTGTTTGTCAGACCCTTGGTTACCTTTTGTTCTTGTTTTATGCCTGTATTCATTGGAGGAGCTACATACTGGGTTGTAGTTGTTAGCTGATCAACTGACTGATTGGTGGCTTGCACTTCTACTGCATTGTCTCTCATTTCAAGGGGCTGCTGTGGCCTCTTGGAAGCTTCTGAAGAGAGTAACTCATATTGTTGTGCAACATATTCGCTGGTGCGCCGTACTGTATCAAGAGGCTCAGTTTCAGTAGGGGGCCCTATGCTTCTCTCCCCGCTCTGATTCTCTGCTTCTTCGTAGGCTGCAACTTCTGCTTCAGCTGCTGCTATAATTTTATGACATTTTAGAATGTGGAGGCTAGCATCTACACTACCGTTCAAAAGTTTGGGGTCACCCAGACAATTATTTTGTGTTTTCCATGAAAAGTCACACTTATTTACCACCATGAGTTGTAAAATGAATAGAAAATATAGTCAAGACATTGACAAGGTTAGAAATAATGATTTGTATTTGAAATAATAATTTTTTCCTTCAAACTTTGCTTTCGTCAAAGAATCCTCCATTTGCAGCAATTACAGCATTGCAGACCTAATATGATTGCATAAGGGTTTTCTAATCATCCATTAGCCTTCTGACGCAATGAGCAAACACATTGTACCATTAGAACACTGGAGTGATAGTTGCTGGAAATGGGCCTCTATACACCTATGTAGATATTGCACCAAAAACCAGACATTTGACTTCCGGTTATGGCGGCCACCTAGAAGGACACGTATCACTCTGCTCTGCTCCTAGAGATAAATATTCGGCAAATAACTCTCTCATTTGGAACAGAATTTTTCCCAGCGTCTGGGCGAGGATATGCCGGTGAAGCCTAAGGCTGGGAAATCAGGTGGGGGAAAAATTGAACAGCTGAAGCAGTCCAAATTAACAGATTTTCACATCAGTGGCACAGCAGGAAAAGCTGCGGATATGGCGGATGAAACTAGAGGTGGTGCGGTAACTGCTGATGATGGCGGCACAGGTGCAGTGCTGGCTGCCATTAGCTCAATGAGAGCAGACTTTTCCGCTAAACTTGATGGGATTATGGCAGCGTTGGATGCAATGAGAAAGGAATTGGGTGACTGCGTGGAGCGAGTGACGCAGGTGGAGCTTCGTGTTTCCAGTGCGGAGGATGAAATCGGCGGACTTCAATTAAAGGTGCGCACTTTGGAAAAAAAAAAATAAATGTCTGGAAATTAATGTCCTGGACTTGGAGTCCCGGTCGAGACGGAACAACCTGAGGCTGGTGGGTCTACCGGAGGGAGCCGAAGGTCGTGATTCATGCTCCTTTTTGGAGGGGTGGATCCTGGAGGCGCTGAACAACGCGGAGCTAAATTCATCAGTCGTCTTGGAAAGCGCCCACCGAATTGGCCCACCGAGAGGTAACAAGGCAGCACCGAGGACGCTAATTATGAAGTTTCTCAGCTACAGAGACAGGATGACGATCTCCAACGCGGTGCGGGCCAAAGGAGAAATTAAATACCAAGATCAACAGGTGCCGTTCTACCCAGATTTGGCCTCAGGAATCCAACAATTAAGGAAGCAGTTTGATCCCATCCGTAAAGAACTGCGCAACCTTGGGATTCGTCATGGAGTGATTTACCCTGCAAGACTTCTGGTCACATATGAGGGCAGAACACACATCTTCAAGACCCCCGAGGAGGCGCAGGAGCTCATCAAGAAGATCCAGGAAGAGACTGGTGGGAGCTAAGCATGAACAGAATATAGGGTAGAATATTTAAGCATTTACATAGGCATTTAACTGATTTGAAGCATAGAGCAAGATTAGAAAATATAGATTGTATTACATATTAAATTTAAAAAAAAAAAAATTAATTTGTACAAAATTGCTATAAAATTTTGGAGTTAAATTTGAAAATTACAGAAGAGAGTTAATGTTACGTTATTAAAAGCAGTAGAGTTAGGGTGATTGGGAGGATGAAGAAGGAGTGGCTTTGGCTGATCCTCGTGGATGTGGAGCGGTCGATGGCTATAGCAGGAGACGGAATTTTTTTTTTGATTTTGGGGGGTTTACCACAAAGGTGGGAAAGGGGAATTTGTTTGTGTGTAGTTTGTAGGATGAATGTTCAACCACTCATGTTTTTGCTTCTCTGTATGAGCATGTTTATATTGCGAGGTAATCCTAAACCCCCTATTGATCATAGACCAAAGCGTTAATCTTAATTTAACTTCATGGAATTGCAGAGGTCTACAAAATTTAAAAAAACTTAAACAAGTTATGAATAAAATAAAAGACATAGGTTCAAAAATTGTGTTTTTACAAGAAACCCATCTAATAGAGGAGGATGTAAAAAGAATCAGGAGAAGATGGCAAGGAAGTGTGTTCACCTCATCATTTTCATCCCGAGCCAGGGGAGTTATGACTCTCATACATAAATCAGTCCCATTTCAAGTGAAAAATGTAATTGGAGACAAATTTGGAAGATATCTAATTATTCAAGGATCTTTGCTATTAGAAAACATAAATTTGGTGAACTTATACGGTCCCAACATAGATGATCAAAAGTTCTTTGCTAATTTATTTCTTATCTTATCATCACTTACAGGGCAACATATAATAGCAGGGGATTTTAATTGTACATTGAATCCCTGTATAGACAGATCAACAGGACTGGACTGTACACACAATGGATGCAGGATGATCATTAAGCATTCTATGAAAGAATTGAGATTGCTGGATATATGGAGAGAAATGAAACCACAAGTTAAAGCCTACTCTTGTTATTCTAATACCTACAAGTCATTCTCACGTATTGACTATTTTTTGATCTCCACAGAATTAAGGTCCAAGATTCAAAACTGCTTTTATGATAATATTGTGATCTCTGATCATGCACCCTGTTGTCTCATATATGTAGATAAGAAATTGACAAAGGAGCCAGGTAGGTGGCAATTTCAGCATAAATGGCTTCAGGATGAGGAATTTGTTAAGTACATAGAAAAACAGATAGATGAGTTCTTTGACATCAATACTACACAAACATCAGCATGTATAAAGTGGGAGGCTTTCAAAGCTTTTATTAGGGGACATATTATTAGTTATACAGGTTCAAAATCTAAGAAGACTCGAGAGGAGAGAGTCCAATTGGAACATAAAATAAAAATTCTTCAAGAAAAAGTGTATGCAGGAAGTGACCCAAAGTTAGAGAACGAATTAATAATTCTGAGAGCTGAATATGACAAAAAATCAGCGAATAGAGCTGCCTCGAGTCTTCTAAGATTGAAGCAATCTTTTTATGAACAAGGTGAAAAATCAGGAAAATTATTGGCATGGCAGATTAAATAATTAGAATCTAAAACACCAATTACCAGTATTATAAGTAACGGACAGGTAGTTGTAGATCCTTTAGAAATTAATAGAGCCTTTAGAGATTACTATGAAAAATTATATGATACAAAAAATGAAACTGACTTAACAAAACTAAATGGGTTTTTGGACGGACTATCTATACCAGGGGTGTCCAACCATGTGCCATGGAGAGCCAAGACCCTGCAGGTTTTCTCTTCTACCCAGTCTCTTCAGCAGGTGTTTTCACTTATCAGCAATCAGTGGGAAGAAGTTCACAGAAATCTGCTGTTGAAGACACTGGTTGGAGGTAAAACCTGCAGGGTCTTGGCTCTCCATGGCACATGGTTGGACACCCCTGATCTATACCGTGTATTCCAAATGAAAACAGGGAGATACTGGAGTCTAAAATTAGTCAAGAAGAAGTTGGGCTAGCCATTGATAATATGAAATCAGGAAAAAGTGCAGGACCAGATGGTCTTCCAGTTGACCTTTATAAAAAATTTAAGAATAAATTAATAAAACCTTTTTTGGAAATGGTTTTAGAAGCATTTCAAAATAGTAATTTACCATCATACATGAATAATGCCTTAATTATACTGTTGCCAAAACCAGGTAAACCCTCTAATAAATGTGAAAATATGAGACCAATAAGCCTATTAAATGCTGACCTTAAGATAATCTGTAAAATTTTAGCCAGACGAATACAAGAAATATTACCAAATATTATTAACTGAGATCAGAATGGCTTTATAAAGGGAAGACAAGGCTTCCATAATGTAAGAAGACTATTTAATATTATTTATTCTAATAAAGAAGCACCGGATACAGCTCTCCTATCATTGGACGCCGAAAAGGCCTTTGATAGGGTCGAATGGCCCTTTCTTTTTGAAGTCTTACAAAGGTTTGGATTTGGAAATAATTTCATAAAATGGGTTCAGATAATATATAATAATGCTACAGCAGAAATCCTAACAAACAGCAATATCTCAAAATCAATAAAAATCAATAGAGGATGTCGACAAGGCTGTCCACTTTCACCTTTACTGTTTACTATGGCAACTGAACCTTTAGCGATGGCAGTACGTTTACATCCGCAAATATATGGAATTAAAGTAGGACCAACAGAACATAAAATCTCCCTGTATGCCAATGACATAATTTTGTTTATGTCGAATCTTAAAAAATCAATTCCGACCTTGTTGAATTTAATAAAGAATTTTGGGGAAATATCAGGATATAAAATAAATAAAACTAAATCTTCAATATTAATGCTAAATGAGTCCCAGAGAAAGCACCCAGCTTCTGAGGTAAATCAATTCAATGTTGTAAATCAGTTTAAATATTTAGGAATTCAAATTGTGCCCAAGCTGGAATCAGTCGCCAATGCCAACTACGAAGCCTTAATGACAGACATTAATGAGTTAACTCAGAGATGGATGTCACTACCTATGTCGATGATTGGGAGAATTAATATACTTAAAAGTAATATCTTACCCAAAATACTTTATTTATTTCAATACATTCCTTTACCACCACCTTCAGATCTATTCTCAAGAATTAAAAAAAAGTTAGTGGAGTTTATATGGAACAATAGGAAGGCTAGATTACGTTTGTCTTTATTATATTTACCATTTGATCGTGGAGGTCTGAAATGTCCAAACTTTATGTTGTATTACTGGTCAGCACAACTGAGGTCTATGACATATTATTTTTCATCAAATGATCTCCCTCATTGGACTGAAATGGAATCATACAATTTACCTTTACCTCTTCCCTTATTCATATATTCAGACTCGGCAAAAAAATTACAGAAACAAGTTAAAAATCCATTTGTAAAACATATGATTAAAATATGGTGTGAAACTAAAAAATATTTAAAAGAACCACACTTACTGTCACAATTTAGTCCAATATGGGGTAATCAATATTTTAAACCAGGGAGAGCGGATGCTGTATTTAAAGTATGGAATTTAAAAGGGATCCAAAAAATTCAAGATTTATATTTGTCATGTTCAGATAACAATGTCTTTTGAAGAGCTGAGGATCAAATTTAATCTTAATAGAACACACTTTCCGGTTCCGGTTCCGCCGGACCGGCGGCGCCACACGAGTCGGCTGCCTGTTGCAACAGCCTTTTTTTTTATCTTCCTTCTTCTTTCTACACCTTTCACTCTGTATATATATCACGGACGCACGGATCACCCCGGGGGTCTCCCGGGTCGGCGGACGGAGCCACGGTTTGCAGCGGGAGACGTTACAGCGGGGAGGAGCTAGTGCTAGCTAGCACTTGGCCGCCGCCCGGTGCTAATGGGAAACTCGACATACCGGGAGCTGTAGCGAAAATGACGCGGGTACCGGGCTGGAGTTTAGGCGGCGTGAAAGAAATATAAGACAGAATAATAAAGAGCGATGGCAAGAACCAAGCAGACCGCCCGTAAAATCTACTGGAGGAAGAAGCCCCCCCCCCCCCCAGGAGACAGCTAGCCACCAGGGCTGCTCGGAGAGGCGCTCCGGCCACCGGCAGAGTGAAGAGGCCTCGCCGTCACAGGCCCATGGCTCTGAGAGAGATCTGTCGCTGCCAGAAATCCACGGAGCTGCTCATCCGTAAGCTGCCCGTCCAGCGCCTGGTGAGGGAGATCGCTCAGGACTTCAAGACCGTCCTGCGTTTCCTGAGCTTCACCGTCATGGCTCTGCAGGAGACCAGCGAGGCCCACCTGGTGGTCTCTTCTTCGCTAAGGGGGTCACCATCATGCCCAAAGACTTCCAGCTGGCCCGCTGCATCCGCGGAGAGAGAGCTTAGACTTTCTGCTGCACATTCACCAACCATAATGCTCTGCACTGTGTGTCTATATATATATACATTTATAGTAATATGGACATATGTTTACTAGATGTTGTTTTTTCTTGCCTTCTGATTGTTGCTCTGAGTGTTGCTATCCCTGTGCTGTTGCAATCCTGGAATTTCCCCATTGTGGGACTAATAAAGGCTTATCTTATCTTATTAGGAACTTTATTTGATCAAATCAAAATAAAGCTCTCACTCGACCTATTTATTCATCCTTGGAAAAAATCTTGACGAAAGATAGTAAGAGAAAGGGTATTATTTCAGAGTTTTATAACTCATTGACATTATCTTCAAGTAAAACTCACAGAAAAGACTGAATTATTGGAAAGAAGACCTGCAAACTGAAATCTCAGAGGAACAATGGGAATTGGCTTGTACAGAAGCTCAAACCAAATCAATAAATGTACGTCTAAAATTGATACATTTTAAATGGTTAATGCGGATGTATGTTACACCGGTGGAATTAAATAGATATAACAAAAACATACCAGATACATGCACAAAATGTATGGAAAGTAAAGGAACCTTATTTCATTGTTTATGGGAATGTAGGAAAATTAGAATGTTTTGGGAAGAGGTGAGGGGAACAATTGAAAAAATAATTTCAAAACAAATCATATTGAATCCTAAATTGTTTTCGTTGGGTCTGCATCCAGAAAAGCACAACTTTAATAAAAGTGAAACAGCATTCATAGACCTCAGTTTGCTTAATGCCAAAAAATGTATTGCACTACTGTGGAAAAAGACTCATAGACCAGATGTGACTCAGTGGTTAAGACAGATGTTAACAAACCTTCCATTAGAAAGAATAACATATATACTGAAATCAAAGGAAACTGTGTTTGAGAATATATGGAGACCTTTTATTGATTATGTAAAGAATTTAAACATAACTTTTGAAGAAGAAGGTGAATGATGTGTGTGGACCTTGTAAATTCCAAACTGGTGAATGTATAATATGTATACTTATGTAATGGATTGCCTAGACTAAACAGAGGAGCATTGTTGAAGACCTGTTCTTGTTAGTGGTTGTTGGTGTGTTTTAGTACATTTTTTTTTATTACTTTAGTGTTAGTGTTTGATTGTTTGTGTTATGTTTGTAAAAAAGGTTCAATAAAAATATTGTGGAAAAAAGAAAAAAAAACAGACATTTGCAGCTAGAATAGTCATTTACCACATTAGCAATGTATAGAGTGTATTTCTGATTAGTTTAAAGTTATCTTCATTGAAAAAAAGTGCTTTTCTTTCAAAAATAAGGAAATTTCTAAGTGACCCCAAACTTTTGAACGGTAGTGTAAGTCAGCCTTTTGCTTCATCATATTAGCCTCTTTTTCGGCAAAGGCTAGTTGAGCTTTAGCCGCTTGCGCCCTGGCATAGGCCTTTATGGCTGAAGACCCTGTAGATGATGTGTGAGACTGCCTGCTGGTAACCCTGGACCTGGTGTCGAATGGCGGTGATGTTGGCTGCATGTCCGACGTTTGGTCTGCGGCGTCTGGCTTCTCCACGTCCACGTCTGGTCGTTGCTCTGCTTCGTTTTGCAGCTCATAGTTTTTCAAATAGTTTTTTCCTGAATGTAAACTCATGTCTGCTTAATGTTGCTCTGTGTTGCTTGAATCCGCCGAGAAAACGTCCCGCCTCGGACGTCTTTAATGTCTTTTTACTGTGCTGTCCTCACAGCACGTTTCTCTGTGCTGCTAGACAGCCTGCGAACCATTGAAGAAAACTTCGCACACAAGGCTTGCTTTTCTTGTCTTTATAAAGTTTTCTTGCATGCGTGTGTAGCATGGCGCGGTAACTGAAACATACAGGACAATGCAATACTATCTACATATTAGCATGCGGTATGCTAACACAAAGAACTAATACACGTAAATAACTAACAGACATCATCGCTTTAACAAAACTCATTCACGTAATACTTTTGAACATCAGTGATCTCTATCAAGTGCTTGTACATAAAAATACTCACAAAGACAAAGGTTTCCCAAGACTCAAACGAAGAAGAACGACACAGCGTACTCAATAAACTTTTTAACTTCGTTTCTGTGTGGCTAGCTGACTGTAGCCGAGGGAAAAAACACATCAAAGATCATCTATATACGGAAGAGCACACACTCTGCAGTAACAAAAAAACAATCCTTTAAGGAAAAGATGTCTCACTTCGATAACTTTTTAAGCACAGGTTTTTGACAATTTTATCACTCATTTTAACTTATTTATTCCTTTTAACCAATTTATTAACTTTATAAATTTATCAATGTCTTTTACCCAAAGACATGACATGGACAAAAAGGAAACCAGCCAAGAGGACGCTGACCAGAGACAGCCATGTGGTCAGAGGTCAACATTCATCAATGAGATAAAACAGGCAACTCAAAAAGACCCTTTTCCATAGCAAGTCAGTGAGAGAAATGCCATCTTAGTCTCAGTTATGCTCCTAATAGTGTGGTGTCTTAGATTTGCCACACTGACAAAACATAGTGCTGAGAGGACACAGGAAGATCTGCAAAGTTATATCTCCTTTAGTTCTTCTTAGCCCCCTCTGCTGACTATAATCCACCTTCCATCACAAATCCTCTGGGTTTCCCACTCAGAAACCTTGCTCTCCAAAGAATCGCAGATGAGTGGAAACTGTGTTTTTGTGTTCCAGTTACTGACCCACAAACAGAGCCAAGTTCAGCGAAGCCCGAGGCTTGTAAGAAGCAGATAAGCAATCACACTGACACAGAAGTGGGGCAAATATCCGCCTCATCACACTTAAAATTTCTGATGGAGAATGGCAGACATCTGACAAGGCTGATTATTTCGGCTTAGACGAAAACATTCATGTTTCATGAGAACGGACTACATGACTTCTGATTCAAATTCCTTAAAAATCTGCCGTTTCCTCCCCTGCTCTAAAACAGGAAGTAGAAATGTGCCTGTCTTCCTCTCGTCTTGTTTATTGGAACCCGCCTTCCTGTTTTCAGATTCATCCAGATAATGGCTGAAAGTCCCTCGCTGAAACGCACACAGGAGCACACGCGCAGCCTCCGTCCTGTCCCCCCGGTCCCCCTCTGTCTCCGATGAGTCGTCCCCATCACAGAAACATTCAGCTCTTTCAGCACAGTCTGGCTGGCCATGTGTCTGCCAGGTGTGTGTGTGTCTGTAAGCTTGCACAGAAAAGTGATTGATAATCCACGCTGATTGTGGCTGGGATCAAAGAGTCAAAAAGTCAAATGTGTAAGTGTGTGCATGTGCGTGTGTGTGTGTGGTTGGGTGATTCGGGGTTACTGCCGTGTGCACCCAAGCCAGGGAAGTATGCAGGCCAGTGCAGAGGGAATGTGAGGAATGTCGGTGTAATTCAAACTCTCATCTGCTGCCAGACTAGAGGGGTACCTGGACATATTTGTATTTTCATTTAAGGTGGGCAAAACTCCGATTCTGCATGTGCGGCAGGTTGATGCTGCACTTTAACATGAAACGATGTAACACACACACGCTCACAACTTCTCATGAGCATCTCCCTAGAGCCCCCAGTGATCCTGCCCGTCCAAGAATATGGGGTAAAGTTACACAACTGTGCATTGTCTCAGCCTCAGCGTTCCCAAACACCTGCGCTGACAAACAGAATCCGACCGACCTCCCAGCTGTTCTCACATGACTTACACCTCCTGAATACCAGTTCCCAGGCTTTTAGTAAAGCCTTTCACTTGATATCACAACATATCTCCCCACCCCCACCCCTCGCTTCATCCCTCCCTGTCTGGCTGGCTTTTTCACGGCAGCCTGTTTTCACTCGGCAGCTTTGACAAAGACTGGTGAAATAATTACAGCTGGGCCTAAACTTGGCAAGTGTTTGTCTCCAGTCATCTCCAGCGGGCCGACGAGCGTGGACCGTGTCATAGGAAGAGGAGGAAGGGGTCAATTGTTCTGAAAACCGGGGGCCAATGACATCATTTCAAAGAGCTCTGTTCAGATCATTCAACACCCTCAGCAAATGCACAACAAAGTGACTATATTATGATGCACCTTATTATTTCAGACGCAAGGCAGTCTTGTTTGGAGTCTGTAAATCTCTCCCCCCCCCCCCATTCTTCTTTTACACACTCCTATAAAACTGTCTCTTTAAAAGGGTCAGTGACTGAAAAATGGTGTGTTTGTAGGTTTTAATTGTCTGAAATCAGTCCACTGGTCACCTAATTATAAAAAAAAAAAAAAAAAAATCCAAAACAGTCAGTTCTCTTAAAAAAAAAACAACAACAACAACACAGCCTTAATCTTGTTTTTAGGTCCCAGAAATGCCAAAAATGTTTTTGACTCTTCTGGGTAAATCGTATATGTCATGATTTGACAAAGTCAACCCACTGCCGTCCTTGAGATCCGCCCACTGCTCTATTACTGGCCCGCGGTGCGGTGGCGCAGTGGTTAGCACTGCAGCTGCACAGCAACTCACCCTTGGCCATGGGATCCCTGGTTCGATCCCAGCCCCTGACCAACAGTGATCTGTGTGGCGTTTGCATGTTCTCCCCGTGTCTGCGTGGGTTTACTCCGGGACTTCTCCGGTTTCCTCCCACAGGCCAAAAACATGCAGGTTAGGTTAATTGGAGACTCTAAAAGTGGCCCTAGGTGTGAATGTGTGTGTGAATGGTAAAGGGATAGCGCCGTACTGTGGCTGCTTCATCCATCCAGGTGGATATCCTCAATTTCCCCTCTGGGAATCAATAAAGTATACAAAATCAAAATCAAAAAAACTAGCTGTCTGTCATGTAGACAGAAGGGATGCTAAAGGTAGCCTATTAGCCCCCCAGCAAACACTGCTACCAGCAGGCTCGCACCAAGCGTGGCTTATATTGTTATTTTCCTCAGATCTTAGTCACCCTAATAGCCATCACTGTTACCACCTGGTTCACCATTTCACAATATACCTCGCATCACTATGGCTCATCTTCCAGTGGTTTCGTTGTGATTCCGCAGCCAGCGCCAGCTTGCCTGTTGCAGCAGCTGCCAACATCGTGACCCGAGGCTACTTCCCCGAGCTCCCCCACCATCCTCCGGAGGCTCCGTGCAGCGCCGCTCTACTTTTGCAGGCAACGTAGGGGAGTCTTCCTGACAGCGCACCCCCCAGCTGGCCGTGGGAGAGGAGCGGAGTCCCGCACAGCGAGGCACTGCACTTTGAGATCCCGTGGCTGGACAGCTGAGCTTGGCCAGCAGCCTCGCATTGCGGTGACCGATGGGTTGCCCAGCGTGCAGTGCTGGCGATTTGTTGTGGCATCCCTGCAAGGTTGTTGTGAGATGGGCTGGAATGATGCCACATACACAACTGACCATGGATCAGTGAACCAGCACTGCTCACCCAAGCTAGAAAGAGGCTAGAAGCTACTCAGCTAATGGCTAACTGACGTAAGAGGGAGGGTGGAGTTGAACAGCTGAAGGATGTTTCTTAAAGTGACAGGCTTTAAATCAGAGCGTTTCAAGAAAGCCAGGTAGAAAAAAAAAATTTGCTTCAGTAATTAAAAAATTAAAGAAAATGTGAACAAAATATGTCACAAACACTTCATTAAGACGTGTCTGAGGTGTTAAAATGTGGAACAAGTGCAGCCAATGACCCCTTTAATGATTTGCTTTCTAGAAACTTTACATGTGAATAAGCCAGATTTTAGCTGAAATGTTTGGCCCACTTGAGCCAGGATGCCTTTTGTGAGTGACCGGGGACAGCAGGAAGACTGTTTGTGGTTCTGAGGAAGTGTGAGTAATGGGGAGGGTGGGAGTGATGGAGGGGAACAAAGACACAAGTCAACTTGTAGGAGAAGACCCGAGAAATTAAACACATGTTCAACTACAATCTCAATTTAAAAGAAAAAACAAAAAAAACAAGCCATACAAAGGCACTCCCCATAGTAGTAAGGGTCATCTGGAGATGTGAAGGCCCTAATGTGCAGCGACAGATGTGGATGACTTATCAGGGGAAGTGCAGCATGTAGTCGGCGTGTTTCCACTACTACTACTACTGCTGCACCCTCAAGTGTTTAAAGCCACTCCAACCAGCACCAGGGAGCGGTACACGACTCCACGGGCAAGCAAGGGAAGCATGCTCACGCAGGGACATTTACATACAGTCAGACAGACTTCCTGGCATTGTCAGCCTGAGAGTGTTGATGTCAGATCCACTCCTTCCTGTGCAGAAGGGAGAACGCCATGAGATGACAATGGGCCCAAAACAGGACAAAGAGGAAATGTTTAAATTTAGGCCCCCTTCTTCCATCAGCTCCTCTTTCATGGCTATGGAGCTCTGGAGCTGTTTAGCTGCGTGAATTCCTCCAACTTCTCTGTCTCTCCCCCCACCTCCTCGCCCCGTGAGCTCCCTCGCCCCATTGTGTCGATTCAATAGAAGGATTTTCACATTCAGTGGAAATCCCAAAGGAGGATCAGCGAGTGAGACCAGAGTTCAGTCAATCACTTGTTTTCGCTGATGTTCCCTTCAAAATTAGAAGTGCTCTGTCATAAATGCGCCCAGTGAAAGAAATGAGGAGGATGCTGCAAATCAATGAGCAATGAGAGCGATGGAAAAAAGATGGGGGACTTAGAGAAGGGAGGCATGAAAAGCACTTCTGAAAATTGCAGCCCATTAAAAATATTTACAATATTATTTCAACCTTAAAATGAAGGCGAAGCAGCGAGCGCGTAAGTGAAAACTGGTTCGCCCATGTGGGCCCCACCAGAGGTTAAACTGGGCTGGCTTATGGGTCCATGTGGGTTTGTCCGCTGGTCCATGTTGGGCCCATCTGTGTTTGCACACTTATTCTCCCAAAAATTTGAGAGTTTTCTTGAAAATTTTAAACTTTCTCATAAATTGGTGGCTTTTCTACTAAATTTATGACTTTTTTCTCACACATTTGTGACTTTTTTCTCATAATTTTTTTCTCATCTGGAATTTCCCCATTGTGGGACTAATAAAGGCTTATCTTATCTAATCTTATAAATTTGTGACTTTTTTCTCATAAATTTAACTTTTTTCTCATAAATTTTCAATTCATTCATTCATTTATTTCAATTTTGTTTGTGTTTTTTTGTACATTTGCAACCTTTTTTCTTGTAAAAACTTTTTTCCTAAAAAAATTTGCGGCTTTTCTAATAAATTTGTGATGATTTCCTCATAAATTTGTGACTTTTTTCTTATAAATTTGTAACGTTTTTCTTGTAAATTTGCAAAATTTTTCTCGCAAGTTTGTAACTTTTTCAAGTAATTTTAATTTTTTTTATAAATTTGCAACTTTTATCTCATAATTTTAAATTTTTCCTCATAAATTTGTGATTTTTTTTCTCAAAAATTTGACTTTTTTCCTCATAAATTTGTGACTTTTTTCCTCATAAATCTGTGAATTTTTTCCTCATAAATTTGTGATGTTTTGTAAATTTGCAAAATTTTTCTTACAAGTTTGCAACTTTTTTCAAGTAATTTTACAATTTTTTTCTTATAAATTTGCAACTATATATAATATATATACTGGGTGTGTTTATATTTATATATCTATATATTTATTCCATCTAGCTACAATGCTCCGCACTGTGTTTTTATATACTTGCATATTTATTCCACCTAGCTGCAATGCTCCGTACTGTGGGTGTTTATATATTTACATATTTATTCCATCTAGCTACAATGCTCTGCACTGGGTGTGTTTATATTTATATATCTATATATTTATTCCATCTAGCTACAATGCTCCGCACTGTGTTTTTATACATCTACATATTATTCCATCTAGCTACATTGCTCCGCACTGTGTGTGTTTATATACTTGCATATTTATTCCACCTAGCTGCAATGCTCCGTACTGTGGGTGTTTATATATTTACATATTTATTCCATCTAGCTACAATGCTCTGCACTGTGTGTCTGTGTGTGTGTGTGTATATATATATATTTTATAGTAATATGTACATATGTATATTAGCTGCTCTTGCTTGCTTGTTTTTTTTTTTTTTGTTTTTTTTTTTCTTGTCTTCTGATTGTTGCTCTGAGTGTTGCTATCCCTGTGCTGTTGCAATCCTGGAATTTCCCCATTGTGGGACTAATAAAGGCTTATCTTATCTTATCTTATCTTATAAATTTGTAACGTTTTTCTTGTAAATTTGCAAATTTTTTCTTGCAAGTTTGTAACTTTTTCAAGTAATTTTAATTTTTTTTATAAATTTGCAACTTTTTATCTCATAATTTTAAATTTTTCCTCATAAATTTGTGATTCTTTTCTCAAAAATTTATGATTTTTTTTCCTCAAAAGTTTGACTTTTTTCCTCATAAATCTGTGAATTTTTTCCTCATAAATCTGTGATGTTTTGTAAATTTGCAAAATTTTTCTTACAAGTTTGCAACTTTTTTCAAGTAATTTTACAATTTTTTTCTTATAAATTTGCAACTTTTTGTCATAAATTTTCAATTTTTTCTCATAAATTTGTGACCTTTTTCTTGTAAATTTGTAACTTTTTTTCTCATAAATTTTCAATTTTTTCTCGTAAATTTGTAACCTTTTTCTTGTAAATTTAACTTTTTTCTCTTAAATTTTTAATTCATCCATTCATTTATTTCAATTTTGTTTTTGTTTTTTGTAAATTTGCAACCTTTTTTCTTGTAAAAACTTTTTTCCTCAAAAAAATTTGTGGCTTTTCTAGTAAATTTGTGATGTTTTCCTCATAAATTTATGACTTTTTTCTTATAAATTTGTGACGTTTTTCTTGTAAATTTGCAAAATTTTTCTTGCAAGTTTATAACTTTTTTCAAGTAATTTTACAATTTTTTTCTTATAAATTTGCAACTTTTTGTCATAAATTTTCAATTTTTTCTCATAAATTTGTGACCTTTTTCTCGTAAATTTGTAGCTTTTTTCTTGTAAATTTTCAATTTATTTGCTCATATATTTGCTACATTTGTTAATTTGCAACTTTTTCTAATTTTTTTCCTCAAATTTGTCACTTTTTTGTAAATTTGCAAAATGTTTCTTGCAAGCTTGCACCTTTTTTCAAGTCATTTTACATTTTTTTTTCTTGTAAAAACTTTTTTCCTAAAAAATGTGTGGCTTTTCTAGTGAATTTGTGACTTGTTTCTCATAATAAAAAGTGGCTTTTTTAGTGCCAATTTGCCGATGGCACCGGTGTTCCTGAAAGCTGCTCATCCGCGTTGAACCCATGTGGGGCCCAGCTGGTTTGTGCCATGTGGGCAAACAGAGATGGGGCCAACATGGAAGCCGCAGACCAACTCAGACGGGACCCATAAGACAGCTCAGATTAAACCGATATGGACATGACAGACATTATACAAGTCTCTTCTCTCTTTCTTTGCCACTCTGTAAGTTTTTATTCATGACATATAAATGGCCTGTAAATTTGCAACTTTTTAAAATTCATGTCTTTTCTCATGAAAACTTTTCTAGACATTTTTATTATGAATAGACAGCATTTTCCCCCACATATATTACAGATTTTTTTTCTCATAAATTTGCAACTTTTCCTGTTAGACTTTCTATTTTTTCTTGCAAATTTTACTTTTTTTTTTTCTCAAATTTTCAACTTTTTAAAATAATTTTTGGGGATATTTGCATCCTTTTTCTTTATTCTTCCCTACACACAAATTTATGCATTACAGCTTTTCCTGAAAAATTAAGATGCTTTCCTTTTTGAAAATTAGAAACATTTTTGTAAATTTGAGCAGTTGATTACGTTTCTAAATTTTCCAAAATTTTATGCTATATTTGCAGATTTTCATACAGTTGTGATTTTCACAACCTTTTTTCTTAGAATTACAGCTTTTCTTGAATATTTGTTTTTCCACTTGTAAGTTAAAAACTTTTTTATGTTCGTAACAGTTTTCTCAAAAATGTGACTTTTTCTCATACATTTGCACATTTTTTCCTCATAAAATAGCAGTTTTTTTGTGCTAAATTAGTGATTCCTCCTCCTTAAATTTGCAGCTTTTCTTGTAAACTTTAAGATGATTCCAATATTTTGATCATTTGTCATTTTTTTTTCTTGGAAATGTGGAACTTTTCTCAAAATGTTCATGTTTCGCTCATTCCAGTGAGTCTGAAAGGCCCTAATGTGATGATGCGGTGTCCAGCCGTCTGTCACGTGAATCGCTGCTCCTCCTAGGCACTCAAACAATGATCCAGTGGGAGAAGGAATTTCTGCGCTTCCTCCCCAGACATCTGAAGCTGTAGCAGGTGCTCGGCTCAAGGACATCAGAATCATTAAGGAAAGAGTGTGGAGCACCCCGTCCACTTCACAGCCTTTATTAGTGCATGGACTGACGTCTCGACACTGTCTGTGCCTTCTTCAGAGTCTTTGCACTAATGAACAGTGTAACAATGATCCTCGGGTGGGTCTGCGTCCAGCTTGTGCTCAAGATCAAGGTCAAAGGTCAGCAGGTCTGGGCATTTATGTGATTTCAGAAAAATCAATACTCCTTCATACGCAATTGCCCTAATTCTCACCAAGTGTGTGCCAAATGATCATCAGGTGGGTCTACATCAAGGCTGTGCTCAAGGTCAAAGGTCAGGAAAAGTTATGGACGATTTGATGCTAGTATATGATTTGTTAACTGTCTTTGAGAAAATGTTTCCTGTCATCAGTATTGCCAAACCTCTTTGTCTATAATGCACTTTTGAGAATGGATCTGTAGTATTTTTCCATTTACACTTATTTACTTACATGAACTTACACGAGTTATGAGTTGAACACTTATGTAGTTATTTATTTACTTATTTTAATGTATTTTCTATTCCATTGGTCTTATTCTTTTGTATACTTCCATTTTTTGGCTAGTAGAGCATCTTTAACAAATCCAGTTTCCATCTGAGATCAGAATACTGTGATGTGCATCTGGGGGCCAGGTGGTCAACCAAAAAATGTTATATTTTTTTAAAATATAATATATGTTATATTTTTTAAATGTTTGTTATATTTTTTGTGTTCGAAATAAACTAAACTATCTAAACTAAACTATCTAAAAAAAAAGCACTGCTAAATAACGAAAAAAGGAAATTTACATACAGTAGTGCAAATTTTACTGTAGTTGTTTGGTATATCTATTTTATTTTAATACCTATACCCTCGTGGATGTATTTAATACCCCATAGATTTTTACAAATGGCAGCACGGTGGCGCAGTGGTTAGCACAGTGGCAGCACAGCAAGAAGGTCATGGGATCGATTCCACCCTTGACCATCGTGGGTTCGATCCCGCCCCCAGACCATCGGTGACCCTTCTGTGTGGAGTTTGCATGTTCTCCCCGTGTCTGCGTGGGTTTACTCCGGGCACTCCGGTTTCCTCCCACATGCCAAAAACATGCAAGTTAGGTTAATTGGCATCAAAACTGGGGATTCTAAATTGTCCTTAGGTATGGATGTGAGAGTGAATGGTTGTCTGTCTCTCTGTGTTGGCCCTGTGATGGACTGGCGATCTGTCCAGGGTGTACCCTGCCTCTCGCCCAAAGATGCTGGGATAGGCTCCAGCCCCCCCGCGACCCGAAAGGATTAAGCGGTAGAAGATGGATGGATGGATGGATGGATCAACTCACACAGAGACCAATGTCTTCATCATTAATTAGGAAAAGTTAATGACAAAAACTGGGCTTCCATTAAAGAGTAAATCTGTTCAAAAGGTTGCTGTGACTGGTGCTGCAGTTGAATCAACCGGCTGCAGGTGTGCGGACTAAACTATTTTGCAAATTTTTAAAGGGCTGATCGGCGTGATATAATCAGCACCTTCAAGCCTGAGTCCATGGTCCTCTGCCAGAATAAGGTGGATTGTCCTCTGCGGGTTGGGGACAGACTCCTGCCTCAAGTGGAGGAGTTTAAGTATCTCGGGGTCTTATTCACGAGTGAGGGGAGAAAGGAGCGAGAGATTGACAGACGGATCGGAGCAGCATCTGCAGTGATGCGGACATCGTACCGGTCTGTTGTGGTGAAGAGGGAGCTGAGTTCTAAGGCAAAGCTGTCGATTTACCAGTCAGTCTACGTTCCTACCCTCACCTACGGTCACGAGCTTTGGGTAATGACTGAAAGAATGAGATCACGGATACAAGCGGCTGAAATGAGCTTTCTCTGTAATATTGCTGGACTCACCCTCAGACATAGGGTGAGGAGCTCAGTCATCTGGGAGAGGCTCAGAGTAGAACCGCTGCTCCTCCACATCGAAAGGAGTCAGTTGAGGTGGTATGGGCATCTGATCAGGATGCCTCCTGGACACCTCCCACTTGAGGTGTTTCAGGCACGTCCCACTGGGAGGAGACCCTGGGGCAGACCCAGGACTCACTGGAGAGACCATGTCTCCCAGCTGGTCTGGGAACATCTTGGTATCCTCTCTGAAGAGCTGGAGCAGGTGGCTGGAGAGAGGGAAGTCTGGGCTTCTCTGCTTGAACTGCTGCCTCCGCGACCCGGACCTCTGGAAAAGCGGTAGAAGATGGATGGGAACATCCATCATTACTATTAATGCAAAGTTCAGTGTCTCAAAAGCTTCATTCAGCCAGGGTAAATTTTACTATGACATTAATTAATTAGAAATTGAAAGAATGCAACACAGAAACGTGTTTTCATTTCAAGTTTTTTGTGCTACCCCCTCCCCCCCAGTCCCACACCTCTGGCCCTACTCCTCCATTTTGCACATTCATGGGGAACAGGTAAAATGGAGGGCAGGGCTGGGCGGTCGGGTGAAGCGGTGAATCGGGACACACCCGTTGAAGCAGTTTTCACCAGAAGTGGCTCTGGGCCCACACACAAACCCATTACATTTGGGAGGTGATCCATGAGGGACAGAAGGAGCCTTGGTGGAGGTATGTGCTCTCTGAGTGCTTTTCTAGTTTCACGTTCGTTGCTTTTGTTAGGCCACCGAGCCAGCGTGTCCATGTGGGCCCCAGCAAAGGTTAAACTCGGCTGTCTTATGGGTCCATGTGGGTTTGTCTGCAGGTTCTATGTGGGCCCCATCTGTGTTTTCCCACATGGACTTTACCTGTTCTCAACTTATTTTCTCATAAATTTGCTGTTTTCTGGTAAATTTCTTACGTTTTCCCCTAATTTGATACATTTTTCTTGAAAATTTGAAACTTTCTCATAAATTTGAAACATTTGTTTATTGTAAACTTGCAACTTTTTCTGAAAAATTTGTTACTTTTTTCCTTGTAAATTTGCTATTTTCTTGTAATTTTGTGTTTTTTTTCCATAAATTTGTGACGTTTTTCTTGTAAATTGGGAACTTTCTCAAAAATTTTTAATGTAAACTTGCAACTTTTTTTTCATTAATTTGTTAGGTTTTTTTTTATAAAACAGTAACTCTTGTCTTGCAAATTTGCTTTTTCTTGTAATTTCAGAACTTTCTCCTACATTTGCCACTTATTTTACTGTAAACTTACATCTTTTCTCATAAATTTGTTCCTTTTTTCTTGTAAATTTTCAATGTATTTACTCATATTTTCTACTTTTTTGTTAATTTGCAACTTTTTCAGAGTTTTTCCTCATTTGTGACTTTTTTTCTTGTAAATTTGCTATTTTTTTTTTGTAAATTTGTGACCATTTTTCTTGTAAATTTTCAAAAGACTTTTTTCTCATAAAAGTGACTTTTTTCCCCCTCATAATTTTGCCTCGGGCACCAGTGTTACTGAAACCTGCTCACCTGTTTTAAACTCATGGTAATTTTACTTTTATTCCTGTAAATTTGCAACTTTTCCCCCCTAAACTTTCATTTTTTTTCCTAATAAGTTTGCAGCTTTTTTCCTAGTAAATCTATGCCCCTTTTCTCATAAATTTGCTACTATTTTTTGGTTTTTTTTTATGAATTTGTGACTTTTTTCTTGCAACTTTGTGGTGCTCCACTACGCCACCACTCTGCCATGACAGCCCACATTTAAACTGCTGGAACGCACGTGGACACGCTGTGTGAGTGTGTATATAAGTTTTTATTATTATTATTGACTTTTTATTTTATTATTTTTGTTGCATTACTATTTTTTGTCAAAGCCACGATGAGACGCACTCATTATTTTGTGCACTGTTGCGCGCGCACATTTGGCGCGCGTGCGCGCCGCGTTTGTCAGAGCGTTATCGCGGATCAGCGCCGCAGCTCCAGGACCGGGGTCCGTCACTGCAGCGCCTCAGTCCGCTGCTGGCACAAAACAGCGCAGAGAAGAGGCGCTGTTCCCGGACAAAGTTGCGGCAGGGAAGTGCGGAGTTTAGCAGCCGGCGCTGAAGAGCCGCCGCACGTTGTGACGCCGCCGCTGAGTCCGCAGATGAAAGGAGAAAACGGCTGAAGTTGAATTTCCGCGGGCGTTTCTCGGTAAGAAAGTTTTTGGGTTTCTTTTTAAAGTTGCGAAAACGTGACGTTACGGCGGCTAATTTGTTGCTGTCACATTTATTTCTTTACTCATTGTGAAGAAGAAGCGTTCCCTCCAGCTAACTTAATAAAACAGGCGTCAACTTTAATGACGCCATTTTTAATAACAATGTGTTCACAGGCGGGTTTTAGGTGTGACGTAATTATCAGGAGTTTGATGACAGTGGTGGTGTCAGTAGTCTGCTAATCAGAATTTTATGTAGAATTATATATAGTTTAGTTTGTATATAACTGAGTTTTAACTACAACGCCGAATGTAGAGCAGCTAGACGAAATCATTCAATTAGATCTAAATCTCATCTTACACTTACACTCAAAAATTAATTACAAGCTAATAAGTTTCATGTAATCCTCTGCCTGCAAATGAGCATTTTTATATTTTTTGCTTTGCTGTTTAAACAGCACTTTTTTAATCAGTAAAAAGCTTCCAAATGAAAACGTAAGATTTGCTTAAAGGCATCTTAATTGAAATCCATCTTTGTCTGTGATCTGGTGGAGCAACAAAGATGTTTGCTGGAGGTCCTGATTACACAGGATGCTTCCATACATTAAAGGGATTAAAGAAGGGCTGTGATTAACATGAGGCAGGTTAGCGGTCTCAGAGAGCATCCTCTTCCTCAGAGGAAGCTTATCTGAGGCTGTGATGATGTCACAGCTGGAGCAGGCCTGAAATAACCAGACGTCTCTGTAGTGAGTGTTTCCATGACAACACAGCCTCCCCGTTTAATTGGTGGCTGGCAACTGTGTCTCAAATAATTACTTTGGCTAATAAGGACCAAATATTGGGGGAGGGAGGTAGTGGGTGTTGACTTGCGATATCAAACTTCTCCTCTGGGCATCGCAGATTGACACTTGTAAAGCATTCCCTCTGAGACCTCCAGTGGAGAGGAAATACTGCTTTTGAAATATTCTCCACCAATATTCCTCACTCACATTGCATGATCAAATTAAAGCAGAATAAGCCTGATAAACAGTGGACGGGCATTCAGTTTAATCTTGAATTTTTGAATTTTACTCTTTTAGGGATTTGAGAAAGAGAGGGGGCCTTAAAGATGATGTCCATTGGAACTGACAGCTGAAAAGCATAGAATGAGAGAGGATGGAGCAGACAGACAACCCTGCTTGTGAGAGCAGCAACCCTAATGGGTTTGTCAACAGAGTATTTAATGTTTCTCTGGATGTGGAAAATGAGACCAGCAGTGTTTATATTCAGGAGACTGAGCAGGGAGAGACCCAGGCTGCCTCTTCTCAGACCCCTGTCAAGGACAGGCAGGAGGTCAACCGGAGGCCTCGTGCCACAGGGGGCATCTGGAAGATCTTGAATAGAAAGAGAGCGGTCTCTGAGCTGGAAAGGAGACCCCATTCCATGATCTTGCCAGGAGAAGCTTCCATTCCTAAACTCTCATTTGCTGACAAAGTTCGCTCTTTTAAGAAACTCAAATCCCCTGCTGTGTTTAGAGGGAAGACGGGGAAATTGTCAACTGCTAAGTTCACTAGCTCTTTGGTGGATGAGGAGTCTCTCTGCCATGATATTGGTGCTTCTCAGCAGTCGAACAGCAGCATGCTTAGACACCATGGCAAGAGGCACTCATATGCTGGCTATACAACAGAATTTGACTGTTCGTTTGAAGACATTGATCTCTCAGCTTCTACAGATGGCCATCAAGCCGGTGTAATAGGAGAGGCTGTGATGCAGAATGGCTGTAAACCACCAGAAAAAGTTTATTATGCTAAAAGAAGCCATAACAATGTGGCCAACTGCAGCAAAATCCCTACAGGTTATGAAGAGGCGAACAGTATTGGTAGCCCAAGGAACCACCGCAGAGGAGGAAGGCGACATAAAGATGTGTGGAGTTACTTAAGGAGGATTTCCCTTTTGGGGAAGGCCAATCCTGTCTGCTCGGAGAGAAGCTTCGACTCTGAACTTCCCTCCCTGGACAAAACCATAGACTCAGATTATGGCTCTGTAGACTTTGAGAGTGTCAGAGACTTTCAGCCACCAGTGGCAAAACAGTCAGACACCAAGGGGCACTTTGGTGGCCTCTTCAAATTTTTCAACAGTGTGGCAGAGACGGCCAGAAAATGGCGGACGACATCACGGTCATTCTCACCCCCAGAGGGAGAGAGGATGCCAATGAGCTCCCCACGGGCCCCACACCACACAGGGGACAGTGTTCACAGTGTGTCTCTGACACTTCACAGTGAAGGACTTCCCAAATCCCACCCTATCCCATCATCACCAGTTGCTGCTAAATCCTCACACTCCAATAGTATTGACTGTAAGACTCCGGCACTTGTTGCAGATGGACGATCGCCTAAAGTGGTGCTGAAAGTCGTCAGGTCTTGCCCAGGACCTCAAGCTGTTAATGGCCTTCAGAGTTTAGAAGTTGCAGACAAACCTGGAGACAGAGACACAGACCACAGGTCCAGAACCGTAGCAGAAAATTATTGTCCTCATTCAGGTCTGAACACAGACACTAATAAAACTGAAGCTGAAACTGATCAGCTGAACTGTCTGTGCAAGGAGGAAAAGGTAGAAGGACAGACAGGAAATGAGCAGGATTCCCAGGATGCTCCACTTGACTCCCATCAGCTACAGAAACTGAATGTCCAATCACAACAAGGTGATAAAGAGAGCACAACCAATAGCCTACCTGCGTCAGATTCCATGGAAGAAATATTCAAGGTATGCAGTGTCTTTACATACTATGGGGTTTTGATAAATGCTTTTACTAAAGAAGTCGGTAATTTGCCTTTTTAAGCTACTGCTGTTTCTGTTAGAAGAACGTTTTCGTGTATGATATGTATCATATTTATGTAGTAACCACATTCCATTACAGGCTGTTTACCTCATTATTAACGATGCAGTTGGCATGCTACATGTAATTACTGGCTAAATGCTTAAAAGATCATTCATGTTTCTGCTTTAACCATTGTCATTCTTTTGCTTCCTAAAGTCATCAACAGCAGCCTAGGGTATAAATCATACCATAGGTGAGTGAGCTTTAACTTCCAGCTGTGGTGGTACTGCTGTCAGGGAAAAAGCCCTTGATTTTGAGAGCATAATTTGGGCCCCTACTCTGCTGTTGTCCTTTTGCCCCATCTGTTGGAGAAAAGATGGAATTCAGATGAGTGATAGCAAAGCCACATAATGCCACACTTGCAGTTTGCCCCTTCCTGCCTTGCATTTGTGGCTGGTAAGGAAGCCCCGCGTTTCCCACAGAGATGTGTGACTGCGGCAGCCCCGGGGGCTGGCTGTGTGACACCAGCTTCCCATGAAGGCACCCTTTGCTTCTCACTCCAGTGGAAGAAAGAATGAGTTATCTGGTTCCTAGTCACACCAGCAAGTCAGGACATGTTAGCCGCACTCCTAATGACTAAAATCTGATATGACATCTGAATACTCAGCAGACTTTCATAGGGGTCCGTTATGCAAAGGCAAGGGATTTATGGAGCATGTGCTTTGGGAATGATGCCAATGAGAAGCCTCACAATGATTTAGCAGGGTGTTACCCAGGCATTTATTTTTAGAGTCTCTTATGCTCAGTCAAGAAAATAAGGGCAGTGATGTAAGTTTGTGATTAAAAAGGCATTGCACACAAAAAATGCATATCAGAAATTGTATACTTAACGAAAAATCTGTTTATACGTCATTACAGTTTATGTTTCCATAGTTACTTACTAAAGATTCATTTACCTGATAGATTCATACCCCTGAACCTGATATGACCCCAGCAGCTGTCAGCAGCATAGTTCCAGGTCCTGGCCAATTATCAACACACGCTTTCACATTATCACCTTTACTGGTGTGTTTTCTAAGCCTGTGGTTCCAGAGCCTCATGTTGCTTTTTTTTTCTCCCCGTAACCAGTGGCTCCCTGTGGTTTTCAACCCCCCCCCCCCCCCAAAAAAAGAAAAGACTCGCACATTTATGAGAAAAAAGTTGCAAATTATCAGGATGGGGTCAATTCCAAGTGGAATTTGAGGTAGAATTGAAGGCAAAAGAGCAGAATTTGAATTGCATGTTTTTAAAATGTCAGAATTGGAGTTGGAATTGAGTCATCTGTGCAAGTGGGATTGATCAATTCTGTTTTCAATTTCTGTGATCTCTCAGTGTCTTTTTGCTTGCTGGTGCCTGTCTGTGATGATGAAAGTGTACAGTCATGTGACCATTGCCATAACAACACCCAGGCACAGCCACAGCATCAGTAAGCACAATTGGCTTAGAGCAATACAGTACATGGATAGAAACACCTCTGAAAAGCTAGAAAACAAAATGTAATGTGAAAATCTTTATGCAAAATATAACCTGCACTACTTTGGGCTACTTGGGTGTTATGAAAAGGGGGTTATAAGCTGAGAAACTGGACCTGTATTGGTGGCAAAGAGCCCTACAAGATGTATTCTATTTAAACTTTCCCAAACTAAAATGCTCAGACTAAAGCTGGATTTATGCCCTCTGCGTTGCCCAGCATGCTCCTCTCCAGAGAAGGAGAGGTGTTTGTCGGCAACGCAGACTACAAGAGCTGTGATTGGTCCACTTTGTTGCCTCCTTCACATTTTGTGGTTCCTGCCTCTGTGCCGCTCTGCTCATTCACCGTGGCGCCTCTTCCAAAGCGAGTTGGAAAACAGTGGTTCGAATTAAAAAGAATTTTGAGGAAGTTAGAAGACACAGAACATTATATGACTCGTTCTAACCCCAATAATTACATAGATTGTCAAATGACAGCAGCAGCAGTGGTCAAATGTACAATTTTCTCCAGTTTTCTCTCTTTTCTTTGTGCAGTGATGGTATGAAAAGTTGCTTTTTTAACATTTATTAGCTCCAACTCCATCACAATCTACTCTTGTCCGCCGCTATTTAATAAACAAAAACACATGATGAGCACAAATTCCTCTACACATCAGCAGAAACTCATTTTGGCAGCATTCAAACCAGCACACAAGAAAAAAAATCACTGATCACTCTATTGGCAATGTGCATTCTAAATTGCGTCATGATGCGGGTGCATAAATCCAGTTTAACCCCATAGTTTTGTTTGGATTAGCTAAGTAAAGCTACGGTCACAAATACCCTCACTAACGTCTGCGACCACCATAAGAATGATTTTTGGGCCATTTCGTACGGACTTAGGAGAATTCAGCATTCGTAAACCATTTTTAAGTTCATGGTCAGGTTGATGGTTTTGCCCAAGATTTCTACGAACGCCCCACAAAAACCCCTCATCGTCAGGCAGCTATACAAATGTCATAGGAACAACGTAAGAACCACACAAAATGCTGGTCATAAATATTCCTCAAGAACATCTTAAGTTGTTCTTGAGGGCCCCTTACAGCAGTCGTAGGAAACGCCGTATGAATCCCTGTTCATATGGCGGTTCGTACAGCATGCGTAAGATGGTAGTGAGCTGATCATAAGGTGGAAGTACATCATTCGTAATAGCTCAAGTAGGTTCATTTTGTCTTCTTTTGATTATTTACCTTTTGTTCTTATTAAAGACAAAAATAGAAAGGAGATGATTTTACCTTCTTTACATGTTCAACTGTTCACTATCTGTTCACACTCTTCCTTCTGACGAAGGCTGCAGTGAACAGTCGAAACATGTAAAGAAGGTAAAAACATCTCCTTTCTGTTTTTGTCTTTAATAAGAATAAAAGGTAAATACATCATTTGTGCGACATCTGTGCCAACAAAATGTGCCAAAAACTGCAAAATCTTCCTACCAATGACTTGAGAGTGACACGAGTTGCACAAAAACTTTCATAAGATGGCAGTAAGTACTCCGTAGGAAGATCCCAAGGCACCAGGGCTTGACATTAACATCGGCCAACCGGCCAGTGGCTTGTAGATTTAAGCAGTAGCTAGTAAAACAGCCATACCCACTAGCCACTTTGGCCGGTTGTAGTTTTCTCAAACGGCATCTAAAATAATAAACCTATTGCAATGTGAAACTACAAAACTACAACTGCCGTAAGTACTGTGTTTTTTTCTAATCAGTTTTATTTTTCTCTTCTTTTTCCTAGTGAAAACAGGTAGTGTCCATTTAGGTTAAATCCATCAGCAACTACTAATGATGTCCTGCAGCCATGAAGGGGTGTCCCAATTCACAGGGGCAGGCGAAGGGGTAGGGATAGAAATGAGAATTAGGACGGGCCCAAATCTACCTGCACTTCACTCTCATATTGCAAATATTTTTCTCTACCGTTTTACAGTATTTACTGCTCTTCATACAGTAAATAGTTGAACAGACCGTGTTACTCTTGCTATTTTTATGTATATATAGGGGTAATTAACATTGAAAAAGGTTGTAAATTTAGTTCAAGTAAATTTTAGCATGCCATAGTCCAATCTGATGATATGAAACATAATTTTCCAGCCACAAAATCGTAGCTAGTGAAAAGGCTGAGTGGCATTTAACTGTTAACAAGCAGTCACACTGCTGGTGTGACTGTTTGGCAACAGTTAAATGCCACTGTCTTTATTATGTAGGAAGGGTTGTTGTCACATGTACAGTGGTGTGAAAAAGTGTTTGCCCCCTTCCTGATTTCTTTTTTTTTTTGTATGTTTGTCACACTTAAATGTTTCAGATCATCAAACAAATTTAAATATTAGACAAAAATAACACAAGTAAACACAAAATGCAGTTTTTAAATGAAGGTATTTATTATTAAGGGGAAAAACAATCCAAACCTACATGGCCCTGTGTAAAAAGTGCCCCCCCCCCCATTAAAACATAAATTAACTGTGGTTTATCACATCTTTGGAAAGCCGAGTTCAATTTCTGTAGCCACACCCAGGCCTGATTACTGCCACATCTGTTCTCAATCAAGAAATCACTTAAATAGGACCTGCCTGACAAAGTGAAGTAGACCAAAAGATACTCAAAAGCTAGACATCATGCTGCGATCGAAAGAAATTCAGGAACAAATGAGAAACAAAGTAATTGAGATCTATCAGTCTGGAAAAGGTTATAAAGCCATTTCTAAAGCTTTGGGACTCCAGCAAACCACAGTCAGAGCCATTATCCACAAATGGCGAAAACACGGAACAGTGATGAACCTTCCCAGGAGTGGCCGGCCGACCAAAATTACCCCAAGAGTACAGCGACGACTCATCCAAGAGGTCACAAAAGTCCCCACAACAACATCCAAAGAACTGCAGGCCTCACTTGCCTCAGTTAAGGTCAGTGTTCATGACTCCACCATAAGAAAGAGACTGGGCAAAAATGGCCTGTATGGCAGAGTTCCAAGATGAAAACCACTGCTGAGCAAAAAGAACATAAATGCTCATCTCAGTTTTGCCAGAAAACATCTTGATGATCGCCAAGACTTTTGGGAAAATACTTTGTGGACTGACGAGACAAAAGTTGAACTTTTTGGAAGGTGTGTGTCCCATTACATCTGGCGTAAAAGTAACACAGCATTTCAGAAAAGCAACATCATATCAACAGTAAAATATGGTGGTGGTAGTGTGATGGTTTGGGGCTGTTTTGCTGCTTCAGGACCTGGAAGACTTGCTGTGGTAAATGGAACCATGAATTCTGCTGTCTACCAAAAAATCATGAAGGAGAATGTCGGGCCATCTGTTCCTGACCTCAAGCTGAAGTGCATTTGGGTTCTGCAGCAGGACAGTGATCCAAAACACACCAGCAAGTCCACCTCTGAATGTCTTAAGAAAAACAAAATGAAGACTTTGGAGTGGCCTAGTCAAGGTCTTGACCTGAATCCGATTGAGATGCTGTGGCATGAACTTTAAAAGGTGGTTCATGCTCAAAAACCCTCCAATATGGCTGAATTACAACAATTCTACAAAGATGAGTGGGCCAAAATTCCTCCACAGCGCCGTAAAAGACTCATTGCCAGTTATCGCAAACGCTTGATTGCAGTTGTTGCTGCTAAGGGTGGCCCAACCAGTTACTAGGTTTAGGGGGCAATCACTTTTTCACACAGAGCCATGTAGGTTTGGATTTTTTTTTTCCCTTAATAATAAACAGCTTCATTTAAAAACTGCATTTTGTGTTTACTTGCGTTGTCTTTGTCTAATGTTTAAATTTGTTTGATGATCTGAAACATTCAAGTGTGACAAACATACAAAAAAATGAGAAATCAGAAAGGGGGCAAACACTTTTTCACACCACTGTATCCAGGGGCCCTCACACTAGCCAGTCAACCTTTGAACACTTGAGCAAATCTTACGAGCAGTTCAACACTTTTATAAATAATCACTGAATTTTGCCACATCACTCATTATAATTCTCAGATGTCACGGAGAGTTGATCTGTAGTAATCATGAATAAGTTCCATCAGTAGAAGTCTGTAGTCATGGATTTGGAATTGATGGATTCGGAATTAGAACTCAGCTTGAAAGATATGCATTAATTGGAATATGAATTGATCATCTAAATATCAGTGGAATTGAAAGCAGAACTGGAATTGTGAAATTAGAATTGATCCCATCCTTGCAAATTATTGTGAATAAAGTTGCATATTTATTTTTTTTAAAAAAAGCAAATTTACATAAAAAAACAATGGAAACTTAGTTGCCTTAATGTTGCTTTCTCTTTCATGGTAAAGCTTTCTAAGCCATGTTCGAAGCAATTGCTGACATCTTAGTTTAAAGGTCTGATGACACGATTTTGACATTTTTTAGCATGTTGTGTAAACCCAAAAGTCGTTGTCGATGATCAATATAATATTTACAACTGTACCTGCATAAACTAGTTATCATCAAAAAACAGCAGCCGCTGACTGGACTGTGGTGCCACCCACCAAATTAAGGGCGGCAACCCCATGATGTAAGCGGGAGAACAGACTCCAGTGTTGTTGACTGGAATGACAGCAGCTTTGTAGCTCACAGTTTCTCTTGTTTTAATTTTACGGCTATGCCTTCGCATTGTGTCGCAATCTTAGATAAACAGCAGGCCGTGAAAGACCACATCACATGCTTCAGCTCCAACTGTCATAAGCCTCCTCGTGTGCTTTTACGCAGGAGGAGTGCACGAGGAGGGGAAGGATTAATTTAATAGATTTATGTGCAGCTTTGACCTAATTTCTCTGATCGCATGCTGATATCTCGCCGGTCCGGCCATGTCCCCTCTCTCATTATCACCAGCTGATTCAAACTCCCGCTGATCATCTTTCCCGGTCCTCGCCCAGGTGCTTCTCATCACACCATCACCAGCAGTGCGTGTACTTAGCGGCCGTTTGCCAGTCACGCACTGCTGGTCCATAGTATTGTCATCTGTGCTATTAGTCTGCCAGTATTTTCAGCACTCTCACAATGTTAGTCACTCCATGTTTGCCGTGGTTCTCGTGTGTCCTTGAAGCGATGTCGGCTCTGGGGCGCAACTGTGGCTAACACGTCTCCTCTCATTCGTTCTCTGGGTGATGCCTGCCCCCGAACGCCATCAGTAAGTGTGTTTGTGTTTTTTGTACGTCTTCACCTTTTTTGGGAATTATCTGTCTTTCTGTATGAACCCTGCACGTAAATCCTCGTTATTTCATCCTCCCTCTCCATGCCCTGCATAAGAGCGCACAGAGGGTCATGATGAATGAATTTACACGCAGAATTCACCACAGCACATGTATTGAACATAAGAATGATGACAACAGTTCCTGAAAAGGTGAAGACTTACAAAAATAAACAGAAACACTTATAGTTGGCGTTCAGGGCCAATATCGTCCAGCGAACATGGAGAGGAGACGTGTTAACCATGGTTGCACCCCAGGGCCGATATCACTTCAAGGGGCGCAACAGAACCACGGCTGTGTGGAGTGGCTAACACGTCATGATAGTGTTGGCAATATTGGCTGGCTGACAACACGGCAGATGATGCACACAAAACATGAACAGCTGACTGTCAAAGAGAGAGGGGGCGTGGTCGGACCGGCGAATCTTGGACAGTGCCCACCTGAAAGTGGGTCAAAACGCACATAAAACACATGTACAAAACAAAAACAACAAGAACTCAAAATATAATCCATAATAAACCTGATGCCTGAGCCACAGAGAAACCACTGCTATGATTTTATTGAAAAATCGGGTTTAAATAAATTATATATATGAACAAATAATTTGTTGCAATATCTGTAACAAAAGCATAACATTCAGTGTTCCCCTGCCGTGTGTTTGTCGCTGCTGCTGCGGCGGGCATGTGTGCCTCTCCACCGTCACTCTCTGAGTCTGACTCGCTAGGCACGATGCCCGCTTGGCACGGCTCAAACCTATACGGTCTGATGCCCCCAGATTCTTCATTGTCATCCAATTCTTCGGAACTATAATCGTCTGAAGATTGGACAACACAAACCAATTCCAGACTACATGTGCTGGAACCATCATCAATGTTTTCTACCGCTTCCATCCTGTGTGTACAATGGGCAGCCAAGTGCTGTGTGGCTGCACGGTGGCGCAGTGGTTAGCACTGCGGCAGCACAGTTTACCCTTGGCCAGGGGATTGTGGGGATCGTGGGATCGTGGGTTCGATCCCAGCCCCCGACCAACAGTGATCTGTGTGGAGTTTGCATGTTCTCCCCGTGTTGCGTGGGTTTACTCCGGGATTTCTCCGGTTTCCTCCCACATGCCAAAAACATGCATGTTAGGTTAATTGGCTGTTCTAAATTGTCCCTAGATATCTGTTTCCTATAGGCCCTTAGAATAGAGGGTTAGTATTAATGAAAGCGCTTTGAGTGGTCTTTGTGACTAGAAAAGCGCTATATAAGTGCAGGTTAGTTAGTTAGTTCTGTCGATGACGTTACAACATGGCTGGGGGGTTTTCCAGCCACTGATGCAATTGGTGACGTGGCACTCATGAAAACGTTGGATATTGGCGTGAAACTAAGCCTATTTGACTTAGAACTGCACAGACCAACCTATTTTGTCATATTGTATTATGTGTTGAAAAATTACATCAAGTCAAAAATGTATCATCAGACCTTTAAAGATTGCTACTTTGAAGCTGAAGTGTATTTATGAATGTCAGCATGCAGTTGTGTAAGAATTATCTGTAGTCACTGGCAGCCTGATGACATATTTTTAAAGATACATAAAACGTGACCACAAACAAATGATCATACAGTATCTAACAAATTTATAATCAGGAAATAACCATATCGATTCCGACCACAGACACCAGCTGAGGGGTGATATGAACCTGACACAGCAAAATTATCTTTTTTTTCTGCTATCAGGTTAAGCGGTGGGATTAGCATAAACTTGGCAAGAGAACAATCATCACATGCATAAAGTGGGAAGGTGTTATCTGAATTTTTTGGGTTCTGCTAATTTAAGTTTTAGAACTCAAGAGATATTAAAAATATTTATTAAACTCACTGGAATTTAAAAAAAAAAAAACAGGTCTACAACCTGGATGATTAAAACATGAATCTGCACAACTCAAGAGATGCACGAAATAAGATGTCACATTTGCACTTTAGCCTGTATTTAGGTAGGGGGATATTCTATTAGCACCACTAGTTTCTTGTAGTAGTTGTTCTCTAAACGTAAACTGCCGTCAGTCTTGGCACTTGGTTAGCCACTGATGCATTACAGCTGTTGGTAGAATCTTTTAAAATAAAATATGAGGTTTCATATGTTGTTGAATCTACAGAGCCATTCTCCCCAATTCCCAACACAAGAAATGCATTGTTGCACCTTAATCTGGGCCAAACTGCTGAGTATCTGTGCCAATCACAGCTGTGTGAGCAGATTGCCAGCCAGACAGGCAGCAGTGTAAGACAAGCGGGCCCAGCCTTGCCTCACTCTAGCACAGAGAAGACCTCTGTACCTCACAGGCGCCTGCACCACCGTCCTCGCCCAGCCTCAGTTGCCCTGGACCTGCGGAGACCCAACCCGGACCGAGAGCTCTACACCACGCATTACAGCGAGGTCGGCTCACTGTGTCGGCGAAGACGCAGGCCTGCTCCCACTGTGCTGTACTCTCCAGGGCAAAGACGGACGGCTGCCCGGTCCAGACCCTCCTCTGTCATAGAAACCAGTGTGACTAGGGAGACGCAGTCCACGGAACTGCAGCACAGAGTAAGATGTTAACACAGGCATTCATGCACGCATTCACTAAAAACCAGCACGAAAAGATGGATGTGCACATCTAAGTCCAAATTAATATATGTGTTGAATGTACATGTAAAGATAGTATCTTAAACAGAATGGCCAAGTCTCAGTAGTAGTCTCCACCAACTCACTGATAAATATAGGACAAGGCCAAAATGAATCAGAGTTGAAGGGCAGCCCAGTACGAACCCAGTATGTATGCACTCATCTGCTGTTAGCTGCTACAATCGTGCTTTACTTCATTTAAGGACTTTTCTTTCGTTCTTTCTTTCTTGTGCCTTCCGTTGTCCCTTCTGTCTCTTTCCCTCCTTCTCTCACAGTCTTTCTCTGTGGCCAATTTTCTGCCTCATCGCTTCCATAAGCTCTGCCTCTCATTGCCCTAACTCAGAGTCAGTTCATTCTAACCTGAGAGGCTGCCTGGTTGGCATGATGTATAGTCTCTCGTAGTTTGCTGCAGGGCATGCATACTGACCAGTGCACCAGAATAGACTTGCTGGATGTGAAATACTTTTAATTTGCTGTGGAAAAAAGGGGAGCGAGGCACTAATGTGAAGGGCAGGAGGGTGTGTGTGCTGTATTTTGAGTGTGTGCAGTGAAATAACAGCAGGTGGAACACAGGAGATGTCCTAACTTCTAAGTACCCTCTAGGCCTTGTCTCGCCCCCCGGGTGTGTCGCCATCAGAGCCCCCACATAGAGCCTCTCTCCAGCGATGTCGCTCCCTGCCGCTACCCCCCAGCACTCTCACTGCCTTGGCGCTGCTTCTCCCTCAGCAAGGTACCTTAACTTTTTTCTTTTTTTTTGCATCCATGCATAGCATATCATAAATGTCTGTCTGTAAAATGTGTCTGATTTGTCGTTCAGTCACCATGGGTCAGTCGTCATCCTCTGTACGTCTACGGCCTGCAGGGTCTGGTAGCTGCAGGAGGAGGAGGCTGTTAAGACCTGGGTCCGAACCTCTGCAGGTCAACATGGTGAGTCAGGCATGCCTCTTTAATGCACATGCATAGAAAAGTTCACGTGGTCAATAGATTTTTGTGTTATTTTGTCAGAATTCCAATAGAAGACCCACTGACAGGGTCATAAACCTGGTAGTCATCTTTCCCGCGCCTCGCCCAGGTGTTCCCAATTTGCCACGCCAGCAGCGTTTGTACTAAATCAGCTCTTTGCTAGACAAACACCGCTGAACCATTATGTGTGTTAGATGGTCGTTCTCTGCCGTCTAACCACCACGTCTACTAAAGGACTGCTTCTGTGTGCGCTCACTGGGAGACTGGGATTTCTCGGACTGCCCCCCTCATTGTGAGTAAACTGTAATGTGTCTTTTCGCCGCTGTGCTGCTACGCTTTCCGCAGCGTTCCCTCCGTGCAGCACAGCCGCTACGCCTTGGCTGATTGCCCAGTTAATTCTCTGGTGTGTGTGTGTGTTGGGCGTCCTGAAGGACTCTTTAGTGTACCTGAGCTGTCTTGTCTTTTGTGTGTGCCTTTTTGTATTAATAATTGTGTGTTTGGTGTAACCCTGCACTTTAAGTCCCTTTGTCCTTTTTCTCCTCCTCCGAGTGCGGTTGAGAAGCGCACAGGGAGTTCATGACAAAGAAGGCTGTGCACAGGAGATGCCCTCACAATCTGACAGATTTGGAGCATTTTTGCAAAGAAGAGTGGGCAAATATTGCCACATCAAGATGTGCCACGCTGATAGACTCCTACCCAAAAAGACTGAGTGCTGTAATAAAAGCCAAAGGTGTTGCAACAAAGTATTAGTTTAAGGGTGTGCATATTTATGCAACCAGGTTATTGTAAGTTTTTTATTTTCCCCTTAAAAGATTTCAGTTTGTTTTTCAATTGGGTTGTACAGGTTATAGGTCACATTAATGGTGGAAAAAGTTTTGAAATGATTTATCTTGGTCTCATTTTTTACATCACAAAAACCTGGCATTTGAACAGGGGTGTGTAGACTTTTTATATCCACTGTACATATCCATATGGTTATTTAACAGCATTTGATAAATTACTACTGTTCCTGAGGGCTAAGCTGTGATCAGTTATTTTATATTGCCTCATGTTAAAATGCAGTATTTTATGTTTGACGTAACCAATATCACCCTGGGATTTTGAACTCTAAAAAAAGATAAAAGCTGCACTTCTGAGGAAACAATGCAAATGTGCAAGGGAAAAAAAAAGAATTTTCATAAGAAAATCCACAGAGTTGAGAAGTTTTAAATTTATCATCTGTGCCTGTACACAAATATTCAATTATCTGACTATTTCTTCATTACCCTGGTGGTAGGTTTTATCAAATTGAATATTTGGATATTCGCTTTTTCCTTCTAACTGCTTGATTTTAATAAAGAACCATTACAAATTTATCCTAAATCAGGCACATTTGGGAGATGCGCATCACAAGTTCATGTGACAAAAGTATGAACTTGATGATAAAGTTACAAAATATACTAAAAGTAACTAATTTACAAGAAAAAGGTTGCAATAGAACAAGAAAGCATTTCCAATTGCATATTTATTGTCAAAAAGAATAAAATTAACACAAAAATCCCCTACAGTTTGCAAGAAAAGTTGGACATTGAAAAAGGCTGGGTTCCATATTTACTGTATTAGGAAAATGTGGGAAATTCAAGGGAAAACCCCCCCCCACACCATGTCACGAGGGGGAAAGAACAAGCAAATTAATAATTAACAAGACAAAAACTAAAAATTCATAGGAAACCTCTTAAAAACTTGAGAAAAATTTGGCCGATTAGCATGAATTTGTATATTCAAAACAAAAAAAACCCTCACCTTTTGCTGTTATATGTCACTTTTTACTTGGCTGTTGTACCTTAATTTTAAGGCTCAAGACATTTTGTTCCTCTGTGACAAATTTGTCAACTCAAGTGCATTAAATAAGGAAACGGGAAGAAGTTGTTTTGCATGAACTGCAGTAATCTGTACACAAAAAACTTAATTAATGTTTAATATGCTGTAAAGGACATTAATATATTTTTGCAATGGGTGTGGGTTTGATATAGTTCGTGTTTGAGTTGTTAATGGTGAACAGTTTATTGTAAGATGAGTGGATTGTACCAACTGGCATTGCACACTTTGATTATTAAAAACCAGAGAGTGAACATTTTGTAGGTGAAGCAAAAATTACTACATTTAACAGAAGGTGCGATTGGATGGTTGTTTTGTGTTACGTTGGGCACATACTGTTGTGTTTTTTTTTGTTGTTTGGTTTTTTTTTTTTGGTGTTACTCTTGGGCCATCTGGAAGCCGCCTGTCAAGAGGGGGTTACTGTCTGGATGTGGATTGGGCCCCATGTTCCCACCTGGAGTTGTGGCTTTGTTCCTTGTTGCCAGGGCATGGGCCTCAGCTCACGTCCTCCCTTTGAGTTTGTTTTTGGGGTTTGCTGTATTTTTGATTATTCATTATTTTGTTTGCATTTGTGTTCCGTAGGATTTGTCCCATGCTCGGTCCTCGGTTGGTCATTATTATTTATTATTATTATCTTGGTGTTCATAGTCTCCTCCCCTGGTTCATTGTCATTATGTCTCATGTTTATCCCCTGTCAGTAATTGTCTGCTCATCCTAGCTGTCCTGTTTTCCCATACCGGTCGTCATCGTTTCCCCAGGTGTTTGTTGTCAGTCATGATTGGTCTCTCCCATCTGTCCTGTGTTTGCTGTCCTTGTTGGTATTCATGTGATTACACACTTCAGTTCTGCCCAAGTTTTTGCCAAAGCTTGTTTTACCCTTTTGCCCTGCTTTGCATGTTTTTTTTTTTTCAGCTTACAAGTTGTGTTTTGTTTTCTTTAATAAAACTCGCAAACCAAGTTCCTGTGTGTGGGTTTTGCATTCTGCCCCGGAGGGGCTCAATCATGACAACTGGGTGCACAGGTTAAATGTGGGACCCTCACTTCTGGCTTATGTTTTTGGGGTCAAGAAACTCAAAGATCAAAGTCAGGAGGTCATGAGCCTGGAAAACCAACGTGGACTACAGTATGTCACTGATGAATATTCTTGCATAATATACTGTATCTCTGCTCGTATCTTCTGGACTGTTGTTAGAGACTGTAGAAGAGCATCTCTGTTGAGTGCAGTTCTAATTAAATCACTTGGGTGTGCTGTCACAGTGGACAGATGAATATTAACTGTTTAGGTGTACCTGGTGTGATGAAATCCATGGGAACTATCTGTGAGTTTTTATCATTTTGAAAAGCTCCAGAGTATGCTGGAGTAACTCTGCTTAGGCAGTGAAACCAGGAATTGAAATGCATGTGCACATAGACTAAAGAGGATTTTAGTGTAAATACAGAGATGCCTGCCTGTAATATAGTGAAGGGATGGAGAGCTGTATCAAACATCTATCCACCCCGTAAACCATTAATCAAATCACTTCTACTTTCCTTAAGCAATTATTTGATCAACTCAAATTAGGTATCACCTAAGGGCTATATGCTTTAGATTTATTTATGTGGTCAGTTATTGCTTTGTTAAGAAATATACATTATTATACAACAGTTAGTTCTGGCTGAGCAATTTGATTGGACAGTAGGGATTCCAGGAGTTACTAAAATCCACAATAATTGCACTCTAATGTTTCACTGGATACTGTATGTACAGTATCACTTCACTGTACTATCACTGCCGAGAATGTTCATGTTTTTAAAAGCAGGCTCAAGACCTACTATTTTAACCTTGCTTTTGACTGTTTCCTATTTTAATTGTATTAATTTATGATTTTAAATCTACTTTATGTTGTTCTGGTCACAGTTATTTATTTTATTAATAATTATTAATGCTTTTGAATTTATGTCTGTATTTAAATGTTTTATTCTTTTAGTTATTTTAACTGTCTAGTCTTTTTATCAACAAATTATCTTATTATTTATCACTGATTGTTTTATTTTTTTATCATCCTGTCCAAGCTTCAACGTTTCCTCATGGAGGGCCCTTCCACAGGGAATTGTGTTTGTTTTCTGGCTGCAGGGTTCTGGCCTGTGATTGCCCTGATCTGTCCGACTGAGGGGATCGTGCACTGCAGCGCCGCGCCTGTGGTGTCGACCCCTCGGACTGGACTTGGGCGGTCTCAGAAGTGGCTCCTTGTAGCTGTGGACTCGGCCCTTTCCCTGGTGGTGACGGCTCCCTAGTGATGGTGCTTCCTCACTTGGATCCCCGGTGCTCAGTCATGTCTCACATAGACAAAAGTTTGTGTGTGTGTGTATGTGCGTGTATGTATGGACGTCTGTGCGTGTATGTGTATGGCAAGGTTAATTGTGTTTTACTTTAATGTGTGAAGCACTTTGTGTTGCAACCTTTGTATGAAAAGTGCTATATAAACAAAGCTTTGATTGATTGACTTTGCTTCAAACGTGTTCATATAACCGTTAATTACTAACACAAATTCACTGTCAACTACAGTAACTCTCAGTGACAATTGCAATACTGTGTTGAATATCTTAATTTCCACAGTGAGGCACTGTTTGAAAAGATTTCTTACCTGACCCGGAAGTCCCACCTTTTTGAAAAAAGCTGTATTCAGTTTACAGTCTGCCTTTGTATAAATAATCATGAAGCTATTTCACGTCAGTTTAAAAAAATAGGTAGTGCTAAAGTTTGATTTATTGTCTTGATTAACAAACCTCAATACCTTTGAGGTGATGGACTCTTAGTTTCACCTGAAAATGCAAAGAAAAGCAAACGAAGTGTGCTAAATCGCTAGCATGCTAACTACTAGCTACTGGCATTGGCTACGTTTTGATCTCAGGTCTTCTGTGGTACCAACTGAACAGGAATATTTTATAAACACATTACTTTTGCACTTGACAATATTTAATTTGTTTGAGGCTCACTGGGACAAAATGCAACCAGTCACAGAGGCCAAAAGAGAAGCACTGCTGGCTCACAAGCAGAACCCTTGCCCTGGCACACGCGACGCCCTTCAAGCAGCGAGGAGCAAGGCCCAACAGATTGCCCGCCGTTGCACCAGTGAGTACTGGCAGAACCTGTGCACCAACATCCAGGTATCTGCCGATTGTGGATATGCCTAAGGAATGTATGAGGGCTTCAAAACAGCTATTGGCCCCACAAGCATCAAAACAGCACCGCTCAAAGCTAAGACAGGCAAAGCCATCACTGACAAGAGCAAGCAACTCCAGTGTTGGATCGAGCATTATCTTGAATTGTACTCGACCCAGAACATCGTGACAGATGTTGCCCTCAAAGCCTTGCCTGGCCTACCAGTCATGGAGGAGCTTGACGAAATGCCCACGCTGGAAGAGCTCAGCAAAGCCATAGACTGCCTTGCCTGTGGCAAGGCTCCAGGGAAAGACGGTATCCCCCCAGAAGTTCTGAAACACGGGAAAACAGCCATCTTACAACCACTATATGATCTCCTCTGCCTTTGCTGGGAGCAAGGTCACATTCCCCAAGATGTGAGAGATGCCAACATAGTCACGCTGTATAAGAACAAAGGTGACCGCAGTGACTGCAACAATTACCGCGGCATCTCTCTTCTGAGCATAGTTGGTAAAGTCTTCGCCCAGGTCACCCTGTTCAGCCTGCAGAGCCTCGCTTTGCGAGTCTATCCTGAGTCCCAGTGTGGCTTCAGAGCCGGAAGGTCCACAGTGGGTATGATCTTCTCCCTCCGTCAGCTGCAGGTGAAATGTCGAGAGCAGCAGCAGCCATTGTTCCTTGCATTCATGGACCTGACCATAGCCTTTGACTTAGTTGAAGCGGGCTCTTCCAGATCCTGTGAAAGATTGGTTGTCCCCCAAAGCTCCTTGCAATCATCTCCTCCTTCCACATGGACATGCATAGTACTGTTTGCTTTGATGGAGCCGCCTCAGATGCCTTCCCAGTCAGCAGTGGAGGGAAGCAGGGTTGCGTTCTAGCACCGACTCTCTTTGGGATTTTTTTCTCAATGCTCCTCCACTACGCCTTCGCCGACTGTCCTGAAGGTGTCTACGTCCACACGAGTTCAGATGGAAAACTCCTCAACACCACAAGACTTTGTGCTAAAACTAAAGTCTATGAGGTCCTCATACATGAGCTGCTGTTTGCAGACGACGCTGCTCTAGCATCGCACAGCGAGGAGGGCCTGCAGCACCTGGTCGACAAACTGTCCCACGCCTGCAAGGAGTTTGGGCTCATGATCAGCCTTAAGAAAACCAATATCATGGCACAAGATGCTGTCTCCTGTCCTGTCATTACCACTGACAACACACAGCTGGAGGTTGTGGACACCTTCACCTACCTAGGGTCCACTGTTTCAAACACGCTCTCGCTGGACACCAAGATCAGCTCCAGAATCGCCAAAGCAGCTGCTCTCATTGCCAAGCTCAACAAGCGTGTGTGAAACAACAATCTGCTGAGTTTGAAGACCAAGCTACTCGTATACCAAGCTTGCGTCCTGTCCACTCTCCTGTACAGCAGCGAGTCCTGGACAGCCTATGCCAGGCAGGAGAAGAAGTTAAACGGGTTCCATCTCCGCTGTCTTTGGCGCCTTATGCACATCAAGTGGCAGGACGGAGTCCCCAACACCAAGGTCCTTGAGCGCGCTGACTTGCCAAGCATCCCTGAATTTCTCAGCCAGAGACGACTCCGGTGGCTCAGTCATGTGCACCGCATGGAGCCTGACCATCTGCCGAGAGAAATCCTTTACGGAGAACTGCGGGTGGGTGTCCGCCGTGTGTGCCAACGGTGGTTGCGTTTTAAAGATGTCTGCAAACGTGACATGCGGTGTGTGCAGATCAATGCCAGTAACTGGGAGGTTATTGCCAAAGATCGAGCCACCTGGCCCCACAGTGTCAAAGAGGGTGTTCTCAAGATGGAAGCGAACACGAGAGTCCAGATGGCGACAAAGCGTGTGGCGAGGAAAGGACGTGCAGCATCAGCACGTGCACCATCAATCTTCATCTGCGCCAACTGCTCCAAAGACTGCCACTCAAGGATTGGGCTGTATAGTCATTCCAGGCGCTGCTCCAACCCTTGACACACTAACCATTGCCTCTTCGAGACGAGGATACCAGAGAAAGAGAGAGACTTTTGCACTTGACAATATTTAATTTGTTTACGTGTGTGAAATGACAATAGACGTCTTCATACTGCTTGAGAAGTTTAGCAACAGTTACTGGTTACATTTAGAAGGGACTGTTTTTTTCTCAGCTGCGCAAAATAACTGGTTAAACAAACAAATCATAATATTTTGTCCAGTATTGCTGTCATTTAATAAATTGTGCTTGTGGAACCATTGTATAAAAGCAACATTACACTCGAGGTCGTTACGGTATCATGAATATACTTGGGCTTTTGACGTATCACAATTACTATATTCATTGATACTGTACTCCATCTTGTGTAATATTGCTTAAATAGTCAATAGTATCACTAAAATATTTTTGTCTTACCTAATTTAACAATCTTCAAACACTGAGCCATGATTATGATGTCTTTACAGAGGTCATTGTTTTTGAAATAGTCTGAGGGTTAAATAGACTCTCTGGGAGATGACCGCATTATATTAATCGGGTTAAGCACTTCATTCTTGTAATAGTGACGTCTGCTCAGATGTTAAACTTTGAGCTAGTTGCCAAAGGTCGTTTGAATAAAAGAAACACGGCTGCATTTAGACTTTGATTATAACTTTTCCTTGCTGATCTAAACAGTGTTTGCGAACCACTGCACGCTGTTGCCATGACACTCTCTGGCTCTTGTTCATCTTCTTGCTTCTATCTTTAGGCAGCCTTTTTAAGCATGAGCTAAATAGGGAAAGTGTGTGGGTGAGCAAGCGAGAAAGGGGTGGGAGAGAAGGGAAGAGAGAGATGCTCCCTTTGTCGTGGTCCTCCCTCGGGGTAGGGACACATAATGCTGGTGGTGTCTTATGTGCGCTTGAATGAGGGAGAGAAGTTAATTTGTTGTAAGCCTGAATGCTGGGATTTAAGGGGAAAAAAAGATAAAGGTTGTCTCGATTGTCATTGTATTTGTGAGCAGTGGAATTTGAGTTGGCTCATTAAAAATAGCAGTAAAGCATGGGAATGATAATGCATTATAATGCTGGACGGTGGCTGTGATGCAGTGACATGGTTGAATATATGGACCATATAAAGTCGTCATGGTTGGATCTGCTCTTTGTGATACCATGTAAGGTATATTACAGTCCTCCTGTTTGGATGCCGACTGGATCCTAGAGGCCGCAGGCAGAGAGAAAGCATTCTCACTGCAGTGGATTAACTGCTAATGCTGACGCCTCTCTTTTGCCTTTGATTTAAACGGAATTCTCTCTCCTCTCCTCTCCTCTCCTGATAAACTACAGCACTTTAACTCCTATGCAGATGAGAGGACAGTTTCCTGTGTTACTAATGCTGTGCCTGAAGCTCTGCTGTCAACTTGTCAGAAAGGGGGTGACTGTCTTATTAAGTGCTTCATACAGATTAAGACTTTCAACAGAAATCTTATATGATTAAGTTTGGGTCTGCCTGGTCATAACCATGTTACGCAATGCTGTCTATTTATTATGAATGCATGAGTCAGCAGCCCGTGGTTAGTTGGACAAATTTTTAAAAAGGACATTCTGAGTTAAATGACTCCCAATTGCCACTTTTACTCTGGTAGTGGGAAGCACTAGTGCTCAGTATTTATATTTGTTGATTCTGTTTGTTTTTGTGTCCTAGGCCTTTAGCCTCCATGTAACACCCTCTACATAACGCTCCAATACACACACACACACACACACGCACCCTTCTCATGCTCTTCTGATGTATTGGGAATTCATCTGTCAGGATCCATGAGTCATTGCATTGACAACTTCATTATTTGGTGAGGAATGAATCGTGCCAGCCAGCGATATCTCTCTCAAACATACTGTGAATGTGCAGCATTTTGTTTCATCCGTGGCTTTGTTTTTGTCCTGTGAGAGAGAAACCATGGGAATAGGTCTTCCTGAAAATAACTGCATGCATGTATGTGTGGTCTGCACATTCGGAGCCACTGGCAACCTAGAATCCTTTATCATTGTTCATTCAACATTGTTCCTCTGTCAAGGTGCACGCTTGAGCTGCTGTGACTTACTACTGCAGCCACCAGCTATAACCCTGCTTTTTTTAGGTTGGGCTGGGATCTGATAAAGAGTAGTGCCACTGACTGAATCTAAGGAGGCGGTTGTGTCAGAGCCTCCCTGGGCTCTTTCCTCCTAAAAACTAGTTTCTGCCTTTCAGGTGCATGTGTGTGTGTTTGTTAATGGTGCGTACACGGCCACGTGACTCCATGCTTACATGCATGCGATGTCTGCTGCTGCATATCAGTGAAAGAGCTGCAGAGAGACTCGGGGCCTTTCTCTTACATAACTGTAGAGAAAGTTGTCTTTGCTCCCAACAAAACCCATTTTCACTTTTCAGATGGCTGCATGTTCCCAGGGACTGGGAGATGAGTGCTTTGTATTAATTCTCTGACTCACTAGAGTATCCTAATTTACAGTGTCTCCACATTGTACTCTATATTTTGTCATATCACGCATGCGTGTGCAAGCGCGGATTTGTGTCTCTGCTTCCTGGCACGTATCTCATCAAAGCCAGTATTTCTACCATCTCACCATTCAATCAAAGCACTCTGATACAGAAGACTGTGCTCCCTGCTAGACCCCTATTTTTTTAAAGTTTGCAACACACACACACACACACACACACACACACACACACACACACTGAGGCTCTTTTGGTCTACTTCACTTTGTCAGGCAGGTCCTATTTAAGTGATTTCTTGACTGAGAACAGGTGTGGCAGTAATCAGGCCTGGGTGTGGCTGGAGAAATTAGACTCAGCTTTCCAAAGATGTGATAAACCACAGTTAATTTATGTTTTAACGGGGGGGGGGGGTCACTTTTTCACACAGGGCCATCCATGTAGGTTTGGATTTGTTTTTTCCTTTTAACAAACACCTTCATTTAAAAACTACGTTTTGTGTTTACTTGTGTTATCTTTGTCTAATATTTAAATCTGTCTGATGATCTGAAACATTTAAGTGTGACAATCATACAAAAAAATGAGAAATCAGGAAGGGGGCAAACACTTTTTCACACCACTGTACAGTATATGATGAAAACTAGAAAAGCACACAGAGAGCACTTACTGTACCTCCGCCAAGGCTCCTTTCGTCTGTCATGGATCACCTCCAAAATGTAATGGGTTTGTGGGCAGGCCTAGAGCCACTTCTGGTGAAAACTGCATCAAAGTCTGTCCAGTAGTTTTGGAGTACTGTTGCTAACACACTGTGAGACGATAAGAGCCTTGGCTGAGGTTTGCATTCTCACATCATCACCCAAATGTAATGGGTCAGTCCGTACCCCAAGAACCAGCTCTGGTGAAAATTTCATCCAAATCTATGCAGTAGTTTTTGTGTAATCCCGCTGCACAAATGCAAACAAAGGCCTTGGTGGAGGTATGCACTCTCAGATCATCACCAAAATCTAATTATCTGTTCCCCGTGTCATTACACACCTTCCCTGAAAATTTCTTCAAAATCTGTTCTTAACTCTTTGAGTTATGTTGGTAACAGACAGAACAACAAACCAACCAACACCAGTGAAAACGTCTCCTCCCTTGGCGGCGCTAACAGTGTAGGGCTGATGGGGCTGCATCAGGGGTTGGTTTCAATATTACAGCATGAACAAATTTTGGCTATGAGATAATTTAATGCCTGAAGCACTAATTAGCTTGCTGTGCAGCACGAGTTGTATGATGTCTGACAGTTTTGTCATATTGATTCACCAACCAAACAGTGTTCACACGTTTGTGGTGCTGTTTCGTAGAAGCAGCAGTATGATATTTGTAGTAATATCTGACTAAAACATGTTTTAAAGGGTAAAATGTATGTGATAATTCTACCAATAATGTTCATCATTACAGGTATAACGAGTCCAAAACAATTCTTTCAGTTGTATTTTCTGTTCCTATTTTACCATTTTATGGAGTGTATCTTCTTATGCCGTATGCTGATTAGACATGACGATCTGAAACGTTGTCTAGTGAAAGCTGTAAAATTAATGACTGAAAGTGTGTAGTAGACTGAAGTGGTGGGTTTGAATTTCATACTAACATTAGCTGTTACCTCTGCCAAGGAGGTCATGTGATCGAGGCAGTTTGTCTGTCTGTTAGCAGGATTACACAAAAACTACTGGACAGATTTGGAGGGATGGACCGAGTGAGGGACAGATTCTTGGTGTCTCTGAGTGCCCTCTAGTTTTTTTCTTGTATGTTTGTTTGTTTGTTTGTTTGTTTGGGGGGGGGGGGTTCAATACAAATGCAACTTCCAATCGGCTATAATTACAGTGTAGAACAGCAGGCATCTAAACCTCGTTATTTTTTCCCAGGAAAGAAAAAAAAAATTGTGTTTTTCCTTGTCATGGCTTTGTTTTGATCAGAGTATTAAAGGTCCAGTATGTAATATTCAGTGCAATCAAGAAGGCAGATTTCAAAGTGTAACCACTTCACACTTAATCAGTCATCCACCTCTTCAAAAACACACTGGATAACCCGCAGAAGGCATTTGGGCAATTAAAGTTTGACGTAACGACATGGAAAGACATTATGGTGTCCAAGATGGCCACCTGCATGGGGATGGACCCTCCTCCTGTGCATTAAAAACTTATCTTAAGGTACAGGAGATGCAACAACTTTTACCTGAGAGTGAATCTACAGTATAACAATAAAAACAAAGTGAAGATTTTATGCTGCATTAAATTTTAGAATTTGGGTTACCTATTTTTTACACACTGTACCTTTAAATAAGTGGAAAGCTTACACTGAGTTGTGGGCCCATTCTTCTGTATTTTCAGCTGTATTACTGTGATAGTTTAACTCCAAATCTATTTTCTTCATTTTTATTTGTCTTTGAATATTAAAGGCGCAGTCCAGCGGCTCTAAAACCACCTCAAAAACAAATATGCATTGTCCTTAATGGTACATTGTCACTTTTTACCCACAAAAAAACTTCCATTGCGTTAGAATTGCATGGAAAGCCCCTTTAAATCTTTCACCTACTTAAGTATGCACGAATCTACGAATATTCTAATTACCAATCTGCAGGGCTTGCACATGATTGGTCACCATGCCCTTGACCTCCAAGGCTTGCCCATGATTGGTCACCGTGTCCCTGACCTCCAGGGCTTGCCCGTGATTGGTTGCCGCACCCCCGGCCTTCAGGGCTTTCCCGTGATTTGTCGCCATGCCCTTGACCTCCAAGGCTTGCCCATGATTGGTCGCCACGCTCCTGACCTCCAGGGCTTGGCCGTGATTGGTTGCCGTGTCCCTGACCTCCAGGGCTTGCCTGTAATTGATTGCTGCACCCCCGGCCTCCAGGGCTTGCCCGTGATTGGTTGCCGCACCCCCGACCTCCAGGACTTTCCTGTGATTTCAAATCAAATCAAACTTTATTGTCATATTGCTGTACATACAACTGTAGTGCAGGCAAGATGAAATTGCGTTTCTCTCGGCATCCATATAAATAGAATTTGTTAATAGAATAGATTTGTTGCCATGCCCCCGACCTCCAGGGCTTGCCTGTAATTGATTGCTGCACCCCCGACCTCCAGGGCTTGCACGTGATTGGTTGCCGCCACTCCTGGTGGGTGGCTGCTAGTCTGTTCACAGCGCTCCCGGACGTTAAAGTTTTGCCTATGTCTTAAAAAGTGAAACATTTTTTTGAAAGCGGTCTCACCAAGTGCAGCGCTCCGTCCACTGAGCCACGTTCAAGCTGGGTCCCCCCTCCACTTCTTCACTATGCAAAACTGACGCTTTCATCCCCCTCACTCCTGCTGCTCCTCGGCTCCTCCCTCTTCCCCAGAGGTAGCCAAGAGTATCCATCTAACTGGTTAATATAACCAACCAGGCTAAGCAGGAATGCTTCCATAGCTAGTAACAGTCTGTTCAAACTCGCCCATTTCGGGGGGGCGTCATCAAACTGGAAATTCACAGAAGAAAAACACAGACAGGACTGTTGTGAGATTTTGCCGTTGATATGTCCTTTAAGTCACAAAAACATGTTACAGACATGTTAACAACAGAAAAAATGTGATTTTTGCCAGACTGTCACTTTAAGTCATAGCTTCCTGGTGTGCATATCTTTCTCACTCTTTGGCCTCCCCAAAGCCAGCTAACAGTTAGAGGGTACAAGTGACTGCATCAGAACCAGGGATATGAAGTAAAGATACTTGAAACGTTTTCACTTTCTAATGATTTAAATACAGTTTTATTAACTTAGCAAATATGCATTTTAAAAGAATGATGGTATGCAAATAATGAAAATTAAAATTAAAAAAAATAATAATTTGGCCAAAATAAATGTCAGCTCTTTCAGAGTTTTCTCAGCCTACAGTGGAGATAAAACATCGGAACACCCCCGTTAAAATGTTTTTGTTATGGTAAATGGCGTTCACTTATATAGTGCATTTTACTCGTCTCTAGATGACCAAAGCTCGTCACAGATCCTGCTATCCACCCATTCACACACTGATGGTGGCAGAGCTGCCATACACAGGTGCTGGTCTGACCCACCAGGAGCAACTGGGGCTTCAACGTCTCGTTCAAGGACACTTCGACACGCAGACAGAGTGGGAATCGAACTCCTGACCCTCCGATCAGTAGTCGGCCACACTACATCTGTGCCACAACCGCCCCGTTATGTAAAAAAAAATTACACCAAGATAAATAATGACAGAGCTTTTTCCACCTTCAGTTTATGTGTAGCGGGTTCAGGTTCCGGTTCCTTTATTTGTACCCGTAGGTAGATTTGTTTTGCAGTCAGGTGACATCCATATTTACAAGCCACAGTTGCATTCAACATGAACACAAACACAGGCACACATGAAGCTGACTATAGACACGATAAAAGTACTCAAGGCTCCACCAATCAGGACATAAGACAAAGAGATAAGAGAAAAAACAAAGAGATAAGAGAGAAGAGTCATGTTAAAAAGTTAAAAACTAGTCAAAGAGATTAAAAACTCAAAGTCTAAAACCCAATAAAAGATGTAGAACCCAAATAAATATAAATATGTATTTATATAGAATTTATAGGGTTCTATTTATTATTATTTCAACATAAGAACAGCTGTTATACTTACAGTGGCTCCTCTAGGGCCCTATTAGGATGATCTAAGGTGTGTATTTGTGCCACGCTTCTCATTTTGCACCTGTGGTTTGGTTAGTGTCAGTGCATAGTCTGTTTTTCATGCTCATTTTCACCATCTAATTATCTATAGACTCTGTGCCCGTTTATGCTCCAAGGAGGGAACTAATTTCAGAGGTGTGGTGCAATCTCAGCATATTGGTAATATGGTGCAGTGTCTTCCAGTACACTTTTGATCAACAAAAAGCAGGTCTGTAGTCAGCAGCGTATTGTTAATGACATTTTAGCAGTGCATTTTAAAACTGTGGGCGTGCACAGAGGTGGATAAGGAAACACTCACAGCATGAATTGGAATTTTCCTCTATTTTAATGGGTAGACTTGTAATAAATAATAATACATCAGATTTATATAGTGCTTTTCAAGGACACTTTACAAAGGAGGCATTATTCATTCATTCCACAGGCAGACACTGGTAGTGGTAAGCTGCCCTGGGGCAGACTGACAGAAACATGGCCACCAATCTGCACCAGCGGCCTCTCTGACCACCACCAAATATTTATACACTGGAGGCATGGTGGGTAAAGTGTCATGCCCAGGGACACAACGGCAGGTTGGCTGGGGGGGGGGGGGCAGGATTCGAACCATCTTCTTTTTCTTTCGGCTGCTCCCTTTCAGGGGTCACCACAGCGTAGCATCACCTGATATTAAGATGGTCCACATGTCGATTTGGCAAGGATCTTTATGCCAGATGCCCTTCCTGATGCAACCCTGCCCATTTGTCTGGGTTTGGGACTGGCACAGGGAGCCAGTGGCTGGAGCGGGATTCGACCCGCCAACCCTCCAGTTATTGGACAACCCGCCCTATCTCCTGAGTCATTGTTGCCCAGTGTAACTGTTATAATCTAATCAAAGTATTGTTACCCATCATTTTAATTATAATGTGATAAGTCACTGAATTGTTTTTATCCCATCTATATTTACATTTTAATCACAAATTTGCAGGCGGAGTAAAGCCTTTAGATTAGGCATTAAATAATTAATTTTTTTAGGGAAATAAATGAATGAACAGGGAGTATGTGCAATTCACTTTTCACCACAGACTGTAACATTTCCACTTTCCACTGAGCCTTGGCTAGTGCTGCTTCTGTGATCGGTTCTGGACAGACCAGTGGTTCTGTGGCTGCAGTGGCCAATATGGATCCGGTGAACGGAGGGGGCGATATCTAAAACCTGCAGTGGGATGAGACTGTCACAGCAGAGAGGCTTGCAGTTTTAAATCTTCAGACTGACAAAGTATTCTGTAAACATACATAATCTATCATGTCTGTCTCCTCAGAGTCATCAACTTCAATCTTGTGTCCGTTCACGTGTCCTGTCCCAGTTAATGGAAAAATTAGCAAATTTTGTGTTATATGTGTTAATCTGAGGACCGTTAAATACAAATTATCCACATACTGTATACCCTGAAATATATCACGATATATATGTGATATATGATACATGATATAAATAGATCATATGAATAAACAGTAGACAATCAGCGCTTTTCACTGCACAGAGATAAAAAAAACAATGCGTGGGTTTACAAAATTATTCCACAGATCCTCCTATTTTCCCTCAAGCTTCAAACCCATTCATGTCTGTGTGTTCCACAGTGGAGCAAAGTGGGTCAGGTGTACATCCGTGGGTGCCATGTTAAAGGCAAGGCAATGCAAGTTTATTTGTATAGCACATTTCGTGTACAAGACGATTCAAAGGGCTTTACATAAAGCATTACAGCAAGTTGCAAAAGGAATACATTGTGGGTGACCCCCACAGCCTACGGACAAGCAGAGCGCTCAGCTGGAGCAATTAGCATAACAGTGAGATGTATGTACTGTTATCAATAGGCAGCCTCTCCTTCCTGCCAGTAATCCTGCTATTGATATGCGTGACTCTCATGTAAATGTCCATGCCTCCCTGCAGTTTACTGTGATGTTAATGTGCCATGCACGCATTGTCTAGCTGGGTATATAAGCCAACCATATCGCTTGCTCTCTCTCTCTCTTACTACTGCTGTTTTGATCACACGCATTGCCTGTTTGCTGAGGGCTCGCTCCAGTGCGCTTTCACAGCGCTGGAGTGAGTCCCGTGATGGTGGATGAATAAAACACCCTTTTAAACTTCAGTTCGCCGTGTCCTGCCTGCACTTATTCCGTGCCACACTAGGGTTCCCTTATGCATCCGCCACAACATGAGAATTTAAAAGCAAACTAAAAAGTAAATTAAAGAGAAACAAAAACAAGTTAAAACAGAATACAACAGAAATAAAAGTTACAGTACATTGTAGGTTACTGAAAGGCCGTGGCAAATAGAAGAGTTTTTAACCTTGATTTAAAGCAGCTTAGAGTTTCAGCAGCCCTGATGTTTTCTGGGAGTTTGCTCCATATGTTCTTCATCCTCTATTGATCCCAGTGGGACATAAGGCTGCAATGGTGCTTCTCCAACTCTCCCAGTCACCTTCCATCGCATGAACCTGTGGCCAGAATAACCCGCCTCTTCCACCTCTGCAGTAACAGTCCTTCACCATGTTGTTCTTGGGCATCCAGGTCTGCGCTTTCCTTGAGGTTTCCAGTGGAGAGCTGTTCGCGGGATGCGATCATGGTTCATTTGGAGTACATGGCCTAACCACTTGAGTCTTCTTCTTTTGATCTCTGGGATGATGCTGTTACATTTGGTCTTTTTGTACAGCGCCTCATTAGTGATCTTGTTTGGCCAAAAGATTTGACAGATCCTTCTCAGGCAGTTGTTATGAAATGCAGCAACTCTCTGAATGTCTCTCTTAACAATACTCCAACATTCAGATCCATACAGCAGCACGGTCTTAACATTGCTATTGTAGATCTTTACCTTGGTTCTGATTGAGTACTGTTTGGATTTCCAAATGTTCTTGAGTGTGGAAAAGACGTTCTGAGCGTTGGCCATTCTGGCTCTAATGTCTTTGCTCATACCTTGGTCTTTGCTTATGGTGCTACCCAGGTAGACAAAGTCATCTACTTACTCAAGCTGTTGATGGTTGTTCCATATGTGAGGGGCATAAAAACTAAATGCTGCCTGACCATGTTTGGTTCTAACTCGGGGCACAGATAGTAGGCCTGACCCTGATGACCTGAAGGCTGTGGTTAGTTCATAATGGACTGGCAGATCTGAAATGTATTTTGGCTCTAAACCATTCAGAGCTTTACAAACCAACAGCAGTATTGTGAAATCTATTCTTTGACAGACAGGAAGCCAGTGTAAAGATGTGAGAACTGGAGTTATATGATCCACCTTCTTGGTCTTAGTGAGGACTTGAGTTGCAGCGTTCTGAACTAACTGCAGCTGTCTGATGGACTTTTTAGGGAGACCTGTGAGGACAGCATTACAGTAGTCCAGTTTACTGAAGATAAATGCATGGACATGTTTTTCTAGATCCTGCTGAGACATCAGACCTTTAATCCTTACTATGTTCTTTAAGTTATAATAGGCTGACTTCACTACTGTCTTAATGTGGCTGTTAAAATTCAGGTCTGAGTCCAGAACCACACCCAGATTCCTGACTTGGCTGTTGATTTTTAGCATCATTGATTGAAGCTGAGTACAAACTTTGAGTCTTTCTTCTTTGGCTCCAAAAACTATTATTTCAGTTTTGTCTTCATTTAACTGAAGAAAATTCTGGCACATCCACTCTTTAATTTGACCAATGCATTTGATCAGGGTTTTAATTGGACCATAGTCTGGTGAGACGGTTATGTAGATTTGTGTATCATCTGCGCAATTATAGCAATATATGTTTTTGTTTTTTTATGATTTGAGCTAGTGGGAGCATATAGATGTCGAAAAGCAAAGGTCCCAAAATGGAACCTTGGGGAACTCCACAGGTTATTTTTGTTCACTCAGATTTGTAGTTATCTAGAGACACAAAATAGTCCCTGTCTTTTAAATAGGGCTCAGACCAGCTAAGTGCTGTACCAGAAAGTCCCACCCAGTTTTTCAGCCAGTCTTGTAAGATGCTATGGTTGATCGTGTCGAATGCAGCACTGAGGTCCAGTAGAACCAAGACTGAGATGTTGCCATTATCTGTATTGGAGTGGGTGTCACTAAGGACTTTTACTAGAGCTGTCTCAGTGCTGTGGTGTGGCTGAAAACCTGACTGGAAGACATCAAAACAGTTATTTAATGTCAGGAAGTTGTACAATTGTTGAACCCCCCCCCCCCAGCTTTTTCTATTATTTTACTAAGAAGGGGGAGGTTTGATATGGGCCTATAGCTGTTCATGAGGGAGGTGTCTAGGTTGCTCTTTTTTAGAAGTGGCTTGATAACAGCTGTTTTTAAGCACCGAGGGAAGACACTTGAATTCAGAGACATATTTATGATCTGTGGTAAATCTGAGGCCATACAATATGAAATGTTTTTTTTTAAAAACCCTGTTGGAAGGCAGGTAGTGGATTTCAGGTGGCGTATGATGTCATCCAAGATTTTTTGATTGATTGGAAAAAATTTCGCCGTGGTGTTTACATCTTCTCTAGGTGGACACAGAGGACGCACATGTCCAGCACCTGGCATAGGAGCACTGACTGACTGAATTTTGTCAGTAAAGAAAAAGGCAAAGTCATTGCAGGCACAGTTGGATAGAAGTTCAGGAGCTACTGACGGGGATTTGTTAACCTGTCACCAGTAGTGAACAAGGTGCATGCATTATTGTTGTTTTTAGCAATGATGTCAGAAAAATACTGCATTTCTCAATCTCATTTCATGCCCAATCTCTCATTATAGATTTCATAATGAACCTGTAATTTAGTTTTTCGCCACCTGCGTTCAGCTTTTCAGCACTCTTTTTTCACCTCTTACTAGTTTGGCATTTCTCCATGGAGGTTTCTTTTTAATAGTGACCACCTTCACCTTGATGGGAGCAATGGCATTGATAATATTTGTAATTTTACCATTGAAATTTTCTATGAGTTCATTTACTGAAGGAAACCTAAACTAATTTAAATTCAGCTCAATTGTTCAATCATATCCTTCTAATCCTCCTATATAAAATAACTGGCTTGAAATTAATGGTAATTAATGCCTGGCTTAATGCCAAGCGGCATTACTATTATATTTTCTTGTCACTCATGCTCTTTGGCCAACGCAAAATCCATCTTCCTGCTGAGGTACACACCATCATGATCACTGTTCACCTTAGATCATGTGCCTCTGTGTATTATAGGGAAGGACAGGAGTGGTCCTCTTTGGGTTATTGCATGTTACACCCAAAACACAGCTCTGAATAATTAGACCAGTCCCTTTGCACTTTTCACATGGCACAATGACCATTTTCTCACTGCTGTAATATCAAAATAGACTTGTATATGCCCATAAATGTGCTCTGTGCCTTAAACAATAGACTGTTAACTAGATCGTTATAATATGGCCCCTAGTGTTTTTATGCGTTTAAAGCTGCAGTCATAAATACCCTTATGAATGGCTGCAAGCACCGTATGAGTGATTTTTGGACCATTTCGTACGGACTTCTTAAGGCGGCCGTAGGAGAATCCAATGTTCGTAGACCATTCGTAAGTTCGTGGCCAGGTTGATGGTATTGTCCAAGATTTCTACGAACGCCCCACAAAAACCCCTCATCGTGGGGCGGCCGTACAAATGCCATAGGAACAACATAAGAATTATGCAAGATGTTGACCATAAGTATGCCTCAAAAACACCTGAAGTTGTTCTTGAAAGTCCCTTATAGCCGTCGTAGGAAACACCGTACAGTCCGCGTATATATGGAGATTCGTACAGTGTGCGTAAGGCAGTAGTGAGACGCTCATAAGGTTGAAGTACAGTGGTATGAAAAAGTGTTTGCCCCCATTCTGATTTCTCATTTTTTTTGTATGTTTGTCACACTTAAATGTTTCAGATCATCAAACAAATTTAAATATTAGACAAAGATAGCACAAGTAAACACAAAATGCAGTTTTTAAATGAAGGTGTTTATTATTAAGGGTAAAAAAAAAAAATCCAAACCTACATGGCCCTGTGTGAAAAAGTAACCCTCCCCCCCCCGTTAAAACATAAATTAACTGTGGTTTATCACATCTTTGGAAAGCTGAGTTCAATTTCTGTAGCCACACCCAGGCCTGATTACTGCCACACCTGTTCTCAATCAAGAAATCACTTAAATAGGACCTGCCTGACAAAGTGAAGTTGACCAAAAGATCTTCAAAAGCTAGACATCATGCTGCGGTCCAAAGAAATTCAGCAACAAATGAGAAACAATGTATTTAGTAGTAGTAGATTAGTTTATTTGACAGGGACAGTGCAATAAACATAGACAATTAATCAAAGACAATCAATCTGATGTGTTGCACATAGAGTGTATAGCTATTAGCTAATTTGCAACTCTTGTCCCTGGATGGGCTTTAGAAAAAAGAATCAAGATAAAAAATATACACAATAACCACATACATCAATGCAGAAAAATTATAAATACACAATTATAAATATTATAAATATTATAAATACACAAATATAACAGCCTGACTCACATTTAACACATATAACATAACTCACATTTGCCTATTTCAGGCCTTCCTCCCTTCGTCACTCACTATAAACAAACACATTTATTCCTTCCCTTCATTCACTCTCACTTTGCAGACAATTAATTCATACATGAGTACATTCTTGTTTATTTTTCAGCCAGTTTTTAACATTTTTAGTGAATGTTTTAAAGTCCGTTATTATTTTAATTTCATTTGGCATTGTGTTCCAGATGTGACTGCCCTTTATAGAGAAAGCTGTTTGTCCAAATGTGGTTCTGCGGTGGAATATTTTACAGTTATTGTTAACAGAACTCCTGGTGGCTCTGCTGCTGTCCTGTCTTTGGACAAAACCAGCAAGTGGCTCGGGTGCTGATTTATGAAAACATTTGAACGTTAATTTCAGAAGACAGAGGTCAATGAAGCTCTCAAAACTCAATAGGTTGTATTTTTTTAAAACATTACAGTGATGCCACCTAATGGGCTTTTTGTCCAAGATTTTTAGGGTTTGATTATATAATGAACCTATATGTCTTATTGTGGAAGGGGCTGCTTGAGCCCAGACTGTCAAACAGTATGATATATGATATATATATATGATATATGATATATATATTTGAGATCTGTCAGTCTGGAAAAGGTTATAAAGCCATTTCTACAGCTTTGGGACTCCAGCAAACCACAGTGAGAGCAACTGTCCAGAAATGGAAAAAACATGGAACAGTGGTGAACCTTCTCAGGAGTGGCCGGCCGACCAAAATTACCCCAAAAGCGCAGCAACGACTCATCCAAGAGGTCACAAAAGTCCCCACAACAACATCCAAAGAACTGCAGTCCTCACTTGCCTCAGTTATGGTCAGTGTTCATGACTCCACCATAAGAAAGAGACTGGGTAAAAATGGCCTGCATGGCGGAGTTCCAAGATGAAAACCACTGCTGAGCAAAAAGAATATAAAGGCTCGCCTCAGTTTTGCCAGAAAACATCTTGATGATCCCCAAGACTTTTGGGAAAATACTCTGCGGACTGACAAGACAAAAGTTGAAATTTTTGGAAGGTGTGTGTCCTGTTACGTCTGGCTTAAAAGTAACACAGAATCTCAGAAAAGGAACATCATACCAACAGTAAAATATGGTGGTGGTAGTGTGATGGTCTGGGGCTGTTTTGCTGCTTCAGGACCTGGAAGACTTACTGTGGTAAATGGAACCATGAATTCTGCTGTCTACCAAAAAATCCTGAAGGAGTAATGTCCGGCCATCTGTTCATGACCTCAAGCTGAAGCGCACTTGGATTCTGCAGCAGGACAATGATCCAAAACACACCAGCAAGTCCACCTCTGAATGGCTTAAGAAAAACAAAAGGAAGACTTTGGAGTGGCTTAGTCAAAGTCCTGACCTGAATCCGATTGAAATGCTGTGGCATGACCTTAAAAAGGCAGTTCATAAGATAAGATAAGATAAGCCTTTATTAGTCCCACAAGGGGGAAATTCCAGGATTGCAACAGCACAGGGATAGCAACACTCAGAGCAACAATCAGAAGGCAAGAAAAAAAAAACAAAAAACAAGCAAGCAAGAGCAGCTAATATACATATGTACATATTACTATAAAATATATATATATACACACACACACACAGACACACAGTGCAGAGCATTGTAGCTGGATGGAATAATATGTAGATATATAAAAACACAGTGCGGAGCATTGTAGCTAGATGGAATAAATATATAGATATATAAATATAAACACACCCAGTGCTGAGCATTGTAGCTAGATGGAATAAATATATAGATATATAAATATAAACACACCCAGTGCAGAGCATTGTAGCTAGATGGAAAACCCTCACCATGCTGGAAAACCCTCCAGTGTGGCTGAATTACAACAATTCTGCAAAGATACGTGGGCCAAAATTCCTCCACAGCGCTGTAAGAGACTCATTGCCAGTTATCGCAAATGCTTGTTTGCAGTTGTTGCTGCTAAGCGTGGTCCAACCAGTTATTAGGTTTGGGGGCAATCACTTTTTCACACAGGGCCACATAGGTTTGGATTTTTTTCCCCCCTTAATAATAAACACCTTCATTTAAAAACTGCATTTTTTGTAAACTTGTGTTATATTTGTCTAATATTTAAATTTGATGATCTGAAACATTTAAGTGTGACAAACATACAAAAAAAAATGAGAAATCAGGAAGGGGGCAAACACTTTTTCATACCACTGTATGTCATTCGTGCAACATTTGTGCCAAAACCCTTAAGATCTTCCTAGCAACGACCCGAGAGTGCCGTGAGTTGCACAAAAATTTTCATAAGATGGCAGCGAGTATGTCTTAGGAAGATGCCAAGGCACCCTTACGAAGGACCATCGTACAACAGAAAAACAGCTCATTTCTCAAGAATGCCTCAAGTTGCCCTTGTGAAATGAACAGCAGCCGTAAGAAACTATGCCCCCTCCACGAATGTCTGTGAACTCCAGAATTTGTAGGAGCTGGGAGATTTTTACAAACCCATCGTTCATATGAATCTTTGTGACTGTAGCTTTAGGTTGATCCAAATTACTGTAACAGACTGCTGTGTTTATTAGTGAAATAATAAAATGCAGAGCTCCAGCCCTGGTCACCTTGCGCTGCCCTAAAATAATGAGACAGAAGCTAACTGCCTGTACAGTCTTTGGGTAGTTAGAAGATATCCTGCAGGCCCCTGTGAAAGATGGGCTGGATTTTTCTGGCAGCTGCCACTTCTCGTGTGCATTATTTAGCTTAACCTTCCCCCGTGACCTCTCTACTTCACTGCTACTCCGCATGCTCCATAAGAGAAAAACCGTCCATCACATACACATATTATGCAACCTCCTTGCTCTGTGTACGCTTTCTTCATTCCTCCTCTCTATCCACCTCCTCTATTTCATGACCTCAGAGCTCGTCATCCTTCCCTCCCTCCATCACTTCGTCTTGATTTTTCTCTTCTACTCACGTCAAGTTTGCTCCCCCCCCACTGCTTTTTTTTCCCTATGCTCCCTCACTTTCCTCCCCTCTTCTGCTTCATCCATTCCTCCCTTCAGGCATATGAAAACACCTGCTTCCTGCGGCCGGTTGTGTGTGAGTGACACTGAGAGAAGAAAGTTGCGGTTCATCCTTCCCTCTGTGTGATCATATATTTTATACAGCAAGCTCTTCAGCAAATGGCAGGACAGCACACTGTCAGTCTTTAATGTCTTTGATGGCAGGAGCTGATCTGGGGGGAGAGAAAGGTGCTGAAAAACACACAATTTTTTGCAGAGTTTTGCATTTCAGTCTGCTGTTCTGCTTTTGAACTCGGTGGGTGTTGAAGCAGTGAGAATGTGGAGTCTTTCTGTAGCTTGGAGGACAGGTGTGGGTTTTGTAGCCATCTCCTCTGTTTTTAGTGAGCTGTGGCATTTGTGGCATTTACTGTAGTGGGTGATGGGTGCGGTGTCACCGGGGATGTTACAGTGAAAATCTGAATGTGGAATGTTTTACTCCTGAAGGGACATGGCACACCCAACAAATAATGCATGCAGAAAACTCCGACTTGCCAGGCACTGCTCTGTACTTGGTGGGGTTTTAAGCTGCAGGTTGCAGACAGCGCTGTGATGAATTGTGACACTAGCGTGCGGGCTCGCTATGCTCGTAACCAGCATGTGTAGTAAAAAAGTGCCGGTGTTGACAGCCAACCAGATTACGCATGGGTTTTTAGCATTCACACCACAGCAGGTGTCTCAAATAATCAATCCGTGGAATTCATAGCACCATATGCTAGCACTGATCTTGAACAAAATCACAAGTAAAACTGTTTTCTACAGTGTTTTCTGACGCTTTCTTTTTGTTGTAGTTTGTGAACACCACACTGCATAAATACTGGCGGCTGCCCCGGCCTTGGATGTGCTCTGCAGAGCGTGCCCAAATGCCAAGTCACGTTTCGTTACCTTGTATTCATACATGTGTAATGACAATAAAGTTGAATCTCAATCTCAATCTCTCAATATACATGTAGCCTTTTTTTTCTTACTGTCTGACATTAAATCAGACTAAATTTTTCCAGTTTTAGGTCATTTAGGATGACCAAAATTATTTCTATTTGTTAAATAGTTTTTATATTTGCTAAATTTTTCAAGAGAAGTTATTACTTTCGTCAAAGTCATAAGTTTACATACACTAAGATTACTATGCCTTTGAACAATTTTGGAAAGATGATGATGTCATGGATTTGGAAGCTTCTGATAGGTTAATTAACAACATTTGAGTTAACTGGAGGCACACCTGAGGGGGTGTTTTAAGGCACACCTCAAACACACCACTTCCTCATGTGACATCATGGGAAAATCATAAGAAATCAGCCAAGATATCAGGAAGAGAACTGGGGACCTCCACGAGTCTGGTTCATCCTGGGGTACAATTTCCAGATGCCTGAAGGTGCCACGTCCATCTGTTCAATTATACACAAGTGTAAACACCATGGAAATGTTCAGCCATAGGAAGGAGACGAGTTCTGTGTCCCAGAGATGAATGTGTATTGGTGTGAAATGTGTGTTTCAACCCCAGATCAAAAGCAAAAGGCCTTGTGAAGATGCTGGCTGAAGCTGGTGAAAGAGTGTCATTATCCACAGTGGAACGAGCCCTGAACCGACATGGGCTGAAAGACCAATCAGTGAGCAAGAAGCCATTCCTTCAAAAGCAATATAAAGAAGCCAGATCACAGTTTGCAAATACACATAGGGACAAAGACCTTAATTTTTGGAGACATGTTCTGTGGTCTGATGAAACTAAAACTGAACTGTTTGGCCATAATGACCATTGTTACATTTGGAGGGAAACATGTGAAGCTTGCAAGCCTGAGAATACCATCCCAACTGTGAAGTACGGAGTTGGCAGCATCATGTTGTGAGGGTGTTTTGCTGCTGGAGGAACTGGTGCACTTCACAAAATAGATGGCATCATGAGGACAGAACATTATGTGGAAATATTAAAGCAACATCTCAAGATATCAGCCAGGAAGTTAAAGCTTGGGCACAGATGGACAATGACCTCAATCATACTGCCTTAAGGACAACAAAATCAGTGTTTTGAAGTGACCATCACAAAGCCCTGATCTCAATCCCATAGAAAATTTGTGGGTGGAGCTGAAAAGACGTGACAGCAGGGCGGCCTACAGACCTGATTCAGTTCCACCAGTTCTGTCAGGAGGAACGGGCCGAAATTCCAGCAAACTATTGTGAGAAGCTTGTGGAAGGAGACCCAGAATGTTTGACCCAAGTTAGACAGTTTAAAGGTGATTCTACCAAATACTAAAGAAATGTATGTAAACTTCTGACTTTGAAGAAACTAATAAAAAATTCTCAATTTTTTTAATCAAATATAAAAATTATGTAGCAAATAATATATAATTTTAGTAATCCTAACTGACCTAAAACAGGAAAACTTTGGTCTGAGTTAATATCCGATAATGAGAAAAAAAAAGTTATGTGTTTTATACAGTGTATGTAAACTTCTGGTTTCAACCCTATTTAGTAAACAAAGGGCTTAAGTTGATTAATAAACAATAATGAAAGAAACGTTATAAAAATGACATATTTTCAATCCTCATTGCTTCTCTTTTAATTTAATAAATTGTACATAAGAATCTTTTTTTTTCCACAATATTTTTTATTGAACCTTTTTTTACAAACATGGCACAATCAGACACTAACACAAAAGTAATTTAAAAATTAAAAAGAACAATAACAAAAAACAAAAACAAAAAAAATGTGTAATAAAAACAACAACAACCATTAACAAAAGCAAGTCAACAACAATGCTCCTCTGTTTAGTCTAGGTAATCTATTACATACATAAGGTCTCCATATATTCTCAAACACATTTTCCTTTAATTTCAGTATGTATGTTATTCTTTCTAGTGGAAGGTTTGTTAACATTTGTCTTAACCACTGAGTCACATCTGGTCTATGAATCTTTTTCCACAGTAGTGCAATACATTTTTTGGCATTAAGCAAACCGAGGTCTATGAATGCTCTTTCACTCTTATTAAAGTTAGGTTTTTCTGGCTACAGACCCAACAAAAACAGTTTAGGGTTCAATGTAAATTGTTTTGAAATTATTTTTTCAATTGTTACCCTCACCTCTTCCCAAAACATTCTGATTTTTCTACATTCCCATAAACGGTGAAATAGGGTTCCTTTACTTTCCATACATTTTGTGCACGTATCTGGTATGTTTTTGTCATACCTATTTAACTCCACTGGTGTAACATACATCCGCATTAACCATTTAAAATGTATCAGTTTAAGACGTACATTTATTGATTTGGTTTGAGCTTCTGCCCAAGCCATTTCCCATTGTTCCTCTGAAATTTCAATTTGCAGATCTTCTTTCCAATAATTCAGTCTTTTCTGTGAGTTTTCACTTGAGAATAGTGTCGGTGAGTTATAAAACTCTGAAATAATACCCTTTCTCTTACTGTCTTTCGTCAAAATTTTTTCCAAGGATGAATAAGTAGGTCGGGTGAGAGCATTATTTTGATTTGATCGAATAAAATTTCTAAGCTGAAGATATTTAAAAAAGTGTGTTCTATTAAGATTGAATTTAATCCTCAGTTCTTCAAAAGACATTATGTTATCTGAGCGTGACAAATATAAGTCTTGAATCTTTTGAATCCCTTTTAAATTCCATATCTTAAATACAGTATCCGCTCTCCCTGGTGTAAAATATTGATTACCCCATATTGGGCTAACATAAGAATCTTTTTAATTGATGCTCAGAATAGCTTTATTTCTAGGGATTTTATTTATTTTGTGTTTATGTGCTAAAAATGACCATCTTCATAACTGCCAGATAAAAGAAGCTCCACCCAGCAGCTCCTTATCATACACTGCAAAATATTGCCCAGGTGCTTCCAAAACAATTTTGGATTCCAAAAAGAGGCACAGGGGAAATTTAAAGCTGCAATTCAAGCTTCAGTCCATTATCACCACAATTACACAGTAATAAACGTTACACAGTTTAGATCGCCGAATTGTGGAAAGCAGAAAAACACACATTAAGGTGTATGTAGGAATATCTTCTCATTTCTCTCCTCTGCAAACTTGTCTTCATAAATCTGTTTTTTTTTACGACTCAGAAGACTTCAGACTGCATAGTATAGACAATCTCCAGGAAATCTGCTTCAAAGCTGTACGTTTACAGTTCATCTAGAACTGCACAATATCATGTGGTCTGAGGAAAGGATACACAAAGACAACAGTCGCAGGACAAATTCATCATGTCCAACGGTCTCCAGAGCACACAGCCATGGTATTGATTCACCATTAAATAATTCATCTTAACTGCCCCATGGCTGTGTCACACATGAGAAAGAATATTGCTCTTGAAGTCACTAAGTCTAGGATTGTTGTGAGTTTGCGTTTGTTGTGTTTCACCACGATTTCTCTGCCCTACTTGGCAACCATCTCATTCTGCTTTTCAAATCTGTCCGTGCTCTGACCCACTGACTCGACTTTACACTAAAAGCTAAATTGAGCTGAACGAATAAACAGCTGATGCCTGAACAATGGTGACAAAACTGCGTTCAGGAAAAGTCCAGCAGTGTATTTTTAGGCTGCTTTGTGGCTTAAATGCCTGGGAGGAAGCAGGAAGTCAGTGTGGTTGCCGTGGGGATGGGAGTGGAAGAAACGAACTGGAGCAGACTGGAGGGGAAATGGGTGTGGTGACATTGCCTCCCATTAGCTAAATACCTACTGACCACAAACCAATTCACTTACTGGGATTATATCACGGTCATTCTTATTCAGGGAGAGACGTTTAAAAGCTTTTAACTGTTCGTAGCTCTTAGCTGAAGAGTAGATCAACAGAGAATACTAGAGCTGCTCTCCAATAGCTGACTTCAGACCAATAAATGAACACTACACTTATTAAACATATTTCTTGTGGAATTCAGGCTGGTCATTATACAGTATAATTCTATAACAAGACATTCACTTAAAGAAAGCCAGCAGGTGGAGATGTCTTGTCCTTACATACTGTTTGAGTCAACTTTTCACATTTGACAGCAGTAAAAATACCCTAAACATCATTCTTTTAGCCTGACATTTGATGACTTTTCCTAAAGTGACCCAAAATACTCAAAAATATTTTGAAATGTTACACTTTTGCACGTGTGCTACAAATTTTTGTACTCTGAGGCTGTTTCAGATCTAATTGGGTTTTTATCTATTGAGATGAATTTTAGATCTGCCAGTGTGGGTCAGATCAAGGAAGATGGTGGTTTCAGGGAATCTTGAAACTGTGAAACTGTACGGGCTGTGTTTGCATGGGCGTCGCACCCATAGGCGTTGTGGGTGTTTCAGCACCCACAGTTTTCCAAGGGGACACTGTTGAACACCCACAGTTTTTCCAGCTTCCCACAAACGCCGCTCAGTTTCTCTGGCCTCTGTGCACGCTGCTCTCCCACTCCTGCTCTTGGTCCTTGAAACTGAGTGTGACCGCCTGATTTGCCTTTCTGTAAATGAAGTTGAAAGCTTCACAGGTGAGCAATGAAATAAATTTGGGATTAAAATAACTACGTACAGGTTTGGGGGTTTTTTGCGGAGGGGGGTGTTACAGTTTATGAAAGAGTGTGTGTGTGTGTTTTTGTGAATATAAAATTCCCATTTTCATGCTGTGATGTTGTATTGTGATGCTCGTGCACTGCCCCTTTGCCCCTGAAGTGCCCTCCTGGAGAGTTTTTACACGCAATTGGTGATGTGTTTTTTAACAAGGGGATGTTCATAATTGTAGTATGTGGTGTAAACATTTCAGTTCAAAATTTGCAAGAATAAAGGTGAAAAAATATGATAAAAGATGCTAATTTACAATTTAACATTTACTATAAGCAAGTCCCAAATTTACTTGGAAAAAGTTCCAGAAAACACTCGCATATGTCCAAGAAAAAGTCATAAATTTACAACAATGAAGTCACACAAGAAATAAATCCCAATTTACGAGAGCATTTTTTAGCCATTTTCTCTCATAATTGTCCAATTGTCTCTACAATTAGTAGGTAATTAGGTTTTTCTTGTAAACTAACATTTTTCTTGGAAAGTTATAACTTTTTTTTTAATATATATGTATACAGCGGGGAAAATGAGTATTGAACACATCAACATTTTTCTCATTTTGGGGGTGGCTGTGGCACAGGTGTAGTGTGACCGACTACTGATCGGAGGGTCATGGGTTTGATTCCCGCTCTGTCTGCAGTCTGCATGTCGAAGTGTCCTTGAGCAAGACACTGAACCCCCAGTTGCTCCTGGTGGCCAGGCTAGCGCCTGTGTGTGTGTGTGTGTGTATGGCGGCTCTGCTCCCATCAGTGTGTGAATGGGTGGATAGCAGGATCTGTAAAGCGATTTGGTCATCCACCGTCCTCATCATAGCAGTCTGTCGCGGGCGACAATGACTGCTTCATTTAGGTCTGATCAGATTCCTCTACGCAGCTCTGTCCCCCACCCTCTGCTTCCAGGAACTCCGACCCTGCCAACCCGGGCGACGTCCAAGGAGGTATGAGTTGCTTTCTGACTGACCATTTCATGAAACTGCTTGCAAAGAATTTGAGTACCGCTAGCTTTTGCTGGACTAGCGGCACATTCTTGGCAGATAGAGGTATTATCAGTAGCAAGGACAGGCCAAGACAAACTGACTCCAGTATCTGTTGCAGTGACTGACCAGATGATAGGTTTGTGTATCTCTGCTCTTTGTGTAGTGCAGGTCACAATGCACCAACTGGCAAAAGTCCACCACAGACCTTGTGACAGATGTGCTTATCTGCCAGGATGTCCAGTCTCACCCCGTGTAACTGGGAGTGGTCCAACACAGACCTGTGACCTCTGTCAGGTCAGGCATTGGGTTGTTTGCTACTGGATAACCATGAAAACCAGTACTACCTGTCTCATGGGTCGGGCCGTCGGCAACTCAACCAGCAACCCCGCCCTTCTGAGGACGTGGAGGGTGAAACTGGGCATCCTGGCAGAGCTTTGGTCATCCAGAGATGAGAAAAAGCGCTATATAAGTGAGCGCCATTTACCATTAAACATATTTCTGATGGAGCCATTGACCTGAGATTTTCATCAGATATCAGTAACAACCCATGTAATCCATACATACAAAGAAATCAAGGCAACCATGTTCACAAAACAAATTATATTTAATAAAGTGGAATAACACGGGAAATAAGTATTGAATACGCTTGGTGAAATTCATTTAATATTTAGTAGAAAAGCCTTTGTTGGTAATAACAGCTTCCAGACGCCTCCTGTATGGAGAAACTAGGCACAGGCATTGCTCAGGAGTGATTTTAGCCCATTCTTCTACACAAACTGTCTTCAAATCTTGAAAGTTCCATGGGTGTCTTCTATGAACTCTGATCTTCAGTTCGTCATAGCTTTTCAATTGGATTCAGGTCAGGTGACTGACTGGGTCTTTCTAACAGCTTTATTTTCCTTCAATGGAGCCACTTGAGAGGTTCCTTGGCTGTGTGTTTGGGATCATTGTCTGGCTGAGAACTCCACCCTTGTTTTTTTCTTCAGCATCTTGGCAGATGGCAACAGGTTCTTATCAAGGATGTCTCTGTATATTTGTCCATTCACTTTCCTTCAGTTATATGAAGTCTGCCTGTACCATGTGCTGAAAAACACCCCCACACCATGATGTTCCCACCTCCGAACTTCACTGTTGGTATGGTGTTTTGGGGCTGATGTGCAGTGCCATTTCTCCTCCTGCTTTGTGTTGTGGCATCCAAAAAGTAAAATTTTGGTCTCATCTGACCAGACTATATTCTCCCAATATTTTACTGGCTTGCCCAAATGTTGTGCAGCAAACTTTAAACAAGCTTTAACTTGTTTTTTCTTCAGCAATGGAGTCTTGCGAGGTGAGTAGGCATAGAGCCCATGTCGGCTGAGTGCATTCATTACTTATTGCTTTCCTTGAAACAGCGGTACCTGCTGACTCCAGGTCTTTCTGGAGCTGTCCACGAGTGGTCTTTGGCTCTTGGATAACTCTTCTGATAATTCTTTTGACTCCTCTGTCAGAAATCTTGGGAGAAGCTCCTGGTCGTGGCCAATTTATGGTAAAATGATGTTCTTTCCACTTCCGAATGATGGCTCCAACAGTGCTCACTGGAACATTTAGCAGTTTAGAAATGCACCTCTAACCAATGCCATCATTATGTTTTGCAACAATAAGGTTGCGAAGGTCTAGAGAGAGCTCTTTGCTTCTACCCATCATGAGTTCTTTGTGGTGTGACAATCTGATATTCCCAGACCTTTTTAAAGGCTATCAGTCAGGACTTAGCCTGCTGAAATTAATTTGCACTGATGGGAGATGGGATGGCTTGCCAAATTCTGATGGATTTCAGCTGGTTTCTTGGCTTTCTATGCCTTTTTGCACCTCTTTTTCATCATGTGTTCAATACTTATTCCTGGTGTCATTCCACTTTATTAATCATAATTTGTTTTGCAAACACAGTTACCTTGATTTCTTTATATGTATGGGTTACTTGGGTTGTTACTGATATCTGGTGAAAATCTCAGGTCATTGGCTCCATCAGAAATCTGTTTAATGAAAAAAATGTTGATGTGTTCAATACTTTTTTCCCTGCTGTATAACCGCAACTTTTTCCTGGCACATTTATTATTTTTGTAGTAAATGTAGTACTTTTGTTTCCTATAAATTTGCCATTTTGTGATAAAATTATTACCTTTCCCTATACAGATTTACAACAATATAATCATAAATTTACAACTGTTTTCTACAAAATTTGCAGCTTTTTTTCCTATACAATGTGCAACAGTTTTTCTCAAATTTTCATGATTTTTCTTGTACATTTGCTCATATCCTCTCACTCAAACTAAATTGTCCTATATCAACTATCCTTGAAGCCTTTATGAGGATGGAGGGTGGCAGGTTAACAGAAGGGAGGATTGGGCTAATTTTGCTGACAAAGGTAATGGCCTTTTTTATTTTTTTGAAAGTATTTCTTTATATAAATGGAGATTTAGCCCCAGCCCCAAGCTGAGCTGAGGGAGATCAAGGTGAGGAAGGCACAGGTCTGGACGGCATCAGCTCGAGGCTCCTCAAGTCCTATGCAGACCAGCTGTGCGGGATCGTGGAGCACATCTTCAGCCTGAGCCTGAAGCTGGGGAGGGTACCACAGCTGTGGAAAACGTCCTGTGTGGTACCTGTACCGAAGACCCCTCACCCCAAGGCCCTGAACAGCTACAGACCAGTGGCCCTCACATCACACCTAATGAAGACCCTGGAGAGGCTGCTCCTTACCCACCTCCCCTTCCTGGTGGGACCAGCAATGGATCCACTTCAGTTTGCCTACCAGCATGGCATCGGGCTGGAGGATGCAGTGATCTTCCTCCTACATTGTTCCCTGTCCCACCTGGAGAAGCCTGGGAGTACTGTGAGGATCATGTTCTTTGATTTCTCCAGTGCTTTCAACACCATCCAACCAGTGATCCTGAGGGACAAGCTGCGGAGTGCAGGGATGGACCAGCACCTGTCATCGTGGATCCTGGACTACCTCACAGACCAACCACAGTTTGTGAGAACCTGGGGCTGTGTGTCTGACACCATCATCTGCAGTACGGGGACCCCCCAGAGAACAGTTCTGGCGCCCTTCCTGTTCACCCTCTACGCTGCTGACTTTTCACACACCACACTGCCATCTACAGAAGTTCACTGGCGACTCTGCGATCGTCGGCCTCATCTCTGATCGGGATGATACAGACTGCAGAGGACTTATCCAGGACTTCGTGGACTGGTGCCAATGGAACTGCCTCCAGATCAATGCGAGGAAAATTAAGGAACTGGTGGTGGACTACTGCAGGCGAGGACAACCCCCCACAACACCAGTAAACATCCAGGGAACAGGCATTAAGATGGTGACATCTTACAAGTACCTGGGTGTTCACCTGAACAATAAACTGGACTGATCACACAACACCAACGTGCTCTACAAGAAGGGGCAGCGCAGGCCGTTCCTCCTGAGGAGACTCAGGTCTTTTGGAGTGCAAGGGGCACTCCTGAACACCTTCTACAATTTGGTGGTGGCATCAGCCATCACATTTATTTATTTTTTTATTTTGTGTACTTTATTGATTCCCAGAGGGGAAATTCAGGGCATCCACCTAGATGGATGAAGCAGCCACGCTACGGCACCATCCCTTCACCATTCACACACACATTCACACCTAGGGCCACTTTAGATTCTTCAATTAACCAAACTTGCACGTTTTGGGCCTGTGGGAGGAAACTGGAGTACCCGGGGTAAACCCACGCAGACATGGGGAGAACATGCAGACTCCACACAGAAGGGTCACTGATGGTCAGAAGGTGGGATTGAACCCACGATGGTCAGGGGTGGAATCGATCCCATGACCTTCTTACTGTGCTGCCATTGTGCTAACCACTGCTCCACCAAGCTGCCCAATTGGGCCCATTTGGAGTGGTCTGGTGGGGCAGTGGCATCACAGCAGCTGACAGGAAGAGACTGAACAGGCTGATCAAAAAAGCTAGCTCTGTTCTGGGGTGACGCCTCAACCCAGTGGAGGAGGTAGGAGAGAGGAGGATGGTGGCTAAGCTGTCATCTCTGCTGGAGTCTGAGTCCCACCCCATGCAGGACACGCTGAATGCACTGAGGAGCTCATTTAGCAGTAGGCTGTACCATCCTAGGTGCACGATGGAGAGGTTCAGCAGGTCCTTCCTATCTACGGCTGTCAGTCTTTATAACCTAAACAGGGCTGCTCGTAGAGGTTGTATTAAATGTACTAAACGTAACAACTTTGCACAATAGAGATCGTCCCCTCCAATACGCAACTAGGACAATAACAATCATTACCGAGGACGGCAACAACACTATTGATTCAAATGTGAAATATACTGTCTGGGTACATATTCATATTCTGCAGGGTAATTTAACAAACCGTAATGCTGTTTATACCATCTAGCTGCAATGCTCCTGCACTGTGTATATATCTGTGTACACATGTATATTTATTTACTGCTTTGGCTAACCAGTTTTTATAATCTTCTTAACTATTGCTCTGAGTACTGCTATCCCTTTGCTGCTGTAATCCTGGAATTTCCCTATTGTGGGACTAATAAAGGCTTATCTTATCTTAATATATTATTTATTGAAAGAAAAGCCTTTTTCAGATTTTTGCAAAGATTTATGTATTTTCAACAGATTTATTTTTCGCTGGAAGCTGCCTATTCTTTTTTGTCATTGACCCTTTGTCCTGTAAATACATAAGTAATGATGAAGACCATGGTTTTTGTAAAAATCTATTGGGTATTAAATATTCCCCCGCCGGGTGAACCACAACACCCACACTTTTGAAAAGCTTGCTGCTACGCCCCTGCATGTTTGTGTGTATTCTTTGCAGGACAGTGGTGACAGAGTTTAAGGGGAACCTTGACGCTGTTACGAAAACTGTGTTCCCACCACATTTTCCCAGGTTCCCACAGAGAGACAGGCACCTGCTGGTCTTTGAAGGGGCATGGGGGAATCTCAAAACGGTGACAAAGTAAAACAGAATAGGAGTGATCATATGTGGTGCACGTAAGAATCCAGAGGTCAGAAGGCGCCTTGACACAGACACAAGCTCTGCACCTGCAGTTGGAAAGGCCCTTGTCACTCCTTGTATGTAAAAGCGACGCCACCACACCACACAGCAGCTTCAGCAGCATCGGTGAGGGCAGTGCAGCCGTCTGAGCCTGGTCCCCATCAAAAAGTCATACAAGAAACTAACAGAAGGAAAGGAGATGGAACGTCTGCCCTACAAAGGACTGCAAAAAGGGGACAGCCTGCTTCAAATGTGGGAAACGCACGTGCAAGTCCCGCACATGCAAAGTTTCCTACCTGTGCTGTGAATGCAGACTAGTTTGAAATAAACTTTTTATGATTTATGATATAGCAGTGAGGACAGTGAAATATTATAAATTCCAACAGTTTCAGAAAGTTCATACCATTTTGAAATTCAATACAATATATTTAAAGATGAGAGTCTGTTGGATCGTTCTTCGTCTGGCCCTTCACCCCACTCCCAAGACAAACTGGTCCTGGGTGAAGGGCCAGACGAAGAACGATCCAACAGACTCTCATGATAAATTGTATATCAAGGATTCAGTGTACCCCGCCCGGTATGGGGTTACCGGGGCCCCACCCTGGAGCCAGGCCTGGGGGAGGGGCTCGAAGGCTAGCGTCTGGTGGCCGGGTTTCCACCCATGGGACCCGGCCGGGCTCAGCCCGAAGGAGTTACATGGGTCCGCCCTCCAGTAGGTTCACCACCTGCAGGAGGGATCATGGAAGTCCGGTGCTATGTGGATTAGGTGGCAGTCAAAGGCGGAGACCTTGGCGGACTGATCCCAAGCTTTCTAAACTGGCTTTTGGTACGTGGAATGTCACCTCTCTGGTGGGGAAGGAGCCTGAGCTGGTGTACGAGATTGAGCGATACCGGCTAGATATAGTCGGCCTCACCTCAACACACAGCTCCGGTTCCGGAACCAGTCTCCTGGAGAGGGGCTGGAGCTTGGCCTTTTCTGGAGTTGCCCCGGGCGAGAGGCGACGAGCAGGGGTAGGTATTCTTGTATCGCCCCACCTTGCTGCCTCTATATTGGAGTTTTCCCCGGTGGACGAAAGGGTTGCTTCCCTGCGCCTTCGGGTTGGGAAACGGGTCCTGACCATCATTTGTGCCTATGCACCAAATGATGTTTCAGAGTACCCACCCTTTTTGGAGTCTGTGACTGGGGTGCTGGAGGGTGCTCCTCCTGGAGACTCCATTGTCCTACTGGGGGACTTCAATGCGCATGTGGGCAACGACAGTGAAACCTGGAGGGGGGTGATTGGGAGGAACGGCCTGCCCGATCTGAACCCGAGTGGTGTTCAGTTATTGGACTTCTGTGCTAACCACAGTCTGTCTATAACGAACACCATGTTCAAGCATAAGGGTGTCCATATGTGCACCTGGCACCAGGACACCCTAGGCCGCAGGTCGATGATCGATTTTGTTATCGTATCATCAGACCTGCGACCGTATGTCTTGGACACCCGAGTAAAGAGAGGTGCAGAGCTGTCAACTGATCACCACCTGGTGGTGAGTTGGATCCGATGGCAGGGGAGGAAGCCATTCAGACCTGGTAGACCCAAACGTATAGTGAGGGTGTGCTGGGAGCGTCTGGCTGAGGCCCCTGTCCGGGAGGTCTTCAACTCCCACCTCCGGAAGAACTTCAACCACATTCCGAGGGAGTCTGGAGACATGGAGTCTGAATGGGCCATGTTCTCCACCTCTGTTGTTGAAGCGGCAGCCCAGAGCTGCGGCCGCAAGGTGGTCGGTGCATCTCGTGGTGGCAACCCCCGAACCAAGTGGTGGACACCAGTGGTGAGGGGGGCCATTAAGCTGAAGAAGGAGTCCTATCAAGCTTGGTTGGCTTGTGGGACTCCCGAAGCAGCTGAGGTGTACCGGCAGGCCAAGCGGAGTGCAGCTCGGGTGGTTGCTGAAGCAAAAACCCGGGTATGGGAGGAGTTCGGTGAGGCCATGGAACAAGACTTTCGGTCGGCTTCAAAGAGATTCTGGCAAACTGTTCGGCGGCTCAGGAGGGGAAAGCAGCTCCCCGTCCACACTGTGTATGGTGCGGATGGGACACTGTTGACTTCAACTGGGGATATCGTCGGGCGGTGGAAGGAATACTTTGAGGATCTCCTCAATCCCACTGATACGCCTTCCACAGAGGAAGCAGGGTTTGGGGACGAGGGGGATGACTCGCCTATCACAGGGGCTGAGGTCGCCAAGGTGGTTAAAAATCTCCTTGGTGGCCGGGCCCCGGGGGTGGACGAGATTCGCCCCGAGTACCTCAAGGCCCTGGATGTTGTTGGGTTGTCATGGTTGACACGCCTCTGCAACATTGCGTGGAGGTCGGGGGCAGTGCCTTTGGCATGGCAAACCGGGGTGGTGGTTCCTCTCTTCAAAAAAGGGGACCGGAGGGTGTGCTCCAACTTTAGAGGGATCACACTCCTCAGCCTCCCTGGGAAGGTCTATGCCAAGGTACTGGAGAGGAGAGTCCGGCCGTTGGTCGAACCTCGGATTCAGGAGGAGCAATGTGGTTTTCGTCCTGGCCGTGGCACATCGGACCAGCTCTTTACCCTCTCGAGAATTCTTGAGGGTTCGTGGGAGTTTGCCCAACCAGTTTACATGTGTTTTGTGGACTTGGAGAAGGCATTTGACCGCGTCCCTCGTGGATTTTTGTGGGGGGTGCTTCGGGAGTATGGGGTATCGGGCTTGTTGTTACGAGCTATTCGGTCTCTGTACGACCGTTGTGAGAGTTTAGTTCGCATTGCCAACACTCGGTCGGAGTCATTCCCAGTGAGAGTTGGACTCCGCCAGGGCTGCCCTTTGTCACCGGTCCTGTTCATAATTTTTATGGACAGGATTTCTAGGCGCAGCCAGGGAATGGAGGGTGTCATGCTTGGTGACCACAGGATCTCATCTCTGTTGTTTGCAGATGATGTTGTCCTGTTGGCTTCATCCAGCAATGACCTACAGCTCTTGCTGGGACGGTTTGCCGCTGAGTGTGAAGCGGCTGGGATGAGAATCAGCACCTCCAAGTCCGAGTCCATGGTCCTCAGCCGGAAAAAGGTGGATTGTCCTCTCCGGGTTGGGGACAGGCTCCTGCCCCAAGTGGAGGAGTTTAAGTATCTTGGGGTCTTGTTCACGAGTGAGGGGAAAATGGAGCGAGAGATCGACAGACGGATTGGAGCAGCATCTGCAGTGATGCGGACGTTGTACCGGTCTGTTGTGGTGAAGAGGGAGCTTAGTTCTAAGGCAAAGCTGTCGATTTACCAGTCAATCTACGTTCCTACTCTCACCTATGGTCACGAGCTTTGGGTAATGACCGAAAGAACGAGATCGCGGATACAAGCAGCTGAAATGAGCTTTCTCCGTAGGATTGCTGGACTCACCCTCAGAGATAGGGTGAGGAGCTCAGTCATCCGGGAGAGGCTCAGAGTAGAACCGCTGCTCCTCCACATTGAAAGGAGTCAGTTGAGGTGGTATGGGCATCTGATTAGGATGCCTCCTGGACGCCTCCCACTTGAGGTGTTTCAGGCACGTCCCACTGGGAGGAGACCCCGGGGCAGACCCAGGACTCGGTGGAGAGACTATGTCTCCCAGCTAGTCTGGGAACGCCTTGGTATCCCCTCTGAAGAGCTGGAGCAGGTGGCTGGGGAGAGGGAAGTCTGGGCTTCTCTGCTTGAACTGCTGCCTCCGCGACCCGGACCTCCGGAAAAGCGGTAGAAGATGGATGGATGGATGGATGGATATTTAAAGATGCACTCCGGTGGCTATAAATCCCCTATAAAAGAAATCTATATTGTCTGAAATGATATTTTATGCCCTTTTTTCTACAAAAAAACCCCTTTCATTGTGTTACAGGTCCATGTCAAAATCTTTTCACTCGCCTCCTCTTGAAACACCAGAACCAGTGACTTGACCCAACCCACATACTACAAAGCTAAAAGTGGCTAGCGCTACATTAAACAGAATGACTCCTGTGATAAAAAGACTTACCGGTTGAAGGACATTCCCAGTTGTATGCACGGTGGCCCAGGATAATGACTGAAACGGCATCGATCCTTAAAAGCAGTGTAATGGTAAAACCCATCTTAGATTGGGTCAAGTTTTCAAAGCAGTTGGTTAAAAAATGCTAACTAGCCTGGAGGCTAACGTCTGTTAGACCAGAGAGTCCTGACTGGCTCAACACTACCCACATGCCAGCTTCATGCATAGTTCCGTCACCAAAAACTCTCAACTTGCCTTTTCTCAGGGGGTGGGGCTTAAGTGAAACTTTACAGCAAAAAAAACAGAGATGAGGCTTTTCAGGGGTTTTGCTCTTGATGTCTTGTAAAGGTGCGTTCACACCAAATGCGAACAGGCGAATTTTTCGTGCAGCACAGTTACATTATAAATCAGTGTAAACACGCCAACAGACGTGAATAGTGAGATGCAGACAGGCGACGTTGTCTTTAAAGCTTCTGCAGCTGTGTTCAACCTGCTGTGGAAATTCCCAAAATAACGTCATGCTTAGGTTTACATTATCTGACTGGGGGCTCATCTGAAAATGTTGTCTCAAGCCTCCAAAACTTCACAGTTGATGGGTGTTTACGTTGTTAGCTTGCTAGCTTGCTAGGACGTCCATGGCCGGAAACCGTGGGTAAATAGCTCCAAAATCCCGATTCAGCTGAAGAGTTCCCGGTCCTCCTGTCTCCCAGTGAGTGAGTTTCATTTTCTGTGATATCCTACCGTGTAGCAATGATCACACTTGAGTTATTTCTTTGGCTAACTCTGCCATTTATTCTGTAACACACATAATATAGACTGAACATGGATTCTGCGCGGGGTTTTCACACTCTTGTTCTAATGTGTCCCCTTAATAGTAGTGCTGAACAATACAGGTAGTTCCCCCTAGAGGCATGTGCCAGTAATGTTTTAAATTAGACTTGCAGTCTACCACATCCCTCCCCTCTAGATTAAACTACTTTTAATTACACTAGCCAATTATGCTAGACATCCTGGAACTCCCATTTAACCCTAAACAATCACAGTTACTTTTAACTTCTTAAACACATGTGCCATACACATAATTTCTTTCTCTCTCTTTTTTTTTTTTACATGTATAACACACATAACAGTTTAACTGGGGAATTGGTTTGACTACCGCATCCCAGTGAGGTTCCAGGACGCATTCTTGTCCTGTGGCTGGGGAACTCACTACTGACTAAGTATAGTCCTTCAAGTAGTCTGGAGCTTTCCTAGCTCGCTGAGATCTTCTCACGGCGGGTGAGCCAACTGCAGGTGAAGACTCAGACTGCTCCACTGTTTCGGCTGCTGCAGTGCTGCCCGTAGAATCTGCAGAGACGGTTACCTCAGGTTTCACCTGAAGTGGTGGTTCGTTGATGCTCTCCTCAGGATGGGTGTCAGACAACACCTCTGGTGCCATCGGCAGGGGAATGGAGCTCCTACCATGAACTTGGTCGATGTGTCGCCTCACCACTTGTCCATGGCCTAATGTCACCTTGAATGACACAGGGCCTGTCTTTTCTGTTATTTCTCCTGGTACCCAGGCTGGTCCTGAGCCAAAGTTGCGGGTGTAGACCACGTCTCCTTCTCTCAGTATTCTCTCTCTAGCATGCATGTCATGATAACCTTTTTGTTTCTCTTGTTTGTCATGCACTTTGTTTCTGAAGTCTGGATGTATTAAGTCAAATGTTGACCTCAACTTTCTTCCCATCCATGGACCTGCGTAGTCAATGTGAATTCTTCTCCATGGTTTATCTGGAACTTCCCAGGGATGTAGTGGGGCTGCTGGAGGACTGTTCCTGTTCTCCTGGCATGCCGCACATGACTTCACAAGCGCCTCCACCTCTGCATCCATGTTGGGCCACCACATGTAACTCCTCGCCAACGCTTTCATGCGAGTGATGCCAGGGTGTGCTTGGTGTAGTTGTTGCAGTAAGGCATTCCTACCAGGTGGTGGAACAACCACGCGTCCTCCCCACAGGATACAACCTTCCTGGGTGCTGAGCTCATCCTGTCGTCGGGCATAGGGAATGAACTCAGGACTGTTCATCTTCGGCCATCCTCGCAAGATGTATTCTCGCACTCTTGCTAGAACAGGGTCTTTGTCTGTCCACTTCTTTATTTGTTGTGCGTTCACCAGGGGCACGCCGATATCTTCAAACAATAGCACTCTCTCCTCCTCCTCAGGCGTGCTGTCTCTTCCTCCATCCAAGGGTAGCCTACTCATCGCGTCAGCATTCGTATGGTCCCGTCCGGCTTTGTAAACGATGGTGTACTCATACGCTGCTAATGTAACGGCCCATCTCTGAATTCTCTGAGATGTCATCTGGGGTATGGCTCTCATTTCACTGAACAGTGAAATTAGTGGCTTGTGGTCAGTCACTATAGCGAACTGTCTCCCATACAGGTATTTGTGGAACTTTTTTACACCAAATACTACTGCAAGGCCCTCCTTGTCTAGCTGGGAGTAGTTTTTCTCAGCTGCACTAAGAGTTCTTGAGACGAACCCTATGGGTCTCTCTGAGCCATCCTCCATACGATGAGAGAGTACAGCACCCACACCGTAGGGTGATGCGTCACACGCCAGGATGAGTGGTTTGTTTGAATCATAGTGCACTAACACACTACAGGACTGAAGTAGCGCTTTGGACTCTTCAAACGCCTTCTGCTGCTTGACCCCCCATGACCATTTTTCTTCCTTCTTAAGTAAGGTATGTAGTGGTGCCAGCAGCGTGGAGAGCTTTGGGAGGAACCTATGGTAATAGTTCAACAAGCCCAGGTAGGCTTTTAACTCAGTAACATTTTGTGGCTCAGGCGCCTCCGCAATGGCTTCCACTTTGTCTGTTAGAGGGTGTAGACCACTGGCGTTGATCTTGTGGCCTAGGAACACCACCTCTTTTCCCATGAACTCACACTTGCTTCTTTTCAACCTCAGACCGCTTTTCTCCAACCGTTGAAGCACTTCCTCCAGCGTTTTCAGATGTTCTTGTTCATTTGGTCCTGTACAAAGGATGTCATCCAAATAAATGGTAACATTCGGAATTCCACCTAGGATGCCCTCCATAGTTCTCTGGAATATAGCAGGACTGGAAGCTACTCCAAATGGTAAGCGTGTGTAGGTATATAAGCCTTTGTGTGTATTGATGGTTACATACTTTCTTGATTCTTCTTCCAGGACTACTTGTTGGTAGGCGTGACTCATGTCTAATTTCGTGAAGTGTCGGCCGCCATTCAGCTGTGCGAAGAGGTCCTCCTCTTTAGGAATTGGATACTGATCCACCCGTGATGCTCGATTGACAGTGAGTTTGTAATCTCCACATATTCTAATGGAGCCATCCGGCTTTCTCACTGGGACTATGGGTGCCGCCCATTCTGCAACCTGCACTGGCTCAATGATCTTGTCATCCAGCAGCCTCTGTAGCTCGCTTTCAACCAGTGGCTTGACTGCATAGGGTACCGGTCGGGGTTTGCAGAATCGTGGTTGGGCCTCCTTGTCCACATTAATCTTTGCAGTGACACCTTTTAGCTGTCCTAAGCCTTCTTTGAACACCTCAGCGTGTCTTTCAAGGATCTCCTCCAGCTGCAATTTGGGCTGAGATTCCACTTTATTCACCAACTGATCAATCATGGCCAGTTCTTGTAGCCAACTTCGCCCTAGTAGATTTGGTCCTTCGCTCCCAACTACTACTACAGGTAAGTCCTTTTCTTTGTTTTCGTGCTGCACCTTCACTTGTGCCATGCCTAGCACGTCTAGCTTCTCTCCTGTGTATGTTTTTAATTTTAATGAACAGGGATTTAATTCTGCTGTGTCTGTTTTCTTCCACAGTTGTGTATATTGCTGTTTACTTAATATGGTTACTCCACAGCCTGTATCAACTTCAAATGTTACTTTCATTCCATTAACATTCATGGTACGCGTGATGGGCGCTACCTTGGTCAGCTCCTCTGACGTGTTGTAAATTGTGTGAAAACCCATGTCTTCTGTATCACTTTCTCCCTCCCCTCTCAGTTGATTCGCTCGCTGTTCCTTTCCTGGGCCCTTGTTTTCATACTTTTGCCCATTAACTGTCGCTTTCAGCACCTGTGCGCTGTCCACCTTTATTCTACATGCTTTCTTAATGTGCCCTCGCTTGCCACAATTATGACACAGCTCAGTGGCAAATTTGCACTCGGCGGCATTGTGCTGGCCTTTGCAGCGATAACAACTGGGGAATTTGTGCTGAGTTTTGTCAGTCAACACTTTGTGGACACCTACTTGGGTCTTAGGCACACGAACATGCGTTGCTGTGTCCTCTGCTAGTTTCCTTTGCATTTCTCTCACATCTTTAGATGCTGTTTCCATCGCTTGGCATAATTCCAAAGCCTTTGCAAAAGTGAGTTTTGTTTCAGATAAAAGTCGCCGTTGCATTCGGTCATCATTCACTCCACACACAAGTCTGTCTCTTAACATTTCTTCCAATGAGTCTTTGTAATCACAGTGCAGTGTTAATTTCCTCAATTCTGCCACATACTCTGCTATGGACTCAGTGTTCCTCCTTATGCGTGAATTAAATTTGAATCGTTGCACGATTTCACTCGGTTTGGGGCTGAAGTGCTTCTGAAGCTCAGCAGTAAGCTGGTCGTACGTTTTATCTTTCGGTAATGCAGGGCTTATTAAATTTCTCAACAAGCTGTAAGTAGTTGCACCAACTCCACTCAACAGTACAGCCTTCCTTTTGTCTGGCTCCTCAATGTCATTAGCTTGGAAGAAAAAGTCCAACATTTCACTATATTCTTCCCATGACTGAGTCGAGTTATCAAAAGGGGTTACCGTTCCGATTACAGCCGCCATTGCTCGTCGTGGTGGGGAAACCTCGTTTTTCCTCCTCTGAACTTGCACTCGAACTACTGGAGTCACTTGAGTTCGCCACACTTGCAATGTTCTCTGTTTCTCGCCGCTGATTTTTTTCTTTTAATCCTCGTCGCCAATTGTGTGATATCCTACCGTGTAGCAATGATCACACTTGAGTTATTTCTTTGGCTAACTCTGCCATTTATTCTGTAACACACATAATATAGACTGAACATGGATTCTGCGCGGGGTTTTCACACTCTTGTTCTAATGTGTCCCCTTAATAGTAGTGCTGAACAATACAGGTAGTTCCCCCTAGAGGCATGTGCCAGTAATGTTTTAAATTAGACTTGCAGTCTACCACATTTTCTAAATAGTTTACTCTGCAATGGTGACAGCAGAATCTCAAAGCTAGCAGCTAGCTAGCTAGCGGACGTGAACATGTGACTACGCAAATTCGTGCGTACTTGTGTCTTCCTATTTACTTTGTATGGATTTGCGCCGCCTGTTCGCGTTTGGTGTGAACACACCTTAAGTCTGTATGTCAATTACAGACATGTTAACAAGAAAGAAAAAAAAAAACCCCTCATTTTTTGGCAGTGTCACTTTAAATCATGATGGTGTTTATGTTTTTATGTCTTATGTAAAACAGAACATGATACTGTGACATTAAATGTTTTTCTCCATAAACAAGTGTTGTAAAATGTAAAAAAAAATACCACTCCCTGCTCTCTGAAGCATTTAATAAGGATTAATCCTACATTTATTAATGTGAAATGGGCTGTTTAGACATTATAAATAGAAATGTAGTTTAAAGCTTGGTATGGACACTGAGGGAATTCTTCATCCAGGTCTATTTTGACCAGGACTGTCCTATGAAGGCATGAATGTGAACAGTATGTAAGGGTTAGTCATGTAAAGGGAGTATTTGACTCTTTTCTTGCACATTTGCAGGAAGTAATACAAAGTAATAAAAGTAATACATTTGCTGCTGTATGTCTGTACTTCACTGCAACCATTTGCACAAATGCCATATCTGCTGCTGTCTGTCTGTCATTGCAGTACTGATTATGTGCAGTCCTGTCTGTTACTGTCTGCACCTACATTACCACAGCAAACTTGCAATTACGGGTATTACATCTCTACTTTTTTGTATATAGGATTGCTGGGTTTCATCATCATTAATGGCTTATCTTTATTTGCACTATGGGAGGTCTCGGTCTATCTCTTGTCGCCACTTGCACTATGGGTAACATTACTGTACATAGACTGCTGTTGTTGTTTTTCCAGCCTTATTCATTTTTCTTTTTTTTATATTGAGCACACCACTGAAGGGACAGAGAAACGCCATTTCACTTCTCCTGTATGTCCTGTACGTATAGTAGTACTGACAAATAAAATCTTTGAACATGAAGATTTATGAGAAAAAAGCAATTTTTTAAAATAAAGTTGCAAATTAACAAGAAAAGAGATAAAAGTCTAGTATGAAAGTCTCAAATTGATGAGAAAAAAAAATCACAAATTTTGGAGGCTGAAGCATCAAATTTGCAAGAAAGAATTCTCACATTTGCAGGAAAAAGTTGAAAATTTGCTCAGATAAAGTTGCAAATTTAAGAGGAAAAAACTTTGATTACTAGAGTTGAAATTCCAGTTCATACATGTTCCTCAACTAGTATGTAGTCGCTATTTAAAGGCTCACATTTTTTTTTTGTTGCTCTATTCTTTTTTGGTTAAAAAAAATTGCTCAAAATGTTTCTTTCCATGGCAGATGTTTCTGAACCTTGGCTTAGTTATTTCCAGATCTCCTTTTCCCAGTTGGCTTTATGGTGCCATTGTATTTGTACTGGAGGAGTAGTCTCACTGGAAAAAATGTCCCAGTCATGTGAGGAGTTGGTTAGCTGCTTCTGAGGAAAAGGTTCACGAGAGGGTGAGGTCAATGAACTCTGACTGCTAAGGCAGACAGTCCTGAAAATGATGCAGATCATAGGATTTAACTGCTTCTGTGCTTGTTCTGCAGGCCGTCTATACTCGGGAGTTTCTGATTCAGACTACTTTAGCATGTGATTTTCTGCTGGTGGAAGATATTCTGCCATTTCTACCAAATCTCCCTGTCCTCTGTATATGTATGCGTATATTAGCATTGGTGTCTGGGCAGATTTAGACTTTCAGATGTGACCTTTGTTGTCTAAATGTCAGGGAGATTGGAGAGGGAGCCCACAGAGGTAGGGTTGGCTTATGTAATCTGCTCATTCTGTATTTCACACACACACACACACACATGCACACACACTGGCAGAATGGGGGGGGGGGGCCTGTTTGAGGACGGTTGTCATATCTCTGCTGTGATGCCTTGTGCTGCTCACTGTTCTCTGAAAGCCCAGCTTTCAGGAGCCTTTGCTTTTATCAGCATGCATGTGCAGAAAGTGCCCTGGAAATTATTTATGGCTTTAAAAATACTGATACACTGCACTGCTGTGGTGTTATTCTTTTAAACTTTCTCTGAGGTCTTTTGATCCATCCTGAAGCTCCCGGCGGCATTTGAAGGCAGTGTGTGATTTGGAGAGTGGCTGTGCATTCGTGTGTTGGATGCTGTTTGATTTGAATGAGAGGGTTCAGCTGAGCAATGAAGCGATTCCCCCTGCATGAAGTAATTCACGATGATGTCTTTTCATAACCTGCTAACAATGACGGGCCCAAAGAGCAGGACAAATGCTGCAGGCTGAGATGTGCTCATGTTCACCTCAAGTATCACTGTGATCATGAAGGTCAGCGTTACGATGTGCATTCTAATGCCAAACACATCAACACGGGAACTGGGGCCATTTTGTCCTGTCATTCTTAGCATGGAACCTTAAAGGGGTACGACATCACTGGATCATTTCCTCTGTAGCGCATTAGCTATGTGACACAAACCATTGACTTTTACTGTGTGTAAAATCGTAGCATTAGTAGGCTAACTCGCCTGCTAGTCCTGTTGGCATCTTAACCCTCAGTCACAACAGACTGTAGAAGCTGCTACAGCCTGTCTGCGTGCAGATTTGGGGTCGAATGTCACGTGCCATGCAGGTGTTTGTTGAGAATTTTTAGAGCACGTAAACCATCGGATGTGTGACGTGCTTCACCCTAGGGATGGAAATTAATAAGATTTTATCAATACCAACGACACTGTCGATTTTGCTTATCGATCCGATTCTTTATCGATTTCTTATCAATTCTTGATGAGTTTCCGTGTGGGAAAAAAGGCGGGATTTCAGCATCAGTGCAGGAGTTTTAATATTTTGCTGATTTTAAATAATGCTTCTTCTCTGAAAAAGATATAATAAAATCAAATATAAAAGACTGTAAACACGTAAAAATGCATATGTCTTGTAACATTTGTTATGTTTGAATGATGAAAAGCCATATAAATAAAAGCAGTATAAATGAAACACTGAAGTGATTAGAAACAACTGCACAACTATGTTATTTTAGCAATCACAAAAATATATATGCTGTGCTTGGGTGTAATTTTTGCGTGTTTTTTTTTTATTTATACACTATACAGTATATGCACAGTATATATACATCCACACATGCATAAAATGTATATTAACATAGTGGTAAAACCTCAAGACATTACTCATTCTGGGAAAGTAATTCAGTATTAATCTGTAACCCACATCACATGTACCACCTACCCGAACTCCAGCTGCTCTACGGTCATGAGTAGATGCAAGCCTTTAAATCCAAGCTTCAGTACAGCTCTGTGTACAGCTAGCGTCAGTGGGTTATCTTGGTAAGGAGTAGAGAACAAGCGGGTTGGTAAAACCTCAGAGCTACCCGTTGCTGTCATCGTCATCATATTTAAATATCAGACATTTTTAGTTGGGTTTTGTGAGTTAAAAACAGATTAAACAGCCTGCAAGGCTGCTAACATGGTGCTAATAACTGCTAAAAATGAGCTAATATTATCGTCACTAATGGAGGTGCTGCTGTTTGGGAATTAGGTGTGGGCTCAGTTCGTAGCCTGTTGAACACATTGCAGTCTTTCATTTTATCCCATGCTGCCGCATGTTTATCATACGCCATGCTGCCATGTTTACAATACGCTCCCATCATTATCCCGCGGTAGCGACGGCATCATGGCGTTTGCCTGATAATGGCAGCATGTGACGTAATGACGCATGCTGTTTTTAAAAAAACACGGAAGTGTTTAAACCCTCAGCATTGATAAGAGGAGTTGGTAACATCGGTGACGTACAATTCCGGGAGCTCAAAAAATCCCTACTTCACCTGCAAGGAGTTTGCATGCTATACATACGATTTTTAACGCACCTGGGAAGAGAAACTGTGGTACAACACGATAATACTATATGTGTTGTGAAGTGTTTAAATACTCTTAACACATAATATACCATGAGTGTACAGTACATCATTGTAATATTTTTCTAAATTCTAAAAATGACAACAGTGAGCTCAGATTGAAATAAACATTATACTACTAACCTTGGGCCCTGGGTGAGACACACCGCAGCAAATCAGCAGCGAGGTTGTGGTCAGTCTCCTTGACATTCACTGTCCAGCTCATGGAAGAGTGTCTCATACTGGCCAAACTGCTGTTTTGGTTTTTTTTTTTTAAATTGAAGGAATGAGTGAGTCATAAATAAAAGACCTGTGTACATTACAGTCAATAAAAAAATCAGACTTACTGACAGCTGGTTAGTATGTTTGAGTCTTCAGTCAAAACGTAGAAAAGGATCAGCCTACAACTAAGAACAAAAGGCGATGATGTTGCACAGGCTTGAAGCAGCACAAAACTGCATTTTAAATGTTTTTATTTCAGCTGCTCCACAGTGATCTTTTTTTCATCATTCAGCAAAGGTAAGCACCATTTTAGGGACATATTTCCATCTGTAAAAACCTCCTTTGTTATGAATTTGATGATTATGTTTATCCAAAAAACCAAAGAACTCATACTGGACTTCAGGAAGAACAGACAGGACCCCCCCCCCCCCCAAATGGTGACTGCGTGGAAACCGTCCCCACCTTCAGGTTCCTGGTCACCCACATTTCCGCTGACCTCTCCTGGTCAGTTAACACCAAGGCCCTGGTGAAGAAAGCCCAGCAGCAGCTGCACTTGCTCCATGTCCTGAGGAAGAACAACCTGGACCAGAAGGCCTTCTACCGCTGCTCAGTGGAGAGCGTGCTCACTTCCTGTCTGGGTGTGTGGTACGCCGGCTCCACGGCTGAGAACAGGAAGTTCTGTGCAGAGGGTCATCAACGCCACCCAAAAAATCAACGGCCCTCTGCCCTCCCTGGAGGACATCTCCAGATCCTCCTGTCTCAGAAGGATCAAGGCCATCACAGGAGACCCCTCACATCCTGTCTATCACCTATTTGACCTGCTTCCCTCTGGACGACGGTTCAGATCAGGTCCCACACCTCCAGACTGACAGTTTCTTCCCCTGGGCCATCCGAACTGCAGAGGCCCCACCCCCTCCCTCTGAACGCTCACATGCTCAGAACTGAGGACCTTTTTTATTTTTCACAATAACACACCTGTCTTTACACCCCTTACTTTCATGTATATGTGTTCAACTGTGTGTTCGGTACTAGTGGGAATGGGGTGGGAATTACATTTAAATACCAGCAGTGCAATCTGTCAAAATGATGGACCGCTCCCGAAATTTTCCTTGATTGCTAAAAATTACCGGTCAATGATGGAGAATTTTCAGTTAAAGCAACCTCAGTCTGGCACATACAGTATATACCTGAAAAATCGACATACACTGTTCACGTAGCACTGCGGCAGCACAGCAACTCACCCTTGGCCATGGGATTCCTGGTTCGATCCCAGCCCCTGACCAACAGTGATCTGTGTGGAGTTTGCATGTTCTCCCCGTGTCTGCGTGGGTTTACTCCGAGATTTCTCCAGTTCCCTTCCACAGGCCAAAAACATGCAGGTTAGGTTAATTGGAGACTCTAAAGTGGCCCTAGGTGTGAATGTGTGTGTGAATGGTAAAGTGATAGTGCCGCACCGAGGCTGCTTCATCCATCCAGGTGGATGCCCTCAATTTCCCCTCTGGGGATCAATAAAGTATACAAAATCAAAAAAAAAATGATGCAAGTGTGGCTTACTTGTGCTGTGCATCCCGTCTGCCACGTACATGATGAGTGCATGTGAGTTACGCTACAGTAGGGCTGTGCGATATGACCAAAATTTCATATCCTGATTTTTTTTGTTGTTGTTGTTGTCTTTCGGCTGCTCCCTTTCGGGGTCGCCACAGCATATCATCACCTTGCATCGCAATGATTTGTATGTTGATTTGGTGAGGATTTTTACTCCGGATGCCCTTCCTGATGCAACCCTGCCCATTTATCCAGGCTTGGGACCGGCACAGGGAATGCACTGGTGTGTGTAACCCTTGTGACTGGGTAACCAACTTTCCTTCCTCCATTCTGTTTTTACTGAGCACCAAGCTAGACGGCAGGGAGTACCATTTTTACATGGTCTTTGGCATGACCTGGCCAGGTCTTAGAACCCACGACCTCCCGGTTGTGGGGCGGATGCTCTTAACTCTAGGCCACCATGCCAGTAAAATTTCATGTCACAATATAAGTCTTCTTATATCACAATAACAATATATATCATGGTATACATTTTCTGTATATTCTACAGTTTCGATAATCAGATAAAAAGGACAAGCTCTTTTTTATTTTAAATTACAAACTGAAAAAAAAAACAATTGTACAAATTGAACAAATTTGTACAAATTGAAGAAATGGCAGCCTGAAGACTGCCGTTCTGGTCTGATTTATCCTGTTTGCTTTTGTAATAAAAATATTTCAGATTGGCCATGATCTGAAAATCAAAGGCACAAAAGGTAATGTAAAAAATGCATGTGATGACTTAATTGTATTCATTGTCACTACTTGACTAATTAAAATTATTAGAAATTAAATAAATGACATGAAAAGCCAATTTGCTGCTCCGTCACATTTTTAAGTTATTTATTATTTATTTTGTTTATGTGCAGCTATCAAACTTTTGCAGCTTTAACAAAAAAAATTTCAGAAAAATCTTCGAAACTCGGTAGTAATTTAAACCAAAGAAATGAAGGTCTGATACACTCTTAGCGTCAACTTAGCATCGTCATTTAGCATTTGCTGTTTATTAACTCTTTAACCCTTTGAGTGTGAGAATTTGCGTGCCCCTAGTGGCAGAGTGCGGCACCGCGCCTGCCTTCTCACTCTGACTTTGTCAAAAGTAAGTGAGAAATTTCTGTTTTTTTTTTTAAATGTACTGATTTCTTGTTCATATACTTTGAAGATAAGATGATGAGGTACCTCTGTACAAAAAAAACGGTGGCAAAAGACTGAGCCATTTTTTGTGTAAATACGTCCAAAGTCCAGTTTTGACTGAGTTATGGAATTTAAAGAGGTGCCGTGAGATTATGCAAATTAGATACGTAAATTTATTCCTATCTGAAACTTTGGATCATATTTTACATCTTTCTAATTGACAGTAAGTCATTATCTCTTACCACTTTCAAGTTATAGCCTTGGAAATCTGAACTGTTTTACTGAAAAAAAAAATATTTACCACTCTTGACCACTTGGGGTAAGGGCAGCGCAATGGTTAGCACTGCGGCAGCCCAGCAACTCACCCTTGGCCAGGGGATCCTGGGTTGGATCCCAGCCCCCGACCAACAGTGATCTGTGTGGAGTTTGCATGTTCTTCCCGTGTCTGCGTGGGTTTACTCCGGGATTTCTCCGGTTTCCTCCCACATGCCAAAAACATGCAAGTTAGGTTAATTGGCATCAAACTGGGGATTCTAAATTGTCCTTAGGTATGACTGTGAGAGTGAATGGTTGTCTGTCTCTCTGTGTTGGCCCTGCGATGGACTGGCAATCTGTCCAGGGTGTACCCTGCCTCCCGCCCAAAGATGCTGGGATAGGCTCCAGCCCCCCCGCGACCCAAAAAGGATTAAGCGGAAGAAGATGAATGAATGAATCAATGAATGACCACTTGGGGTATGTTGCAGTTCTGCACCATACACACTCAGAGGGTTTTAACTCCATCCATCCATCCATCGTCTACCGCTTTTCCGGAGGTCCGGGTCGCGGAGGCAGCAGTTCAAGCAGAGAAGCCCAGACTTCCCTCTCCCCAGCCACCTGCTCCAGCTCTTCAGAGGGGATACCAAGGCGTTCCCAGACTAGCTGGGAGACATAGTCTCTCCACCGAGTCCTGGGTCTGCCCCGGGGTCTCCTCCCAGTGGGACGTGCCTGAAACACCTCAAGTGGGAGGCGTCCAGGAGGCATCCTAATCAGATGCCCATACCACCTCAACTGACTCCTTTCAATGTGGAGGAGCAGCGGTTCTACTCTGAGCCTCTCCCGGATGACTGAGCTCCTCACCCTATCTCTGAGGGTGAGTCCAGCAATCCTACGGAGAAAGCTCATTTCAGCCGCTTGTATCCGCGATCTCGTTCTTTCGGTCATTACCCAAAGCTCGTGACCATAGGTGAGAGTAGGAACGTAGATTGACTGGTAAATCGACAGCTTTGCCTTAGAACTAAGCTCCCTCTTCACCACAACAGACCGGTACAACGTCCGCATCACTGCAGATGCTGCTCCAATCCGTCTGTCGATCTCTCGCTCCATTTTCCCCTCACTCGTGAACAAGACCCCAAGATACTTAAACTCCTCCACTTGGGGCAGGAGCCTGTCCCCAACCCGGAGAGGACAATCCACCTTTTTCCGGCTGAGGACCATGGACTCGGACTTGGAGGTGCTGATTCTCATCCCAGTCGCTTCACACTCAGCGGCAAACCGTCCCAGCAAGAGCTGTAGGTCATTGCTGGATGAAGCCAACAGGACAACATCATCTGCAAACAACAGAGATGAGATCCTGTGGTCACCAAGCATGACACCCTCCATTCCCTGGCTGCGCCTAGAAATCCTGTCCATAAAAATTATGAACAGGACCGGTGACAAAGGGCAGCCCTGGCGGAGTCCAACTCTCACTGGGAATGACTCCGACCGAGTGTTGGCAATGCGAACTAAACTCTCACAACGGTCGTACAGAGACCGAATAGCTCGTAACAACAAGCCCGATACCCCATACTCCCGAAGCACCCCCCACAAAAATCCACGAGGGACGCGGTCAAATGCCTTCTCCAAGTCCACAAAACACATGTAAACTGGTTGGGCAAACTCCCACGAACCCTCAAGAATTCTCGAGAGGGTAAAGAGCTGGTCCGATGTGCCACGGCCAGGACGAAAACCACATTGCTCCTCCTGAATCCGAGGTTCGACCAACGGCCGGACTCTCCTCTCCAATACCTTGGCATAGACCTTCCCAGGGAGGCTGAGGAGTGTGATCCCTCTAAAGTTGGAGCACACCCTCCGGTCCCCTTTTTTGAAGAGAGGAACCACCACCCCGGTTTGCCATGCCAAAGGCACTGCCCCCGACCTCCACGCAATGTTGCAGAGGCGTGTCAACCATGACAACCCAACAACATCCAGGGCCTTGAGGTACTCGGGGCGAATCTCGTCCACCCCCGGGGCCCGGCCACCAAGGAGATTTTTAACCACCTTGGCGACCTCAGCCCCTGTGATAGGCGAGTCATCCCCCTCGTCCCCAAACCCTGCTTCCTCTGTGGAAGGCGTATCAGTGGGATTGAGGAGATCCTCGAAGTATTCCTTCCACCGCCCGACGATATCCCCAGTTGAAGTCAACAGTGTCCCATCCGCACCATACACAGTGTGGACGGGGAGCTGCTTTCCCCTCCTGAGCCGCCGAACAGTTTGCCAGAATCTCTTTGAAGCCGACCGAAAGTCTTGTTCCATGGCCTCACCGAACTCCTCCCATACCCGGGTTTTTGCTTCAGCAACCACCCGAGCTGCACTCCGCTTGGCCTGCCGGTACACCTCAGCTGCTTCGGGAGTCCCACAAGCCAACCAAGCTTGATAGGACTCCTTCTTCAGCTTAATGGCCCCCCTCACCACTGGTGTCCACCACTTGGTTCGGGGGTTGCCACCACGAGATGCACCGACCACCTTGCGGCCGCAGCTCTGGGCTGCCGCTTCAACAACAGAGGTGGAGAACATGGCCCATTCAGACTCCATGTCTCCAGACTCCCTCGGAATGTGGTTGAAGTTCTTCCGGAGGTGGGAGTTGAAGACCTCCCGGACAGGGGCCTCAGCCAGACGCTCCCAGCACACCCTCACTATACGTTTGGGTCTACCAGGTCTGAATGGCTTCCTCCCCTGCCATCGGATCCAACTCACCACCAGGTGGTGATCAGTTGACAGCTCTGCACCTCTCTTTACTCGGGTGTCCAAGACATACGGTCGCAGGTCTGATGATACGATAACAAAATCGATCATCGACCTGCGGCCTAGGGTGTCCTGGTGCCAGGTGCACATATGGACACCCTTATGCTTGAACATGGTGTTCGTTATAGACAGACTGTGGTTAGCACAGAAGTCCAATAACTGAACACCACTCGGGTTCAGATCGGGCAGGCCGTTCCTCCCAATCACCCCCCTCCAGGTTTCACTGTCGTTGCCCACGTGCGCATTGAAGTCCCCCAGTAGGACAATGGAGTCTCCAGGAGGAGCACCCTCCAGCACCCCAGTCACAGACTCCAAAAAGGGTGGGTACTCTGAAACATCATTTGGTGCATAGGCACAAATGATGGTCAGGACCCGTTTCCCAACCCGAAGGCGCAGGGAAGCAACCCTTTCGTCCACCGGGGAAAACTCCAATATAGAGGCAGCAAGGTGGGGCGATACAAGAATACCTACCCCTGCTCGTCGCCTCTCGCCCGGGGCAACTCCAGAAAAGGCCAAGCTCCAGCCCCTCTCCAGGAGACTGGTTCCGGAACCGGAGCTGTGTGTTGAGGTGAGGCCAACTATATCTAGCCGGTATCGCTCAATCTCGTACACCAGCTCAGGCTCCTTCCCCACCAGAGAGGTGAGGGTTTTAACTGTCCACATTAAATGGACGGGTCACGCACCCCCAGTGGCACAGCGCAGCAACTGCACCTGTCAACTTATTGACATCCCCCGGCTATCTGAGAATTTGTACTGATCTGTATTGATATGACAGTTCAGAAGGTGGCAGACACGCGTCGGAGGAATCATGGCTGACATGGAATACCGCAAAGAAGAAGAAATCCTCATTATTATTCTTCCTTTTTCCGCTTTGAGCTCTCAACACCAATGTGGCCGCCGCCATGATTGGTCATGGCGGTGGCGATTCTGACTGAAACTGCATCATCCAGGAAAAATAGCCACGTAATACAAATGAAATTCACGTGGGATAATCATAAGACTTTGTAGATGTGGCCGAGGGTGTAAATGACCGACCAAATGCAAAACAACGACCATGATGAGCGAAAAACTGAGCTCACAACACCAAGATGGCCATGCCCACGTCATCATGGATTCTTACAGGAAAAATGCATCAAACAGGAAAATAGCTGCGTAATACAAACGAAATTCATGTGGGATAATCATAAGATTATCATAAGAGTTTGTAGATGTGGTAGAGAGTGTAAATGACTGAGCAAACGCAAAACAACGACCACGATGGACGAAAACGGACCGGTCACATGAGCAAGCGAACCCCCCTACCCCCACCCCGCAACAGGTAAGAGACGAATATATGTTTTGTTTTTTTTTTACATCTTATTGATTTTCTGGTTCATATACTTTGAAAATTAGATAAATGCATATCCCTGTAGACAAAACGGTGTCAAAAAAAATGAACCGTTCTTTGTGTAAATGTGTCCACAGTCCACTTTTGACTGAGTTATGTAATTTATATAGCTGCTGCGACATTTTGCAAATTAGATGCGTAAATTTATTCCTGTCTGAAACTTTGGATCATATTCTACATCTTTCTAATTGACAGTAAGCCATTATCTCTTGCAACTTTCAAGTTATAGCCTTGGAAATCTGAACTATTTTATTGACAAAAATATTTTACCACTCTTGACCACTAGAGGCCTTGACTACCCTTTAACCATTCCAGTCGCCATACAGTGACTGGGACAGCTAAAGAGTTAATTAGAGTGAGATGGTATTAACGTGACTTACCTCCAATCAAAATGGGGTTAGTAGACTATCCTCTCTGACAGCACGGTGGGAAACAGTCCCACATCCCTGACACACAGAAGCAGCGGCTATCTGACCAAACCATTAGCCTCGAGTTAGCTACTATGCTAATCACCGGAATGAATCCTGGGCACTCACCCACACAGCTGTTGTGCTGTGTGCACTGGAGAGAGAGGCGGGGCACTGACTAGTAGTGTGTGAGGAGTTTTGCTGAAGAAACAAAGTCTATGCATTTTAAATCCTGATTTAAACGATAGTGTTAGATGAAATGATCAACGTTTTTATTTCATCACCCGATATATATCATTATATCGCAAAGTCCTCCCCTATAGTCACAAAGATTCTTACAACCAATGGATTCATAAGAATCTCCCAGTTCCTACAAATTCTAGAGTTTGCAGACATTCATGGAGGGGGGCATAGTTTCTTATACCCTTCTTATGGCTGCCGTTCAATTCACAAGAGCACCTTGAGGCATTCTTGAGAAATAAGGTGCTTTTCTGTTGTATGATGGCCCTAGAGTGCTTATGTTCTTCGTAAGGGTGCTTTGGGATCTTCCTACGGTATACTTACTGCCATCCTACGAAAATGTGCAACTCACGGCACTCAAGTCGTTGATAGATAGAGCTTACAGCTTTCGACACAAATGTCGCACAAATGACGTACTTCCACCTTATGAGCGCCTCACTACTGCCTTACACACGCTTTATGAATCTCTGTACAAACAGAACAGTAATGTCCGTCTGTCCATCCATCCATCCATCTTCTGCTGTTTATCTGGGGGTCCGAGTCGTGGGGACAGGAGTCCAAGCAGAGAAGCCCAGACTGCCACCAAGTTCACATAGCACCATGATGCTCGTGATCCCTCCTGCAGCTGCAGTTTTCTGTGAGAAGCAAAGCAAAACACAGATCCACTGTCATTTCAAAGCCATTGTCTGGAGAATTACCCTACATTTATTAGCTATTAGTGATATTTGAACACAAATTGTTTCTAATGCTTGGTTGAAGCTTTAATATTAGCATCTTATTTTGGCTCACCTCCAATATGCCTCATGCTAATGTTTATTATTATTATGCCTCAGTGAAACGGAGAGGCATACGGCAATCACTCACTGCGTCTGTGTGTGTGTGGCTGATTGTATCTGTCTGTCTGTCTGTTACCAGCTTTTCAGCTCACCCGGACAAAATTATAGTTGCACTCCGGCAGCTCTAAAACCACCTCAAAAACAAATACACTACCGTTCAAAAGTTTGGGGTCACTTAGAAATTTCCTTATTTTTGAAAGAAAAGCACTGTTTTTTCAATGAAGATAACTTTAAACTAATCAGAAATACACTCTATACATTGCTAATGTGGTAAATGACTAGTCTAGCTGCAAATGTCTGGTTTTTGGTGCAATATCTACATAGGTGTATAGAGGCCCATTTCCAGCAACTATCACTCCAGTGTTCTAATGGTACAGTGTGTTTGCTCATTGCGTCAGAAGGCTAATGGATGATTAGAAAACCCTTGTGCAATCATGTTAGGTCTGCAATGCTGTAATTGCTGCAAATGGAGGATTCTTTGACGAAAGCAAAATTTGAAGGAAAAAATTATTATTTCAAATACAAATCATTATTTCTAACCTTGTCAATGTCTTGACTATATTTTCTATTCATTTTACAACTCATGGTGGTAAATAAGTGTGACTTTTCATGGAAAACACAAAATAATTGTCTGGGTGACCCCAAACTTTTGAACGGTAGTGTGTGTATTGCCCAAAATAGTATATTGTGGCTTTTTACCCACAAAAAAACTTTAATTGCCTTGGAATTGCTTGGAAAGAGATTTTAAATCTTGCACCTACTTAAGTATGCATGGATCTATGAATATTCTAATTAGTGGCATGCAGGGCTTGCATGTGATTGGTCTTTATGCTCCCGACCTACAGGGCTTGCACATGATTGGTCGCCGTGACTCCTGGTGGGTGGGTTGCTAGTCTGTTCAAGATGCCTCCAGACGTTAAAGTTTTGCCTATATCTTCAAAAGTAAAAAGTGAAACATTTTTCTGAAAAGGACCAAGGCGAGAGAGAAATGTGTAGTTGCCAAATATGTTTACTTTTTACTAACAATCAGTCCCCTGTCCGCTGGCGACTGAGCAGGGGGGGGACCCGATTTGAATGTGGCTGCTCTCAGCTCACAATGCAACCCCCCATCTGCTGGCAAAGTGAGCCGAAAGCAGCTCTCTGCCTCTCTCTGCTCACTTTCTGTGCTGCTACCCCAACCCGCCCTGCCTCAATCCTGCTGCTCCTCAGCTCCTCCCTCTTCTCCCAAGGTAGCCAAGCGTATCCATCTGATTGGTTAATGTTATAACCATCCAGGCTAAGCAGGAATAGTTACATAGCTACTAACGGTTTGTCCAAATCTGCCTTTTGGAGGGGGGAAGGGGGTGGCGTTTACACCGCCTTCCAAATTATTATGCAAATAGGATTTTAGTGTCATAAACATTCAGTTTTTTTGTTTTTCAATTAAACTCATGGATGGTATTGTGTCTCAGGGCTCTTTGGATCACTGATATCTATCTCAGACACCTGTCATAATTAGTTTGCCAGGTGAGCCCAATTAAAGGAAAACTACTTCAGAAGGATGTTCCACATTATTAAGCATGCCACAGGTTTCAAGCAATATGAGAAAGAAAAAGGATCTCTCTGCTGCCGAAAAGTGTCAAATAGTGCAATGCCTTGGACAAGGTATGAAAACATTAGATATTTCATGAAAACTTAAGTGTGATCATCGTACTGTGAAAAAATGTGTGGCTGATTCAGAGCACAGACAGGTTCATGCAGCTAAAGACATAATGAGGAAGGTTTCTGCCAGACAAATTCATCAGCTTAAGAGAGCAGCTGCTAAAATGCCATTACAAAGCAGCAAACAGGTATTTGAAGCTGCTGGTCCCTCTGGAGTCCCACAAACCTCAAGGTGTAGGATCCTCCAGAGGCTTGCAGTTGTGCATAAACCTACTATTTGGCCACCCCTAATCAATGCTCACAAGCAGAAATGGTTGCACTGGGCCAAGAAATACATGAAGACTAATTTTCAAACAGTCTTGTTTACTGATGAGTGCCGTGTAACCCTGGATGGTCCAGATGGATGGAGTAGTGGATGGTTGGTGTATGGCCACCATGTCCCAACAAGGCTGCAACGTCAGCAAGGAGGTGGCGGAGTCATGTTTTGGGCCGGAATCATGGGGAGAGAGCTGGTAGGCCCCTTTAGGGTCCCTGAAGGTGTGAAAATGATCTCGGCAAAGTATATAGAGTTTCTGACTGACCACTTTCTTCCATGGTGCAAAAAGAAGAACCGTGCCTTCCGTAGCAAAATTATCTTCATGCATGACAATGAACCATCTCATGCGGCAAAGAATACCTCTGTGTCATTGGCGCTATGGGCATAAAAGGAGAGAAACTCATTGTGTGGTCCCCATCCTCCCCTGACCTCAATCCTATTGAGAACCTTTGGAGCATCCTCAAGCAAAAGATCTATGAGGGTGGGAGGCAGTTCACATCAAAACAGCAGCTGTGGGAGGCTATTCTGACATCTTGCAAAGAAATTCAAGCAGAAACTCTCCAGAAACTCACAAGTTCAATGGATGCAAGAATTGTGAAGGTTATATCAAAGAAGGGGTCCTATGTTAACATGTAACTTGGCCTGTTGAGATGTTTTTGATTGAAATAGCTTTTGATTTTTTGATTTCAGTAAATATGACCTCCTATTGCTGCAAATTCAACAAATGACCATTTTCAGTTCTTTACAACCAATAAAATGTTTTGAAACTCGGTTGTGCATAATAATTTGGAACAGTGCATTTTGAGGGGTTTTTTATTTTTGCAAAAAATAGTTATCATTGGGAGGTTTGTTCAATAAAATTTGAATTACGCTCTTAACGGTTGATGACTTGAAAATTATACTGACTGTCATTTGCATCGACTAGTTAGGAAAATCGGAGACAAATCTCATTTGTACAGTAATTTGGAACACGGTGTACTTGGGAGTTTGGAATGATTTTGCTCTTGATATGTCTTGTAAATCACAAGAAACATGTTACAGACATGTTAACCGAAAAAATTTGATTTTTGCCAGTGTCACTTTAAGTGGAACTGAAGGCTTGTATCATGTCACCGTATTTTCTCGACTTTTAATTTGCCAGAATTTTGAGATAAGGTTTTGTTTTCAAAATGAACACAAATTTAACTCACCATTGCTGTGTAATGGAGCCACAAAAAAAGGTACTGTAATAACTATGCCGGGCCACTAGAGGCGGCAGTGCAACTTTTTTACAGCCCATGAACAACTTCCTAAACATGGTGGAGCATAGAGGACAGCTGAGTCAAGGGAAAAAACCCTTTGAAAGTAAGTTTTGTGCTTCAATTTTGCAGTGATTTCAATATTAAAGCACTAATAACTTTGACATAAAGCTTTGTTTTCAAAATAAACACAAATTTAACTCACCATTACCGTGTAATGAAGCCGTGAAAAAAGGCATTGCAATATTGGTAAATGGCGTTCACTTATATAGCGCTTTTTCTCAGCTCTGGATGACCAAAGCGCTTTACAGATCCTGCTATCCACCCATTCATGCACACATTCACACACTGATGGCGGCAGAGCTGCCATACACGCACAGGTGCTAGCCTGGCCACCAGGAGCAGCTGGGGGATCAGTGTCTTGCTCAAGGACACTTCGATATGCAGACTGCAGACAGAGCGGGAATTGAACCCATGACCCTCCGATCAGTAGTCGGTCACACTACACCTGCACCACAGCCACCCCCAATAATAATGCCGGCCCACTAGAGGCAGCAGTGTGACTTTTTACAGCACATGGACGACTTCCTAAATATGCCGGACCACAGCAAACAGCTGAACGATGGAAAAAACCCTTTCAAACTAGGTTTTGTGCTTAAATTATGCAGCGATTTCAATATTAAAACACTAAGTTCTACCACGCCAACATTTCATTTTTAAAGCTTATGTTACATCACATTATTTTTCTAATCGGTCACTCCTCACCTCTAAAACATGGCAGTCCACAGCAGATAGCTGAGCGAAGGAAAAAACCCTTTCCAAGAAAGTTTTATGCTTAAATTATGCAGCAATTTAAATATTAAAACACTAATAATGCCTACAGCTGCTTCATTTGAGTCTTAACCCCTTGCACTCTGGTCAATTTCCCTAAAAACGCCAAAAAATAACGTGCCCAAAGTAAATCAAAAGCTGTTCTTCAACCCTTTGCAGCATCTTCATGGGGTTGGTCTCATTTAAAAGAAAACGCTTTAAATTTTTTGGCAAAACAGTCATAATCTCTTTAAGTGCTCCGGCCACTGAGTAACAGTCATCTAAACATAGTGAACTTGAAGAAAATAAATTTCGCCTGGGTGTTTTTTTTGGATACAAATGCTTGCAAATAACACACAGCTTCAGATCCGGGCTGGAAAATGCAACAGAAATGTAGAACCAAGTGTTATCCAGCTGAGGTCAAAATTTTGTAACAATACCATAAAAAATGAATATATTACACAGCTTTGTTCTCAGGTTGTTCCCAGGCGTTTTTGAACTGTGCCAAATTGTGCCAAGTGGCACAGTGTGGCGGTTCTGTTAACCCCCACAACAGACTAGAGACAGTCAGCTCGCACTCCTGGGTTTCTTTCCGCTGCACTACTGAGATGCAATGTGCCATTCATGTGTTTGTGATGCAAACATGCATGTATTGTGATGTAATGCGCCATTCTGTATAGTGTTCATGCGTCTTGTCCTTACTGTGCTTTTTCTGAGCATCTTACATATTTAGATGTGCTTTGAGGTAAATCTCCACAAAAAGACTGGTCAAACACAGCGCTCGGCTAGAGCAAATAACAGAACAGTTTAATGTGTATTAATGTCTACAGGCAGACGCGTTTCGTCTGGCTCACCTCTGTGATGTTAATCGTTGCCTTTCATGAATTGTGCTCATGCGTCCTGCCCTCACTGTGACCTAGGGACTGAGATCAATAGGTCTGTCAAATGCAAATGTCTTATGCCTGTTCTGTTATCTCTTTGATCATACTAACTGCGGGGGTATGTCCTTTTGATGTATTGTTATGGTCAAGTATATATGCTGCAACTCTGTAACGCACACTCTCTCTCTCTCACTCTGATCCTGCAACTGGTAGGGCACAGGCTTTGTGCCCGCCTCTCCTCCTCTGAGAGCCGTGGGCTCGCTCTCGGTGCTCATGCACGGCGCCGGGAGCGGAGCTCGTGACGGTGGTATGATATAATAAAACTCTACTTAAAACCTCCAACAACGCCGCATTATTTCATGCCGCCGCAACAGTTTGGAAAAACATCTGTAACTTTTGAATGATTCAATATAGAAGCTTGATCTTGGGCTCTAATGAAAGGTGACACTCAGGGCTGTGTGTGTGTGTGTGGGGTTGTTTATTCATTCATTCATGAATGAATGAACAAACAAGCCCCCACACACAAAGAAGCATGCCACGTAAAAAATGTGTGGCTTTTTTTTACAAGAAAAAATAACCTACAGTGCACTAAAAATTATTCTAAAATATTTGTAATGTAGAAGATAACTCCCACCCGCCCCGCTACAGAGGACGGACATCGGCCATCGCTACATGACGGAACAGTCATGTGGCGATGTGGCGACTGAGGAGCACAGTCCCCGCGGTCCCCACGCCCCCCCCTCGCTACAGAAGAGTAGCGGGGGGGGGCGCCCCCGTTCACGGTCCGGACGTGGCGCACGAACCATGTACCGCGGCACACGGACTTCGGACTTCGTGCGCCGCACAGTTGTAATTTACCAATCGGTCAAAAGTCATTTTTGATTACAATTTTCAGGGATAAAGAATAATTTAGCTTATAACACTTACCTGTTCACAACAGCATGTGGACGGTCTATGGTGACCATGGAAGAGAATCCTAAACGTCTACTCTGCTGGGACAGCACTGCCTGTGGCTGAACAGGCCGATGCGCGAATGGCAGTCCCTGTCACACAGGGCGCACTTGTGGGTGGTCTCCGTGCTGCTGGGTCTGTGGCAGTTCTTCCTGCGGGTCCTTTTTTCATCTGCTGCAGCAGTCAGTCTCTCTTCACCCAGCCTTACACAAAACAGCTTTCGAACTTCTGTGCTTCAATTGGCTCGCTGCATTCGCAGCCGTTGGTAGGCGGGTCCTTCTTGCTAGGTTTTCAGTCATTGGTCCTTCAAGGTTTCAGAAACCCAATTCAAGGCTTTTATTAGTCGAATGAGAGGTCAATCACATCTAAACCAATCAAAGCACTCCTTTGGCTTTCTGTTCGTGGCTGTGTCTGTAGTGGAAGAACGGAAATGCAGGTGGGTTTTTTTTTTCAGTGCCTCCTAGGACGCACAGTGTGCATACTCGGACGCCCTCGTGCGTCCCAGGACGCAGAGACGTGCCCGCCCGCGGTACACAGAAGTGCAACAGGTTAAAGCTTATGTTACGTCACATTATTTTTCTTCCATTGTCATATTTTTCTTCCATACCGGGGGCTGCTTGTTTACATTCATTATGCCTCAGTGCAAAGCAACTTAGGCATACTGTAATCACTTATATGCGCGTGTGTGTGTCTGTCTGTCTGTCTGTTACCAGCTATCCAGCTCACCTGGTCAAAATCAAGTGGAACTAAAGGCTTGCGTCATTCTAAAGCCATATTTTATTGAATTTTTATTTGGCACAATTTCCACATACGGCTTTGTTATCAAAATAAACACTAATTTAACTATCTTTAGAGTCACTGGAGCTGGGAAAAAGGTACTGTAATAACTATGCTGGGCCAGTACAGGTGGCAGTGCACTTTTTTACAGCACCCCCCTCCCCTTGCCTCTCTGCCACAGACACCGAGGCATCAGCACCTTGGTGCTTTCATGCACACGGGCTCTGACCTACACCAGACTTCAATATTTTCTCATTCAACTCAGAACTTGTGCAAAATGCTCCACCAACAGTTAATGTTGTCAATTAAAAACAGTTTTAAAATGACTCTGCCAAAAATCAAGCTATTTTTTTCTTGTTAACATGTCTGTAACATGTTTTTTTTATGACTGACGAGACATACTGTATCAAGAGCAAAATCACTCAAATATCTCATATTTCTGTTTTTTTTCCTCGAAAGTTTCAGTTAAGCCCTGTCCCTGAAAAAAGGCAAGTTTAGACGCAGCATTTTTGGTGACATACAGTGGTGTGAAAAAGTGTTTGCCCCCTTCCTGATTTCTCATTTTTTTGTATGTTTGTTACACTTAAATGTTTCAGATCATCAAACAAATTTAAATATTAGACAAAGATAACACAAGTAAACACAAAATGCAGTTTTTAAATGAAGGTGTTTTTGATTAAGGGTAAAAAAAAAAAAAATCAAAACCTACATGGCCCTGTATGAAAAAGTGATTTCCCACCCCCCCCCGTTAAAACATAAATTAACTGTGGTTTATCACATCTTTGGAAAGCTGAGTTCAATTTTCTAGCCATTTTAAAGCTTTAGGACTCCAGTGAACCACAGTCAGAGCCATTATCCACAAATGGCAAAAACACAAAACTGTGGTGAACCTTCCCAGGAGTGACCGGCCGACCAAAACCACCCCAAGAGTGCTGCAACGACTCATCCAAGAGGTCACAAAAGACCCCACAACAACATCCAAAGAACGGCAGGCCTCACTTGCCTCAGTTAAGGTCAGTGTTCATGACTCCACCACAAGAAAGAGACTGGGCAAAAATGGCCTGCATGGCAGAGTTCCAAGACGAAAACCACTGCTGAGCTTAAAGAACATAAAGGCTCATCTCAGTTTTGCCAGAAAACATCTTGATGATCCCCAAGACTTTTTAGAAAATACTCTGTGGACTGACAAGACTAAAGTTGAACTTTTTGGAAGATGTGTGTCCCATTACATCTGGCGTAAAAGTAACACAGCATTTCAGAAAAGGAACATCATACCAGCAGTAAAATATGGTGGTGGTAGTGTGATGGTCTGGGGCTGTTTTGCTGCTTCAGGACCTGGAAGACTTGCTGTGGTAAATGGAACCATGAATTCTGCTGTCTACCAAAAAATCCTGAAGGATAATGTCCGGCCATCTGTTTGTGACCTCAAGCTGAAGCGCACTTGGGTTCTGCAGCAGGACAATGATCAAAAACACACCAGCAAGTCCACCTCTGAATGGCTTAAGAAAAACAAAATGAAGATTTTAGAGTGGCTAATCAAAGTCCTGACCTGAATCTGATTGAGATGCTGTGGCATGACCTTGTAAATGTGGTTCATGCTCAAAAACCCTCCAATGTGGCTGAATTACAACAATTCTGCTAAGATGAGTGGGCCATAATTCCTCCATCATCATCATCATCATCATCATATCAGTCTGTCGTGGTCGACAATGACTGTTTCATTTAGGTCTGACCAGATTCCTCCACACAGCTCTGTCCTTAGCCTTCTGCTGCCAGGAACTCCTGTCTATGTCCAACTTCTCCAAGTTTCTTTTTACAGTGTCTTTAAATCTGAGCCTTGGTCTACCCTGATTGCGTTTGCCCTCGCATAACTGTGAGTAGAGTAACTGCTGAGGGAGACGCTGGTGGTCCATCCTCTCAACATGTCCGAGCCATCTCAGGTTCATCTGTATTAGCATGTCCTCCATTGATGGTAGATCAGCTCGTTTCAACACTTCTATGTTGGTTATCTTGTCTTTCCATGAGATGTTCATTATGGCTCCAAGGTTTCTCATCATGTACGTGTGGAGTTTCTTCACCTGCACTCTGTAGACAGTCCAAGTTTCAGCACCATACAATAGAGTAGCCAGTACTGTTGCTCTGTACACTTTGCATTTCACACGGATAGACACATGTCGATTGTTCCACAGTCTCTCCCTCAAGTTTCCAAACACAGCGCTCGCTCTTCCCATTCTGAGAGATAGTTCATCCTCCAGCCTAGCATTCTCTGAAACAGTACTCCCTAGGTACTTGAAAGTCTTGCACTTGACTAGGGGCTCTGTACCAATGCTGATCTCTTCTGGTAGTGATGCTGATAATTGGAACTTTGGTGGTTGATAAAGGCACTCTGTCTTCTTGATGTTGATTTGGAGGCTGAATTGGCTAGCTGCTCTTGCAAATTTCACCACTAAAGATTGCATATCTTCCACGCTGTGTGCAACTAGAGCACTGTCGTCGGCAAAGAGCATTTCTCTTACTATCTTTATCGACGTCTTACTCTTGGCTTTAAACTGTGCCACGTTGAACAAGTCTGCTTCTTTCCTTGTTTGAATGTATACTCCTTCTGAAGTGTCTTTGAAGGCCACCTCAAGCATGGCTGCCAGATATATCTGCCAGGATGTCCAGTCTCACCCTGTGTAACTGGGAGTGGTCCACCACAGATCTGTGGCAGATATTGTTTTTAGTTCTGCCAGGATGCCCTGTTTCACTCTCCACGCCCTCGGAAGGGCGGGGATGCCGGTTGAGTCGTTGACAGCCCGACCCATGAGACAGGTCGTACCGGTTTTCATGGTTATCCGGTAGCAAGCAAGCCAATGCCTGACCTGACAAAAAAAAAAAAGGAGGGGGGGGAATGTAAGTCTCAGTTAAAAGCTGCCAATTTCTGACCAAAAAAGTGCAATTTTATGGGTAAAAAGCTGCAACTTTAGCAAAAAGACAAAAAAGGTATAAATTTCCAACTGTTTACAACCTAAAAACGCTGCAGATCTAAGATTTGAGTAAAATGCTGCAAGTTTAAGCTTTTTTTTTAATTATTATTAAACTGCAAATTCAAGAGTAAGAAAAATTCTAAATTCACAAGGAAAAAGCTGCAAAATTATGAATAATAAAAAGCTGTAAATTTTCAAGTAAGAAGCTGCACATTTCTGAGTAAAATGGCTTTAACTCTGCAGGAAAATCCTGCAAATTTATGAGAAAAATCCTCACATTTACAAAAGAATGTTTCTAATTTACATGAAAAAGGATGTGATAAATTGGCGTGTGTTGGCCATTTTTTAATAATTCCTCCACAGCGCTGTAAAAGACTCATTGCCAGTTACCGCAAACGCTTGATTGCAGTTGTTGCTGCTTAGGGTGGCCCAACCAGTTATTAGGTTTAGGGGGCAGTCACTTTTTCACAGAGGACCACGTAAGTTTGGATTTTTTTCCCTTAATTCAGGTTCAGGTTCAGGTTACTTTATTTGTACCCGTAAGTAGATTTGTTTTGCAGTCTGGTGACATCCATATTTACAAGCCACAATTACATTCAACATAAACACAAACACAGGCACACATGAAGCTGACTATAAACATGATAAAAATACTCAAGGCTCCATCAATCAGGATATAAAGACAAAGAGATGAGAGAAAAACCAGAGATAAAAGAGAAGGGTCATATTAAAAAGTTAAAGACTAGTCAAAGAGGTTAAAAACTCAAAGGTCTAAAACCCAATAAAAGATTTAGAACCCAAATAAAATCCTACAAATATAAGTAAATATAAAATGGAGTTAATAAATAGGTACCTAAATTATGTGCAATATATTGTTACAACTTGTTCAACTCTTTAACAGCAGCAGGAACAAAGCCGTTTTTGTAGCGCTGGGTTTTGCTTTTTGGGACAGCAAACCTCCGTCTTGAGGGAAGAAGCTGAAAGTTGCAGTGCAAAGGGTGGGAGTCATCATTTAAAATGGAGGTAGCCATCCTCTGTACCTGTCTGGTGTACAAGGATGTGAGGCTCAGCCGTGACTCACCAAGCAAACGACTGGACCATCTAACTCCCTGATCCAAGGATTTCCTCTGATTCAGTTTTATCTGACCAAACCATGACACTAAAGAAAAGGATAAAACAGATTCAATAAAAGCCCGATAAAACATTGTCATTATGGTTCGGTCAATTTGGAAGCGTGCAAGTTTCCTCAAACAATGCAAATGTTGCTGACCCTTTTTGCACACCCTTTCACAGTTCTTTTCAAAGTTTAAATTACTATCAATAATCATCCCAAGATATTTGTAAGATTGTACACATTCAGTGGTCTGACCTTTTAGTACGGTGACTTTGTGCCTGGGAGTTTTCCTCCTAAAGTCAATAATCATATCTTTAGTTTTTGTCGTATTCAGCTGCAGGTAGGAATCCTCACACCAGTGAACAAAATCATCAACTACTGGGCCGTGGCCACTCTCGCCATCCTGGAGGAGACTGACAATAACTGAATCATCAGCATACTTTATAATGTGTCTGTTGTCATGTCTGCTCCGACACATGTTTGTGTACTGGATGAAGAGTAGTGGTGACAACACACACCCCTGAGGAGAGCCAGTAGAAGAGCACTTTAGGTCAGACAATGTACCATTGACCCTTACTCTCTGCGTCCTGTTGGTTAAGAAATCCAGAATCCAACCCATCAGATTATTGCTCAAATCAAATTGTTGCAGGAGCCTTTCAACTAAAATATGAGGTTGGATTGTATTAAAGGCAGAGGAAAAGTTCACAAATAAAAGCCTGGCATGTCTCCCATTAAAATCCAGATGTTTAAAAAGCATGTTAAACAGAGTGACAGTGGCGTCCTCCACTCCTTTGTGAGGCCTATATGCAAACTGCAAAAGATCCAATGCATGTTCAGTCTGTTTTAGGACTTCACATCTGACCAGTTTTTCAAAAATTTTCATTAAAATTGAAGTCAAAGCAACTGGTCTAAAGTCGTTCACCGTTTTAGGACAGCTGGATTTTGGAACGGGAACAACCACGGCTTCTTTCCAGATCTTAGGCACATGTTGTGTCTGTAAGGACTTATTGAAAATGTAATGAAATACAGGACTCAGTTCATGTGCACAGGACTTTACCAAGTGCCCACATATATTATCAGGGCCCTGACTTTTGGTCACTTTTACAGCGCAGAACTCCCTTTTAATATCCTGCACCTCAATGTTAAAGTGCCGATTGTCTTTGAGTTTCTGTTTCAAATCTTTGGTTTCTGTACTAAAATCAAAGGAGTCAAAACAACCATAAAAACAATTAAGAGCATTAGCCAGCTCTGTGTCTGAATTAAAACCATCTAAAAACACACGATTACTGCGCTCTGTGCTCTGAAGGCCTGCAATAGTTTTCATACTGGCCCAGGCTGAACCAAGTTTCTTTGTTGCCATCTTACTTTCCAACTCTGATTTATAATTCTGTTTTGCTCTTAAAATTTCGGACTTCAGCTCTTTTGTGGCAGCCTGTAGCTCAGAAACAACCCCCTGTTTAAAGGCAAGTGCTTTCCTCTGTAAGCAGGATTTAACTGATTTTGTAACCCATGGCTTGTTGTTGGTATATATTTTGACACGTTTACGTGGAACGATCATATCTCTACAGAAAGCCATGTATGAGCATGTGACGTCCACCAAAGAGTCCAAATCATCTCCACAGGACAGTGTGAAAACCTCCCAGTCCATACAGTTAAAGCATTCCTGGAGGCAGTGCACTGAATCCTCTGTCCACACATCTATGTCTCTGGTCTTCACCTTGCCTCTTCTGAGAGTAGTTTTACATGTGGGCAGCAAATGTACACAGTTGTGATCTGAGGATCCTAAAGGAGGAAGGGGAAGTGATTTATAGGCCCTCTCAATGGATCCATAGCACAGGTCCAATGTCTTTTTTCGCCTGGTTGGGCAGGAGACATACTGATAAAAGTTTTTAAGTGTCTTCTTTAAAGAAACATGGTTAAAATCCCCAAGAATAAAGTTTGGCGCCTCTGGGGAAATTGACTGCAGCCGCTGGACCACATCAAAGACGGTGCTGGAGGCGGAGTCAGCGTCTGCCCTTGGGTGAATGTACACAGTCGTTATGAAAAGTTGGGGGAACTCGCGGGGCAGATAAAAGGGGCGTAGCGATACGGACAGAAGCTCCACATCGGGTGTACAGATGCGCTCTCTGACCATGACAGATGTGCAGTACTGTTTATTAATATATAAACATACGCCGCCCCCCTGACGTTTCCCCGTTACCTCTTCCTGCCGATCCGAGCGAAGTGGGGCTCCAAAGCCGTCAATCCACAGCTCCACGTCCTGGTCAGGCGCCGTAAGCCACGTCTCCGTGTAAGCCATGACACAGCAGTTCTTGAAGTCCTTCTGGTAGCGTACATTCCCTTGAATTTCATCTACTTTATTCCTCAGAGATTGTATGTTCCCCAAAATCATGGAAGGAAGAGGAATGCTATTAAACTGACGTCTTCTCAGGCGTAATTTCACGCCTCCACGCTTTCCGCATTTCCTCCTCTTGTCTCTCTTTTCATCGCTGTGTCCATGAAAGTCTCTTAAAATAAAGTCCGGCAGTTGCGGCATAGACTCAATCACAGACGCTGCATTATCCGTGTTTAAATGCAGTAACATGTAACATAATATTGTATTCTCCCCGGCATGATCACGATCGCGCTTACCTCAGAGACACAGAGCCGGTGGGAAAGAAGCAGCAGTGCAAAAATGGGGAGGAAATCCATATTGATGGAACCAGGGAGCTCTTCGTTATACAGTCCACAAACATTCCAGGACAAAAACGGCACAGAGAATTTCGTTAAAACACATTAAAGTGCATAAAAACAGACACACAGACGACGGACTTTTTTCACCAGCTGCCGGTCGCTGCGTGTGCATGCGCCCATCCTAATAATGGGCATGCTTCATCCTTAATAATAAACACCTTCATTTAAAAACTGCATTTTGTGTTTACTTGTGTTATCTTTGTCTAATATTTAAGTTTGTTTGATGATCTGAAACATTTAAGTGTGACAAACATACAAAAAAATGAGAAATCAGGAAGGGTGCAAACACTTTTTCACACCACTGTTGCGTTATAGGTCCTTAGTGTTGAGCCAATCAAAACTCCCTGGCCTAACTGACGTTAGCCTCCAGTTCCAGTTAGCATTTTTAGACAGCTGCTTTGAAAACTTGACCCAAATTAGATAGATAGATAGATAGATAGATGTACTTTATTGATCCCAAACTGGGAAATTACAGTGTAACAGCAGCATGACAGCTGACAACCAAACAACAGAAACACACACATGACAGACAAAAGGATTACCTATGGAAAGTAAAAAACTAACACGATTATAAAACCTATATACATCATAGCTTAATATATGATGACCCGTATAAACACATGAATCATCTCATTGCGCAAAGAAGGACTATCAGGAGCAGAGTGAAAAGTGATGTACCAGTTAGTCTGTAAGATGCAGTGTGGCACCATAGCTATGCTAGAATACAACATCATAGTGAGTTATTGTACAGTGAAATTGCATGTGGCAGGAAAGATTTCCTGTACCTGGCCGTTCGACAACGAAGCTGTAGTAGTCTACTGGAGAAAGTGCTTCGCTGTCTATCTACTGTGTGGTGGAGGGGGTGATCAGGATTGTCCATGATGGATCGCAGTTTATTTAGTGTTCTCCTCTCCATCAGTGTCTCAAAGGTCTCCGGTCTGAGACCAATTACAGAGCCAGCCCTCTTGATAATCTTGTCAAGTCTGTTGGTATCTCTGGCCCTGATACTGCTACCCCAACAGATCGCAGCAAAGAAGATGGCGCTGGTGACAACAGTCTGGTAGAAAAGCTCCAGCATCCTGCTGCACACGTTGAAGGATCTCAGCTTTCTCAGGAAGTAGAGTCTGCTCACCCCCTTCTTGTGCGCAGCATTGGTGTTGGATCTCCAGTCCAACCCGCTGCTGATCCTGACACCCAGATATTTGAAGTCCTCAACCACTCCAAATTAAGATGGGTTTTACCATTTTAGGTTTGATGCAGTTTCAGTCATTATCCTGGGCCACCCTGTATACAACTGGGCATATCTTTCAACCAGTACAGTGGTGTGAAAAAGTGTTTGTCCCCTTCCTGATTTCTCATTTTTTTGTATGTTTGTCACACTTAAATGTTTCAGATGATCAAACAAATTTAAATATTAGACAAAGATAACACAAGTAAACACAAAATGCAGTTTTTAAATGAAGGTGTTTATGATTAAGGGAAAAAAAAATCCAAACCTACATGGCCCCGTGTGGAAAAAGTGATTGTCCCCTAAACCTAATAACTGGTTGGGCCACCCTTAGCAGCAACAACTGCAATCAAGTGTTTGCGGTAACTGGCAATGAGTCTTTTACAGCGCTGTGGAGAAATTTTGGCTCTCTCATCTTTGCAGAATTGTTGTAATTCAGCTACATTGGAGGGTTTTCGAGAATAAACTGCCATTTTAAGGTCATGCCACAGCATTTCAACCGGATTCAGGTCAGGACTTTTACTAGGCCACTCCAAAGTCTTCCTTTTGTTTTTCTTAAGCCATTCAGAGGTGGACTTGCTGGTGTGTTTTGGATCATTGTCCTGCTGCAGAACCCAAGTGCACATCACTTGAGGTCACAAACAGATGGCCGGACATTATCCTTCAGGATTTTTTGGTAGACAGCAGAATTCATGGTTCCATTTACCACAGCAAGTCTTCCAAGTCCTGAAGCAGCAAAACAGCCCCAGACCATCACACTACCACCGCCATATTTTACTGTTGGTATGATACTCCTTTTCTGAAATGCAGTGTTACTTTTATGCCGGATGTAATGAGACACACATCTTCCAAAAAGTTCAACTTTAGTCTCGTCAGTCCACAGAGTATTTTCTAAAAAGTCTTGAAGATCATCAAGATGTTTTCTGGCAAAACTGAGACGAGCCTTTATGTTCTTTTTGCTCAGCAGTGGTTTTCGTCTTGGAACTCTGCCATGCAGGCCATTTTTGCCCAGTCTCTTTCTTATGGTGGAGTCATGAACACTGACCTTAACTGAGGAAAGTGAGGCCTGCAGTTCTTTGGATGTTGTTGTGGGGTCTTTTGTGACCTCTTGCATGAGTCGTCCCTGCGCTCTTGGGGTAATTTTGGTTGGCCAGTCACTCCTGGGAAGGTTCACCACTGTTCCATGTTTTTTCCATTTGTGGACAGTTGCTCTCACTGTGGTTCGCTGGAGTCCTAAAGCTTTAGAAATGGCTAGAAAATTGCACTCAGCTTTCCAAAGATGTGATAAACCACAGTTAATTTATATTTTAACAGGGGGGCCATCACTTTTTCACACAGAGCCATGTAGGTTTGGATTTTTTTTACCCTTAGTAATAAACTCCTTCAATTGAAAACTGCGTTTTGTGTTTACTTGTGTTATCTTTTGTCTAATATTTAAATTTGTTTGATGATCTGAAACATTTACGTAAGTGTGACAAGCATACAAAAAAAGAGAAATCAGGAAAGGGGCAAACACTTTTTCAAACCACTGTAAATCTTTTTATCACAGGATTTATTCTGTGTAATGTAGTGCTAGCCACTATTAGCCTTGTGGTATGTGGGTGGGGCTATTCACAGATCCTAGCTTTTGAAGGAGGTGGAAAAGTGAAAAAACTTTGACATGAAACTGTAAGACAATGAAAGGATTTTTTTGTAGAAAAAAGGGCATAAGATACCATTTTAGACAATGTAGATTTGTTTTTGTAGGGGATTTATATCCACTGGAGTGCATCTTTAACAACTACAATAAATAACTTATTACTCACCTCAGATGTTTTCAGTAAGAGTTTTTGCTGTTTTATTGTCAAAATATCAGAGAAAGTTGCCGAGCCAGTTGAATGTGTTCTGAAATCTGAGGCAGACTGCTCACAACAACACAATGCATGTTGTCCAGTCAGGAGTAGCACCATGTTTTGCATGATTGAAGCTCTAGGAATGCTGTCAATCATTTGTTGTTACTTTGTGGAGGTGTCAGAAGAATCTGCTTCCTCTTCTCATGGATTCTTATCTACCTTTGGTTGTTTCAGTATGTCATTTTGAAATGGAAAGGAAATAACAGATTTTGAGTTAGCTGTGTCAAAACAAAATTGGAATTATAAAAAGCAGAAAGCTGGGTTGTGGCTGTTCCATTTTTTAGTTTTTAGTCAGAGCTATGGACCTCATGCACAATGTAGAGTAACGTACTTCTGCATTCCGGTCCTCCCACAGCTCCGGTTCTGCTTCCATTATACAGTATTTTCACATTCTCTGGTGCTTGAGAGCATCCTCACCAACTGCATCATGGTGTGGTATGGAAGCTGCACTGCCTCTTAATGGAAGACTCTACAACGCACAGTGAAAGCAGCCAGCAAGATCATCGGTGCCCCTCTGCCCTCCCTCTCAGACATCTACCACATCCACCTCACCTGCAGAGTCATCAACGTCACAGGTGTCACCTCCGATCCCTCATACTCCCTGTTCAGCCCCCTGCCCTCAGGGAGAAGGTGCCGGACCCTACAGGCCCGCTTCACAAGACTGCTAAACAGAGTTGTTCACCAGGTCATCTGGACCCTGAACTCTGCCCAGTGTTGTCAGACAGGAAATGTTGAAGTATCGTACCAGTGACTTAAAATTATCATATTTTGAGGAAAATTATCGTACACACTCAGTTTTCATTCTGACATGGCTCAGGACCATCTGTTTCAGTAACATATTATCACAGATCGTGCATATTATGGCCTATGACGCAGTTTTACCTTTAAATAATCTAACAGATTGGTTGAAAAAAACGCCTCTTGCGCCAGCGCCTCTACCTGTGTGGAGTACAGGATGAGCCCCTGGCCTGCACTGAACATCCAAGAATATCAGTCATAATCAACTATCTTCTATATGTCTTCTGTTGAATCATCATATATCAAGGTCTTGCCTCATAAATATTTTGAGAAGTAATTCAATTTCAATTCAGCTTTATTTATATAGCGCCGTATCACAACAGAAGTCATTTCATAGCACTATCAAAAGTAGGGAAAACCCCACAATTGCAGAAAGACCCAGCAATCAGACGATCCCCTGTGAGCAAGCACTTAGCGACGGTGGAGAGGAAAAACTCCCATTTAACAGGAAGAAACCTCTAGCAGAACTGGGCTGAGGGAGGGGCAGTCATCTGCTGCGACTGGCTGGGGGTGAGGGGATAGAGAAGAAGAAAAGAACAGACATAAAGAGAACAAACAGTAATGGTGAGAAGCCAAGTACATTATTGGAGGTCACCCGGCAGTCTGAATCTATTAACGGCAAAACAAAAGGGGGTTAAGAGACACAAGATCCCTCCCTAATCATAGGCTATATTGAAAAGGAAGGTTTTTACCCTATTCTTAAAAACAGAGATCGAGTCTGTGTTTATACATTAGGAATAAACTTCAAAATCAATTCACCAAATCCCTTTGTCTTTCATGTGTGTGTTTCTGTTGTTTGGTTGTCTACTGTCAACAGATACTTTTCACATCGATGAGGTAAATGAGAAGTTAATTGCTGGTATTGTTAAAACACTGTCAAACTCAAAAACTAATGATATCTACAATATGAGCACCTCCTTTCTCAAAATGCACAGCAAAATATTAATCAAACCACTGACTCATCTCATTAATCTCTCCATTAGGTCTAGTACATTTCCATCTGGCTGGAAAAAAGCTGTCGTCATACCAGTTCATAAATCAGGCAGTAAAGACGATATATGCAATTACCGCCCAATCTCTATCTTACCAGTCCTATCTAAGGTTCTTGAAAAAGTTGTAGCTACACAGCTGATAGACTACTTACAAGACAGTCAACTTCTTCATCCACATCAATTTGGTTTTAGACCAGGATACTCAACAGAAACAGCAAATTGTTGCCTTATTGAAAACGTCAAACAGTCCTTGGACAGGGGTAATGTGGTAGGAGCTGTTTTTCTAGATCTCAAAAAGGCTTTCGATACTGTAAACCACAGTTTGCTTTTATCCAAAATGGTATCTTTTAACTTCTCCCCAAATACATTAGAATGGTTTGCATCTTATCTCCAGAATAGAGAACAGTGTGTAAAAGTTCACCAGGATAAATCCTCATTTTTAAACAACCGCATGGGTATCCCACAAGGGTCCATTCTTGGTCCTTTACTTTTCAGCATTTTTATTAATGACTTGCCGTTACACTGCTCAGCTGCAACATGCCAACTTTATGCAGATGATGCAGTTATTTACACAGCTGCCAAGACTCCAGCACAGGCTGCAGATGTACTGTCTACAAGTATGGTTGATGTCCAAGAGTGGCTCCTCAAGAACCATCTATTGCTGAACCTTCAGAAAACAGTCTCAATGTGCTTTTCAATCAAAAAATGTAACCTGCAACATTTTAAAGTTAATATACATGATCATGACATCAGTTTAGCTACAGAATTCAAATACCTTGGCATTGTACTAGATCCTCAACTCAAATTTAATCTTCATATAAAGAAAATTTCAAAAACAGTAAAAAAAAATCTGAACTGCTTTAAATTAATTAGATATTACATACCTTACGAAGCAGCTGCACTGTATATGCATTCTATGGTTTTTTCTCATATATCATACTGTTTGACAGTCTGGGCTCAAGCAGCCCCTTCCACAATAAGACATATAGGTTCATTATATAATCAAACCCTAAAAATCTTGGACAAAAAGCCCATTAGGTGGCATCACTGTAATGTTTTAAAAAAATACAACCTATTGAGTTTTGAGAGCTTCATTGACCTCTGTCTTCTGAAATTAACGTTCAAATGTTTCCATAAATCAGCACCCAAGCCACTTGCTGGTTTCGTCCAAAGACAGGACAGCAGCAGAGCCACCAGGAGTTCTGTTAACAATAACTGTAAAATATTCCACCGCAGAACCACATTTGGACAAACAGCTTTCTCTATAAAGGGCAGTCACATCTGGAACACAATGCCAAATGAAATTAAAATAATAACGGACTTTAAAACATTCACTAAAAATGTTAAAAACTGGCTGAAAAATAAACAAGAATGTACTCATGTATGAATTAATTGTCTGCAAAGTGAGAGTGAATGAAGGGAAGGAATAAATGTGTTTGTTTATAGTGAGTGATGGAGGGAGGAAGGCCTGAAATAGGCAAATGTGAGTTATGTTATATGTGTTAAATGCGAGTCAGGCTGTTATATTTGTGTATTTATAATATTTATAATATTTATGTTAAATGTGAGTCAGGCTGTTATATTTGTGTATTTATAATATTTATAATATTTATAATTGTGTATTTATAATTTTTCTGCATTGATGTATGTGGTTATTGTGTATATTTTTTATCTTGATTCTTTTTTCTAAAGCCCATCCAGGGACAAGAGTTGCAAATTAGCTAATAGCTATACACTCTATGTGCAACACATCAGATTGATTGTCTTTGATTAATTGTCTATGTTTATTGCACTGTCCCTGTCAAATAAACTAATCTACTACTACTACTGTCATGCTGCTGTTACACTGTAATTTCCCAGTTTGGGATCAATAAAGTACATCCATCCATCCATCTCGTCGGCCTCCGTCGGTCTATGATGACCATGGAAGAGAATCCTAAACGTCTACTCTGCTGGAACAGCACCGCCTGTGGCTGAACAGGCCGATGCACACCGGTGTTCTACCTTCCAGCGTTGGGCGTTGGTAGGATTCAAGCCTGGGCAGGAAGATATGGAGGACAAGATGTTACCCATGCAGCATGTCCCCCCTCTCCACGTCACTGATGGATCCAAAGGAACAGCAGGGCTGCTATAGTTTGGCACCAGCGCCGTCGCAGGAGCTGCCAGAACGATGTTGAGCACAACAGAGAACTGCCTTAGGGGCTTCGACTCCGGATTTTTCCTCAGGGTTGACTCCTGAAGCCTTTCCTGTGACCGGGTGTGCCGCAGGGCAGCGGAGGTTTGAAATCAGGGTTTACCTTCCCCTAGATGGGCTACCTTCCCAGGTTGACGAGCCACCATCTACCCGAAGCATCTGGTTTTAAGGCGCCAGAGATCCGCCCTCGCCCCTTCTCCTATTAGTAAAAGCAGTTCCGCTGGGCTTAGAGACTAAACCACACGGGCAGGCTAGGAGTTGGACTTAGTTGTCAGAGGCTTTTCGAGACGCACGCCGTAAGGAGCATTTTATGAGCACTGGGAGCTTAACCCCAGTGCCGCTCCTGGCTATGACAACCTTGGAACCTTGGAACCATCCATCCATCTATTACTGCTAAAATGCCTCTGATTACACTGGTCAACACCAAATTTATTGTCTAAGGTTTTTTTTTTAGCTGATTTAGGACAATTTTGATGTGCTGAATCCAAAAATCACATCGGTTTTGCTCAGTCAGATCAACTTTTTGAATTATGGCCACATGTTGTTTTATACGTTTTTGTTTACATATATGGGTATTTTCACTTTATATGATGCAAAATTCTTTTTTATATCTTGAAATTCTCTGAATTTTGAACAATGATGATGTAACATTCAATTTGCATGTACTTGCCTTTATATAAAGGTAAGTACATGCACAGTACTAACTAAGTACTAAGTAAGTACAGGTTTTTACTTAGCACCTGATCGAGAGAAACGGATGCCACTTTTGGATTCAGCGGTGCAAAATTGTCTTAAATCAGTTGAAAAAACACAGACAACTTACAAAAAAAAATATTTTTGTAACCCTGTGTAATTTAAGTAGAAACCGGTTGTGGTTTTATTGAGAACCACAATCCAGTGACATTTTTGAAGACATCTGCACGTTGCAGCAGCAACAGAAAACTTTGCTAATGCCAACAACAGGTTTGAACTGTCCAGTAAAACTGGGGTCTGCCCCCCCCCCCCAATTTGTTTCTCAGTCTGCTGGTGATGTTGCTTACTTGTTGAGTCTGCTATGCCTGCATTCGTGCTGTAATGTACGCGAATGATTCGATCGAGTGTACTAGTTTTTACGGGTGAACATACTGTATGAATTACTCACCGAAACTGTAGTGGAAGCCAGGGATCACCAGCTGAATCACCCACCTGAGCAGCAAACGAGCCCCACCTGCATGGTTCAGCCGACTCTCAGTTCAGTGAGTGATAGACAGTTAGAGCTCCAGTACAGCACTGAGTGATTCAATGTACCACGTATCTTTTTAGCTTGATGATGAGCGAAATGCATTAAAAAATTGATTTATTGACGAGAAAGCACCAGGGACTGGGCAAATATAATGGAAGCGGAACTGGAGCTGTGAGAGGCCTGGAATGCAGAAGTACTTCACTCTACATTGTGCAAGAGGTTCATAGTAGTTCTTGATTTTAGGCAGTTGACAGCCATTCTGTAGCATTACCGCCACCTGGTGGACTGGAGTGGGGATTATGAGATGATATAATAAAAAGGCCTAATGAAGACAAAATATACTCTCTGTGGTGTTTTAATTTATTAAAAAGTAAATGTGTAATTTTTCAGAAATTTGTGAGAGAAACTAGGAAATCGGTAACTATCATATCGGAATAAAAAATATCAAATTTGGTAATTCCATTTCAAAACTAAAATTATTGAAAGAGTGAAGAGTACACAGATTCAGAAGATGCACATGGTGTAGAAATCATATACTGTATGTAAATATAAACAATATGCAGCCACTAACTTCCACTTTTGAAAATGAAGCTCCACTTCCTGAATTTTGGTCTTGCTTTGGAGCCAGAGTCTGCACAGTAGTGACAATGAAGGGGATTCCCAACATAAGTTACTGCTCATACAGCACATGCATCACAGTCGGTGCAGCTATAAGCAGTCCTGACCAATCACAACCACGCTCAGTCATAAACACACCCATGTTTTTATACCAACAAATAATGAATTAAAGCTAAACTGATCCAAACCATGAACGCTAAACACGCATCAGCATCATAACACCTACTTATGACAATAGAAGCCGTCTTCTGGAAAAATTTATTGGAGGAGTATTTTTAGTTTTCAGTTTGGTAAATTGCTGCATAATGGGGGGAGGTGGGGCTTATCATCTCAAGGCAGCCGGCCACCAGAGGGCTTCACTTTTGGAGAGCCCTAATGTCGTCCATATTTAAGCAATATTACATGAGAGGGAGTATGGTATCAATGAATATAGTAACTGTGAGTGTGATAGAGTATCACACCTGCAGTTAGTATATTCATAATAGCGTAATGACCTTGAGTGTAATATTGCTTTTATAGAACAGTTCTGGCAAGCACAATTTATTACATAAGATAAGGCTTTATTAGTCCCACAATGGCAATGACAGCAATACTGGACAAAATATAATGATATGTTTGTTTAACCAGTTATTTTGCACTGCTGAGAAAAAAATAGTCCCTTCCAAATGTAGCCATTAACTGTTGCTAAACATCTCAATCAGCATGAAGACTTCTATTGTCATTTCACACATGTAAACATACTGTCAAGTGCAAAAGTCAATGTTTATTAACGCAAACCAGTCACCTGTTAGTCGGTACTGAAAAGGCTCAGATCAAACCATGGCCAATGCATTGCTAGTTAGCATGCTAGCTATTTGGCTTGAGCGCACTTTGCTTGCTTTTCCTTGGCATTTTCAGATTAAACAAAGAGTCCATCACCACAAAGGTATTGTGGTTTGTTAATCGAGACAATAAATTCAACTCTAACGCTGCCTATTTTTTTTAAATAGATGTGAAACAGCTTAACAATGTTTATACAAAGACAAAGATTTTTTTTTTCAAAAGGGTGGGACTTCCGGGTCACGGATGTATAATTTTTGTCAAACAGTGCCTCACTGTGGAAATTAAGGTATCTAAAACAGTACTGCAATTCTCACAGAGTTGATGGTAAATTACTGTAACGTGCTGCTCGACATGGCGACGTCCCACCGGGAGATTCAAACTCACGCCTCCCGCTCCGGAGTCCCGCACCCTACCTGTGTCGCCAATAGGGTCAACCCACTTGGCAAGCCAAGTAGGGTGCTCATATTGAGTTCGCTACATTACTTTTGGTAATTAACAGTTACATGGTTGGAGTGCAGTTATCGTGGATTTTAGTAACTCCTGGAATCCCTATTGTCCAATCAAATTTCTCGGTTGGAAGTAATTGTTGTGTAATTATATATATAGTAGACACAAATGTAAAACAAGTTGATGCCTTTATTTACCCCCTGAAAAATAATGTTGGAAGCAATATGTGGAGTCCAGTAAAAAGCTTGGTGTTCTGCTGCCCTGGTAACTGGAAACCAAGCTGGAGCCTAGCAGCCTGTGGCCTCATTTAGTTGTTTTTTCTTTTCTGAAATTGCGTTTTGGTAAATAAAGTAGCCAAAGTATGTTCACAGAAAAGAGCTAATTTCTACATGTTTAATTACAGAGGCACATTAGCGGGTCTAGTGCTCCTGTATACAGTGGTTTGTTTCGCCAGACTGCTGCCGCTTCTAAATGAGCGTGAAGACGTTCATTCATTCATTCCAGTAAAACCGTCACGCAGTGATCACTTTGAGAAGCGCGCGCCCGTTATTTTGACCTGGTGCATTTTTTTTTTTCCTCCGCGGCGGGCTGTTAATGATAAATCGCCACGGCACCGCCGGTATTTTTAGACGCGGTGGCAGATGAATGAGGTTGCGATCGCGGACCGTGGCGGCCGTGGCGCCCCTCCCCCGGCCGTAGGTGATGGCTGACGCCGGCAGTCTCGCGGCAGAGCGCTGATCTGGACGCGGGACCGCCTCTCAGGCTCTCAGCCCAGTCTGCCCGGTCCCCGCTCGCTGGAAGGCGGCTCGGCAGCTGCGAGCAGCCGGAGCGCAGATTCCCTCCCGTCTGCTCTGAGAGTCTGCTGGCCCGGGAGAGTCGGCGGGGTTCGGGGACGAGGCCGAACCACCGGCAGGTGTTGACTAGCGGGGAGAGATCGCGGTGCAGACTGATGACGATGATGATGGTGAGGATGATGCATCTCTTCCCCTGTCTTTATGAATCGCATCGCGCTGTGTGAGGACAAGTAGCGGCATCCTCTTTCCTACGTTCCTCTGCGCACTAATGGAGGATTAATCGGTCGCTGTGGGGCTGCGTGTCTAGACGAGTGGAGCCTAGTAGAGCCCGTTTACCGAGAGCGCATCTCGGCATCGGCCTGCAGCGCTGCGCCATGGCCTTGGATGTCCAGACGTGCGCGGTGTTTACGGTGATCGCGGTACTGGTGCTCGTGAACGTGCTGTTGATGTTCATCCTCGGTACTCGTTAAATGGATCTGCGCTTGGGGCCCGGTTCGCAGCTCGCCACGCTTTCACGCAGGAGAGGAGAGAAAGGCGCTGCGCTCTGGTCCAGAGCGGGGACACCCGGCGCTCCATCACGGCTACGCGTTGAAATGAATGACGTTGGTACAACATAATGCATTTCTGTTTCCTCCCCCAGTCCTCCGTTATGTCTTGTGTCCTACCCCCGTCTGTGGTACCGAGAGTGTTGTCTGGTGGTCGGCTACGGATCCGTGGTGCTGCGACCTTCCCTGTGCTCAGTGGAGATTCATCTTCCCCGCATTATATTAACATGTCCCCCGTGTTGAGCTCCCCTCTCCTCCATGTTGTGTGTGTGTGGACTGTGCGCACTGGTGCTTTCTACTGTATGGCATTGAGACTGTGATGGCGTTTTAACCCTCAGCCCACTGCTGCGTCAGGACGTTGTTTTTTTGTCCTTCTGTTGTGAAGCCGTGGAGTCACATCCACGATATGGCAGCTGCGGCTGTGCAGTGATGCCTCAACGCAGGTTAACGGCATGTCTTCCGCTTCTCATGCCGCCCATCATTACAGCCTGTGGAGCCTCGCTGCAGCCTCAGCCCGCCAGTGACCAGGAGCAGGGAGGCTTCAGCCTCGTAAAGGAGGGCCTCCGTCACTCCAGGTTTCCCCCATTTTATATTTGGCTGAGCTCAGCTCCCATTTCACAGCCCCCGACGCTCACATTTCTCCTGATGCTTGAACATTTCACTGGGGCTCCAGTGTCTGGAAGGCCAAGTGTTACTACTAGGGCTGCAGCTAACGACTGTTTTGGTAGGCGACTAATCTAACGACTATTTTTCCCATTAGTCGACTAATCACGATTATTTCTGTCATGTCCACCCTCTCTGCTTGCTGTTGGCACGGATCCTGTTCATTGCTCCACTACATGTTTTACCTCACCTGGTTAAGTCTGCACACCTGAGAAAACCACCTTGTTCCCAGTCTGACATTTTATAAAAGGTCCCTGTAGCGAAATAAAATGACCCATCAAACGTGAGTTTGAAGCTTGAGCAACACAATTGTCAGACATTACAAACCATAATATATTTAACTCATAATGCTCAAACAGGAAAAATGACCATTTTTCATGCTTTAGAACCTGAAATATTTTTTTTAGAATTTTTCCTGGAAAAAGGTCCACAGGCAATTAGCCGACTATCAAATTAGTTGCTGATTAATTTTCTGACGATCGACTAGTCGATTAGTTGACTAACCGTTGCAGCACTAATTACTACACTCTTCCCAAAACAGCGACTAATAAAAATGCATCATTATTTCTGGCTAAAGTGGAAAGGCATGTTTGAAGGAGATGACAGAAATGCTCCTTTTTTTTTTTCTTCCCAAAAGCAGTTGGAGTCTCTGCTGAAGGATTGGAGGCAGGTGCCATGAATGTTGAATGAATAGCAGAAATAGATATTCTAAAAGCCCATCCCAGAGCCCTCCATGGCGGTCCTATTAATAGGTGCGCCGGCTTGGTGAGGATGCTGTGTTCTTCCTTACGCTCCGGCCTAAGTGCTGCGTGTTCCTCTGATGTTAAGGGGTGAATGCTGTACTGCAGGTGCAGATGAAAGTGTTTGGCAGCCATGGATCATGAGCAGAGATACTTCCATCACATGCCGTGGCATGTGGGCTGGTGTTTCCTTCCACCCCTGTGCCCAACACATAAGCATCCTGCTGTGCAGAGGCCTTGCATGACTAAACACGCATGCAGCATCTGTGTGTCACAAGATCGTAATGAACGCTGCGTTGATAGCACTGTGCTAATTACAGATGTGCCGTCAGAAGTAAAAGATGCGAGCACGCTCAGAGGTGTGTGAGATGGAGCCGTGAGTGGGTGTTATCTGTTGGGCCTCTTGAGTCTGTTTCCCGCACGCTTCCCGAGTGTTCGCACATTTGTAATTCCTCAGGGGCAGGTGCCTTCTAATAGAGTTCTGTTAAACGCTGTGCAGTCACAAGTGTCGATGTGCAGATGGTGTGTGCGAGCGGGACACCGTGATGAGGATGTGTGTGCATTTCTCACCGGTTTTAAGCAGAGCATCTTTGATTGGCTCCCCGACTCGGGGTATAAGTGTATTACATAACCGAGTTGGCAGACACAGGGAGGACAGACCGCGAGACTTGCTCGGTGCATCAGAAAGACAAGCCTCTTTCTGGAACACATCACCCTGTTACTTTAAGTCTCAGCACTCGTGGAGGACTGCCGACTTTTCCTGAAGGCATTCAGTTATCATGATTGTGTGAACCGGACTTCTCCATGTATACACTCTCTGAACAGCTGCATCCTACAAACATGGTAGGTGTGTGCGTGTATGTTTGCTTAAGAATGCTACAGAAGCTTTGGTGCAGCTGTGCTGTGGCCACAGACAGAGGAGGATGTTGGAATGCAGTGGATCCGCCAGCGCAGAGAATGCTGATGTGCTGCGCTGCAAAGACGATATAAGGGAGTGAATCGCCTTTTCTGTCCCGACACCTCTCCTCGTCAGGCTCGGTGTCTGTGGCCGAACACGAAGCAGAAACCACTGTCACATGTGTCATTGCACAGGGGCAGCTTCTGTCTCCGCAATCATTTGCCTTGACCCAAATACAGGTTTTGCAGTTTAAAGCTGCCTCTTCAGCCCTCTGCTCTGTGATGTTGTCGCTGCAGTGTAACTAAAATGATGACATAGGTCATTACAGCTGGGAGTACATAACAGGCAGTGACGAGCAGCATGACGAGCAAGACCCCTCTGTGTTTGTGTCCGCGTGTTTACTGTATGTCATTTGATCAAGCTAGGTGTGGGGCGGTGCTGAGGCAGGAAACGGGGGAAGATTGATTATGTAATGCTTTTAATTTATTCAGACATGTAGAGGGAAAAAGGAATGCAATATATTGGAGAGGCTAGCGCTGATCTCATTAGAGAGATGGAAGGATGAGGGAAAAGGGGAGTGCTGAGAAGGGAGGAACGCTGGCTGTGAATGGATCTCCAGCTCTGCTTCTCTTCCTCTTTCTGTCTGTTGCCCGTATCGCAGCAGATTGATGGGGACAAGGGAGATTGTGGTTGTAGTGAATGGGGCTGAAAATGGAGTGGTGTTGGAGGGAGGTGGGAGGGCAAGATGCACGACTGACCCCGGTGCCAAGACTCGTCTCTTCTCTGGGCTGTTCCGTGCTGCCATTTCAGGCAGAGGTCCTGCTGTCAGATGGTCACAGTCCTGCTGAGGTTATTCAGCTTGCAGTAGTTATTCTGGCAGGGTTTTTTTTTAACTATATGTTTATGGAATTCATAATTTCAACTAATCTTCCTCCATATGTGGATTGCCACCTTATTTTAAATGGTAAATGGCATTCACTTATATAGCATTTCTTACTCATCTCTGGATGACCAAAGTGCTTTACAGATCCTGCTGTCCACGAGGGCTGCAACTAATGATTATTTTTTCCATTAGTCGTCTAATCATAATTATTTATGTCATGTCTGCCATCTCTGCTTCCTGTCGGCACAGCAACTGTTTGGTGCTCCAGGTCATGATTAACCTCTTATAGTTCCAGTGTTCCACCAGCAGGACGTTTCACATTTTCTACTGCCACTCGGGGAAGAAAGAATTTGATTTTCTGTGAATATGCTAAATTCGGGGAAATTGGCTGGAATGCAAAGGGGTTAAAAGAAAAGTTTCAAATATACAAGCGAAAAAGCTGCCAATTTAAATTAAAAAAGTTGTTAATTTTTTAGAAAAAAGGTTGCAAATTTACAGGAAAAAGTTGCCAATGTTGGAGAAAAAGGTAAAAAAAAAAATACAAGAATGAAGTTGCAAATTTTTGAGAAAAAAGTTGCAAATTTATAAGCAAAAAATTGTAAATTAAGGACAAAAAAGTTACAGATTTACTGGAAAAAAGTTGCGGATTTTTGAGAAAAAGGTTGTAAATTTATATGGAAAAGTTGAAATTGTTGGAGAAAAAAGTAAAAAAAATTACAAGAAAAAAGTTGCAAATTCTTGAGAAAGAAGTTGCAAATTTAAAAGAAAAAACTGCAAATTGAGGGGAAAAGTGGTAAATTTAACCTCCTAAAATTCTGGTGAGAATTTCATTTTCTTTGTGTATGTCAAATTTAGGGAAACGGGCAGGAATGCTGAAGAGTTGAGTCAGCACACCTGAGAATATCACCTTGTTCTCGGTCTCGGCCTTTAATAGAACGTTTTATTAAAGGTCCCCACAGCTAAATAGAAAAGAGTGAGCCATCAAGCAGGAGTTTGAAACTTGAACTTGACAGATTAATCAAGAATGTTTGCAGCAATACAACTAATGATACAAAACCGTAATTTATTTAACTCATAATACACAAGCAAGAAAAAGTGGCAACTTTTCATGTTTTAGCGCCTGAAACATTCATATTTTGTAGAATTTTTCGTGGAAAAAGGCACACAGGCAATTAGTCGACTATCAAATTAGTTGTCAATTAATTTTCTGACAGTCGACTAGTCGACTCATCGTTACAACACTGCTATCCACCCATTCATACACCGATAGCGGTGTCATGCACAGGTGCTGGCCTGACCCAACTGAGGGTTCAGTGTCTTGCTCAAGGACATTTCGACATGCAGACGGCAGAGAGAGCGGGAATTGAACCCCTGATGCTCCGACCAGTAGTCGGCCATACTACGCCTGCACCACAGCCGTGCTGGAGGGCTTTGTGTATCTTAATGATCCCAGAAGACCGGAGGGGTTTCCTGTTGGTAGAGCATCCACCCCACAACCAGGAGGTCGTGGGTTCAAATCCCGGCCGGGTCACACCAAAGACCAGATAAAAATGGTACTTTTCGCCTTCTGGCTTGGTGCTCAGCATAATAGAATGGGGAAAGGAAAGTTAATGTGCAGAGCTACCAGAGGACTGACCCCCCCACCCCCTGCTGTAGCTTTCACTGCTTACAGTAGCTGTGTGGCCTAGGCTGAGAGGAACAGAGATAGGTGCTGTCCCTATACACCACATGGTGTCTCACATGCTGTGGGGAGGGGGGGGGGTGATCCCAGAAGCTGTGTTGTTGCCCCTGGTAGGATGTCCCAAGGCAGATTGGTCCTGGCTGAAGGGCCAGTCCAAGAGGGGTCCAGTAGATTCCTTTGAAAGAAGTTACATCGTGGACCCAGTGTACCCAAACGACCTACATGGGTCCACCTTCCAGGGGGCTGACCACCTGCAGGAGGGATCGTAGGGATCATGGTGCTATGTGAAGTGGGCGGCAGTCCAGGCTGTTGGGACTGCTGCTCCTGTGACCCGGACCCCCGGATAAGTGATAGAAGATGGATGGATGGAAACAATCTTCCTTTTCTTGCCTCCCAAATAATGTTTTAATGTTTTGGAGGACTACTTTTTTTGGTCCTGTTTCCATGGCAGCATGTCACATGTTTTTGCTGTAACCCTCCCTTCCTCCTTTAGAGGAGAGCTCTGAGATATAGACCACAGCTGCCGTTAACGCAGCTCCCGGCCCAGAGCCGCGTCTGACACAATGGACCTGCCGAATGACGCCTTCAATCTCAGAGCTGCCCGTGAAGAGCCACGCCACCGGCGTGGAACGATCAGCTAGCCAGTAAACATTCTGTCCTCGGTTCTTCCCAGAGTGGTGGTGCAGTGGCTCAGTGGTCACTCTCTCTGTGCGACTGTTCCCTCTCTCTCCGTCACGCACACACCTAAATTTGGAAATTTTCTGGCTCATCCTGGAGTGTCCTTGCCTCATCCCGTCATCTTGTCAATATCAGTGAAGCATCCTCATCTGTCACCATGACGACGGCTGTTCTTTCCCTTCCAGCCGTGGACGTCTCCCCCGGTGCTCGCTCCCCTGCCCTGATTGGCTTGCATCCCCCGTAGCTGTCTCGGGGATGCGGGCTTGTCTACAGGTTGAAGGGCCAAGTGTAGCTGCTGAGTCTTAAAGCTTGGATCCTCAGGGGGGATCGGATGAACACAAACACAGAATTGGCGGATTTTCTTGGACGTTCTTATGAGCAAGCTGGAGCAGAAAGAGGGGAAATGGAGTTTTTGTTTTGAAAAGGGTCACGTTTTGTTGGAGGCTCGATTATTAAAGAAAAGAGAAAGTTGTGTAATAGTAGGGCGGGGAGATGTGACCTCAAATCAGCGGCACAATGAGTTGGATTTTTTAAATCACTTTCCTTTATTGAATTTTTAATGGTTATTTTTTAAGACACACTTCTAAGGAGGTGTGGCTAATGGTTAAATTATTTGCACATTTTTATTATTATAAATAGTTATTATTCATGAGTATAATTAGCTCAGGTTTACGTCCAGGGTTAGGGTTCGAGGTGAAGAGCAGGGGAGAGATGAGCTGAAGAGACTCATCTGGTCCGGAAACCACTTACTACTGAATTTATGAACAGCCTTCCTGTTTTTATTGTGAAGGTTCACCTTTTATTTGGACTGTTTTTGTTTCCTGCAGTCAGACGGCAGACGTATTTGGCTCCGTTTTCATCCACGCTCACACATTTCCTGACTAAGCTTCATAATCTGAAGCTGAAACAACCATGACTGACATTGAAGCAGCTCCACATCGCTCAGCTGTCCTTATCTGTGTTGATCCTATTTTAACTGTTTTTCTCTCCCCCCCCCTTTTTTTTTTTTTTACTTTTCTTACACCTTTTATCCTGTTCTTACTATTTTTTTATGTTTTTATCTGTATCTATCCTGTTGTTATTGCTTGGTTCTATGTCTTATTACCTCTGGTTTTTCTTCACTGATACCACTTCCTCGGTTCAGTTTTAATATTTTATGTCATGGTTGTTTTTTTACGTGGTTTTATATGGTAGGTGGCTTAATCGGTGTGTTGTGACTGTATGTGTGTGTGGGTGAGACCACATCATGGTTTTTGGTGTATGTTGCTTATTATTTTACACAGCACTCTGAGCTGCTGCATTGTATGAAAAGTGCTTTATGAATAAAGTTTGATTGATTGAATTATTGAACATTCTTTTAGCACTGATCAGGTTTCTTTTAGCCTTCTAACAGGATACATTTAACCCATTAGAACCCAGACCCCCCAGTTTTCCTTTTGAATGAGATGGGGGTCTGGGTTCTTTGGGGTTCAGAGCTGCAGCTGTAGCGTACAGGAAGTTTACAAAAGTCAGCGCCAGCTTTCCATGGCGAGACCAGAGAGGCTCACTTAAATACCAGCTGATCATTGCTCTGGTGTTCACGGTCACAAAGCATTATGATTTCATGCACTGTCGGCATGGTATTAATGGTAAAACATCAGAAGAACTGCCACCATCAAGGTTGCGTCAGTCAGAGGCTCTGAATGTCAGTGTCTCAATGAAGTGTTTCCTCTTTCAAAAGCCTTAAAATCCATGTAAGGAGGCAGGATGGCGCCAACAAATCTGCTTCCACCCTCGAGTCCCAAGTTTGTATCCCAGTCTCAACTCTCCGCTCATTTCTGTCTATGTAGATCGGGGGTCGGCGACCTGTTCTACACAGAGAGCCTCTGCGAGTGATTTTTGTCTAAAAAAAAAATCTGCACGGAGCCACAGAAATATCTGAGCCTAAAAACTAAGGTGCAGCAGCAGAATTACAGCTACAGTCTGGCCTGATAACATGACGATCAGGAGTTTTTTCTTAAAAATGTGCAGCTTTTTGAAATTCTAACTTTGCCTTTTTCTCCCAAAATTGCTACTTTTTCTGGTAGTTTTTTTTTAAAATTATTTGTAAAAAGTTTGTCTTGTTTTTCTTGCAAAATTGTGTGGGTGTTTTCCTCATTAAACTGTAATTTTTTTCCTCCAAAATTTGTTACATTTTTGTCATAAAACTCCAACTTTTTCCAGTAAATTTGTGATTTTTTTTCCCTGAAATTTTGTTACTTTTTTCTTACGAATTTTTGTGTTTGTTTTCCTCAAAAAATTGCAAATTTTTCCCCTAAATTTGTAAGATTTTTTTTTTAGTTTTCAGATTGCTTCATGTTCTGCTTTTTATGATGTTTTTCTCATGAACCTGCAACCTTTTTTCTTGTACATTTATTGCTTCTTTGCTTGGAAATGTCTGAGTTTTTTTTTTTTTTTTTCTCCAGGCTTCAAGGAGCTACTGTCTATGGGTAAAAGGGCCCCATGAGGCCCCAGAGCCGCAGGTTGCAGACCCCTGGTCTAGACTCACATCCACATTGACAGTTGTCACAAGACTCCCTTCACAGGATAAATTTATATTTTTAGATGGTTAAGATTAGGGTGATGGTCAGGGAGCTTCTGGAAACCGTGAGGCTCTGGTTTCGCCTGATTATTCTCATCTGCTGGTAAAAATCTACCGTATAGGGCAGGGGTCCGCATTTGTTTTTTGCCGAGGTCCGGAGCCGTGTCAGCGTGCTGAATGGGCGGATATTTCATTTCCATGTTGGGAGGGACAAGAAGCAGAACATTTTCTCCTGAGTAAATATTGAGGGGACACTATCGGTATTATTGTAGTCGCTCACAAATTTGTGAGAAAGAAAACTGTAAATTTACAAAAATCAAGTTTACTAGAAAAAAATCTGCAAATTCATGAGAGAAAATATTCAAATTTACAAGGAAAAAAAACCCCATATGTACTAGAAAAAGGTTACAAATTTACAAGAAAAAATTGCATGTTTAAGATGCAAAAACAGCACTTTTATGAGGAAAAAGTGGCAAATTTACAAGAAAAAAGTTTTACATTTACAATTAATTGTAGTAGATTTGTGAGAAAAACTTACAGATTTATGTGAAAAGCTGCACATTTTAAAGGAAAAAGTTGTCTTCCCCTGGACTCCCTTCATTTACGTTCCTGTCACCAGGCTGTCCTGCTGTGGGAGGAGCCGGGTGAATGCAGCGACTTTCAGCGGCAGCTAGCAGAACATGAGTGCAGATGATTGCACCGGTGATGGGCGCGCGCACACACACACACACACACACACACACACACACACACGGGCAATGAGCGCGCTTTTCGAGCTTTGGTGGCCAGGTTGGTGGTAGCGGTCAGGCGGCTGTGTTTGGAACGGAGTGCTCATGAGCTCCAGTGTCGCTCGGTGTGCGTACACAACACCGATTCAGTCACATACAGGCAGCGCAGCGAAGCTGGTGAGCACAGAGAAGTGAATATATTAAATAAAGGCGAAATAAACTGAACAGTAACGTAGTCCTTTAGTCAAAAATGCACAGAATTTATAACATAAATGTCAGACTTGTAATAAAAACTGGAAACAACTCCACCACTGTCTGACGGTGGCTCCCTGGCTTTTGTTTTGCATCATGTGTGAATCCGTGGAGTGTGGCGGTGCGGGGTGGCGTGGCATGGAGCAGGTGGGGACCCTGATTATATAAGGTGGAATGCGGGCTCCCTTTCCAGATTGCGGTTCTCTGAACACCAGTGGCGGTCGCGACTGTCATCTTTCTCTCCTCGGGGTGGGGAGTGCGGTGTGGTTTCTCATGCTTGCCTGCCTTCACTAAGCATTTTGCCCTAGTTTGACCTCACTCCATCCAGGGCTGTCCTTACGCCAGGGATGGGCAGCTCTGTGCCATGGAGGGCCATTCCACTGCAGGTTTTCTGCTCCACCCAGCTTCTTCAGCAGTTCCTTGAGGCTCATCAGTGCAAACACCTACTGAAGAGAGCGAGTGGAACAGAAAATCTGCAGTGGAACAGCCCTCACTGCCCATCCCTGCCTTACACTATAAACTGTCCAGCTGGCAGCCATTACAGTGTTTGACTTCCCTTTTTTTTTCCGCCGTGTTTTTTTTTTTCTTCAAATGGTATCAAAAGGCTTCAGGATCCAGAAGGAAAAGACCCTCTGGGTCCGGATGCAGACCAGGGTCCACCATTTGAGGAGCCCGGGTATAGGGCATATGCTGTTTGAGGACAGCTTCAAATGTTGATTTTGCTTATTTTTGGGGTAATCGCCGAGCCCTAAAAGACAGTAATTCCAATAGGATCATGCTGTAAAAGCATATCCAGTCACGCAACATTGCTGTCTCCACGCCTGTGAGGCCTTTCCTACCTAGAGCCCAAGCATCTCCTGTCAGGCTTGGTTAGCGCTGGTCGCTCTGCCCCCAGCCCCAGGGACTGGATGCATGGTTAGCTCTGGACTGGAGAATGCTGATGAACATGACTGTGCAGAGAACAATTGGAACAAACAGTTGGAACTGTGCCACAGATGCAGTCACAGGTTTCATGAATACAAAGTTAAAAGTGCAGCCACGTGTGTGCACGGGCACGCACTTGACAAGGTAACGGTGAATGTGATGGATAGTGAGGCAGTAGAGTGATGATGTCAGACTCAAGCCCGTCTCTTTTCCTTTAATGAGAACAACCTTTAGCCTCTTCAAATCCCCCAAAGAATACTGATCACCTGACTGCTTCCTTTGCCCTTACTGTGCACATCTGGGAGTCTGCTCATGTCCATGCGCGCAGCACTACAATTTCAATGTCTATTTTTAGCACCACATAATGTACATATTATTTATTTGAGCTCTAGGAGCTAATAGAAAGATTTGAGTCATAATTTCATGTTTCGTGGAAGACTGAGCTGCAGATAAAATAGCAAGCCCCGGTGACAGCGTGAAGCAAAGGCGATTATCCCTTCACATTTGTTTGCTCCTCAGCATTTATATTACATTAACACATGTAATTATTCTAATGTCATAATGAGCCAATTACTGTCCCTGTGTGGAGACTGGTGCTGTGCTCATGAATGTTCTGTTGTTGCTGCAATAATGGCTCAGCCTTTTTTTGTGTCATTGTATTTAGCTTTGCCGTGCTATGGTCTGTGTTGCCTATTGTGTTGTTCTATTTGCAATGCAATCCCTAAGCTGCCAGTGGGCCCTGGTTTTGAGGGCGTATGTTTAACTCCATTAGTAATCTGAGTGGGTTTAGCAGCAAGGATTCGCACAAACTGAGGCCAAACTGCATCACGGTGCTGCATCGCAATCAGTTTGAGGTTTGATAGTGTTTTAGATTGTTCCGCTTAGTCCTGCGGCAGCGTTTCCTTGTGATGAGTGTAAATCATAAGATATGCCCTGTCTCTCCCTCCAATTTCTTCAGTTGATAAGTGGAGGCTCAATCGTCAACGCTGAGGCGGTATGGGACCATGTGACCATGGCAGACCGGGAGTTGGCGTTTAAGGCCGGTGATGTCATCAAGGTGCTGGACGCCTCTAACAAGGACTGGTGGTGGGGCCAGATTGATGAGGAGGAAGGATGGTTCCCTGCCAGCTTTGTACGGGTGAGTTAGCCGCAGCCATCGCTGGCCGTTGACCATAGACACAACAGACGCCCACACGCACACAGAAATGGAGGCACAGGAACATATGCAGAGAAGCTGATAAATAAACATACTGGAAGGTAATCATGTACAATTATTCACTCTTAAACAAACACATTCCCAAAACACACACACACTGATATGCCTGCTCCGCAGATACAGTTAAATTATGCTTTATTTTAATAATACATGACACTGGAGAGAGCAGAGAGCAGCCAGCAAAGTACCTTCATCAGATGTTCAGAGACAGCAAAACAAAGATGCTGATGAAATCCTTTTTTTTAACGTGGGCATGACCTTCAACTCCTACCCTTGATATCCAATTAATTTTACAACACATCATAATTATTATGTAATATTGCATCTTTGTCAGCTAAAACCAGAAGTGTGCACACAAACACTGTGCTTTATTTTGAACTTTTTTCCTTATTCTTTTGGACGCTGTCAGAATGGTGTCTATTCAGAAAACATGGATTTCAAATTTTACTGGCAAAAGTTTTGGGAACGAGCCCAAAAAATTCCAGAACTATTTAAGCGTGCCCACCCTCCCGTTCAAGATAATCTTCTCTTGCACTTCTGGACCTCTTTCAGCATGACTGCTATATTCTAATTGCTCCCTTAAGTCCTGTTCTGACCTCTTGCGCCCCGTGCCCCGTGATTTTACCACGGGCCAAAAGGTTTTGCAGGGAGCAAACATCAGCTTTCATTTTTCACTGGCGATGCTGAACATGTAGGCTGGTGACGGGTCTTCAGCAGATCTGAGTTGAAAAATCTACTTTTTTACCTTCAGCTGAGGATCAAGACAGAAGTATGACTTTTTTGCCATTGTGACGTCACCCACCAGGACAATAATTGGCTGTCTCCTTAATGGAAAGAAGCAATTTGAGCAATTTTTGGACCCCCCCCCCCCCTCAAAAAAAACCCTTTTCAGCCTTGAAATAAAAGAGACAGTCGAGTTATAATGATAAACTGACCTGTATTTGGAGCTTTTTCCTTTTAAATATGCAACTTTTCTCTTAAAAAATTTGTTTTATTTTCTCCCAATTTGGCAACTTTTTCATCATAAATTGACTATTTTCAGTTCCTCCACCCATTTACCTTTTTGATTTTCTGTTATCAAGATTACACAAAAACCAGTGGCCTAATTTGAGTTAAATGTGGTGAAGTGGTGGAAGAACCCATTAGATTTTGGCCTAGATCCAACTCAGGGAGCGGACCCAGGATAAAAAAAAAAAACAATTAAAAAAGCTACGGTCACAAATACTCTTACAAACGGCTGCAAACACCATGCAAACGATTTTTGGACCATTTCGTACAGCCTTCTTAAGGCGGCCAGAGGAGAATCCAGTGTTCGTAGACCGTAAGTTTGTGGCCAGGCCTGGTCTTGTCCAAGATCTCTACAAACACCCCACAAAAACCCCTCATCGTAGGGCGGCCGTACGAATACCATAGGAACAACGTAAGAACTACACAAGATGTTGACCATAAGTATGCCTCAAGAACACCTTAAGTTGTTCTTGATGGCCCCTTGCAGTGGTTGCAGGAAACACCGTATGAATCCCCGTTTGTATGGAGAGTCATACAGTGTGTGTAAGGCTGTAGTGAGCGCTCATAAGCTCGAAGTACGTAAGGCAGAGGTACATAAGATAAGGCAGAAGTTTGTAAGATGGCAGTAAGTATGCTGTAGGAACATCCCAAGGCACCCTTACGAAGAACGTAAGAAGTCTAGGGCCATTGTACGACAGAAAAGCACCTCATTTCTCAAGAATGCTTCAAGTTGCTCTTGTGAATTGAACGGCAGCCGTAAGAAACTATGCCCCCCTCCACGAATGTCTACGAACTCCAGAATTCATAGGAACTGGGAGATTCTTACAAACCCATCATTCGTAAGAATCTTTGTGACCGTAGCGTAACATTTTGCATTTTCAATAATTTTGTGGAGATTTATGCATGAAACTTAATTTAAAAATTATTTGTAATTGTTGTTTTGGCTATGTGTGAGAGTATAGTGTGGAGGTCGACAACCTCTACTACAGAAAGAGCCATTTTGAAAGATTTTTGACCACCAAAATCCTGATGGAAAATATTGTGTGTGTGTGATAGTTATGTGAAAAATTTTGACACCCCTTTAAATATTCAGTTCTTTATTAAGAAATGTTAACGTATCTTGTTCTAATTTTATTTTTGTTTTTATTTGCATTTTTTTTAAAATTTATTTTAGCCATTGTAAGTGGGAATGAAATTGGGGTTGTCCAAAAAAAGATTGGGTGTCCTAATTTATTCCTCACTATTTGTTTAGAATTACATTTTACAGAAAATTTGAAAAGAAAAGTCTTTGATTCATTTTTAATTGTTTAGTTGTATTATGTGAATCTCACAGTATTTTTAACATTGATTTTAAATTATCCATATGTCCAAATATGTTAAAAAAGCACAGGCTTACACAGGGTGTCCTAATTTTTTCACATGACTGTATATGCAGTGGATATAAAAAGTCTACACACCCCTGTTCAAATGCCAGGTTTTTGTGATGGAAAAAAATGAGACGAAGATAAATCATTTCAAAACTTTTTCTACCATTAATGTGACCTATAACCTGTACAACCCAATTGAAAAACAAACTGAAATATTTTAAGGGGGAAAATAAAAAATATAAAACTTACAATAACCTGGTTGCATAAATATGCACACCCTGTTATAACTGTGGATGTGGCTGTGTTCAGAATTAACCAGTCACATTCAAACTCATGTTAAATGGGAGTCAGCACACACCTGCCACCATTTAAAGTGCTTCTGATTAACCCCAAATAAAGTTCAGCTGTTCTAGTAGGCTTTTCCTGACATTTTTGTAGTCACATCTTAGAGCACAAGCCATGGTCCGCAGAGAGCTTCCAAAGCATCAGAGAGATCTCATTGTTCAAAGGTATCAGTCAGGAGGACGGTACAAAAGAATTTCCAAGGTATTAAATATACCATGGAACACAGTGAAGCCAGTCATCATCAAAGTAGAGAAAATATGGCACAACAGTGACATTACCAAGAACTGGATGTCTCTCCAAAGTTGATGAAAAGACAAGAAGAAAACTGGTCAGGGAGGCTGCCAAGAGGCCGACAGCAACATTGAAGGAGCTGCATGAATTTCTGGCAAGTACTGGCTGTTTAGTACATGTGACAACAATCTCTCGTCTAGGGCAGCAAGACAGAAGCCTTATCTTATGACGAAAAACATCCAAGTCTGGCTGCATTTTGCAAAAACACATTTGAAATCTCCCAAACACGTGGGAAAATGTGTTATGGTCCGATGAAACCAAGGTTGAAGTTTTTGGCCATAATTCTAAAAGATATATTTGGCACAAACGCAACACTGCTCATCACCAAAAGAACACCATACCTACAGTGAAGCATGGGCGTGACAGCATCATGCTTTGAGGCTGTTTTTCTTCAGCTGGAACTGGGGCCTTAGTCAAGGTGAGGGGAATTATGAACAGTTCCAAATACCAGTCAGTCTTGGCACAAAACCTTCAGACTTCTGCTAGAAAGCTGAAGATGAAGAGGAACTTCATCTTTCAGCATGACAGTAACCCGAAGCACACACCCAAATCAACAAAAAAATGGCTTCACCAGAAGAAGATTAAGGTTTTGGAATGGCTCAGCCAGAGTCCAGACCTGAATCTGATCGAACGTCTGTGATCACATTAATGGTGGAAAAAGTTTTGAAATGATTTATCTTGGTCTCATTTTATTTACATCACAAAAACCTGGCATTTGAACAGAGGTGTGTAGATGTTTTATATCCACTGTGTGTGTGTGTGTGTGTGTGTGTGTGTGTGTGTGTGTGTGTGTGTGTGTGTGTGTGTGTGTGTGTGTGTGTGTGTGTGCACAGAGTGATGAAAACAAGAAATGAACACAACATTTTTCTCATTAAATGTACTGTATTTCTGATGTCAATAACAACTCAAGTAACCTATACATACAAAGAAATCAAGGCAACTGTGTTGACAAAACAAGTTATATTTAATAAAGTGGAATGGCACAGGGAATAAATATTGAACACATGAAGAAAAGCGGTGCAAAAAGGCATTGAAAGCCAAGAAACCAGCTGAAATCCATCAGAATTTAGGAAGCCATCCCATCCCCCATCAGTGCAAATTAATTTCGGCTGGTTAAGTCCTGACTGATAGCCTTTAAAAATGTCTGTGAATATCAGATTGTCACATCACAAAGAACTCATGATAGGTAGAAGCAAAGAGCTCTCTCTAGACCTTCGCAACCTTATTGTTGCAAAACATGGCATTGGTTACAGGCACATTTCTAAGCTGCTGAATGTTCCAGTGAGCACTGTTGGAGCCATCATTTGGAAGTGGAATGAATATCATTTTACCATAAACTGGCAATGACCAGGAGCTTCTTGCAAGATTTCTGACAGAGGAGTGAAAAGAATTATCAGAAGAGTTAATCAAGAGCCAAAGACCACTTGTGGAGGGCTCCAGAAAGACCTGGAGTTAGCAGCTACTGCTGTTTCAAAGAAAACAATGAGTAATGCACTCAACTGACATGAGTTCTATGCCTGCTCACCTCACAAGACTCCATTGCTGAAGAAAAAACATGTTGAACTTTGTTTGTTGAAGCTTGTTTAAAGTTTGCTGCACAACATTTGGGCAAGCCTGTAAAATATTGGGAAAATATAGTCATATAGTCTGGTTAGATGAGACCAAAATTGAACTTTTTGGATGCCACAACACACAGCATGTTTGGAGGAGAAATAGCCCTGCACATCAGCCCCAACACACCATGCCAACAGTGAAGTTTGGCGGTGGGAGCATCATGGTGTGGGGGTGTTTTTCAGCACATGGTACAGGCAGACTTCATGTAATTGAAGGAAAGATGAATGGACAATTGTACAGAGGCATCCTAGATAAGAACTTGTTACCATCTGCCAAGATGCTGAAGATGAAACGAGGGTGGACATTTCAGCAAGACAGTGATCCCAAACACACAACCAAGGAAACTCTCAACTGGCTCCAGAAAAAGAAAATAAAGGTGCTAGAATGGCCCAGTCAGTCACCTGACCTGAATCCAATTGAAAATCTATGTAACGAACTGAAGACCAGAGTTCAGAAGACACCCACAGAACCTTCAAGATTTGAAGACAGTTTGTGTAGAAGAATGGACTAAAATCACTCCTGAGCAATGCCTGAGCCTAGTTTCTCCGTACAGGAGGAGTCTGGAAGCTGCTATTACCAACAAAGGCTTTTCTACTAAATATTAAATGAATTTCACCAAGCGTATTCAATACTTATTCCCTGTGTCATTCCCCTTTATTAAAATTACCTCTTTTGTGAACACATTTGCCTTGATTTCTTTGTATGTGTGGATTAGCTGGGTTGTCACTGATATCTGGTGAAAATCTCAGGTCAATGGCTCCATCATATGTTTAATGAGGAAAATGTTGATGTGTCCAATACTTATTTTCCCCGTTTTGTGTGTGTGTGTGTGTGTGTGTGTGTGTGTGTGTGTGTGTGTGTGTGTGTGTGTGTGTGTGTGAAACTAAAGAAAAACAGCAGTTTTGCAAGCAAACTGGCCATCAATATTAACAGGCTTTTCCTTATAAAATTATAACTTTTTTCAAAATATGAGAGATTTTTGAGATAAAGTCTTTGCTTTTCTAATAAATTTGTCGTATTTTTTCTCTTAATATTTGTTATCTTTTCAGGTAAAATTGCAGCCTCTTTCTGCTTAAATTTGTGACATTTATGTTCTTGTAAAAATGTTGTTTCCAGTATGTTTGTGATTTTTTTTTTAAATTTTGTGATTTTTTTTCTTGCAAATTTGCATGAGTTGTTTAGGTAAGATTTTCGGCCATAAATTGTCTAATTTTCTGATAAATTTGTTCTATTCTCCCTTGTAAATTTGTTATTTTTTTGGGGGTAAGTTTGTAGCACATTTCACATAAATTGTCACATTATTCTTGATAAATCGTAACTTTTCCAGTAAATGTGTTTTTTTTTCCCCCAGAAGTTTCCTGACTTTTTTTTTTTTTTGGTAAATTTGTTGTGTTTTCCTCATAAAATGACAACCTTTTTTCTCTTAAATGTGTGATAATTTTTTTGCATACATTTTCAGTTTTTCTCATAAATGTGTTATTTGTTGTAGTGAATTTATCATTTTTTTCCTCACCAATCTCTGCTCTCTTTTCACTGAAAGTTTAGAGTTTTTTTGTCAAGCACTTAAGGAGCCACTGGCTATGAGCAAAAGAGCCACATGTGACTCCAGAGCAGGGCTCCTCAAATTGCGGACCCCGCTCCACATCTGGACCCGGAGGGTCTTCCGTCTGAACCCTGAAGCCTTGTGATACATTTTTTTTTCTTTAAAATTTGCAGCTTTTCTCATAAATTTGTAACTTTTCTCATTAATTTACTACTTTTATTTGTAAGTGTAAAACTTTTTTGTTTGTAAATTAACCTTTTGCGTCCTAAATTGGCAACTTTTTCTTTTAAATTTGCCACTTTTTTGTAAATTTACAGCTATTTTCTTGTAAATTTGGTGCCTTTTCCTCATAAATCTGTTGTTTTTGCATTTTCAATCTATTTTTTCTTGCAAATTTATAACCTTTTTCTAATAAATTTGTGATTTTTTTCTTGTAAATTTATATTTTTTTCATGAAATTGCAACTTTTTATGTAAACTTGACTTTTTTGTAAATTTGCAACCGTTTCTTGTAAATGTGCAATTTTCTTTTTCATAAATTTGACGTTTTTCTTGTAAATTTGCAGCTTTTTTCCCGTAAGTGTACATTTTTCATTCTTTCTCATAAATTTGTGACTGACAACAGTAATATTTGTAGTGTCTCCCCTTCTGTTTATTGTGCCTCCCAACATGGAAATGGAATATCCGCCCATGCACCATGCTAGCACTGCCCCAGACCTCCGGCCCACCAGGAAAAAAACAAATGCTGACCCCTGGCAGAAACATTTGAGGACCCCTGCTCTAGAGCCACACATTGCAGACCCCTGGTATAGTATGATATAATTAAGCGTGAGCAGAAGTACAGTAATTGTGAGGTTTTCCTCTTAAATTTGCACATTTTTTTTTGCTGTTTTTCATTTAAAATTGAGATTTTTCATGTAAATTTACCCCTTTTTTCTTGTAAATGTGTGATCGTGTTATTTGAAATACCCACCATTTTTGTTAATATTGGGATTAAAAAAATAAGCAGGGTTCTGTTGTGTTGTTCGGAGGACGCATTATTGTGTGACACGGGTGGTGGCTCCACCTTTCCGGTTCCGCCGCCACCTGGGGTGTAAGAGGGCTGTGCGGAAGAGGGACGGTCTCTTGACCTCCTCTCAGTCCGACGGGAGTGCTTTGTATATTGTCTGTGAGTTGGCAGTAAAGTCGTGTTCAGTTCACCATTTGGTCTCGTCCTTGGTTCACGCTTTACCGACATAACAGGCTCCTCATAAAATTGTGAGTTTTCTTTCTTTGGTTAGTTAATGAATTTATTTCTGGTCAAAGTCACAGGGAGCCTCTGATGATTAGTACCCCTGTACCAGCGTTACACTGTCAGGTGTTATCTACTATTGTGTTCTTCCATGTTTTTCACCCATTTCAGTGCAAGTTTCACTTACAACCTGCTCTTGGCTTGAAACTCGCCCTGCCTTGTCCACCTCTCAGAAAGGAACATCAAGTTGAAGAGCTCCAAAGGAGATCTAGTGCACATCTAGTACAAGTGGGCACAATGGGACTTCTAAGGAGCAGTCTAAAAATAGCAGGCATGCTGAAAGCAAACCAGTGACACAAAAAAGAGTGTGAGGTCTAAGTCACCTAAATTTGATGCCTTTTTTCCATTTTTGACTGAACCTGGTGGATTTGTTAGTTCAGCAGTCAGTCCTTACACAGATCGAGACAAAACTGGGAAGTTGCATTGAAAGCCACCCATTAATCATTTGAATTAAAGGTCCAGTATTGTACAAAATTGTGTTTTTGTGGGTTTTAGCCTAATAAAATAATGGGCATTGGTCACATGTGTAACATTGAAATATTAAAACACTTCACAGTGAAACAGACACTGCCTTTAATTATTTAAAGAGGTCATTGACTGAAAACTGGTGTGTTTGTAGGTTTTAACTGTCCGAAATGTGTCTATTGGTCACATAATTATTCCAAAAATATCAAAACACTCAACTCTCTTAAAAAAACCACACACAGCCTTTATTTCGTTTTTCTCTCCCAGAAACGCCAGAAACGCTTTTGACTCTTCCAAGTAAATCGTGTACGTCATGATTTGACAAAGCCAGCTCACCACCATCCTTGAGCCCCACCCACTCCTCTATTATTGGCCCACCTAGCTGTCTGTCATGTAGATGGAAGGGTGCTAAAGGCAGCCTGTTATCCCCTGAGCTATTAGCCCCCCAACTAACACTGGTACCAGGAGGCTCGCACCAAGTGTGGCTTATATTGTTATTTTCTTCAGATCTTAGTCACCCTAATAGCCATCCCTGTTACCACCTGGTTCACCAGTCCACAGTCTACAGTATACCTCGCGTCACTTCGGCCCATCTCTCAATAATTTCGCCGTGAATCCACAGCAAATCGCCAACACCGGCATACTGGCCGTGGCAACCAACCCAAGGCTGCTGGCCGGAGGCTGCTGGCTCTCACGGCCAGCTCCCTCACCAACCTCCGGGGCTCCCCATGACTTCACTCCTCTCTGGCAGGCAGTGTAGGGAGCTGCCTTGTGACGGGGCGTTCCCCCAGCTGGCCGTGGGAGCGGAGCGGTGTCCCATAGAGTGAGACACTGCCCTTTGAGATCCCGTGGCTCAGTGGCTCGGCTCGGTCAGCAGCCTCGGGACACGGGCCAGGTCGGTTGTGGTGATTGGGGGGCCGCCCGGCATGTGTTGTTAGCAATTTGTTGTGGAATCACAGCAAAATTATTGTGAGATGGGCCGGAGTGACACAAGATACTCTCAACTGTGGATCAGTGAACCAGCATCTCTCATCTGAGCTAGATGGAGGCTAAAAGCTCAAGGCAAAAAGCTAGTCAGGTAATGGCTAACTGAAGTAAGAGGAAGGGCGGAGCTGAATAGGTGAAGGATGTTTCTTAAAGTGACAGGCTATAAATCAGAGCATTTCAAGAAAGCCAGGAAAAATACAAAACAAATTTGCGTTATTCATTAAAAAGCTAGAGGGCACTCTAAGAGCACATACCTCCGCCAAGGCTCCGTCCCTCCGTCTCTTTGTCCGTCCATATCGTCATCCATCTGTACATTGCGAAATAGGGCCTTGGTGGAGGTATACACTCATGGATCACCTCCAACATCGAATGAGTTCATGTTTGGGCCAAGGGCCACCTCTGGTGAAAGTTTCATCCAAATCCATCCAGGAGTTTTTGCGTGATCCTGCTAACAGACAGAAAAACGGCAGCAAAAAAACAATATGACTACATTATAATCATAATAACAAGACTGTCATAATTGTATTGACCATACACTGGGGCTGGGCAATTACACCTTAAATCAGCATCATGGTTTATTGAATCTTTCAGGTTGGCTTTCGGGTTTTTTTCCTCCTCTCTTTTCCCTTACAATTTACTGACAAGGTTCTTAATTATTAAGCAATGTTACACAACAGTGTGGTATCATATCACTGCGGTGTGTAGTAAATGAGCATAACAGAACAGGCCTATTGTGATTTCACAAACAAAAAAATTAATCATTGTCCAGTGCTGAAGTTTGCTGTGTTTACGTACTGTGTGGGTCATGTGGCTGCAACGACATCCTTGTCTGCCGGTGTTATGCCAAGAATTGCTCGCTTGCCGAGAATTGCATCCCATCACCACGAACTGTAAAATATAACACTACAGCCAGGCTTGTAACCATTTGTGCATTTTTAGAAGTACCCGTTATACATTTTTAGAATTAAAAATTGTTAGTACCGCTTGTGAATTATCTTTAAATTATGTTTATTTTCCAGACATTTTAGTGTTTCAAAGAGGATTAGAAATCATAGTGATCCAAATCCACCTTTTACAATCTTCAAAGTTGAGATTTTGCATTTATGCATTGTCTGTAAAAAGGGTAATCACTTTTTCAAAGTATCTAGTTGTACTGACTTTGACTTACACTAAACACCTGCTTGCGACGATGGGATGCAATTCTCGGCAAGCGAACAATTCTCAGCATAACACCAGCTGGAGTTACGTCCACACGCACTCCAAACCCCGTCTTTGCTTGCTTTTTTTTGGCATCTTCAGTACGGGTGTGCCATATCATATTGTTCACGATAATACTGGTATAAATTTTGATACCGGTGTAAAAATTAATATCGCGATATTTGGGGTCTGCTGCATGACGTCACATCGCATAGAAACAGCAAAACAAACATAGAAGCGGGAAACTGCAGCTCCGAAGTCAAACCGTCATTTTCTACTGCTGATACCCTAACTACATTTCATGATAATTGGTCTAATTTTCTGATCACCCTGTCTCCTGTCCAGCTCTGAGTCGGTGAAGCAGCGCAACAACATGTTCTACTTTCACCCCGAGTCTTCAGTTGAGTGGAAATATTTAAGTTTCACTTTCTGTTTCAGACTGCTGTCATGTTTAAAAAAAATGGTGCAGCAGTTCTGCCCGCATTTTTTCCCCATGTCAATACCGCTTCAGTAGTATTAACGTTGGACAATGTGCTACTCAAAGTGGCTGTATTTTGCTTCCATTTTTATTAAACCATCCAAAGAGAAAGAGAAACAAAAAAAACATCTGTTCAGTGCAAGGAGAGTCAAAAGCCCCAGGACAGGTCCAACGGGAACAGGGTGATTCAGCATAAAACCCAATGTCTGTGTGCAGTTAAGATGTAACAGTTTACAGTATATTATGTTCTTGTAATATTTGATACAGAATTTAAAAAAATTTAAACTATATCTGAGTTGCTGTTTATAAAATGGGGAAATTATGGAGGAACGAAGTGACGAGACACGAGAGCTGCCAGTTTAGACCTTTATTCAACTCCAGCTATAACATAAATGACACTTGGCGCCAATGCGCACACACATATCTTCCCCGTCTCTCCACCCTTCTCCCCAAGTCACTAGGTGTGAGTGGAGCCTCCTAGTGGTCCCCCCCCCAACACCCAGAAGGGGCCTTATCAGTCCAGCACCCTGGGCTTGAGCAATCACCCATAACAGCTGTAACGTGGACCAGGTGGGCCAACCGAGGGGTCTCTAGGACAAGGCGGAGAGGGAAACAGCTCATTCTGTGGTCTTGGCAAACAGTCCTCTATAGGGGAAAAAACCAACCTGTGAACCCACCGCAGGCGGGCATCTACGCCGGGGCACCTGGGCCAGCACCACCTGCTCATCTGCCAACGCGTGAGCGGGCTTAAGTCTATCTATGCAGATGGTTTCCCTGCGCCCCCCAAAATCCAACACAAAATATTTTACACCCATTTCCAAAACCCTGAAAGGGCCGTCATAAAGTGGATGCAGTGGAGTCCTGTGGCCATTGTGTCTGACAAAAACAAACTTGACATGCTCCAAACGCTTCGGAACAAAAGTGTGGGGGAAACAACGGTGCACCGGCCCAGGAACGCTAGCTGACCCGACCCTAGGAAAAAAGTGCACGGACGAGTTGGTACCGGGCACGAGACCTGCTGGCAAAAATTCACCCGGGATCCGTTTGACCAAAAATGAGCTCAGCCGGGGAAGCTGCAAGATCCTCCTTGGTCGCGGAGCGTAACCCAAGTAGGACCCAAGGGAGGTGGGTGACTCAATTTGCGTCGGTCAACAAGGCTCTAAATGGGGCTTTAAGTGACCTGTGGAACCTCTCGCACAAACCATTAGCTTGCGGATTGTATGCGGTGATATGGTGAACTTTGACCCCCAGGTTCTCTGCAATAGTGGACCAGAGTTCCGAAATGAACTGGGAGCCCCTATTGGAGGTAATGTCCGATGGGGAACCAAAATGATGACCCAAGATGACAAAAATGCGCGGGCTGTGTTGGCAGAAGTGGAAACCAACAGGACTGCCTCAGGCCAACGCGTGGTGCGGTCCACCATCATCAAAAGGTGCGTGAAACCCTGCAGCGGTGGAAGGGGGCCCACTAAGTCCACATGGTTCAAGGGGGGCCTTGGAGTGCCTCTGAACCCTTAGCCCATTGGTACACAACGCAAGCAGCAGCCCACTCCTTCACATCCTTGCATAAGCGGGGCCAAACAAATTTAGACCCCACCAGCTTAACCGAGCGCATACGCCAGGGTGTGAGAGAGAGTGGACGGACTCAAAAACACGGTGGCACCAAGAAATTGGACTGGGCGGGAATGGCTGCTGGAGACGTCGCAATGCAGGGGAGACGACCCTCTTGTACTACCTTGCTCTCTAGTTTAAGGCCCGTACCTGTGGAACAGAGTGCGAGAATGTCCACATCTCTCGGTTGGTCAGCGGCCATGGTGGAAAAATCAATGCCCAAGTAGACTGGAGAGACCAGCGTGCGCGACAAACAGTCGGCCACCACATTGACCTTGCCAGCCACATGCTGAATGTTGGTAGTGAACTCCGATATTGCGGCTAGATGACGTTGCTGACGTACTGACCATGGTTCCGGGATTTTGGACATCGCGTAGGTTAGAGGTTTGTGGTTGACAATCGCGGTAAATACACGACCCTCAAGCCAAAACTGCAAGTGGCATGTGGCCAGGTAGAGAGCCAATAACTCTCTGTCGAAGATGCTGTACTTACGCTCGTTATCGTGCAGTGTGCAGCTGAGAAAGGCAAGAGGTTGCCATGAACCGGAGACGTACTGTGCCACCACTGCTCTGACCGCGACATCAGACGCATCTGTAGTTAGCGCAATCCACGCAGACGGGGATGGATGGGCCAGCAACGCTGCATTGGCAAGCACAGCTTTGGCACCCGCAAAAGCCTGGACCCGATCAGGGGTTAAGTCATTGCCATCTGTGGGTTTCTTCTTCATGAGCGCATTGTAAAGTGGTTGTAGCAGCTGGGCTGCCCGGGGAAGGAAATGGTTGTAAAAAGTAACCATCTCCAAAAACTCCTGCAGCGCCCTCACGGTCTGCGGACGCGGGAAATCTGACACCACCCGCACTTTATCCGGCAGCAGAATCACGCCCTCAGATGAGATGTGATAGCCCAAGAAATCAATATCCGACAATCCAAACTGACATTTTGCTGGATTAACTATCAATCTGTGTGCCTCCAGCCGATGGAAAACTTGCTTCAAATGAGAAAGTTGCTCCTCCTCAGATGCGCTAGCCACCAGAACGTCATCCAGGTAGACAAACACGAATGGCAAATCACAGAGCACCGCGTCCATCGTCCTCTGAAAAGTCTGAGCTGCGCCCTTAAGCCCGAACGGCATGCGTAGAAACTCAAAAAGACCGAAGGGTGTTATTACCACCATTTTTGAGATGTCTTCAGCACGCACTGGGACCTGGTGGTAGCTGCGGACCAGATCCACCTTAGAAAAAAATGGACATTCCAGCCAGGTGCACCGAAAAATCGTGAATGTGAAGGGTGGGATAACGGTCGTGCTCCAGGATGTTGTTCAAGCGACGGAAATCACTGCATGGCCGCCACAAACCATCGGACTTGGGCACCATGTGTAGCGGGGACGCCCAAGGGCTATTGGCGCACCTAACGATCCCTAAACATTCCAAGTTAGCAAACTCTTCCCACGTGATGGCTAGCTTAGCTGCATCGAGGTGTCACAGGCACACGAAAATCAGCGGGCCCTCTATGGTGATAAAATGCTCAACCCCATGTTTGGTCACAGTAGCAGAAAAAGTAGGCACTGTGAGTGCGGGAAAATCAGAAAGCAAGAGGGGGTACACATCCCCTGAGGCTAAAAAATTAGCATGTGTTAGTGGTCTAGGTCCCCGGGTTATACAAGGCAGGGAAAAAAGAAACGGCATCAACCAAACATCTATTAGCAACATCTACAAGGAGACCCATAAAGTCCTACTTGTAGTTGTGTCCGTGAAAACATACAGTTACTGACCTTTCTCCAGACGTCTTGGCAGGGGAGCCATTAGCAGCGGTTAACGACGATCCACAGTCTTCCACCAGTCCATCAGCAAAAGTCAGCAAAATAAGACTTCTGGGAACCAGAGTCGACCAAAAGCTGTCTCCTGGAACATGTGTCCTCGAGGTAAAGCAGCTTCTCCTTGTTGCCAGTGGTCACAGCTGCTGCTTGCTGCTGGCTGGGCCATAGCGTTTTGAAACGGGATGGCAGAAGGCAACGCTGCACATCAGCGCCAAAACGCTGATGGTAAAAGCAAACAGTTCTGTTCCGGCGCCTCCGAGTGGCTATCCCGGCTACAACCATCATCTCCACAGCCTCCATGGACTCCGCCGAAGGTCCTGGTGTTACCGCCTGGACACCGAAACTCCTATTCGCCAGGATAATGTGGTCCACTTCTTCCGCCAGGGTGCAGTAGTCTCTGGCAGCCAGCAGCGGTGAGTTGGCCAAAATTGTCCTTGCCGAAACCAGAAGTTCCCTGAGGAAGAGATGGGCGAAGAGAAAAGATCCGTCATCTGTGCCCACCAAAGCCAGCATACTTTCCATTAACGCCACAGGCAGCCCTCGCCTAACTCAGAGTGAGAGAGGAGCTTCTCCGCTCTCTCCCCGTCACAGAGGGTGTAATGCCGCAACAGCAGCTGTTTGAGAGTGCTGTAGTTCCCCCAGGGTGGGGGGGTCTCGGAGCAGGCTCATGGCGCGCTGAGTAGAGCGCGCTGAGTAGACCGCGCTGAGTAGAGTGCGGGTCGAGCGAAGCCACTGTGTAATGGTATCTTGTGTCGCCTGCAGAAATCCCATGGAGGACAAACTGAACCTCAACGTGGATGAACCAGGCAGCAGGATCGTGGAGCCAGAAGTCTGGGAGCTTGACCGCCATGCCGAATGAGGCCGGGGTCTCGGAGGGAAACCCTAGCGTGGGTGTCCCCAATCTTCCATTTTGAGCATTATCGATGTCGTAGGTCACCAGTGTGGAGGAATGAAGTGACAAGACACAAGAGCTGCCAGTTCAGAACTTTATTCAACTCCAGCTATAACATGAATGACACTTGGCGCCAATGCGCACACATAAATCTTCCCCGTCTCTCCACCCTTCTCCCCAAGTCACTGGGTGTGAGTGGAGCCTCCTAGTGGTCCACCACAAAACAAGAGTTTTTGTTTGGTTTTCCTGAATATGTTGAAGGTAAATAATGTTGGCCTGTGAAACTGTCCTTTTTGCATACATTTAAAAGAAAAAAAAAATGCATTCTGCAATATCGTGAAAAATATTGTTAACGTGAAAATTCACAGAACTATCGCGATATCATTTTTAGGCCATATTGCCCACCCCTAGTCTTCAGATGAAGTAATGTCAATCATCACATACTATGTGGATGAAGACCACATTCGTTTTTGTTCCAAGCCATTTTATACATTTTCTGCAGTGTTTGGTTTCTGTGTTGTGGAGGTGCGTGGACCTATGGTGTGGCCACGCACGTAACTCAGTGGACATGTCTTAAAGGGGCAGTACATGAAAAGTGCCATATTAATATATAAAATAATTTTTTTTAAAAATTCCTGGATCCAGATCATGAGCCAGAGCACCACCAAAGTCTAATAATCTATTTCCCGTGCCGTGACACACCTTTCCTGAAAATTTCATCAAAATCCGTTAATAGCTTTTGGAGTAATGTTGCTAACAGACAAACCAACCAACCAGTGCCGGCAAAATCATTACCTCCTCCCTTGGCGGAGGTAATTAAAGAAAGTGTGAACAAAATATGCCACAAACATTTCATTAAGACATGCGTGGGCTGTTAAAATTTGGAAAAAGTGCAGTCAATGACCCCTTTAAACTCTTAAAGAAGTCAGTGGATTGTATTTCTGGTTTTTATGATTTCACAAACCAACAAGCCCCACCTTCACTTCTCCAAGTTAGCGAAACAAATGTGCCCTGACTGCCTTACTTGTGATTGGTCCACTCAATAACCCTTTACCCAATCAGATCAAGGGCTTATTAACATAAATGAGCAGACTGAAAAGTGTTTCAGACTGAACTTTAAAAACTTATTTTTTAAGGAGCAGTGAAACATCACAAGAAATATTTTGTCAGTTGCATGTACAGTATGTCACCGAGTGGCCAATGCTGAGCAGCGTTGGGGTGTTTTGTCAGGGTTCATTAAAGGCTGAGCATGTTCAAAATTTAACTGTTTGTGACCGTAAAAACTGTTGACTAACTGTTGCTCAACCTTTTACGAACCCTGACCAAACCCCCAAAATTGCAGCATCTGTCAGCATTTGCCACGCTTGAAATTAATCCCTGGAAAACGTTCAGTATCAGACTTTTAATAAATATTTGCATAGCCATAGATGCTGAAAATTACCAGTCATGCAGGAGGTGTAGATGCAATTTTAGGTGGTCATAAGGTGGTCGTTTTGCCTTTTTTGCACTCTTAACAGCATGAGTATTTTTCTGTATTTTATTGAGTTGATCAGTGTTTTAATCAGTATCCTTGCTGTAGGTGGTGCCTTCCCACAGCAGTGCACACTTCTCATGGCCATTCTCCACCTCTCCACCCTTCCATATTCACTCCTGAGAGGGCAGGGCAGACAGGCTGACTGACTGTCAACCAAAAAAAAGTCTCTTTCTCTTCTGTCATTCTCTCTTTCCAAGGTGGAACCCCACCCTCCTCAGCCCCAAACAAAACAGGTTTTCTATATCAACCCCATAGCAACGCCACGGTTCCAAAACACCACGTCAAAGGTGCGTTTTCCCAGCTTCATCCACCCATCCAGCCTGCCCGCCCGCCCACCTGCCCGCTCTAGTCTGTCCACGCAACGTTCCCTCAACATTGCCAGACATTAACGTGCCCATGGCGTGATCACATCATTCCTCTGCAGGGTCGATGGAGAGGCAGATCTGATGAGTCAAAAGTAAAGCCTCTTCTTAATGGCCTTTTCTAAAATTCCATTGACAAAGAATTAGATGGATGCTGAAACAGTCGTTCATGGTTTTCACTATTTTAAATGTGGGTAATTTTCTTTCCTGCTGTATTTACTATTGACTCTGACTATACCTCAGTCTTAATGCTGCGCTGCTAGCTCTCGTCTGAGATCAGTGCTCCACCACCTGTCACTCCGCTTGTATGTGGCGCTGCATTTCCCATCTTGTGTTTGGCATTCTACCCGTCGGTTCTTTGATGTTCTCTTGGCAAACTGTGTGTCATCAGGTGTTGGCTGCTGGGCATCTAAAAACCACACTCACTTGGCCCGTTCTATGAGCAAGACTGGAGTACGCTCTGTGTGTGTGTGTGTGTGTGTGTGTGTGTGTGTGTGTGTGTGTGTGTGTGTGTGTGTGTGTGTGTGTGTGTGTGTGTGTGTGTGTGTGTGATTAAACCATGAGGTGGTGTTTGAGCGTATGTGCATGTAATATGTGTAGGAGGGAGATTTTTGTTTATTTTCTTGGAGTCGCACACAGGGCTGAAGTTGAGCTTTGGATATCCTCTGACTGTCTTGGAAAGAGTTTTTTTTTTTTTTTTTTTAAGAAATTCTCCAGAGTGCTTGGCAGTGAGTTTAGCTGCCAAAATGATAACAGACTCTCCAAATGAAGCTCTGTGTGAGAGATGTGTCCATGTACAGCCCCAGTTCCAGTGAAGTTGGGATGCTGTGTAAATAATAATAATAAAACAAAACAGTGATTTAAAAATCCTTTTATACTCAGTTGAATACACTACAAAGACAAGATATTTAATGTTCAAACTGATAAACTTCATTGTTCTGCTGCAAATATTCACTCATTTTGAATTTGATGCCTGCAACACGTTCCAAAAAAGCTGAGACAGGGGCAAGAAAAGCCTGGGAAAGTTGAGGAATACTCAAAAAACACCTTTCTGGAACATTCCACAGGTGAACAGGTTAATTGGAAACAGGTGAGTGTCATGAGTCGACATCCTTTCCCTGGAAGATTTCCCCCACCTGGACGTTGATCTTCCTCCCATGGCTGCCCCTCCTCATTCAGCAGCGGCCCAAACCCACAAGCCCCGGATCAAAACTACCTTAGGTGTGCCAAACTTTACACCAGCTCCAAAAAGAAGGGAGCACAACCCCCCACATCACCCCCACACCGGCACCTCACCACTGCAGCAACAACAACGGCAAAATTATCCACCATTTCAGAAGCCACCGACAAAGTCCCCCCAGATGATGCTGGTCATTGGTGATTCAATAATGAGGAACGTCAGAAGCAGGGACTGTGTTACAAAATTTTTTCCTGGGGCTAAAGTGTCAGACATTGAGGCTCTTACCCCTAAGCTATTAAATGAATTCCCCCACACTAAAAACGGTTATTGTGCATGTTGGATGCAACAACATCCCAGATGAAGCATCTGAGATCTTAAAGAGAGACTTCAGGAGCCTTCTGTCCACTCTTAAGAACTGTGGCAGAGGTGTGTTTATTTCTGGGCCACGTGCTCCTGTTAGAAGAGGTTGCAATTATTTTAGCAGAACTCTCAGCCTTAATACCTGGTTGTGTTCTACATGTCCTACTTTTAACATTGGTTTTATAGACAATTTCAACCTGTTTTGGAACCGCCCATCATTTATGAGGCCAGATGGCATCCATCCAAATAGACTCGGTGCACGTGTTCTAAGGGATAGTCTGTTTTATTCCATTCAGCATTTTTTTGTACAGTGACTGAAAGCTGGTGTGTTAATTCACCCCAAAGTACCTGGGTCTGCCAACCAGCCCCACTTTGCTTCCACTTCTCATATTAATCCTATCAATCCAAATAATTCCCACTGTTTAGATCAGTCTTCAATCCATAACCCATAGAGATTGTGTCTGTCTCCCGTTACCCAAAACATTATAACCCAAGACAAATACAACATAGCCTGATAAAGATTAAAACCATTAATTTACCACAGTTAAATAAAATAATTAAATGCGGACTGCTGAATATAAGATCTCTGTCAGATAAAGCAACCTTAATTAATGATATGATCAAGGATTACAATATAAATATACTCTGTCTCACAGAAGCATGGTTACGCCCCGATGATTTTGTTAGTATCAATGAGGCCACCTCCCCCCCGCTATGGTAATATTCATATTCCTAGAAACACTGGCTGAGGTGGTAGTGTCGGGGTAATATATGAATCCTCATTACCAATGAACCCTCAGCCTAAGCTAGATTCAAATTATAACTCTTTTGAATGCTTAATTTTTAGCTTAGCACATCCATCCTGGAGGTCAGAGCAGCCTATTTTATTTACCACAGTATATCGTCCTCCCAGTGCTTCTTTTGCTGAATTTATGTCTGAATTCTCTGAGTTCTTAACAACCTTAGTTCTTAGTTCAGACAAGATTATTATAGCCTGTGACTTTAATATTCATATAGATGTTAATAATGATAGTCATAGTGTAGCATTTCTCTCCCTCTTAAATTCAACTGGTTTTTCTCAGTGTGTTAGTAAACCAACTCATCATCATAATCACACCCTTGACCTGGTCTTGGCCTATGGTGTAGAAATTGATGAGCTGCTTGCATTCCTCAAAATCCTACACTGACTGACCACTATTTGATAACGTTCAAATTTGTGCTATCCGATTTCACAGCATTAAGCAGAAATATAGTTACTAGATACTTATCTGATAGTGCCGTGGCTCGCTTTAAAGAATTAATCCCTTCAGCACTTAGTGTATTACCATGTCTCAATATAGCAGACAGCACTGACTACTTGAATCCATTAGAATTAAACCTTTTAGTTGGTAGTACTGCAGCCTCACTGCAGTCAACACTTGACTTTGTAGCCCCTCTTAAAAAGAAAATTATTAAAAATAGGAGACTAGCTCCATGGTAAAGCTCCCACACCTGTAAGTTAAAACAGAAAGTTAGATCCTGTGAAAGGCTTTGGCGTGCAAATAAGACAAAAATTTCAGCCTGGAACGCCAGCCTTACCACCTATAAGAAATCTCTCCGTAGTGCTAGGCGACAGTACTATTCATCTTTGATAGAAGAAAATAAAAACAACCACAGATTTCACTTTAACACTGTGGCTCAGCTAACCAAGAGCCAAAATGCCATAGATCCCTACATCCCTCTAACTCTTAGTGCTGATGACTTTTTGAATTTTTTTAATGATAAAATTGTCAGTATTAGGAATAATATTCCAAAAATAGCCCCCCTAAAAATACCAAGCCTCTACCTAACACTGCTGTGCCCACAGGCTCAGAACTCCACTTTTCTAAATTTTCTCCTATTAATCATTCTGATCTAGCCCTAATAGTGTCAGCCTCTAAACCAACTACCTGTCTTTTAGATCCAATCCCCGCTAGACTAGTGAAGGAATCGCTATCTCTGATTAGTCCATCTCTTTTGAACATAATTAATATGTCTCTATTGATTTTTGATTTTTTTGATTTTGTATACTTTATTGATCCCCAGAGGGGAAATTGAGGGCATTCACCTGGATGGATGAAGCAGCCACGGTACGGCACTATCCCTTAACCATTCACACACACATTCACACCTAGGGCCACTTTAGAGTCTCCAATTAACCTAACCTGCATGTTTTTTGGGAGGAAACCGGAGAAATCCCGGAGTAAACCCATGCAGATACAGGAAGAACATGCAAACTCCACACAGATCATTGTTGGTCAGGGGCTGGGATCGAACCAGGGATCCCATGGCCAAGGGTGAGTTACTGTGCTGCCGCAGTGCTAACCCCTGCGTCACCGCACTGCCCAGGTACATGACATCACATGTACCTCAATCATTTAAAGTGGCAGTAATTAAACCTCTACTTAAAAAGCCTTTGCTTGATTCTGGGATTTTGGCCAATTATAGACCAATATCTAACCTCCCCTACTTTTCCAAAATCCTCGAAAAAGTAGTCGCCAATCAACTATGCACCTTTTTAGAAAAAAATTCTATATTTGAGAAATTTCAGTCGGGTTTTAGGAAACATCACAGCACAGAGACAGCCTTAGTGAAAGTTACTGATGACATCCTTATGGCATTTTTCAATCATAAAATTTTGTCTATTAGAGATAAAATCAGTCAGATTCTTCCCACCGTAAACTTAAATACAGTAACTACGACAACTCCTTCAATTGACATCTGTTTGGATAAGTTTACTCCAATTGACCTTTTAGAGTTAGATAAAATAATTTCCTCATCCAAGCCTTCAACTTGTCTTTTAGACCCTATTCCTACCAGGTTATTTAAAAACGTCTTCTCATTTATTGGTAGCCGTATTCTTCAAATAATCAATTCTTCATTAACTTTAGGCCATGTACCGCAGGCTTTTAAAACTGCTGTAATTAAACCCTTACTCAAAAAGCCAACGCTCGATCCAGGAGTTTTAGCTAACTATCGACCAATCTCTAATCTGCCTTTCATTTCAAAAATCTTATAAAGAATTACGCAATTATTTGACCACTTGCAGGGAAATGGTTTATTTGAAGAGTTTCAATCTGGTTTCACAATCCATCCTAATACTGAAACAGCCTTAGTGAGGGTCACTAATGACCTCCTTATCGCATCTGATAATGGACTTGTTTCTGTATTTGTCCTTTTAGACCTTAGTGCAGCCTTTGATACTATCAACCATGATATTCTACTTGATGGATTAGAACACTCTGTTGGACTTAATGGAACTTCGCTGCAGTGGTTTAGATCTTATTTGTCTGACAGGCTTCAGTTTGTTCATGTCAATAATGATTTTTCTTCCAACTCTAAGCTCAGTCATGGAGTTCCACAGGGATCTGTGCTAGGCCCTACTCTTTTTAGTTTATATATGCTTCCGTTAGGCAACATCATTAGAAAGCACTGTATACATTTTCATTGTTTTGCAGATGACACAGAATTATACTTGTCAATGAAGCCAGATGATAGTAATCAATTAGCCAAGTTAGATGCCTGTCTTAAGGAAATCAAAGCTTGGATGACTTGTAATTTTCTGCTATTAAATTCAGATAAGACTGAAGTCATTCTTGTTGGTCCAAAAACCTTAGAAATACCTTTCCAAATCAAACTCTTAGTTTGGATGTGGTTACTCTTTCTCTGAATAGTTCTGTGAGGAACCTTGGAGTTATTTTTGATCAAGATCTGTTTTTCACTTCACATATTAAATTTGTTTGTAAGACTGCCTTCTATCATTTGCGTAATATTGCCAAGATTAGGAGCATCTAAATTAGTCAAGAAGAAGTTGGGCAAGCCATTGATAATATGAAATCAGGAAAAAGAGCAGGACCAGATGGTCTTCCAGTTGACCTCTATAAAAAATTTAAGAATAAATTAATAAAACCACTTTTAGAAATGGTTTTAGAAGCATTTCAAAATGGTAATTTACCACCATACATGAATAATGCCTTAATTATACTGCTGCCAATACCAGGGAAATCCCCTAATAAATGTGAAAACATGAGACCAATAAGCCTATTAAATGCTGATCTTAAAATAATCTGTAAAATTTTAGCAAAACGACTACAAGAAATATTACCAAATATTATTAACTGAGATCAGAATGGCTTTATAATGGGAAGACAAGGCTTTCATAATGTAAGAAGACTAATTAATATTATTTATTCCAATAAAGAAGCACCGGATACAGCTCTCCTATCATTGGACGCCGAAAAGGCCTTTGATAGGGTCGAATGGCCCTATCTTTTTGAAGTCCTACAAAGGTTTGGACTTGGAAATAATTTCATAAAATGGGTCCAGATAATATACAACAATGCTACAGCAGAAATCCTATCAAACAGCAATATCTCAAAATCAATAAAAATCAATAGAGGATGTCGACAAGGCTGTCCACTTTCACCTTTACTGTTTACTATGGCAATTGAACCTTTAGCGATGGCAGTACGTTTACATCCACAAATACAGTATATGGAATTAAAGTAGGACCAACAGAACATAAAATCTCCCTATATGCCGATGACATAATTTTGTTTATGTCGAATTTTAAAAAATCAATTCCGACCTTGTTAAATTTAATAAAGAACTTTGGGGAAATATCAGGATATAAAATAAATAAAACTAAATCTTCAATATTAATGCTAAATGAGACCCAGAGAAATCATCCAGCTCCTGAGGTAAATCAATTCAATGTTGTAAATCAGTTTAAATATTTAGGAATTCAAATTTTGCCTAAGCTAGAATCAGTCGCCAGTGCCAACTATGAAGCCTTAATGACAGATATTAATGAGTTACTTCAGAGATGGATGTCACTACCAATGTCGATGATCGGGAGAATTAATATACTTAAAAGTAATATCTTACCAAAAATACTTTATTTATTTCAAAACATTCCTTTACCACCACCTTCAGATCTATTCTCAAGAATTAAAAAAAGTTAGTGGAATTTATATGGAACAATAGGAAGGCTAGATTACGTTTGCCTTACTATATTTACCATTTGATCGTGGAGGTCTGAAATGTCCAAACTTTATGTTGTATTACTGGTCAGCACAACTGAGGTATATGACATATTATTTTTCATCAAATGATCTCCCTCACTGGACTGAAATGGAATCATACAATTTACCTTTACCTCTTCCCTTATTCATATACTCAGACTTGGCTAAAAAATTACAGAAACAAGTTAAAAATCCAATTGTAAAGCACATGATCAAAATATGGTGTGAAGCCAGAAAATATTTGGGAGAACCACGCTTACTGTCACAGTTTAGCCCAATATGGGGTAATCAATATTTTACACCAGGGAGAGTGGATGCTGCATTTAAAGTATGGAATTTAAAAGGGATTCAAAAGATTCAAGACTTATATTTGTCACGCTGAGATAACATAATGTCTTTTGAAGAACTGAGGATTAAATTCAATCTTAATAGAACACATTTTTTTAAATATCTTCAGCTTAGAAATTTTATTCGATCAAATCAAAATAATGCTCTCACTCGACCTACTTATTCATCTTTGGAAAAAATTTTGACAATAGATAGTAAGAGAAAGGGTATTATTTCAGAGTTTTATAACTCATTGACACTATTCTCAAGTGAAAACTCACAGAAAAGACTGAATTATTGGAAAGAAGACCTGCATATTGAAATTTCAGAGGAACAATGGGAAATGGCTTGTGCAGGAGCTCAAACCAAATCAATAAATGTACGTCTTAAACTGATACATTTTAAATGGTTAATGCGGCTGTATGTTACACCAGTGGAATTAAATAGATATAACAAAAACATACCAGATACATGCACAAAATGTATGGAAAGTAAAGGAACCCTATTTCACTGTTTATGGGAATGTAGAAAAATCAGAATGTTTTGGGAAGAGGTGAGGGTAACAATTGAAAAAATAATTTCAAAACAAATCACATTGAACCCTAAACTGTTTTTGTTGGGTCTGTAGCCAGAAAAACATAACTTTAATAAGAGTGAAAGAACATTCATAGACCTCGGTTTGCTTAATGCCAAAAAATGTATTGCACTACTGTGGAAAAAGACTCATAGACCAGATGTGACTCAGTGGTTAAGACAGATGTTAACAAACCTTCCACTAGAAAGAATAACATACATACTGAAATCAAAGGAAAATATGTTTGAGAATATATGGAGACCTTTCATTGATTATGTAAAGAAATTAAACATAACTTCTGAAGAAGAAGGTGAATGATATGTGTGGACCTTGCAAATTCCAAACTGGTGAATGTATATTAGGTATTCTTATGTAATAGATTACCTAGACTAAACAGAGGAGCATTGTTGTTGACTTGTTTTTGTTAATGGTTGTTGTTGTTTTTAGTGCATTTTTTTTGTTGTTGTTAGTGTTTTTTTTAATTTTTAAATTACTTTAGTGTTAGTGTCTGACTGTCTGTGCCATGTTTGTAAAAAAAGGTTCAATAAAAATATTGTGGAAAAAAAAAGAAAAAAAAAGATTAGGAGCATCTTGTCTCAGAGTGATACTGAGAAACTGATCCACACTTTTGTTAACTCTAGATTATTATTGTAATTCTTTATTATCAGATTGTCTTAAAATATCTTTTAAAAAGTCTTCAATTGATCCAAAATGCTGCTTCAAGAGTTTTAACAGGTACTAGAAAGAGAGATCATATCTCTCCTGTTTTGGCCTCCCTTCATTGGCTTCTCATAGAGTTTAGAATTAAGTTTAAAATCCTTCTTCTGGCTTACAAAGCTCTTAATAATCAGGCCCCTTTTTATTTAAAAGATCTGATACTACCCTATCATCCTAACAGAGCATTATGCTCCCAAAATGCTGGATTACTTGTAATACCTAGAATCTCCAAAAGTACAATGGGAGGCAGATCCTTCAGCTATCAAGCTCCTTTCCTGTGGAACCAGTTACCAATCTGGATTTGGGAGTCAAACTCGATCTCTGTTTTTAAGAATAGGGTAAAAACATTCCTTTTCGATATAGCCTACGATTAGGGAGGGATCATGTGTCTCTGAACCCTCCCTTAGTTCTGCTGCTAATAGATTTAGACTGCCGGGGGACCTCCAATAATGTACTTGGCTTCACTTCTTTAATGTTTGCTCTCTATATGTCTGTTCTTGTCATCTTCTCTATCCCCTCACCCCCCAGCCAGTCGCAGCAGATGACTGCCCCTCCCTGAGCCTGGTTCTGATGGAGGTTTCTTCCTGTTAAAAGGGAGTTTTTCCTCTCCACCGCCACCAAGTGCTTGCTCACAGGGGATCGCCTGAAGCAATTGTGGGGGTTTCCTCTACATTTGAAAGTGCCATGAGATGACTATTGTTGTGAAATGGTGCTATATAAATAAAGTTGAATTGAATTGAATTTGACAAAGGACTTGTCTCCGTCCTTTTTTATTGGACCTCAGCGCTGCCTTTGATACCATTGACCACCATATTCTGCTAGAGAGACTTGAACAGCAAATTGGCTTGAATGGAACAACGCTAAGATGGTTCCAGTCTTATCTATCAGACCGTTCCCAGTTTGCTCATGTCCATAACAAGTCCTCTACTCAGACCACGGTTAGCTATGGAGTTACGCAGGGATCAGTACTTGGACCAGTATTGTTTACATTATACTTGCTGCCTTTGGGAGACATTATGAGGAAGCATTCTATTCATTTTCATTGTTACGCTGACAACAATCAGTTGTATTTATCCATCAATCCAGATGATCCCAGCCAGTTGGGTTTACTCCAGGAGTGTCTTAAGGATATCAAAACCTGGATGAACTACAACTTTCTATTGCTGAATACAGATAAAACTGAAGTCATTGTTCTTGGCCCCACACATGCTAGAAGTACTCTTTTTAGCAAGATAACAACACTAGATGGCATTGCACTGGCTTCTACGTCTTCTGTTAGGAGTCTTGGAGTTGTCTTTGACCACAATGTGTCTTTCAACTCTCATATGCAGCAAACCATTAAGACCACCTTCTTCCATCTGCATAATATTTCTAAAATTAGGTCCATCCTGTCTCATAAAGATGCAGAGAAACTTGTACATGCCTTTGTCACCTCTAGACTTGACTATTGTAACTCACTTTTATCAGGTTGCCCAAATAAGTCCATAAAGTTTATCCAACTCGTTCAGAATGCAGCTGCACATATCCTTATGAGAACAGGGAGAAGAAATCACATTACCCCAGTTTTAGCTTCTTTACATTGGCTCCCAATAAAATATAGAATTGAATTCAAGATATTGCTCTTAACCTATAAAGCTCTTAATGGTATGGCTCCTTCTTATCTGCAAGAACTCTTAGTTCCCTATCATCCAACCAGAGCTCTGCGCTCCCAAAAATCCAAACTACTAGTGGTCCCCAAGGTATCTAGAAGTAGATTGGGAGATAGAGCTTTCAGCTATCAAGCTCCCTTCCTGTGGAACTATCTTCCCAGTTCAGTACGTTAGGCAGACACTCTCTCTTTATTCAAGAGCAAGTTGAAATCTTTTCTCTTTGATAAGGCCTTTAGTTAGAAATGCTGCCCCTGCCAGGCCTTTGCTTGCATGTGCAGCCTGGCCAGGCTTGGTACTGGACTGTTTGGCTTTGAATGTTGTATTTGTATGTTTGTTTTGAATGTAGCTACTCAACCCAGCCGGTCGAAGCGGATGGCCGTCCTCTATGAGCTATGGTTCCACCTGAGGTTTCTGCCTGTTAAAGGGAAGTTTTTCCTCGCCTGTGTCACCACAGTGCTTGCTCTTAGGGGTCTCTGCTGGGTTCTGTAAACTAAGAGTGTGGCCTAAACCCACTCTTTTCTGTAAAGTACCTTGAGACGACCTGTGTTGTGATTTGGCACTATATAAATAAATGAGTGGGTATAAAAGGAGCATCCCCAAAAGGCTTTTTTTTTTTTTTTGTACTTATTTTGTACCTGTAGGTAGATTTGTTTTGCAGTCTGGTGACAAGCCACCAGCTGCCGGTCGCTGCGTGCGCAAGCGCCCCATATCCCTAACCTGCATGTTTTTAGCATGCGGGAGGAAACCGGAGAAATCCCAGAGTAAACCCACGCAACACGGGGAGAACATGCAAACTCCACACAGATCACTGTTGGCCGGGGGCAGGGATCGAACCCACGATCTCATGATCCCCGCGATCCCCCGGCCGAGGGTAAACTGTGCTGCCGCAGTGCTAACCACTGCGCCACCATGCAGCCCAGGCTCAATTGTTCACGAGCAAGGATGGGGTGAGGTTCACCACTTTGTTTACGACTTCCTGGAAAAATAGTCCAACAGTTCAAGAGCAACTTTTCTCAACGTACAGTTGCACGAATTTACAGATTTCATCATCTACAATCTACAATATCATCAAAAGATTTGGAGAATCTGGAGAATTTCTTCCTGTAAGTGACAAGACTGAAAACCAGCTTTGAATGTCCATGACCTTCGATCCCTCAGGCCACAATGTATAAAAAAATCAACATCATTCTGTAAAAGATATTACCACGTGGGCTCAGGAACACTTCAGAAAACCATCGTCAATTAACTCAATTCATCACTAAATTTACAAGAACAAGTTGAAACTCTACCATGCACAGTGAAAGCCATATATCAACAACACCCAGAAATGCTGCCGGTTGCTCTGGGCCTGAGCTCATCTGAAATGGACTGGTGCACAGTGGAAAAGTGTGCTGTGGTCCGATGAGTCCACATTTCAAATTGTTTTTGGAAGTCATGGACGTCGTGTCCTCCGGGCTAAAGAGGAAAAGAACCATCCAGATTGTTATCAGTGTTAAGTTCAAAAGCCAGCATCTGTGATGGTGTGTGTGTGTGTGTGTGGGGGGGGGGGGGTTAGTGCCCATGACATGGGTAACTTGGAGTGTGTTCCGATCGCCCAGTAGTGTACTCCAAAGTGGACTGCACAGGGTATCCGCCATATTAACTGAGATTCCAAACCGAAGGGCGCAAATGGTCTTCAGTTCAAAGGCAACTGAGAACCGAGCAGGGAAGAAGTGAACAACCGTACATCACTTCCCCAGAAGCTGACAAGAAGATTACCCATAAGCCATTATGCCTCAAATTCAAGTAAAACAAACAAATTGATGTTGGCTATTGCTTATATCAACTGACTGTAATAAAAATGTATTTGTATTAATATTTTATTTACGAAACGTAAATTATCCACCTATGGCTGCACGGTGGCGCAGTGGTTTAGTACTGTGGCAGCACAGTTTTACCCTCGGCCGGGGGACCGCGGGGATCATGAGATCGTGGGTTCGATCCCAGCCCCCGACCAACAGTGAGCTGTGTGGAGTTTGCATGTTCTCCCCGTGTTGCGCGGGTTTACTCCGGGATTTCTCCAGTTTCCTCCTGCACACCAAAAACATGTAGGTTTAGGGCGCTCGCGCACGCAGCGACCAGCAGCCGGTGGCTTGTCACCAAACTGCAAACCAAGTCTACCTACGGGTACAAATAAGTTAAAAAAAAAAAATAAATAAAAAATAAAAAAAAAAATAGTATCAGTATGTGTCTGTGGTTACCGTGGTAACGCATGGAGGAGGGAGCCAACAGTTACAGGGTGTTTCAAATGGAGACATTTTGGGGAGGGCAGTTAACTGATATTCCCTGAGAACGGAGCAGGAAGTAGGGAATACAGTTGAAGTACACTGTGGATCGGAACGTAGCTTTGCACATCTGTGAAAGCACCATTAATTATGAACGGTACATATGTATGCTGTATGGGTGGGAACCGTGAGGGACCTCACGATTCGATCCTATCACGATTCAGCAATGATCACGATATTGTGATCTCGAGTATCATATCATATATTTCAATTTATTTCATCTTATTCAACCTCAGATCACGTCCCATAGTGAAATCATGTTGACATCTCTTTCATATAATAAAGTATTCAGTCCATACAGGCAGCAACCGTACAGTTTCAGAGTAAATTATTTTTAAATTAAATGGTAAATGGCGTTCCGTTATATAGTGCTTATTTACTCATCTCTGGATGACCAACGTGCTTTACAGATCCTGCTATCCACCCATTCACACGCTGATGGTGGCGGATGCAAAAATAAATGCTCTTAAAATAAATGTTCAACTGATAATAAAATATAGTCTTAAAATAAATAATAATCAGTGAAGTAATGGCGAGATGACATCACATACCTGGTCTCCAGTGTGTTAATATGTGGCAGAAACCCCTGAATGTGTCATATCCAGGTTGTCCATACCGTCTTTGTTATAAAATCCCCAAAAAGTCCAGACATTTAATTTAAACTTTGACACTACAATTCTCCGGGGGCGGGGGGGGGGGGGGGGGGGGGGTCTCCCTGGTTCTGCTTGTAGGTGCTGCTCCCTCTGCCATCTTAAATTGTACTGGGGCTGGGCTGCAGGTGAATCTGAGAGGCACCTTTGCAGAGATGATTTTACATCATCTGGTGGACTGAAAACTCATTTGATTAACTGCTACCTAAATGTACAGCAGTTTGAGTGGGCTTTTTTTTAAATTAAAAGATTGATCCATGCATTTATGGATCTGTGCATTGTCGCGAGCGCCAAGTATCGCCATTCATCACTGAATCGATCTTTTTTTTTCCCACCCCTACTATGCTGCCATCCAAGCAGCGTCTTTTTCAGGAACACCCCTGCTTATTTCAGCAGCACATGACAAGCCATGTTCTACAGATGTTACAGCAGCGTGGCATCGACGTAAAAGAGTGCTAGAGTACATAGAGTGCTAGACTGGCCTGCCTGCAGTCCAGACCTGTCTCCCATTGAAAATGCATGGAGCATTATGAAGTGCAAAATATGACAACAGAGACCCTGGACTGTTGAGCAACCGAAGTCATGCATCAAACAAGAATGGAAATTATTCCACGTACAAAGCTCCAGTGTCTTCAGTTCCTAAACACTTATTGAGTGTTAAAGGAAAGGTGATGGAACAGAGTGGTAAACATGACCCTGTCCAGCTTTTTGGGGATGTGTTGCAGGCATCAAAATAAAAATGAATGAATATTTGCCCCCAAAACAATAAAATTTATCAGTTTGAACATTAAATATCTTGTCTTTGTTGTGTATTCATTTGAGTATAGAGCGAAAGGGATTTCTAAATCATAGTCTTTTTAAATTTACGTTTTACAGAACATCCAAACTTCAGCAGAATTGGGGCTGCACGCATGTTATGTGTACTGATACTGAAGAGTGACTGATACCTATTCAAATTTAACACATTTTTTGTTACTAATACCCCTAATTGATGATGATTGTGAATGCAAATGAACTCCACATCAGATTTATGCACGGTCCCCATTTCATACTCAAGTGTACATGGCTTTGTGTGTGCATGTGAATTTGTCTCCAGCTGTGGGTGAACCAGGAGGATGGGGGAGCAGAGCTGGCCGAGGGGACCAGCGAGGTGCAGAACGGGCACCTAGATCCAACCAACGACTGCCTGTGTCTGGGTTCCCCCCTCCAAAACAGAGACCAGATGAGGGCTAATGTCATCAACGAGATCATGAGCACAGAGAGACACTACATCAAACACCTCAAGGACATCTGCGAGGTACAAAACGCATGCTGACATGCAGAAACGGAGAGCTGAATAATGTGAAATGGAAACGTGAGGGGGGGAAAGTGGCACTCCAACACCGACAGCTTTATTTAAGACATCTTTCTTTCTTTCTTTCTTTCTTTCTTTCTTTCTTTCTAACAAAACAGTCTGAAAACAAGTTTTTTTGTTAAAATGCAATATGAAAATACGATATGTCATCTGTAGATGGCAGATTTCATGTGTCCTTATATGACTCATTCTGAGGTGACAAGTGGAAATTCACACCTATTATATCGTAAGCATGGCAAATCCTTTGTAGTGTCTCAAAACACAAATTGGATCATTCTCATATTGTATGTCCCTTATGCAATATCCATTTATCATATTTCTTTTACAATTCATCATTTCTTGTTGCCAGTCTGGTTTTCCCCAACCTGTTGTTAGTAACAGTAGTATGATGATATGAATTTATTTTTAATAAGTTAAATAAGTTGCATTTGCATATTAAAATGTAACATTTAGCATCACAGTGTCCGTTTATCTGTCTGAGCAGATGTTATATTAACCAAAGCTTTTAGGTGCTTTCACTCCTACATGCTTTAGTCCATTTCGGTTGAACTCTAGTTCATTTTTTCCTGTTGTGCATTTAATTTCTTCTGGTGAGAACATAGTAGAACACGCCATGAGAACACAGTAATTGCGCTCAGGTGTGTACCAAAAATCCAGGATGGAGACCCCCCCTAAAACAGGTGGCCTTGATTCACATAACCTGGTGAGCTCTGATGTGGCCCCGGTGAGAAAGCGTACCAAACTAAAACTGGATCAAAAATTGTGAATTACATAACTGATAGACCTTTGAAAATATTTTGATGGGCATGTCACAGTGCAGAAGGATTAATGCATGCCACCTGTGGTGCAGGAACATGTTTTGAAACCACAGCTTTGTTTCATTTTCAGACTTATTTGTCTTAAGCAGCAGATGCAAGTAATATAATAAACAACTGGAGGGCACTCAGAGAGTCCATACCTTTGCCAAGGCTCCCTCCCCGTCTGTCCGTACCTCCGTTCCTCTGTACCTCCATCTGCCCATACATTGTGAGAGAGGTCCTTGGTGGAGGTATGCGCTTGTGGACCACCTCTAAAATCTAAAGGGTTCATCCATAGCTCAAAGGTCTCTCTGGTGAAAATTTCATCAAAATATGTCCAGTGTTTTTTTTGCGTCATCTTGAGACCACATTGCAAGAAGATAGGGCCTTGGCAGAGATATATGCTCTCGGATCACCTCCTAATATGTTCATCCTTAGGCCAAGGGCCACCTTGGGTGAAAATTTCATTAAAATCGGTTGAGTACTTTTTGCTTCTTGCTAACAGACAAACAGACTAATCACCAGAGCGATGACAGACCCACAAATGTTAGCCTCTGTTGTTGTCAACAGCACAGGATGTACTTCCTGTATTTACATTTCTTGTTACTATGGAATCCATCTGACCAATAAGTGAAAGGGATGTTCTCATGTAGTTTCATGTGATGCATTTTGGTATGCTTGGATTTTTGTCCATATGAAAGCCCCCCCCACCCCCCCCCGTGGATCGCCACCTTATCATGATGGAGGGGTTTGAGTGGCCAAATGATCCCAGGAGCTATGTTGTCGGGTTGCAGCTTGCCCCCGGTAGGGTCTCCCGAGGCAAACTGATCCTGGGTGAAGGGCCAGACAAAGAGTGGTCCAGTGGGTCTCCATGAAAAACGTTACATCAAGGACCCAGTGTACCCAAAGGAGGCACATGGGTCCGTCCTCCAGTGGGCTCATCACCTGCAGGAGGGATCATGGGGATTATGGTGCTATGTGAACTTGGCAGAAGTCTGGGCTATTCTGCCTGGACTGATGCCCCTGCGACCCGGATCTCTGGGTAAGTGGTAGAGGATAGATGGATGGATGGATGAAAAGAGACCCAACCAAAGGGTAAAAGGCCCACTTCAAAAACATCTGAAAGTGATTTGGACCAAAGCAGCTAAGTTTGGTGTGATGGTAGTTGCTCTTGTTAGCAACAGGAATATTGGGGTGTCCATATACTCAAAACAATATTTAGGCTAATTGTCATTTTATGTGTTTGTTTCATAACAATTTTCCATCCATTTGTTTTCATATTAGACATAATATTTGCCAGTTAGGCATAAATGAATTGTGTAAAAATTACATTTATGCAACCTCAAGTATAAAGCTAAAGTAATTAAAATTCATAGTGGAAGGTGTAAACGTTTGTTGTACTTTTTGTTTACATTGAGAACAGTCTCTGTAGGGTATGGGGAAAAGAACAAGATTGCCATCAAACATTAATGTATTGTTACTTTTTACTTCATAAACTGGACGAACTAAAAAAACATAATCATCATCATCTGAAAATGAAAGTTGTTAATGCCTACAGTACAGGTGAAGGCTACAAGAAAACAGCACAGTCAGAAGTCAAATCAGCTTACAGTTTCCAGAGAGTAAAATATAATTAAGAGATGTCAGTTTAAGGGAAACTGTGGAAGAGATCTTGAAGACCAAGAAAACTGTCAGAGATACAGTGGGGTAAAAAAGTATTTAGTCAGCCACCGACTGTGCAAGTTCTCTCACTTTAAAGATGAGAGAGGTCTCCAATTTTCATCATAGGTATACCTCAACTATGAGAGACAAAATAAGAAAAAAAAAATCCAGAAAATCACATTGAAGGATTTTTAATGAATTAATTGGTAAATTCCTCGGTAAAATAAGTATTTGGTCAATAACAAAAGTTTATCTCAATACTTTGTTATATACCCTTTGTTGGCAATGACAGAGGTCAAACGTTTTCTGTAAGTCTTCACAAGGTTTTCACACACTGTTGCTGGAATTTTGGCCCATTCCTCTATGCACATCTCCTCTAGAGCAGTGATGTTTTGGGGCTGTCGCTGGGCAACACAGATTTTCAACTCCCTCCAAAGATTTTCTATGGGGTTGAGATCTGGAGACTGGCTAGGCCACTCCAGGACCTTGAAATGCTTCTTACGAAGCCACTCCTTCATTGCCCGGGCGGTGTGTTTGGGATCATTGTCATGCTGAAAGACCCAGCCACATTTCATCTTCAATGCCCTTGCTGGTGGAAGGAGGTTTTCACTCAAAATCTCACAATACATGGCCCCATTCATTCTTTCCTTTACACGGATCAGTCGTCATGGTCCCTTTGCAGAAAAACAGCCCCAAAGTATGATGTTTTCACCCCCATGCTTCACAGTAGGTATGGTGTTCTTTCTCCTCCAAACACGACAAGTTGAGTTTTTACCAAAAAGTTCTATTTTGGTTTCATCTGACCATATGACATTCTCCCAATCCTCTTCTGGATCATCCAAATGCTCTCTAGCAAACTTCAGACAGGCCTGGACATGTACTGGCTTAAGCAGGGGGACACGTCTGGCACTGCAGGATTTGAGTCCCTGGTGGCGTAGTGTGTTTCTGATGTAGCCTTTGTTACTTTGGTCCCAGCTCTCTGCAGGTCATTCACTAGGTCCCCCCATGTGGTTCTGGGATTTTTGCTCACCGTTCTCGTGATAATTTTGACCCCACGGGGTGAGATCTTGCGTGGAGCCCCAGATGGAGGGAGATTATCAGTGGTCTTGTATGTCTTCCATTTTCTAATAATTGCTCCCACAGTTGATTTCTTCACACCAAGCTGCTTACCTATTGCAGATTCAGTCTTCCCAGCCTGGTGCAGGTCTACAATTTTGTTTGTGGTGTCCTTTGACAGCTCTTTGGTCTTGGCAATAGTGGAGTTTGGAGTCTGACTGTTTGAGGTTGTGGACAGGTGTCTTTTATACTGATAACGAGTTCAAACAGGTGCCACTGATACAGGTAACGGGTGGAGGATAGAGGAGCCTCTTAAAGAAGAAGTTACAGGTCTGTGAGAGCCAGAAATCTTGCTTGTTTGTAGGTGACCAAATACTTATTTTACTGAGGAATTTACCAATTAATTCATTAAAAATCCTTCAATGTGATTTTATGGATTTTTTTTTTCTCATTTTGTCTCTCATAGTTGAGGTAAACCTATGGTGAAAATTGGAGACCTCTCTAATCTTTTAAGTGGGAGAACTTGCACAATTGGTGGCTGACTAAATACTTTTTTGCCCCACTGTAACTGCTCATAAGCTGATCAGAATGGCAAATCAAAAACCCCATTTGACCACAAAAACCTGCAGAAAGATTGAACAAACTCAAGAGAGTTGGTGAATCATTCCACTGTGAAGCAATACTTGATCATGAAGACCTTCATGGAAGAGTGTGAAAGAGAAAACTTTACCCGCATCCTCATTATAAAATCCAATTCACTTCAATCACTTTATTGTCATTATTAAGTTCACAACGAGATAACATCAGAGCATCTGCCAAATTTGCATAGTCATATACAGTACTCACAAAAGTCAGGGATGTTTGGCTTTTGGGTGAATTTATGGAAAATGTCAAAAGTTCACGCTACAGTGATATAATATCATGAAAGTAGGGCATTTAAGTAGAAGCATGCAATGGTGATTTCCTCATCTCAAACAATTTATTGAAACAAAAGCCAACAACAGTGGTGGGCATACCACAACAAAAAATGTCAGTGTCTCAATAACCTGTCATGTGCCCTTGAGCATCAATTACAGCTTGACAATGACGTCTCTCGTGCTGTTCACAAGTCGACTTATTGTCTGCTGAGGCGTGGCATTCCACTCTTCTTGAAGGGCGGCCCTCAGGTCATTGAGGTTGTGGGGTGCATGGTTACGAGCCTCTACACGACGACTCAGCTGATCCCATAGGTTTTCTATGGGATTCAGGTCTGGAGAAAGTGCAGGCCACTCCATTTGAGGTACCCCAGCCCCCAGAAGCCGTTCTTTAATGATGTGACCTTGATGAGCTGGAGCATTGCCATCCATGAAGATTAAATTAGGCCTGTGTTGTTCATGCAAGGACACAATGACTGGATTAATGATGTTAAGATAAGATAAGATAAGATAAGCCTTTATTAGTCCCACAGTGTGGAAATTCCAGGATTGCAGCACTCAGAGCAATAGTAAATAAGATAAGATAAGAATTGGTTAGCCAAAGCAGTAAATAAATATACATATGTACACAGTTATATACACAGTGCAGGAGCTTTGCAGCTAGATGGTATAAACAGCATTACAGTTAAATTACCTGGCAAAATATAAATATGGACCCAGACAGTATATTTCACATTTGAATGAACAGTGTTGTTGCCACCCTCGATAGTAATTGTAATTGTCTTGGTCATGTATTGGAGGGGACAATCTCTATTGTGCAAAGTTGTGATGTTTAATACAGCCTCGATGAGCAGCACCAGTTAGATTATAAAGTCTGACAGCAGCAGGTAGGAAGGACCTGCAGAACCTCTCCCTCGAGCACTTAGCGTGGCGCAGCCTACCGCTAAATGAGCTCCTCAGTGCGTTCATTGTTTCCCGCGTGGGGTGGGACTCGGACTCCAGCAGAGATGACACCTAAGCCACCATCCTCCTCTCTCCTATCTCCTCCACTGGGTCAAGGCATTGCCTCAGAACAGAGCTGGCTTTTTTCATCAGCCTGTTCAGTCTCTTCCTGTTGGATGCTGTGATGCCACTGCCCCAGCAGACCACTCCAAATGTGATGGCTGATGCCACCATCGAATCATAGAAGGTCTTCAGGAGTGCCCCTTGCACTCCAGAAGACCTGAGTCTCCTCAGGAGGAACATCCTGCACTGCCCCTTCTCGTAGAGCGTGTTGGTGTTGTGTGACCAGTCCAGTTTATTGTTCAGGTGAACACCCAGGTACTTGTAAGATGTCACCATCTCAATGTCTGTTCCCTGCGTGTTTACCAGTGTTGTGGGGGGTTGTCCATGCCTGCAGTAGCCCAACACATATTCCTTGGTTTTCCTCGCATTGATCTGGAGGCAGTTCCGTGGGCACCAGTCCACAAAGTCCTGGATAAGTCCTTTGTACTCTGTACTCTGCGTCACCCCTATCGGAGATGAGGCTGACGATCGCAGAGTCATCAGAGAACTTCTGTAGATGGCCGTGTGGTGTGTTGTGTGAAAAGTCAGCAGTGTAGAGGATGATCAGGAAGGGAGCCAGAACTGTTCCCTGGGGGCCCCCGTAGTGCAGATGGTGGTGTCAGACACACAGTCCTGGTTCTCACAAACTGTGGTTGGTCTGTGAGTTAGTCTAGGATCCACAATGACAAGTGCTGGTCCACCCCTGCACACAGCAGCTTGTCCCTCAGGATCACTGGTTGGATGGTGTTAAAAGCACTGGAGAAATCAAAGAACATGATCCTCATAGTGTTATTCAGGTAGTATCGGCTTGTCACCATACCATTCACAAAGTGTAGGGCAGTTCTGTATTGACTAGGCACACCTGCCCAGACACCACCACCACCAAAAGCTCGTCTGGTGACAACAGTGGCTGATGCATAGTACTCTCCTTGATGCCTCCAACATCATTGGCAGCCATCATTTCTGCTCAACATGAATCGCCTTTCATCAGAGAACAGCACTGAGGCCCACTGGTCCCTTGTCCAGTGTAAATGCTCCCTGGCCCATGCAAGATACCTGTGCCTGATGGTGTGGTCAGGTACCCTTGCAGGTCATCTAGCATGCGTACCATGCTGATGTAAATGGTTTTAAATGGTCTGACGTGACACTTGGGTGCCTCTCACCTCCCTTAAATGTGCCTGGAGTTGAGTGGCATTCATCATCTGGTTCTGTAGGGCACTGTTCACAATGAAGCGTGGAATGTGGCCAAAGGACGTCCACTTCTATGCCTTTCTGTGGCTCTTCAGTCTCTCTGTATCTCTGTTGCAACCTGCTGATGACACTCTGACACTCTAAGCTCAGTGGCCACTTCCCTCTGAGAACATCCTATTTGAAGCCTCGCAATGGTGTGGTACTGTTGGATCAATTGTTAGGTGTCATCTTTGTCTCATGATGTCAAAATGTGAACAGCATGATGAAGCGGACTGTTTAAATACCAATTCTAATTGAACCAGGAAATTTATTGGTTGATTGATGGATCAAATACCTGTTGTGAATTTTGCTGTGAAGTACCTCGTTAGAGAACAGCAAGTTATGCAAAAACTACTGAAATACTGAACAGCTGGACATGTGCATTCAGAAGGTTAGAGAAGGTCAAATTAAGTTCACCTGTAAAGGATATAGTGCATTTTAGGTGCATCCTGAAATTTCACCCAAAAGCTGAATATCCCTATCTTTTTGTGAGTAGTGTATAAATAAGTTAGAAATAGTGCAATCTCAACAAAAGTGAGTGAGTGCAAATGTGCCGAGTGTACTTTACAGTCTTTCATGTTTGAGGTAGACTGGGGGGGGGGGGGGCATATGGAAATGTGAGTGAGTGCTGCAGCAATGCAAAGTCCAGGTCACAGTTATTGCAGTTGAGTGGTAGATGAAGTGAGATGTGTGAGGTTGGTTGGTGGAGGGGGGATAAAGGGGGAACTATATGTGGGGGGACCAATGAAAAAATCTTTCATGGAACATCTCATGAAGCATGACAGGGCTTGGAAAAAGTGCTGTGGACTGATAAAGGTAAAACAGAACTCTTTGGCCATAGTTGGTAAAGCCGTCTTTGGAGGGAGAAAAAGAACCCTTTGTTGTTAAGCATGGAGGCGGTTCTGTCATGCTTTGGAGTTGTGTTGCAGCCAGTAACACACTAAACATTGCACGCATAGAGGGAAGAATTAATTCCACTAAATACCAGCAAATTCAACAAAGCAAGCATCCAACCATCTGTACAAAAAAGTTGATGCATAAAGAGGATAGATTCTACAACAGGAATATTATCCAAACATACTTTGAAATTCACCAGGGACTATGTGACAGATGCAAGCTGGAGGTTTTTGGAATTGGCTCCACAGTCCCCAGACTTACACATAATTCAAAATCTGTGGGTAGATCTTAATAGAACTGTGCATGCAATATGACCCGATAATATTGCAGCACTAGAGGTCTTCTGCCAGGGGGAATGAGAGAAAATTCCAAAGAACTGAAAGACTCTCAGCTGGCTGCAAAAGGCATTTTTAAACTGTGATTCCTGCTAAATGGGGTCTTTGTAAGTGCTGAGTGTTTAGGGTGTCACAATTGTGTGTGTATTTATTCATTTATTTCAAAAGTAACTCTGCATTATGTTTGCTGGTGATATTGTTATTTTTTGCATTCAACTGCATATGTACTGTAAAATAATCTGGTTTGTTTCACAGCATACCATTGAAACTTAGTTCTTAATTTTTAACTTATTTATTTAAATCAAAATTAAATTGTTCTGTCAAGCTCAATAAATTTAAATATAGTAAAACTTACGTGTGAATACATAATAATAAACTGTCCCACAGTTTGGTTTTTTTTTGAGTGTAGGGTTTTTGTTTGTCTGTTCCTTTTTTGATGGATTTCAATATTTTTTTAATCTGTCATGTTTTCCATAGTCCTCTGCATACCTTCTGTTAGTATTCCATGTGAAGTGTAATGAGGATAGTTGTGCTAATGTACTAATCTTCATCTCTTGATTTCCTGCCAATCCAGCTGACATATTTTTAAAACATTCACAGCAAGAAAATAGAAAATTTATAGATATTTGATTTAAAAAAAAAAAACTCACAACCATAATAATATAATTAAATAACATCAGATTGAACTAGAAAGCACTCAGAGAGCACAGACCTCTGCCAAGGCTCTTTCCGTCCCTCATGGATCACCTCCAAAATGTAATGGGTTTGTGTGTAGGTCTAGAGCCACTTCTGGTGAAAATTGTATCAAAGTCTCGCCATTAGTTTTGGAATATTGTTGCTAACACACTGTGAAAGATGAGAGCCTTGGCTGAGGTATGCATTCTCAGATCATCACCAAAATGTAATGGATTCTCCTGTAGCCAAAGAACCACCTCTGGTGAAAATTTCATCCAAATCCATCCAGTAGTTTTGGAGTATTGTTGCTACACTCTGTGAGACGATAAGAGCCTTGGTGGAGGTATGCATGTTGAGATCATCACCAAAATCTAATCATGTGTTCAGTGTGCCATTACACAGCTTTCCTGAAAATTTGAATGAAAGGTGCTATATAAATGCAATCCATTATTATTATTATTAACAACAGACAGAAAAACGACAGCAAAAACAATATAACAATATGACACCAAAAACATGTAGGTTTAGGGCGCTCGCGCACGCAGCGACCAGTAGCCGGTGGCTTGTCACCAGACTGCAAACCAAGTCTACCTACGGGTACAAATAAGTAACAACAAAAAAAAAAAAAAATGACTACATAATAATAATAATAGAAAAAAAGACTATTCTACCTTAACTCAACATCGTTGTTTATTGAATCTTTTAGATTGGTTTTCGTTTTTTTTCCTCCTCTCTTCTCATTACAGTTTACTCACGAGGTTCATAATTATTAAGCAATATTACACAGCAGTGCAGTATCATTCCATTTTTTGCAGTTATCAACTACAAATTCACATAGCATCCATATTATCTACCGTAACAAACTTGTAAGAAATATGACCATGACAAAGGCACAAACACTCACCTGGCATGCCAACAGATGCAGATATGTTCCTCCAAGCGTTTGCTTTCAAATTTTGATCATGATATCCTTTTAGTGTCCAATCAAAGAGTACTGGGTTGTTTGATGTAGCAAAGTTCAGTCTCCACCTCCTCCACCTTCACCTCCTATTCTTGCCTTCCTGTACCGGCGTCCTGTGTCCCACCCTTCCATAATTGTGATTGGCTGCTTAGAAGGGTCTGACATTGATAAGTGCAGCTGTACAGTAGTCTGACAAATTGGACATTTTTCAGCCCTGAGCGCCACGACAAAAAGCGGCCACTGCACAAAGTGTTTCAGCACCGAGGGCCCTAACCTTCACCCTAACCCAACGTTAAAGTTGGAGATGGTAAAGTTATAAAACTACACTTTTAAAACTGGACTTTTAAGGGGTTTTTTTTAACTATAAATTTTGTCATTTATTAAGCATATAAGTTCACATTTATCTCTTTTAATAAAAACAATAATAGATGTTAAGCTGTAACATTTACAGTGGTGTGAAAAAGTGTTTGCCCCCTTCCTGATTTCTCATTTTTTTGTACGTTTGTCACACTTAAATGTTTCAGATCATCAAACAAATTAAACACAAAATGCAGTTTTTAAATGAAGGTGTTTATTATTAAGGGAAAAAAAATCCAAACCTACATGGCCCTGTGTGAAAAAGTGATTGCCCCCTAAACCTAATAACTGGTTGGGCCACCCTTAGCAGCAACAACTGCAATCAAGCGTTTGCGATAACTGGCAATGAGTCTTTTACAGCGCTGTGGAGGAATTTTGGCCCACTCATCTTTGCAGAATTGTTGTAATTCAGCCATTTTGGAGGGTTTTCGAGCATGAACCACCTTTTTAAGGTCATGCCACAGCATCTCAATCAGATTTAGTTCAGGACTTTGACAATGCCATTCCAAAGTCTTCATTTTGTTTTTCTTAAGCCATTCAGAGGTGGACTTGCTGCTGTGTTTTGGATCATTGTCCTGCTGCAGAACCCAAGTGCGCTTCAGCTTGAGGTCACGAACAGATGGCCGGACATTCTCCTTCAGGATTTTTTGGTAGACAACAGAATTCATAGTTCAGTTTACCACAGCAAGTTTTCCAGGTCCTGAAGCAGCAAAACAGCCCCAGACCATCACACTACCACCACCACATTTTACTGTTGGTGTGATGTTCCTTTTCTGAAATGCTGTGTTACTTTTATGCTGGATATAATGGGACACACACTTTCCAAAAAGTTCAACTTTAGTCTTGTCAGTCCACAGAGTATTTTCCCAAAAGTCTTGAGGATCATCAAGATGTTTTCTGGCAAAACTGACACAGCCTTTGTGTTCTTTTTGCTCAGCAGTGGTTTTCATCTTGGAACTCTACCATACAGGCCATTTTTGCCCAGTCTCTTTCTTGTGGTGGAGTCATGAACACTGACCTTAACTGAGGCAAGTGAGGCCTGCAGTTCTTTGGATGTTGTTGTGGGGTCTTTTGTGACCTCTTGGATGAGTCATCGCTGCACTCTTGGGGTAATTTTGGTCAGCCAGCCGCTCCTGGGAAGGTTCACCACTGTTCCATGTTTTCGCCATTTGTGGATAATGGCTCTGACTGTGGTTTGCTGGAGTCCCAAAGCTTTAGAAATGGCTTTATAACCTTTTTCAAACTGATAGATCTCAATTACTTTGTTTCTCATTTGTTCTAGAATTTCTTTGGATCGCAACATGACGTCTAGCTTTTGAGGATCTTTTGGTCTACTTCACTTTGTCAGGCAGGTCCTATTTAAGTGATTTCTTGATTGAAAACAGGTGTAGCAATAATCAGGCCTGGATGTGGCTAGAGAAATTGAGCTCAGCTTTCCAAAGATGTGGTAAACCACAGTTAATTTATGGTTTGTTTGGTTTTTGTTTTGTTTTTTGGGGTGGGGGGGTAAAATCACTTTTTCACACAGAGCCATATAGATTCGGATTTTTTTTTACCCTTAATAATAAACACCTTCATTTAAAAACTGCATTTTGTGTTTACTTGTGTTATTTTTATCTAATATTTAAATTTGTTTGATGATCTGAAACATTTAAGTGTGACAAACATACAAAAAAAATGAGAAATCAGGAAGGGGCAAAAACTTTTTCACACCACTGTAAATGTTACAGCTTAACATCTATTATTGTTTTTATTAAAACAGATAAATGTGGACTTATATGCTTAATAAATGACAAAATTTATAGTTGGAAATGGCAGAAATGGCAGTGCCATTTCTCCTCCAAACAGGCTGTGTTGTGGCATCCAAAAAGTTAAATAAATTTTGGTCTCATCTGACCAGGCTATATTCTTTCAGTATTTTACTGACTTGCCCAAATATTGTGCAGCAAACTTTAAACAAGCTTCAACATGCTTTTTCTTCAGCAATGGAGTCTTGCGAGGTGAGTGGGCATAGAGCCTATGTTGGTTGAGTGCATTACTTATTGTTTTCTTTGAAACAGCAGTACCTGCTAACTCCAGGCCTTTCTGGAGCCCTCCACAAGTGGTCTTTGACTCTTGGATAACTCTTCTGATAATTCTTTTGACACCTCTGTCAGAAATTTTACTAGGAGCTCCTGGGTGCTGCCGGTTTATGGTAAAATGATGTTCTTTCCACTTCCGAATGATGGCTCCAACAGTGCTCATTGGAACATTCAGCAGTTTAGAAATGTGCCTGTAACCAATGCCATCATTATGTTTTGCAACAATAAGGTTGCAAAGGTCTAGAGAGAGCTCTTTGCTTCTACTCATTGGGAGTTCTTTGTGGTGTAACAATCTGATATTCACAGACCTTTTTAAAGGCTATCAGTCAGGACTTAACCAGCTGAAATTAATTTGTACTGATGGGGGATGGGATGGCTTCCTAAATTCTGGTGGATTTCAGCTGGTTTCTTGCTTTTCTATGCCTTTTTGCACTGCTTTTTCTTCATGTGTTCAATACTTATTCCCTGTGCCATTCCACTGTATTAAATATAATTTGTTTTGTGAACACAGTTGCCTTGATTTCTTTGTATGTATGGATTACTTGGCTTGTTACTGATACTGGTGAAAATCTCAGGTCAATGGCTCCATCAGAAATGTTTAATGAGAAAAATGTTGACGTGTTCAATGCTTATTTTCCTTGTATAATCCATCCATCCATCCATCCATCTTCTACCGCTTTTCCGGAGGTCCGGGTCGCGGAGGCAGCAGTTCAAGCAGAGAAGCCCAGACTTCCCTCTCCCCAGCCACGTGCTCCAGCTCTTCAGAGGGGATACCAAGGCGTTCCCAGACCAGCTGGGAGACATAGTCTCTCCACCAAGTCCTGGGTCTGCCCCGGGGTCTCCTCCCAGTGGGACGTGCCCGAAACACCTCAAGTGGAAGGCGTCCAGGAGGCATCCTAATCAGATGCCCATACCACCTCAACTGACTCCTTTCAATGTGGAGGAGCAGCGGTTCTACTCTGAGCCTCTCCCGGATGACTGAGCCCCTCACCCTATCTCTGAGGGTGAGTCCAGCAATCCCACGGAGAAAGCTCATTTCAGCCGCTTGTATCCGCGATCTCGTTCTTTCGGTCATTACCCAAAGCTCGTGACCATAGGTGAGAGTAGGAACGTAGATTGACTGGTAAATCGACAGCTTTGCCTTAGAACTAAGCTCCCTCTTCACCACAACAGACCGGTACAACGTCCGCATCACTGCAGATGCTGCTCCAATCCGTCTGTCGATCTCTCGCTCCATTTTCCCCTCACTCGTGAACAAAACCCCAAGATACTTAAACTCCTCCACTTGGGGCAGGAGCCTGTCCCCAACCCGGAGAGGACAATCCACCTTTTTCCGGCTGAGGACCATGGACTCGGACTTGGAGGTGCTGATTCTCATCCCAGCCGCTTCACACTCAGCGGCAAACCGTCCCAGCAAGAGCTGTAGGTCATTGCTGGATGAAGCCAACAGGACAACATCATCTGCAAACAACAGAGATGAGATCCTGTGGTCACCAAGCATGACACCCTCCATTCCCTGGCTGCGCCTAGAAATCCTGTCCATAAAAATTATGAACAAGATCGGTGACAAAGGGCAGCCCTGGCGGAGTCCAACTCTCACTGGGAATGACTTCGACCGAGTGTTGGCAATACGAACCAAACTCTCACAACGGTCGTACAGAGACCGAATAGCTCGTAACAACAAGCCCGATACCCCATACTCCCGAAGCACCCCCCACAAAAATCCACGAGGGACGCGGTCAAATGCCTTCTCCAAGTCCACAAAACACATGTAAACTGGTTGGGCAAACTCCCACGAACCCTCAAGAATTCTCGAGAGGGTAAAGAGCTGGTCCGATGTGCCACGGCCAGGACGAAAACCACATTGCTCCTCCTGAATCCGAGGTTCGACCAACGGCCGGACTCTCCTCTCCAGTACCTTGGCATAGACCTTCCCAGGGAGGCTGAGGAGTGTGATCCCTCTAAAGTTGGAGCACACCCTCCGGTCCCCTTTTTTGAAGAGAGGAACCACCACCCCGGTTTGCCATGCCAAAGGCACTGCCCCCGACCTCCACGCAATGTTGCAGAGGCGTGTCAACTATGACAACCCAACAACATCCAGGGCCTTGAGGTACTCAGGGCGAATCTCGTCCACCCCCGGGGCCCGGCCACCAAGGAGATTTTTAACCACCTTGGCGACCTCAGCCCCTGTGATAGGCGAGTCATCCCCCTCGTCCCCAAACCCTGCTTCCTCTGTGGAAGGCGTATCAGTGGGATTGAGGAGATCCTCAAAGTATTCCTTCCACCGCCCGACGATATCCCCAGTTGAAGTCAACAGTGTCCCATCCGCACCATACACAGTGTGGACGGGGAGCTGCTTTCCCCTCCTGAGCCGCCGAACAGTTTGCCAGAATCTCTTTGAAGCCGACCGAAAGTCTTGTTCCATGGCCTCACCAAACTCCTCCCATACCCGGGTTTTTGCTTCAGCAACCACCCGAGCTGCACTCCGCTTGGCCTGCCGGTACACCTCAGCTGCTTTGGGAGACCCACAAGCCAACCAAGCTTGATAGGACTCCTTCTTCAGCTTAATGGCCCCCCTCACCACTGGTGTCCACCACTTGGTTCGGGGGTTGCCACCACGAGATGCACCGACCACCTTGCGGCCGCAGCTCTGGACCGCCGCTTCAACAACAGAGGTGGAGAACATGGCCCATTCCCAAGCTTGTATAATCCATATATATATATATATAAATACAGTACAAAATAAAATGTATCACTCAAAGTCAATGTGGTTATATCATCCCAGATCAGTATGTGATATTCCAAATCATTGTGCCATTTCTAACTAGAAAAGCACTCAGAGAGTGCATTCCTCTGCCAAGGCCCCTTCTGTCCCTCATGGATCACCTTCAAAATATAATGGGTTTGTGTGTAGGCCAAGAGCCATTTCTGGTGAAAATTGCATCAAAGTCTGTCCAGTAGTTTTTGTGTAATCCTGCTGCACAAATGCAAACAAGGCCCTTGGTGGAAGTATGCACTCTCAGATCAGCACCAAAATCTATTGGGTTAATACTTAGGCCAAGGGCCACCTTTGGTGAAAATTTCATCCAAATCCGTCCAGTAGTTTTTGCGTAATCCTGCTGAGAGACAGACAAACAAACAAGCCAACACAAATGAAAACATTACCTCCTTGGCAGAGGTAAAACTTTTGACAGATTGTCATTTGTGTGTTTTAGGGCTACCTACGCCAGTGCAAAAAGCGTGTGGACATGTTTAATGACGACCAGCTGAAGGTCATCTTTGGAAACATTGAGGACATCTACCGCTTTCAGATGGGTTTTGTTAGAGATTTGGAGAAGCAGTACAACACAGAAGAACCGCACCTCTCTGAAATCGGACCTTGCTTTTTAGAACACGTAAGTGGTTTCTCTTTGTTGCTGTTTTTTAAACACTTGGATATGAAAAAAAAGCAAGATAAAAAGAATTAAATGCCCAGCCAAGAGTGCCTATAAATCACAATGATTTGTGATTAGTTTTATCTTAAAATCGAAACTTAGTTATCTAACAAGATAACAATGAGACAGTATTTAAGTTGGGAAGATAATTAAGTCGGCAGCAGACTTTTTTATCCTAAGGAGAAAATGACTTCATGGTTTTGAGAAAACTAGTGCATACCCGTGCATGCCCGTAGAAACCAAGTATAAGCAAGCATTTCTGCATTCCTGCCTTTGATCTTTGACATGGTTACCATGGCAACAGTAACCCTGGTGAAACCTGCCTTTGATCTTTGACGTCACCACTTGTTCAGTGATGCCTGCCTTTGATCTTTGATGATGTCATAGCGAGTCCGATGATCGTGAGTGACGCCTGCCTTTGATCTTTGACATGGTTACCCTGGCAACACAAAGTCCTATGATCTTGACACACAGACAGACAGACAGGCAGACAGGCATAATTCTTGAATTATATATGAAGTGATAAAGGAAGAAGACAGTTGAAATTCTTATGTGCATTTTACTGTACCTTTTCAGCATCTTTTTTAATTGTGAGTTTGATTGGGCTGTGTGTGTGTGTGTGTGTGTGTGTGTGTGTGTGTGTTTGCACTTCATACTGTAAATAAAAGTACATGCCTTAAACTTGATACATCTACAGAATAAGTCACTGCTTTATAGTGGAGCAACAACAAGACATTTTCATTTTAACCATTCCAGGATCAGCAGATTAAATGACTGCCGGCTCTCTTTGCCCCTCTCCGGCCTCCTAAACACAGAATATTGTGGAACTTGTGATGATATACAGTTATGTCGGCCTAACATCAGTATTGGCTAATATTCACCTTATTGACTGATGGGGACTATTAATGAAAATTAGCCTATCGACTGTGGTGTATTTTACATTGTATAAAAATGTCCATTAATGCACATTGGCCATTTTATTAATTCCGAAATAAATGAATAAATATTAGCTGTTGTCAATATAAGATATTGGCAGTGATAGATATTTTCTGTGGTGTGTCAAAGTTTTTTGGAAACTCAGTCACAGTAAGGGAGCCAGATAGGTGGGTAGGGTTTTGTCAGGAAGGGCATCTAGTGTGAAGTCTTTGCAAAATCAAATATGTGGATCTTTAGTAATGAGATTTCCATACCAGATTGATGGAGGCCTGGGTTAACAATGATCGCCACCGGTGTTGTTGATCAACAGGGTGCTGGTGGGAACTGGGCTACTGTCGGTCAAAGATCAAGGAGGAGGAGGAGAGGGGGAAAGTATGTTTGGAGGCAGTGAGTGAGAAGGAAAAGGCAGATGGAGTGTGGAGGTGAGAGTAGGGACTTTAAATGTAGGGACTATGAGTGGTAATGGGAGAAAGTTGGATGATATGATGGAGAGAAGGAAGCTAGATAATATTGTTTTAAGGAAAGATGGTGAACCAGGACATTCAGAGGATTAGCAAGGCAGAAATGAGGACAGCTAGGAAGAGTAGAAAGGCAGATGGTCCAGATTACATGCCTGTGGAGGTATGGAGATGTTTAACAGAGATGGCAGTGGGTTTTTTAACCAGATTGTTCAACAATCTTGGACAGTGACAGGATGTCTGAGGAGTGGAGAAAAAGTGTAGTGGTACTGATTTTCAGAAACAAGTGATGCACAGAACTGTAGTTATTACACAGGTATAAAGTTGATTGGCCACACTGTGAAGATATGGGTGAGAGTTGTTGTTAGGTTGAGAAGAGTAGTAGCGATAAGTGAGCAGCAGTACGGCTTCATGCCAAGAAAGGGTACTACAGATGGAATGTTTACTCTGAGTGTTGATGGAGAAGTATAGAGAAGATCAGAAGCAGTTACACTGTGTCTTTGTGGCTCTAGAGAAAGCATATGATAGGGTGCCAAGAGAGGAAGTGTGGGACTGTATGAGGAAGTCAGGAGTGGCAGAAAAGTATGTGAGAGTGGTGGAGGACATGTATGAGGACCGCGAGATGGTCGTCTGGTGAGCTGTGCTGTAGGAGTGACAGGTGGATTCAAGGTGGGGGTGGGATTCCATCAGGGATCAGCTCTGAGCCCCTTCTTGTTTGCCATGGTGATGGGCAGGCTGACGGACCAAGTCAAATAGGTTTCTCCATGGACCATTATGTTTGTAGACAACATTGTGCTCTGTAGGAGAGTGAGAGTAGGGAGCAGGTGGAACAGAACCTGGAGAAGTGAAGGTATGCTATGGGGAGAAGAGGAATGAAAGTCAATAGAAGATTATAGATTTTTGGATACATGTCCTGTGGTCTGAGGAAACTCAAATTGAACTGTTTGGCCATAACGACCATCTGGAGGTAAAAGGTGTTCTTGCAAGCCTGAGAACACCATCCCAAATGTGAAGTACGGGGTTGGCAGCATCATCTGGGTAGTGCTGTCGTGGTAGAGGAATTTCCCCTGCGGTGACGGTGGACAGCTCAACACCACGATATGCTGTATTATTGCAAATGTTTTTAGGACCCTGTAGTCTCATATTTTAAACAGGGTTCATAACTTATGTGGCAAACGATAGAGGTTGTGAGAAAACTCGCTGCAGCTCCGCTCTCAACTTTATGTGCATGTGTGACAATTGTGCGGAGCTCCGATCTTTCTAGGCATAAACTGTTGATTCTGTTAAAAAAAAAAAAAAGATTATTTTCATAAAGCAGTGGCGGGAACTCCAGTATTTAACTACGGTGTGTGTGAACTGGAGACTGCAGCAACATTCAGCATATTTAAATACTGGACAGGTTCCATGAAGGACCCTGCGTGGCTCTTGTCTCTGTGATTTTTGCCGCTGTCCAAAAAAGGACGTTCAAACAAGCAATGCACTATGCAGTAGTTGTTTGGCTCTCGGAGCTCAATTGTCAGGATCATACACACTCCTCTCAGAAGGAAATAACACGCTTTGTGCCCTTTCAGTGCTCACTGTCACGGCTGTATTTAGCAAGGAGTCCAAACGCTTCCACCACTAACTGCCTGCTGGAGTCCGTCTGGAGAGGAGAGAGTGTGCCCCACTGTACTGCCACCACTAGCACCCGGTACTGTGGAAAGCTGCGTTCCGATCACCCAATAGTATACTCTGAAGTGGACTGTACAGGGTATCCGCCATATTAACTGAGATTCCAAATCGAAGGGAGCGAACAGTCTTCAGTTCAAAGAGAACTGAGAGCTATGCAGGGAAGAAGTGAACAACGGTACATCACTTCACCGGAAACTGACAAGAAGATTACCCATAAGCCATTGCTCCTCAAATACGAGTAAAACAAACTTGTTGCTAACGTTATCAACAACTAAACTGATGTTGGTTATTGTTTATATCAACTGATTGTAATAAAATATATATTTGTATTAATATTTTATTTAGGAAATATAAATTATCCACCATAGTATCAGTACGTGTCTATGGTTACCGTGGTAACACACGGAGGAGGGAGCTGACGGTTACAGGGTGTTTCAAATGGAGAAATTTTGTGAAGGGCAGTTAACTTCACTGATATTCCATGAGAACAGAGCAGGGAGTAGGGAACACAGTTGAAGTACACTGTGGCTCGGAATGTAGCTGAAGTTTCCACAGTACCAGGTGCTGCCGCCGTCAGTACCGGGTGCAGACATGCTGTTGGCAATAAAAATACACTTTACATGTATTTTAACGAGATGTAAAATACACTTTACATCTCGTTGTTCATAAGTGAACAATGAGATTTAGCCACACACACAAAAAAAGTGAACACTGCGATTGTTGCGGTTGCTCGTTTTCCTCCGCGGTTGGCGTGTCCATAGCATGGTATTACATAATTGTGGTTATCACGCAGCCCTAGTTGTGGGGGTGTTTTTCTGCTGGAAGGACTGGTGTACTTCACAAAATAGGTGGCATCATGAGGAAAGAACATTTTGTGGAAATATTGAAGCAACATCTGAAGACATCAGCCAGGAAGTTAAAGCTTAGGCACAAATGGGTCTTCCAAATGGACAGTGACCCTAATAATACCACCAAATTAGTTACAAAGTCACTTAAGGACAACAAAGTCAATGTTTTGGAGCGGCCACCACAAAGCCCTGATTTCAATCCCATTGAAAATTTGTCGACCGAGCTGAAGAGATGTGTGAGATAAAGGCAGCCTACAAACCTGACTCAGTTCCATCAGTTCTGTCAGGAGGAATGGACCAAAATTTCAGCAAACTATTGTGAGAAGCTTGTGGAAGGAGACCCAAAACATTTGACCCAAGTCATACAGTTTTAAAGGAAATGCTACCAAATACTAAGGAAATGTATGTAAACTACTGACTTTGAAGAAGGTAATAAAATTTTTCGCAAATATTTGGCAAATATAAAAACTATTCAGCAAATAGAAATATTTTTTGTAATCCTAACTGACCTAAAACAGGAAAAAGTTTAGTCTGATTTAATGTCAGACAGTGAGAAAAAAGATTGTCTTTTTATGCAGGGTCTGTAAACTTCTGGTTTCAACTGTACAAGACTTTAAATGGGATCAGCCAATCAAAACAACAGATGTGTACAAGAGAGGTGAAGAAGAGGGTGTAGGCAGGGTGGAACAGGTGTAGATGAGTGTCTGGTGATTTGTAACTAAATGATAGCAGCAGAAGTAAAAGGGAAGGTTTACAAGATGGCAGTGAGATCTGCTATGATCCATGACTTGGAGACAGTGGCACTGACAAAAAGACAGGAGACAGAGTTGGAGGTGGCATAGAAATGAGTACAGACGTGGACAAAATTGTTGGTACCCCTCTGTTAATGAAAGAAAAACCCACAATGGTCACAGAAATAACTTGAATTTGACAAAAGTGGTAATAAATAAAAATTCTATGAAAATTAACCAGTGAAAATTAGATAATGCTTTTGAATTATGGTTCAACAGAATTACTTTAAAAAACAAACTCATGAAACAGGCCTGGACAAAAATGATGGTACCCCTAGAAAAGATTGAAAATAATGTGACCATAGGGACATGTTCAACCAAGATGTGTCCTCTAATTAACATCACAGGTGTCTACAAACTTGTAATCAGGTCAGTCGGCCTATTTAACTACGTGTTCCTGTGGTTCCATAAAAAGAGAGAGGATCGATTGTCAATCATCAAGACCTTCCACTACATGGGCTTTGAGATGGTGAAGCCGGGGAACCCGATGGTACCGGCCTGACCCGATCTGGCCTTCATGGTTTACTCTCTGGAGAACTGCAGCGGCGGCAGCTCGGATGAGGAGTGACTTTCACCATTTCCTGACACCGCCTCACACCCTCCCTCCCTCCTCCAACTGAAACATGCCTTCTCGCAGTTTTATTTTCATTCTCCACCAGTCAAACCTATTTTTTTATTCCTTTTACACACCTCCCTTTTCAAACCTTTGTCTCTTAGGAGGTGCCACCTTTTTTTTTTTTTTTTTTTTTAATCTAATAGACTTGTGGTTTTTAGGGATGTTTGGGCATGCTAGGATTGCATGTCCTTGTCATGGACACAGTGACTACTTGTCACCCTAAAGGGTGACAAGTAGTCACTGTGCTGTTTATTGATATGGTGTGTACCGCACTAAACATGGACCAGAGGAAGCCAAGGAGAGAGTTGTCTCAGGAGATTAGAAAGAAAATTATTGACAAGCATGTTAAAGGTAAAGGCTATAAGACCATCTCCAAGCAGCTTGATGTTCCTGTGACTACAGTTGCACATATTATTCAGAAATTTAAGATCCACAAGCCTATAGCCAACCTCCCTGGACGTGGCCGCAGGAGGAGACGGATAATACGAATGGTAAAAAAGAGCCCAAAACAACCCCTAAACACATTCATGGTGAGCTCCAAGGTCAAGGTACATCAGTGTCAGATCGCACTATCCGTCGTTGTTTGAGCCAAAGTGGACTTCATGGGAGACGACCAAGAAGGACACCACTGTTAAACAAATCATATAAAAAGCCAGACTGAAATTTGCCAAACTGCATGTTGACAAGCCACAAAGCTTCTGGGAGAATGTCCTATGGACAGACGAGACAAAACTGGAACTTTTTGGCAAGGCACATCAGCTCTATGTTCACAGACGCAAAAATGAAGCATAGCAAGAAAAGAACACTGTCCCTACTGTGAAACATGGAGGAGGTTCTGTTTTGTTCTGGGGCTGCTTTGCTGCATCTGGCACAAGGTGTCTTGAATCTGTGCAGGGTACAATGAAATCTCAAGACTATCAAGGTATTCTAGAGAGAAATGTGCTGCCCAGTGTCAGACAGCTTGGTCTCAGTCGCAGGTCATGGGTCTTGCAACAGGATAATGACCCAAAACACACAGCTAAAAACACCCAAGAATGGCTAAGAGCGAAACATTGGACTATTCTAAAGTGGCCTTCTATGAGCCCTGATCTAAATCCTATTGAATGTCTGTGGAAGGAGCTGAAACATGCCGTCTGGAGAAGGCACCCTTCAGACCTGAGACAACTGGAGCAGTTTGCTCATGAGGAGTGGGCCAAAATACCTGCTGAGAGGTGCAGAAGTCTCAGTGACAGTTACAGAAATCGTTTGATTGCAGTGATTGCCTCAAAAGGTTGTGCAACAAAATATTAAGTTAAGGGTACCATCATTTTTGTCCAGGCCTGTTTCATGAGTTTGTTTTTTAAAATAATTCTGTTGAACCACAATTCAAAAGCATTGTCTGATTTTCATTGGTTAATTTTCATAGAATTTTTATTTATTACCACTTTTGTCAAATTCAAGTTATTTCTGTGACCATTGTGGGTTTTTCTTTCATTTATTTATTTATTTAGCGAATGCAAAGTTCTTAAGCCAAGCAGTTGCCTCCTGGTTTGCTATATGGAGGGTGTGTAATCCTCCTTCTAGTCTTTGGAGCGGGCAAGCCTCTATGATGTGTTCCATTGTTTGCTCCTCTCCACGTGCGCACAGTGGGCTAGGGCTACTGCCCCATCTGTGAAGGCTGGCCATGCAGGGGCCATGTCCAGTCCTGAAGCGATTGAGTGTAGACCACTGTTTCCTTGGGAGGTTGGTGCCCGGGACCTGTTGGTTGGGGTTTGTCACCAGGTGTTTGTTTGGGACCTCCTTGGTCTCTCATTCCTCTTGCCAAGCTGTCTGGGTGGTAAAGTCAGCTGGGGGAGGGTTTTTCCAAATCAGCCGTCTGGATGGAAGTCGGGCAGTGGGTGGGGTGTAGATATCTGCATGGATTGGTAGGTGAGGAGAATCTTTAGAAGAATCTTTCTTTCATTAACAGAGGGGTACCACCAATTTTGTCCACGTCTGTATATCAGAGGAACAGCATTGGTTCAGCAGTTTGAAGATAAAGTAAGAGAAGCAAGGCTGAGATGGTTTGGACATGTGCAGAGGAGAGATAGTGGAGATATTGGACAAACGATGTTGAAGATGGAGCTGCCAGGAGAGAGGAGAAGAGGAAGACCACAGAGAAAATTCATGGATGTAGTGAAGGAGAACATGGAGAGGGTTGGTGTGAGAGAAGAGGATGAAGGGATAGGGTGAGATGGAGGCAGATGAAGGGAACAGCCAAAGGAAGAAAAAGAACTTGTGATGACATTGATTTTGCCCTGAAACAGACAACTGTAGAATACAGCTGTAAATTGAGAAAACATCTGGGACTGGGTCATTTAAAAGTATTTCAATTCACTTATTTTTGTAATGCATATTTCTTTGTCACCCTGCAATAAGATGGAATAGATAGAAAACAGAATTGAAGCTAAAGAAGCAGCTGGTATCAACTTGACTACCACATTGACCATCAGCTAACATTGGTAGGATAGTTACAGCACAGAAAAGTATTGAACACATCAACATTTTTCTCATTTAAACATATTTCTGATGGAGCCATTGACCTGAGATTTTCACCAGATATCAGTAACAACCCAAGTAATCCATACATACAAAGAAATCAAGGCAACTGTGTTCACAAAACAAGTTATATTTAATAAAGTGGAATGACACAGGGAACAAGTATTGAACACATGAAAAAAAGAATGCAAAAAGACATAGAAAGCCAAGAAACCAGCTAAAATCCATCAGAATTTAGGAAGCCATCCCATCCCTCATCAGTGCAAATTAATTTCAGCTGGGTAAGTCCTGACTGATAGCCTTTAAAAAGGTCTGTGAAGATCAGATTGTCACACCACAAAGAACTCATGATGGGTAGAAGCAGAGAGCTCTCTCTAGACCAGGGGTGTCCAGTCATGTGCCATGGAGGGCCAAGAGCCTGCAGGCTTTATTCCAGCCAGTGTCTTCAACAGCAGATTCCACTGAATTTTTTCCCACTGATTGCTGATCAGTGAAAACACCTACTGAAGAGACTAGGTAGAAGAGAAAACCTGCAGGGTCTTGGCCTTCCATGGCACATGACTGGACACCCCTGCTGTAGATCTTCACAACCTTATTGTTGCAAAAGATAATGATGGTATTGGTTACAAGTGCATTTCTAAACTGCTGAATGTTCCAGTGAGCACTGTTGGAGCCGTCATTTGGAAGTGGAAAGAACATCATCTTACCATAAATCGGACACGACCAGGAGCGCCCAAAATTTTTGACAGAAAAGTCAAAAGATTTATCAGAAGATTTATCCAAGAGCCAAAGACCACTCAATGGAGAGCTCCAGAAAGCCCTGGAGTTAACAGGTACTGCTGTTTCGAAGAAAACAATAAGTAATGCACTCAACCAACATGGGCTCTATGCTCACTCACCTTCCAAGACTCCATTGTTGAAGAAAAAGCATGTTGAAGCTCGTTTAAAGTTTGCTGCACAGCATTTTGGGCAAGCCAGTAAAATTCTAGGAGAATATAGTCTGGTCAGATGAGAAAAAAATTGAACTTTTGGATGCCACAACACACAGCATGTTTGGAGGAGAAATGGCACTGCACATCAGCCCCAAAACACCATACCAACAGTGAAGTATGGAGCATCATGGTGTGGGGGTGTTTTTCAGCACATGGTACAGGCAGACTTCATTTAATTGAAGGAAAGATGAATGGACAAAAGTACAGAGACATCCTTGATAAGAACCTGTTGCCATCTGCCAAGATGCTGAAGATGAAGCGAGGGTGGACATTTCAGCAAGACAATGATCCCAAACACACAGCCAAGGAAACTCTCAACTGGCTCCAGAGAGGGAAAATAAAGCTGCTAGAAGACCCAGTCAGTCACCTGACCTGAATCCAACTGAAAATCTGTGGAATGGACCGAAGATCAGAGTTCATAAAAGACACCCAGGGAACCTTCAAGATTTGAAGACAGTTTGTGTAGAAGAATGGACTAAAATCACTCCTGAGCAATGCCTGTGCCTAGTTTCTCCATACAGGAGGCGTCTGGAAGCTGTTATTACCAACAAAGGCTTTTCTACTAAATATTAAATGAATTTCACCAAGCGTGTTCAATACTTATTCCCTGTGCCATTCCACTTTATTAAATATAACTTGTTTTGTGAACACAGTTGCCTTGATATCTTTCTATGTATGGATTACTTGGGTTGTTGCTGATATCTGGTGAAAATCTCAGGTCAATGGCTCCATCAGAAATATGTTCAATGAGAAAAATGTTGATGTGTTCAATACTTATTTTCCCCACTGTAGTGTGAGTTATTAAAATCTGGGTTTACATACTAGTTTAAACATTTTTTTTTCACAGAATCAGACAAACAAACAGAGGAAACTATGTTGAGCGTGTCACTGCAGCTCCAGTCATGTCTGTATGTGACAGGTTGCGGGCGGGGCTCAAATCTCCCCCACACAGACGGCCACAGAGAACCAGGATGGCGAGGCAAGCTGCTGTCGCTCCATGGTTCTGTTCAGATTGTGCCGCACGCCAGCGTTTCATCAAACAACTACAATATGGGGATTAGATGGTCTGAGGATCGGTTCCGTTTGCTAAGCTTAATTGCCACAATCGTGAACATTCCGCTTGGATGGTTAAAATTAATTAACAAAAGTTTTTAATTAACAGTTAAAGTGTAATAACAAAATTATATTTAATGGGCAGAATAAATAAATAAATAAATTCTTTTGGGAAAAAGAAACTCTTATGGCCCGAACCTGATGGCATGCTGTGGTTACCAAATTTGTTGATGTGGGCCGTATCTGGGCCACACCTTGAGACCTGTGAGTTATTGTGAATTGTTCTCTATTAAAGAGGAAATGCTTATTTTTTAGTTGTAGGATAATATTCTAATAATACATTTTTCCTTATGTGTCTTTTAAAATCATCATCCATCCAGGTGGATGCCCTGTAATTTACCCATTATGAGACTAATAAAGGATTATTTAAAAAAAAAAAAAAAAAAAAAAGGATTGAATGTTATGTTAAAAATAAGCACTTTTTGTTATTTTTGTTCAGATTTATCCATATTCATTAAATATGAAAGATATGGTGGAGACGAGTGTCAGGGGTGATTTGTGACTGAAGGATAGCAACTAGAGTGAAAGGGAAGAGTTCCAAGGTGGTAGTGAGACCTGCTGTGATGTATGGTTTGGAGATGGTGGGGCTGACAAAAAGACAGGAGATGGAACTGGAGGTGACAGAGTTGAAGATGCTAAGATTTTCATTGGGAGTGACTAGGAGGGCCAAGATTGGAGATGTTGAGCGGTTTGGAGACAAAGTAAGAGAGGCAAGACTGAGATGGTTTGGACATGTGCAGAGGAGGGATAGTGGAGATATTGGACAAAGGATGTTGAAGATGGAGCTGCCAGGAAGGAGGAGAAGAGGAAGACAACAGAGAAGATTCATGTAGTGAAGGAGGACATGGAGAGGGTTGGTGTTACAGGGGAAGATGCAGGGACAGGGGGAGATGGAGGCAGATGATGTGCTGTGGAGACCCCTGAAGGGAGCAGCCGTAAGAAGAAGATCCATATCCATTAAATGTAGGATAGTTCCCTGTTGAATTGCTGAAGTTGTTTTTTCATCCAACACAAGATAACACTCTTCAAGTGACAAAATATTGTTACATTGTAACAGAAAATAAAAAAAGTCAGACTGAAAGAAGTGAAATTTGGGAAACAAAAGAGAATATAGAAGAAATCAAAACAGATTAAATGAGATCATTCTACATGTTAAATATAGTGAGCTTCACAAGTGGCTGTAGTTGTCCACAGATATTAGCCCCGCCACCTTCTCCAACATTCTTTCAGTGGTGACAGTCAGCAGTGATGCTAGCAGCTTTTTTCCATGACTTCCACTGTTACCTCTCAAGCTAACGTCTTGGCTGGGAAACTGAGCAGGGACTGGAATATTACAGCTAATAACACGGTGAAGGTTTGTAACTGAAGGCCGGATCACTTGTTAGTGGTGTAGGGAAAAGGAACCCGGGAGAGCAAAAGCAGCTACTGCCAATTCTGCTGAAATGTTAAAATACAATTACTGTATGTCTAGGTGAAGAGAGAATTTTATATTAGAAGGTTAAAACCCACAGACATACCCTCTTCTTCTTTTCTTCTTCTTCTTCTGGCTGCTCCCTTCAGGGGTCTCCACAGTGGATCATCTGCCTCCATCTCACACTATCCCTGCATCTTCCTCTGTAACACCAGCCCTCTCCATGTCCTCCTTCACTACATCCATGAATCTTCTCTGTGGTCTTCCTCTTTTCCTCCTGCCTGGCAGCTCCATCTTCAACATCCTTTGTCCAATATCTCCACTATCCCTCCTCTGCACATGTCCAAACCATCTCAGCCTAGCCTCTCTTACTTTGTCTCCAAACTGCTCAACCTGAGCTGTCCTTCTGATATACTCATTTCTAATCCTGTCCCTCCTCAACACTCCCACTGAGAATCTTAGCATCTTCAACTTCACTTTCAGTCATCACAGCAGCATTTTTGGTATCTTACAGTACCTCTATGTTTGTAACGTTATCTCTCACCTGCTGTATGCTAGCAAGGAAACTATTAGCAAATTGATTAGAAATGGAAAATACCACCAAATATTCCACACCTGGTACAGCTGTCCATGTACCACATTACCATTATAATTTTGAGCCATTTGATCTTTTTAAACACTGAAGCCTGCATGTCATGGAGCGGCGAATGCTGAGGAACTTTCACTGACATTGCAATTGTCGGGGCTTTATCAAGGTTCGTAAAATATTGCACAGCAGTTTTTCTTATTGCAGAAACAGTTTTTCTTGTTGCAGAAAAATTTGAACACATTCATAATTTTCCCGCGACAAGAAAAACAGTTGACGAACGGTTGTGGAATGCTTTACGAACTCTGATGAAACCTCAACGATCGCAACGTTCGTTACCCTTAATAACAGTCCAGCATGCCAGGAGTGAACTCTGCTGTCTACTGCCTTGTTCTTCTTTTGATCCTCTTTAATTATGCCACATTTTTATTCCTTTCTATTGCAGCAAGATGGATTCTGGATCTATTCAGAATACTGTAACAACCATTTGGATGCCTGTATGGAGCTGAGCAAGCTGATGAAGGATGGCAGGTACCAGCACTTCTTCGAAGCCTGTCGTCTCCTGCAACAAATGATTGACATTGCCATAGACGGCTTCTTGCTCACCCCAGTCCAGAAAATCTGCAAATATCCACTCCAGCTGGCCGAACTTCTCAAATATACTGCACAGGAGCACAGGTAAATTGTGCCATGGTCGTTATCACGTTTAGTTCGTTTTCATGTGTTGCTCTCTCGTAGTATTTCATTTGTTTCCAAAAAGAAGCCATTACTGATGCATCATTGTGTTCCAGATGCATTGTATTGGAATGCAGCTGTTGCAGGTGTTGAGTTTATTCTACTGAAGCGGTAATTATCCATGCTTGAACTGAAACAAATGTGCTTTTGCACTGTTTTATCAGTTTTCTGTGAAGGTTTTAGAAGAAAACAGTTTATCATTGTGTTGAATTTGCTTTATATGCACAGCTGTACATGAACAAATTGCAGCATTTTCAAGTCTTTATGTGACCAATGGATCATTCCACAGAACTGTGTTTATAGATAGATAGCATCCTAAATATGAATTGGAGCTTTTGCTGGCACACATGAAAGAACCCATATTGTCCATGCGCGCCGCATGGACAGCATGGAAACAGTCCGCAATATAAATATTTGCTGATGAGCTCTCATGCATATACGCATACGTAAGCATCCAGATGTGCAAACTCACACGTGCAAACCCACAGAAACACGGTGCAAGTGATTCAGCATGTCTCAGCCAGCTCCAGGTCATTCACAAACCACACATTCTCAGCCAAAGAGGGACAGGTGCCAGCTCTGCCAGCAGTGCCTGCCAGATCCCAGTGTTTGACTGTTAGGAGGAGAGGAGAAACTGCCAGATATAGGGCTGTCTCTGTCACATAAGCAAACATTGTCACACACACACACATCATCCTCCAAAGTGAGGATTGGATCCGTAGCACATCTAAGCCAGTGGGATAAATCCAGCTCAGTTAGCATAGAAGCAGCCAGAGTTAACTGTGGATAGTGAAATTGCCTGATTAGAATTAGATGGCAGTGTGTTTTTTGACTGTGTTCCAGCACACTTACTACTGTTACTTGGGTTTATAACCCTTGTCTTTAATCGCTGCTCTGTATCATTTACTACTGCAACAATATATGTGTTTGAGTGGCCAACCTCCAAGAGCTACAATACTCTTTAACGCTCCAGACTAATTCTGTGTACACTGTGTTGTAGCGACTATCGATACGTGGCGGCGGCTCTGGCAGTAATGCGAAACGTCACTCAGCAGATCAACGAGAGGAAGAGAAGGTTGGAGAATATCGACAAGATTGCCCAATGGCAAGCTTCAGTTCTGGATTGGGAGGTATGATTTGAACTTCTTCTACTTGTGCTTTTATAATTTCTCCATTTATCCTTTAAAACATGCTGTACATGTACTACAAACTGTGAGAGGATACTGCTAGACTTTCGCTGGCTTTGGTTGAAACATGATAACAGTTTTAATCTGTTTTCTATATAGGCTATTCTGTCTATCCTGGCTAGAAACCCATTTTCATAGCCAGATCATCTACCAACCCTTGAAAATATATTTCATTCACAGCCATTACTTTAACTTATTTTATAGTTTATGTTATAGTATATTGCTTTAGAAACATCCCGTTTTGAGGAGAACTCCTTTCCCATGTGTAAACTTGCAATAATTAAACCCTGAGCTGTTTTGACCAACACATGTCACAGACTTTTCATTAATACACCTCCAGGAGCTGTGTCAGTAATACGGGAAAATGTGCATAATAAGGACTCTAATATATATCCATTCCTGCATTTCATGCCTACGTACAACACATAAAAAAGTCTGGATGGATCAATTTAGGACTAATATTGAGGTTAGAAAATATTTAATGATGGGATTTTAAACAGATGGTGTTAGCAGGTGATTGTCATCATGAATTGGTAAAAAAAAAAATCCAAGAAAAGCTGAGTCTTTGAGGAGCAATGATGGACAGAGACTCTCAAGTTTGTAAATAAATGTGAGAAAGTTGTTGAAAAGAAAAACTGAAGTGTGATATTTCTTCCTGTACAACATGTAATGTAATTAAGTGTTTCAAGGAATCTGAAGGAATTTTAGCGTGTAGAGGGCAAGCTTAAACTGAAAACCCATTATCTTTGATCTTTCTGATGGCATTGAATCATAACTGTCGATTATCAATAACTGATATTGGCACATGAACAAGGAATTACTTTAGCAAACCTTTGTCAAGCACTGTGATGCAAAGTTATATTCACAAATGTGTCCTAAAACGTAACTGTTCAAAGTATGATGCCTTATGTTAAGCTACGATTATGAAGATTCTTATGAATGATGCATTCATAAGAATCTCCCATTTCCTAGGAATGCTGGAGTTTGCAGACATTCATGCATGGGGGCATAGTTTCTTACAGCTGCCGTTCCAAGTCACAAGAGCAAATGAGGTGCTTTTCTGTCATACGATGGCCCTAGAGTTCTTATGTTCTTCGTAAGGGTGCCTTGGGATCTTCCTACGGCATACTTTCTGCCATCTTGTGAAAATTTTTGTGCAACTCACAGCACTCTCAAGTCGTTGGTAAGAAGATCTTAATGGCTTTGGGCACATTTTGTCAGCACAAATGTTGCATGGATGATGTACTTATGCCTTATATCAGCGCCTCGCTACCGCCTTATGCATGCTGTATGAGCAGGAATTGTACAGCGTTTCCTACGACCGCTGTAAGGGGCCCTCAAGAACAACTTAAGGTGTTCTTGAGGCATACTTACGGCCAACATCTTGTGTAGTTTTTATGTAGTTCCTATGGCATTTGTATGGCTACCCTACAATGAGGGGTTTTCATGCAATGTTCATAGAAATCTTGGACAAGACCATCGACCTAGCCACAAACTGATTTAGGACAATTTTGATGTGCTCAATCCAAAAATCTCATTGGTTTTGCTCAATCAGGTCAACTTTTTGAACTATGGCCACATGTTTTCTTACGTTTTTGTTTACATGTACGGGTATTTTCGCTTTATGTGATGCAAAATTCTTTTTTTATTTCTTGAAATTCTCTGAATTTTGAACAGTGATGACATAGCATTCAATTTACATGTACTTACCTTTATCAGTGTCTACTATTCAACTTACAGTACAACTGTACAACTGCTGTACAACTGCTTATAACGTAAATGGTAAATGGCATTCACTTATATAGCGCTTTTGTTCTCATCTCTTGATGACCAAAGCGCTTTACAGATCCTGCTATCCACCACTCACACACTGATGGCGGCATACTTAATTCCATACTTAACATAAAAACCTGACCTGATCAAGAGAAACGGATGTCATTTTCAGATTCAGCGGTGCAAAATTGTCTTAAATCAGTTGAAAAAACAGACAACTTACAAAAAAATTATTTTTGTTATGTTGTGTAATCATTCGTACGGTGTTCGCAGTTGTTCGTAAGGGTATTTGCAACCGTAGCCTTAGCCATGTCCAGAAGCGATACTGACTTCTTTGGGCTTGGAAGCAACTGGGAGGACTATTAACTTTTTAAGTTGTGTGATTTCTTGTGCCTCTAGTGGCACAATGCGGCGCTGCGTCTGTCAACTGATATGACTTGCAGAAACACTGCCCAGCTGTACTGAGGATTTGTATTGATCATGCCAGGAATGGACGTATATTAACACCAGGAATGAAGTTGACCAGACAAAACCTGAACACTGTCTGCAGTGGAGAAAAGCCCAAGTTAATTTAAGAATCACTGGATTTTGTATTTTGTTTTGTTTTGGTTTGGTTTTTATGATTGCGGGTTGTAAATGGTCCACCATTTTATAGCACACACAATGGATATTACAATTCCCATAATACACTGCTGCAGGCAGCGTGTCAATCAAGGCCTGTCAGTGACAGCTCTTTGTCCTCCCTTTTCTACTGACAGACACATTCATCAGAGACTAGTACACATCCACCTTAAGCTTTACTGATTTCATAATAACATTATTAAGCTGCAGCCTGTAGGGGGGAAAAAACATCCAAACAAAATGTAGACTCAGTGAACAGGAACTTTTGTACAGGTAGAACCTAGAACTCTTTGTTCATTGGCATCAGTAGGAAACCTGGATGGTTTTTCAAGTAATCACACAGCAGCCTGTTAAGATTTCATGTTTGAAATATTTTACATGTCCACCATACTGAGAACATTTGAAATGTTATTCTCATTTGGTTATTGGTGTTGATAATTTAAAACATGATCATTTTCAATTTCCCTCAAAACTGTTTTCTGTTTTTCATTACTTAAAAAATGTTTTATTTCAAATTATTCTGCAAAACTGCTGATAGAGAGAAAAAAATGCTTCTATATCTTTTGTTTAAAATGTTATCTCTTATATGTTGGGGTTTTTTTTGTCTGTGCTTGGTTTGCTCTGAATTTTATAGCATGTCCTCTATCAGTTATTACCTTATGAATGATTTGTCATGATACTGCTGTTTAACCATGGTCTTACTTTGTCCTAGCTTTTAGACATTTGGCATTCCAAATTGGACAAAAGTTGTACAAAACAATGCAAAAGACAATAAAAAAGATGTAGAAAAATAGCTTACATTTAAAGTCAACCAAACTGAGATAAAGGTTTTAAAAGTGCATAATGACATGTGTGACTTCTGAGAATGCTGGAAGCATGTCGGCATGCCTGTTCTTTTTTCCCACCACCTTTGTCAGTTGACCTTCTTCTTCTTTTTCTCTCATCCTGCGGTTACGCAAAGTCCAACTCTACTTAGATAAACCAGATAAAAGCAGCCTGAAAAATGCAAAAGGAAGTCAGCAAATGAGTTGCATGTTTGCAGCTGGTTTTGGTGGCATTTGTTTGCTCTCCACTGTGTATGTAAGCTGGGAGACAAACGGATCATGTGTCAGTACCCAAGATCACACAGAGGCTGCTGAGCAGAACTAATCATCACTGCAAAGTACAGTTACAGATGGCAAAGTTCTTCCACCTCACAAGAGACCCACTCAAGAATCACTATGTCATAGCTCTATTGCTCATTGACACAAAGCATTTATACTCTTAAGGGATACTTTTAAGAAAGCCAGAGTGGGCTGCTTTGGACTTACGAAAATATACAGTGCATCCGGAAAGTCTTCACAGCGCTTCACTTTTTCCACATTTTTTTATGTTACAGCCTTATGCCAAAAGGGATTAAATTCATTTTTCCCTCAAAATTCTACACACAATACCCCATAATGACAATGTGAAAAAAAAATTTTTTTTTGAGATTTTTGCAAATTTATTAAAAATAAAAAACTAAGAAATCACATGTACATCAGTATTCACAGCCTTTGCCATGAAGCTCAAAATTGAGCTCAGGTTCATCCTGTTTCCACTGATCATCCTTGAGATGTTTCTACAGCTTAATTGGAGTCCACCTGTGGTCAATTCAGTTGATTGGACATGATTTGGAAAGGCACACACCTGTCTATATAAGGTCCCACTGTTGACAGTGGATGTCAGAGCACAAACCAAGCATGAAGTCAAAGGAATTGTCTGTAGACCTCCGAGACAGGATTGTCTCGAGGCACAAATCATGGGAAGGGTACAGAAAAATTTCTGCAGCTTTGAAGGTCCCAGTGAGCACAGTGGCCTCCATCATCCATAAATGGAAGAAGTTCGGAACCACAAAAACTCTTCCTAGAGCTGGCCGGCTGTCTAAACTGAGCGATCAGGGGAGAAGGGGCTTAGTTAGGGAGGTGACCAAGAACCCGATGGTCACTCTGTCAGAGCTCCAGCGTTCCTCTGTTGAGAGAGGAGAACCTTCCAGAAGGACAACCATCTCTGCAACAATCCGCCAATCAGGCCTGTATGGTAGCGTAGCCAGAAGGAAGCTACTCCTTAGTAAAAGGCACATGGCAGCCCGCCTGGAGTTTGCCAAAAGGCACCTGAAGGACTCTCAGACCATGAGAAACAAAATTCTCTGGTCTGATGAGACAAAGACTGAACTCTGGTGTGAATGCCAGGCATCATGTTTGGAGGAAACCAGGCACCGCTCATAACCATGCCAGTGGTGGTGGCAGCATCATGCTGTGGGGCTGTTTTTCAGTGGCAGAAACTGGGAGACTAGTCAGGATAGAGGGAAAGATGAATGCAGCAATGTACAGAGACATCCTAGATGAAAACCTGCTCCAGAGCGCTCTTGACCTCAGACTGGGGCGATGGTTCATCTTTCAGCAGGACAACGACCCTAAGCACACAGCCAAGATATCAAAGGAGTGGCTTCAGGACAACTCTGTGAATGTCCTTTAGTGGCCCAGCCAGAGCCCGGACTTGAATCCAATTGAACATCTCTGGAGAGATCTGAAAATGGCTGAATCTTTCAGTTAGTGGCTGTTTTGAAGTTAACTCGGGTTAATGTATAAATAGCAGAGATTTCTGAAACTTGGATATTTTCATGGTTTGTGGCAAATAAGAGGTTAAAGTGACATGCCAAAAGTAGATTCCACAAGTACAAACTCAAATTTCATAAAGTTGGCATCATAATGAACAAAGATGATATCCATTTTGCTTTGTTCTATGACTGCGTAGGGTATCTCAATCTGATATCTGTGATATTCGCACTAAAAAACAGAACAAATTTTTGGAAAGGGTTAAAAGACATTTAAAAGCACCTCAGTTCATATGGAAACAACTTCAGATTATAGGAATCTTTCAGTTAGTTGCTGTTTAGAAGTTGTTAACTTGGGTTGATGCATAAATAGCAGACATTTCTGAAACCTGGATAGTTTCATGGTTTGTGGCAAATAAGGGGTTAAAGTGACATGTTAAAAGTCGATTTCAGGAGTACAACCTCAATTTTCATAAATCTGACATCCTAATGAACAAAATGATCCCCATTTTGCTTTGTTCTAATGCCATGCAGGGTATGTCAAAATTTTAGCCCCTTTGCCACTCCACTAAGCCCATGCAGTGGTGTTTGGAATGGCAGAGACATAAACAAGATGATAGCTGTACTGTGCTAAGCTGACTGGCCAAACTAGGGGCAGTGGTGGCCTCGTGGTTAGGGATGTGGACTGGTGAGGGGAGGGTCGCTGGTTCAATTCCAGGACTGGCAGGATTAGATCAGGGTGGGACAGATAACAGTAGTGTTTGCCCCACCCTCCTTAACCCCACTGTGGTGCCCTTGAGCAAGGCCCTTAACCCCAACTGCTCCAGTGGAGCTGCTCAGTGGCCACAGGTCAGTCTGTGGTTGGACTGGGCAGCTTCCAGGTGTGAATGTGCAACTGTGTGAAGGCCTGTTCAGAGTCCCTCTGAGGGGAAAACGTTTGCGTTCTGTAGACTGCGTTTGCGTACACAGCAGTATTCAGAGTGGTTTTTGAGCCGCTGCCGCTCAGCAGCCACATTTCATGCATGCGCAGTAAAATTAATCTGCAGTTCACATGCACATACTGTTAGCGGCAGCCAAGAGCCACCGAATTGATTTGAACAGCTACAATCCAATCACAAAAGAAGAGCACAGTGGCAGATGTTTTAAATAGCAGAAGTGATGGAGGTACGTGAATACGATGACAATCAAGACGAACAGGAGCTTTTGCTGTTTAGTGGCAGAGGAAGAAAATAGACGGGCAAAAAGACGGACATTTGTTCACCCAGTATTGGTGGATTGCTCAGTACTTCCCTCTGGCATGAGTTTCTGGGCGCATGTGTAGTTCACTGCGATCATTTACGTACTTGTACGTGCGTTAACTTTTTTTGGGACTGCATGCGCTCGGTCAGCGCTCACCCTCTGCGTAGGGTTTGAGCACAAATGCATCCACTGCGCTAGTTCACATACCAATGCATTTTTGCCACCTTGAATTGGGCTTGACTGTGAACAGGGCATCCTTGAAAAAGAGAGGTTGCCTCTCAGTGGAGCTCCCCTGTATAAATAAAGGTTAAAAAAAACTATTAAACGGCTCAGTGTGGTTACAAAACGATCTAAATATGAAACACGAACTTTATAAAGAAAAACTATCTGCCCCCACACTATTAACGATATGTACAATGATAAGTGAAAGTGATAACATTGATTTATCGATGAGAAAGCACCAGGGAATGGGAGAACCAGAAACCGGATGGACCAGAATGCAGATGTACAGTGAGGCAAAAAAGTATTTAGTCAGCCACCAGTTGTGCAAGTTCTCCCACTTAAAAGATGAGAGAGGTCTCCAATTTTCGTCATAGGTATACCTCAACTATGAGAGACAAAATGAGAAAAAAAATATCCAGAAAATCACATTGTCTGATTTTTAAAGAATTTATTTGCAAATTATGGTGGAAAATAAGTATTTGGTCGCCTACAAACAAGCAAGATTTCTGGCTCTCACAGACCTGTAACTTCTTCTTTAAGAGGCTCCTCTGTCCTCCACTCGTTACCTGTATTAATGGCACCTGTTTGAACTCATTATCAGTGTAAAAGACACCTGTCCACAACCTCAAACAGTCAGACTCCAAACTCCACTATGGCCAAGACTAAAGAGCTGTCAAAGGACACCAGAAACAAAATTGTAGACCTGCACCAGGCTGGGAAGACTGAATCTGCAATAGGTAAGCAGCTTGGTGTGAAGAAATCAACTGTGGGAGCAATTATTAGAAAATGGAAGACATACTGTACATGACCACTGATAATCTCCCTCGATCTGGGACTTCACGCAAGATCTCACCCCGTGGGGTCAAAATGATCACGAGAACGGTGAGCAAAAATCCCAGAACCACACAGGGGGACGTAGTGAATGACCTGCAGAGAGCTGGGACCAAAGTAACAAAGGCTACCATCAGTAACACACTACGCCGCCAGGGACTCAAATCCTGCAGTGCCAGACATGTCCCGCTGCTTAAGCCAGTAGATGTCCAGGCCCGTCTGAAGTTTGCTAGAGAGCATTTGGATGATCCAGAAGAGGATTGGGAGAATGTCATATGGTCAGATGAAACCAAAATAGAACTTTTTGGTAAAAACTCAACTTGTTGTGTTTGGAGGAGAAAGAATGCTGAGTTGCATCCAAAGAACACCATACCTACTGTGAAGCATGGGGGTGGAAGCATCATGCTTTGGGGCTGTTTTTCTTCAAAGGGACCAGGACGACTGATCCGTGTAAAGGAAAGAATGAATGGGGCCATGTATCGTGAGATTTTGAGTGAAAACCTCCTTCCATCAGCAAGGGCATTGAAGATGAAACGTGGCTAGGTCTTTCAGCATGACAATGATCCCAAACACACCGCCTGGGCAACGAAGGAGTGGCTTCATAAGAAGCATTTCAAGGTCCTGGAGTGGCCTAGCCAGTCTCCAGATCTCAACCCCATAGAAAATCTTTGGAGGGAGTTGAAAGTCCGTGTTGCCCAGCGACAGCCCCAAAACATCACTGCTCTAGAGGAGATCTGCATGGGGGAATGGGCCAAAATACCAGCAACGGTGTGTGAAAACCTTGTGAAGACTTACAGAAAACGTTTGACCTCTGTCATTGCCAACAAAGGGTATATAACAAAGTATTGAGATGAACTTTTGTTATTGACCAAATACTTATTTTCCACCATAATTTGCAAATAAATTCTTTAAAAATCAGACAATGTGATTTTCTGGATTTTTTTTTTTCCTCATTTTGTCTCTCATAGTTGAGGTATACCTATGATGAAAATTGGAGACCTCTCTCATCTTTTAAGTGGGAGAACTTGCACAATTGGTGGCGGACTAAATACTTTTTTGCCCCACTGTATGTCACTCTACATTGTGCAAGAGGTCCATAACTGTTTAAATATGGGCTAGTCTGCCATTCTGGCTTTGTGTAATATGTTCAAAATGCCCCATCCCAGGTTAATATACCCTGATTACATGGTTATGGCATCATCAACTTTAATTTCTCACACTTCAGAAGGGTCCTTCAAAGCCACAGAAGACATTATGTAACTGTTTCCACAGGCTAACCATGATGAAAAAAGCAGATTTCAGCTGTGGGAGGATTTTCATTTGTGTTGTGTTTTCATCTAGGGGGATGATATATTGGACAGGAGCTCAGAGCTTATCTACACTGGGGAGTTGTCATGGATCTATCAGCCGTATGGACGCAGCCAGCAGCGAGTCTTCTTCCTCTTTGATCACCAGCTGGTCCTCTGTAAGAAGGTAGGCTCTCACTGTTCAATACCTGTCTTTTATTTGAAGACGTGTTTGAAGGAAAACAAGCTCATGAGCTCAAACACATCCTCGGATTGTGTTCTTGGAAGTTGCCGTATCACATGGCTGGTGGCACTGATACTTGAAGACAATGTGACTTCTTACAACCTGAGTCGAGAGCTGAAAACGGATTACATAATGCTGTATGAGACACACTGGCCCTCAGCGAGGCGAGGACGCATTCAAATCCTCAGCGCCTCTCACAAAATGGAGCTCTGGTCGTTTCAGCCTCTAATGCGCCAAGGCTGTGCTTCCCTGTCAGACGAATGTTCACGCTCAGATGGACTCGGTACACAAACCTGGGTACAAATATGCATAGACAATTGGATGCAAACATACATAGGGGCTGAAAAACTGCATCTCCGACACACATGCGTACACGTAGAGCAACAACACCTTCGCCAACAGTCGCACACTGTAAAAACTGGCAAAGGTGTACAGTATAGCTAACCCTTTAGCATTGAAATGAACTCGGGCATGGCTGCAGATCACTGTTTGCCCGCTGTTCCCAGCCATAGACAGAAGTCATCTCCAAGACGCACTAAATAATAAATTGCAGTCTGTGTTTTACTCTTACTAATCAAGCATGCTCAGCAGGACATGCGTGTAATGGCTCCTAAATGCCCTCAGGTCGTGTATGGAGCATGTTGCATATGACCTTCTTTCCTTCTCCCTCGTCTCTTCCTTATCAGAGCAGAGATGCACATTTGTCTGCATGCGCCGATTAAAGAGAACTGATGCTTTCTTTCTTTTTTAATCTCTCTTGACCTCATAAAGTGACCGGATGCTCATTTTACCCAGAGAGAGGGGTGCAGAAGGACTGTGTGGCCATCTTAATCCTGAAAAAAAATGAAGTCATATTGGTTATGTTTATTTGTGACTGACGTAAATGTAGTATGTCCCAGCCAGCATGTCCATGTGGGCCCCGCTGTAGGTTAACTCTGGGCTGTCTTATGGGTCCCATATGAGAAAAAAGTCACAAATTTATGCGGAAAAAAGTGAAAATTTAGGGGGGAAAATTTACAAGAAAAAAATTCAAATTACATGAGTAAATAAAATGAGAAAAAAGTTCCAAATGTATGAGAAAAAAATTGTAAGTTTACAGTAAAAAAAAAAGTTGTTCCAAATTTGCAAGAAAAATGTCACAAATTTATGGGAAAAAGTCACAAATTAACAAGAAAATGGCAAATTTACAAGGGAAACGTAACAAATTTATGAGGAAAAAGTTACAAGATTACAGTAAAAAAGTGGCAAATTTGAGAAAGTTCCAAAATTACAAGAAAAAGTTAGGAAATATGCAAGAAAGAAATTACAGTTTTACAACCAACAAATTTATGAGAAAAAGTTGCAAATTTACAAGACAAAAAAAAATATAACAACAAAGGGGAGGAAAATCCAACAAGGTCAAATTAGACAATAACTCCTCTGATTATACAGTTCAACATAAGTTATCCGAAATGGGTGATGGCTGAAGCCGCAGCTTATATTGCCCACCCATATTCCATCCAAGAATTCAAAAGAAAAACAAAACAAGAGCGATTACAATTCAGAACAAAGCTAAGACAGAATGTGACGAAACAACTAGGCAGCAACACAACACAGGCTGGATATGACAATCCTTATATGATTTTACATGTCATCTTGTATATATGTTTGGAGTATTTCTTCCTTTAGTTTTTGTTTAAATTGTCCAAGCGTTGTACATGATTTTAATTCAAGTCCAAAATCGTTCCATAATCTGACTCCTTGCACTGAAACACAGTGTTGCTTGGTGGTAGTTCTCACTGAAGGTTTTTGAAATATACATGTTCCTCTGAAATGATATTGTTTCTCCCTTATTTGGAACAACTTTTGGATATTTGTGGGCAGTGATAGATTCTTCACTTTAAACATTATTACTGCAGTTTTAAAGTCAACCAGATCTTTCAACTTGAGAGCTTTTAATTTAAGAAAAAGTGGGTTTGTTGGTTCCCTGTAAGCAGCTTTGTTTATTATTCTAATAGCTCTCTTCTGAAGCATAAAGACTGGATATATGTTTGTTTTATATGTATTTACCCATACTTCATTACAATATGTCATGTATGGGAGTATTAATGAATGATACAAGGTATACAGTGATCCCTCACTTATCGCGTTTAATGGGGACCAGAACCGACCGCGAAAAGTGGAAAACCGCGAAGTAGCGTCACCCCCCCCCCCCCCAAGGGCGTCACAAGCACTATTTTGCACAAAAAGGCACAAGAGAACAGCGAAAAGTGCCACTAAGCAACACGAGCGATAAAGAACAATGAATGCAGTCTTCCTTCGCTGGGTATGTGCGCTCTGCAGGGAGAGAAGCTGGGTAAAACGTCTCGGCCAATCAGCTTGCGAGGTAAAACGTCTCGGCCAATCAGCTTGCGAGATTCCCAGGCGGTGAAGAGGTGGGCGGAGAGGAGTGGAGCGGTGGTCAGAGAGGTGGATTTTGAGTTGTGCGGGCTCTCCGTGTTGATACCTGATGTTCTAATGTAGTCTCCCTGCCTTCTGCTAGCGCCCGGGCAACTTTCGTGCCATTTTTTCTCAATTTTGAATTTTTGATGAATATTTTTGAAAAATCCGTGATGCACTGAGGGCGCGAAAGGTGAAACGCGAAGTAGCGAGGGATGACTGTATAGTGTGGGTTGATTCAGCAAATATTTCACTCTGTGTAGTATTGCAATTGATTTGGATATTTTACCTTTAATATAATTAATATGTGACTTCCAACACAGTTTATTATCAATTATTACACCAAGAAATTTAGTTTCGGATACTCTTTCAATCTCTACACCATTTACACTGAGTTTAGATACTAAGTTGTTGTGATGGTTGTTAAAAACTATAAATTTTGTCTTACTTAAATTGAGCGTTAATTTGTTTGAATCAAACCACAGTTTAAGCTTTTCTAATTCCTTTCCGAGTGTATCCAAAAGTTGTTCCAAATTACTTCCACTGCATAATAATTTAGTGTCATCTGCAAACAATATTAAATCCATTTTTTCTGAAACTTTGCATATATCATTTATATACATATTGAATAACAATGGCCCCAAAACTGAACCCTGTGGGACTCCACAAGTAACCTTCAGTAACTGTGAGTTTTTGTTACCAACACATACATACTGATATCTATTCTTTAAGTAACTACTTAACCAGGACAGTGCTACCCCCCCTAATACCACAATTTTGTAGTTTCTTTAATAATAAATTATGATCCACTGTATCAAATGCTTTTTTAAGATCCAGGAATACCCCAACTGAATACTCTTTATTTTCAACGGCAGTTGATATTTTTTCTATAAATTCCATTAGAGCAAATGCAGTTGTCCTCTTGTGTCTGAACCCATATTGCTGCTCACACAATAAATTATTCTTCAGAATGAAGTTGTCAATTCTCTCACAGAATATTTTTTCAAATATCTTGGAAAATTGCGGCAACAGTGAAATTGGTCTATAGTTTGAGAATTCCCCTCTGTCACCCGTCTTGTATATCGGAATTACTTTAGCTATTTTCATTGCATTGGGAAATATACCTGTTTGGAGAGACAGGTTACAGATATACGTCAGTGGTTTCACTAAGCATTCAATAACAGTTTTGACTAAGAGCATGTCAATACCATCACAGTCCGTAGATGTTTTACTTTTAAACGATTTAACAATTTCAATGACCTCTCTCTCGTCTGTGTTCTTTATGAAGATGGAGTCTTTTATAGCAGTGTTTTTGCTTATTATATCACCATGATACAAAAAAAATCATGAATTTTTGAGAAAAGTTTCAAGTTTACTGTAAAAAAAAGTTCCAGATTTATGAAAAAAAACAACTCAAATTTACTCAAAAAAGTTGCAAATTTATAATAAAGTTTCAAATTTTCAAGAAAAAGTGTATCAAATTAGGGGAAAAAGAGAAATTTACAAGAAAATAGCAAATTTCTGAGAAAATAACTTGAAAATAGGTAAACAGGTAAAGTCCATGTGGGCGAACACAGATGGGGCCAACATGGACCCCACGGACAAACCCACATGGACCCATAAGACAGCCCAGCATTAAGCTTTGGTGGGGCCCACATGGACACACTGGCTGGGGTAGAGCTCAAGAGATGAAGTGCAGCAAATGTGTCGGTGATGTCACATCCTGTTTTTGCACAGGAAGGAATATTTTCTTTAGGCCACACTGTGCAGTTTAGTTTTGGGTGTGGATGGCTTGTTGAAGAAGAAATATTTTCCATATTTAGTCTGCAGTTGTCTAAGTCAGGAGTCTGCAGCCTCCAGAGCAACATGTGGCTCTTTGACCCGTAATCAGTGGCTCCCTGTCAATTTGAAAAGAAAAAAAAAAATCACAGATTTTGAGAGAAGAGATGCATATTTGAGAAAAATAGTTGCAAATATAGGAGAAAATGTTGCAAATTGCAAAAAATAACCCTCAGATTTATAAGAAAAGAGCAGTACATGTTCAAGAAAAAGCTTCCATAGTTATTGAGGGGAAAGGCTGCAAAATCGCCAAAATGTTAGAAAAAAAGTCACATTTTGCAAGAGAAAAATGACCATTTTTGGCAAAGCTGAAAAGTGCTAGTGCGACAACATGGTGTCCGTCCATCCACATTTCACGGGAATTGCTACTCCTCCTAGGCAGTTGCCCTAATTCTCAACAGACTCACAGACAATGATCCTCAGGTTGGTCAGCGTCCAGGTTGAGCTCCAGGTCAAGGGCATTGTCAAAGGTCAGGAGATTTGGGCTTTTATGTTTTCACGACAGTCATTACTCCTCCTAGGCTGCTGACCATGACCTTAAACACGGTCAGGAGATCTGAGCAGTCATGGGATGATTTTGTCAGAATGAGCCGCTCCGTCATTGACAGTCTGGTTTGAGAAATGAGACGTATATTTAAGAGAAAAAAATCACATAGTAAAGAGTAGAATGTTTGACAATTTATAGGACACAAGCTTCATATTTGTGACCAGCCATGGAAAAACCAGGAACGAGTCTCCCAAAGGGTATTTTGAGTTATTTACAGATTCTAAAAGTGTGGAATCTAAGCTTTCCAATGATGTCTAACACATGGAAATCTGAAAAGATTTGATGAAGATGTGGCCATTTGAATGTTAGCACCTCTCAAACTACTTCTGAGAAAATCAGGTTCAAAGCTTCCAAGGATTGTCACCTTCCAGGGGAGCCAGGTGGGGGCGGTAACAAAAGCTGGTCATTTGCATGACTTAGCATGAACCCAACCCCCTTACAGTGCTTATCAAAAGGAGCTCTGCTGAAGCAGCCATGAACTGTTATGTATCAAATTATGGATGAATATTTGTTTTCTTTGTTTCATATAGGATTGGTTTTCACGAGGAGCAGATATGCACCAGTCTGTTTGTCTTTACATCACAGTTCTGTCCAAACCATCTCTCCTTGAGTACTTTTCCCTCTCAGTCCTCTGACAGAAAGATGGTGAACTATGCCTGGGCAGGGCGAAGCCAGAGGAAACTCTGGTGGAGGCCCGTAGCGGTCCTGACGTGCAAATCGGTCGTCCAACCGGGGTATAGGGGTGAAAGACTAATCAAGCCATCTGGTAGCTGGTGATTTGAACGTGCTGCTGATTGGCTGAAATGAATAACAAAGATGTGTGAATAGCCAAACAAACCAGATATGTAAATCAGCTGTGGTATCCACACCCCCAAAACTAGGAAGCGGTCTGGCTGATGTTTCCCTCTGAAACTACTCTATTTCAAATACAAAGTTGTTGGTTTTAAAATCTCTCACACTGTTATTTGAAGCATGGGGTAGCTTCTTCATGATTTCAACTAGCATATTTTGCAAAAAAATGAAAATCACAAAAAAAAAGGATTTCTGTGTTTTTTTAGGAATCGCGTCAGGCCGACTTGTTGCTGGTTTTTCCATGGCTGGTCACATTTAAGGAAAACAGACTTGCATATTACCTGCATCTTAATGCTCATTTTTTTCATTTTTCAATACTAATTTGGGGAGAATATTGCTCAAAATGGCTTTTTTTTAACCACAGAGCTTTTTCTGTTTTGTGAATCTCTTTGAAAATATGCCAACTGAAACAGGCTTCTGAAAAGTGAACAGTATTAAGTACACAAAGATTTGCTCAGGCAGCTTGGTGTCACAGCGGTTAGCACTTTTGTTTCACAGCAAGAAGGTTGTAGGGTTGAACCCAAGAGCTGTGTGGAGTTTGCATGTTCTCCCCATGATGGCGCGGGCATTAACTGCAGATTCTAAACAGTCTGTAGGTGTGAATGTGAGAATGACCGGTTGTCTGTGTTGTCCCTGCGATGGACTACCAATCTGCCCACCCTGCAGAGAGGTACCCTGCCTCTCAGGATTAAGGGTGGATTCACACTGCAACGCTTGGACCAACTTTTACCGATGTCTTGGCAAACGTCTGGCTCTGCTGGCACAAGCTGGTAAAAGTTAATGATAGTTGGTGTTTGTTGGCAAATGCTGGCGAAAGTTGTATTCTTTGAAAATTTCCAGCATGCTGAAAATTTGCCAACGTTTGGAAATACACGGTGAAAGTTGTGCTCAGTTTGTAAAAGTTCCTGAACGCTGGGCTAAGTTATGCAGAGTTTGCCCAAGTCAGCCTAAGTTGAGCTCCATTGGCAAACGTTGACTGAAACGCCGGTGGAAGCAGATGTTTTTAGACCGAAACTCACTTCAGACATGCATGGACGCAAGAGAAATGCAAAGAAGTGTTGCTGTCCATGGTGCTGGAATGCCAAAAGCTGAGAGGAGGGGGAATTTTAAAAAAAGAAAAATATATAATCCCCCCAAAATGTGACAGAGCAAAAGAAAAAAAATCTCATTGAGAAATTTGCTCTTCTTAATTTTCTGCTCCATGCATAATCATTCTCCAGGATTTATTGGTTCGTCTTCCATTGTGGGGAATCAAAAAGTGTTGATGTGATGTCAAAAAGGCAAAAGTTTGGCAATGTTGAATGCAACGCTGGCAAATGCTAGCAAAAGTTTGTAAAAGTTGATGTGTGCTGGATTTAAAAAACCTGCTCACGAACGTAATTTCACCAACGTTTGGACTAATTTCTCTGATTTTTCAAAACATCTGTAAAAGTCAGTCCAAACGCTACAGTGTGAACCCAGCTTAAGGGGTGAAGAAGATGAATGAAGACTTGCTTGTCATGAGGCTGAGCGTGGTGTGTCACCGGGCTCAGGCTCTTAATTTATTTCAGATTATTTTCTGTACTTGTCCAGTGTTGTTATTTTCCTGTACTTTGGTTTATGATGTCTCTTTAATGGTTTATTGTTCTGCTAGTTATTTATGTTCTTAGCACTATTATTCTTTTGTGAATTTCTGTAGTTTAGGAGTTATATTTTGCTTTTCTGTGACACGAGTGCCCTACCTCCTCTTCCAGACACTCCCACCCTGTCATCTGCTCACTAGTCGTCTCAGCTGTGAGTAGTTGCGTAATCAGGTCACCTGCTCGCTCATGCTCCCCTCACCTGCTGCCTATTGTTCCCCTGCTATTTTAAAGACTGTCATGTCGTTTCCTCACTGCTGCAGTCTTGCTTAACTCTCTTCCTCATCGCCACCAGAGCCCAATTCCCGTTCTGGTGAGTTTGTCTGTAATCATCTTAGTCTGTAAGTTTTTTCCTCAGTGTCTGTTCTTGGACTTTGTTTTGTGCACTTCTTGGGACTTGTGTTTTTTTTTGTGTGTAATAGTCCACTAATTGCAGTTCAGCGCTTGGGTCTCAGTTCTCTGCCCTTAGAGGCAATTCATGACATTGCTCACTATTATTATTGTGTATATACTCGTATGCATTTTATCTAAAGTATACATGCTATCGTTTCACTCTGTGTGATTGTAACCTGGTTTTCTTTTTGACCAATTTGGTTCTTCCCACCTTGTTCTGGCACTGTAAATAAGTCCTACCTTCTGTGAACTCAGTTTCTTTCTTCACTCGTGTTTTCATCAGCCACTCTGCCACTCCTGTTTGTGATATTAAGCTCGGAACAGATTTATTGAGAAATACGGCCTTCTGCAATGTGTGGAGAAGGTGTTTGTATGTTTGAGCAGCAGATGGACACAGTTGCATAAGACAGACTCTCAGGGTGCCGCGGGAAGGTTGCTTGTTGACACCGCTGTGGTTCAGCGCACACAAACACACACACACAATAACAAAAATCCATCTCTCTGTCCCCTTTTCCAGGATTTGATACGCCGGGACATCCTGTACTATAAGGGCCGCATCGACATGGATCGCTACCAGGTTCGGGACGCTATAGACGGGCGTGACGATGACTTCAATGTCAGTGTGAAGAACGCATTTAAATTGTGTAACAAGGACAGCGAGGAGATCCACATCTTCCTGGCCAAGAAGCCGGAGGAGAAGATGCGCTGGCTCAGGGCCTTCCACGAGGAGAGAAAGATGGTGCAGGAGGATGAGAAAATCGGTTAGTCACACACACACACGTGTTTGCACCTCCCTGTTTGGAAACTATTAGCTTTACTCACCACGTCCACTGGAGCTTCAGTAATGTTGTCTACACTGCAGCGATGTTTGTTGTGCAAAACAGTGTGCAATATATTATTCATTACTACATAGTTAACAGTTAACCATATAAATTAGACATTAACCATGACAAGTTTGATTGTGCTCAAACTGGAGCTGGATAAAATAAATCAAGAAACATATTAGGCGGTTCTGCTTCCCCTGGGTAATCCCTTTGTCTGTTATGCTGTGTGTTTCTGTCATTTTGATCATCTACTGTCAAGCTGCTGTTACACTGTAATTTTCCTGTTTGGGATCAATAAAATCTATCTATCTATCTATCTATCTATCTATCTATCTATCTATCTATCTATCTATCTATCTGTCTGTCTGTCTGTCTGTCTGTCTGTCTGTCTGTCTGTCTGTCTGTCTGTCTGTCTGTCTGTCTGTCTGTCTGTCGAGATTCTTCTTTCATTTTAAAAATGTAGAGCAGCTATTCATCCACATTAGTGAACTTCTATGTCTGGAGTTCAGAAATCAGATGCTGTAATGACATTAGATCTAAGTCAACCCCTGCAATAGGATAGTAAACTCTGACGCTGTTAATCATTGTTAGCAATACTGACTAAAAGAAACATAGCACATGCAAATTTGTGTATGAAAAGCCCAGAGTGACCTATTCAGAAATAGAAGTTGGACATGGCTGTGTGTACAAACCCCAATTCCCCAGTTGGGATGTTGTGTAAAATACAAATAATCATTTTCAACCTATATTCAATTGAATACACTACAAAGACAAGATTTTTAATATTCCAACTGCTAAACTTTTATTGTTTTTATTTGCAAATATTCACTCATTTTTAATGTCATGCCCGCAACACATTCTCCCCCCCCCCAAAAAAAATGGAACAGGAACATGAAAAGACTGGGAAAGTTGATTAATGCTCAAAAACACCTTTCTGGAACATTCCAGAGGTGAACAGATTAATTGGAAATAGGTGAGTGTCATGACTGGGTATAAATGGAGCATCCCCGAAAGGCTCAGTCGTTCACTAGCAAGGATGGGGCGAGGTTCACCACTTTGTGAACAACTTCCTGGGAAAATAGTCCAAGAGTTTTAGAACGTTTCTCACCGTACAACTGCAAGGAATTTAGGAATTTCATCATCTACAGTCTATAATATTATCAGAAGACTCAGAGAATCTGGAGAAATTTCTGAACGTAAGCAGCAAGGCCAAAAACTAACACTAAATGCCCATAACCTTCGACTCTTCAGGTGGCACTGCATTAAAAACCAACATCATTCTGTCAAGGATATTATCATGTGGGCTCAGGAACACTTCGGAGAACCATTGTCAGAGTTAACAGTTTGTTGATACATCCACAAGTTAAAACTCTACCATGCAAAGTGAAAGCCATATATCAACAACACCCAAAAATGCTGCCGGTTGCTCTGAGCCTGAGCTCATCTGAAATGGACTGATGCAAAGTGGAAAAGTGTGCTGTGATCTGATGAGTCCACATTTAAAATTGTTTTGGGGAATCATGGACGTCGTGTCCTCCGGGCTAAAGAGGAAAACAACCATCCAGATTGTTATCAGCATTAAGTTCAAAAGCCAGCATCTATGATGGTATGGGGGTGTGTTAGTGCCCATGGCATGGGTAACTTGCACATCTGTGAAAGTTAATGCTGAACGGTACACACAGGTTTTGGAGCAACATGTGCTGCCATCCAACGTGTTTTTCAGGGACGTTCCTGCGTGGCTTTGTAGGAAAAGAGTGCTGGTACTAGACTGGCCTGCCTGCAGTCCAGACCTGTCTCCCATCAAACGTGTGTGGCGCATTATGAAGCACAAAATATAACAACGGAGTCCCTGGACTGTTGAGCAACTGAAGTCGTACATCAAGCAAGAATGGGAAAGAATTCCACCTCCAAAGCTTTAACGGTTAGTGTCCTCAGTTCCTAAATGCTTATTGAGTGTTGTTAAAAGGAAATGTGATGTAACACAGCGGTGAACATGGCCCTGTCCAGCTTTTTGGGGACGTGTTGCAGGCATCAAATTCAAAATGAGTGAATATTTTTTGGGGGAAAAAAACCCCCCAAAGTTTATCAGTTTGAACATTAAACGTCTTGTCCTTGCATTGAATATATGTCGAAAAGGATTTACAAATCATTGTATTCTGTTTTTATTTACCTCTTAAACAACACCCCAACTTCATTGGAACTGGGGTTCGTACAGCTGATGTGGTGAGATGTGTAAAACAGAAGTGCTAGCAAACAGCACACTTTACACTGGAGCTGATGAGCACAGCCATCTTGATGGAAAAGCTTGCTCAACTTCATAGCCAGCAGTACTACTGGGGCAGAAGGAACACACCGTAACGTACATGCCTCTGTGTGAACATTTGTTTCCTGTGGCATTTGGCTGCTGTTTAGGTTTTGAGATCTCTGAATACCAGAAAAGACAGGCAGCCATGACTGTGAGAAAGGTGACCAAACAGAAAGGTGAGGCAACAAGAAGATATCAGGTGATTTACCTTTTTTTTCTTGCTGGTATGCTCTGTCTTCTCATCGCTGTTTACTCTTCCTTAACCTGCTCTCTCTTTTTTACTTTCTGCACATTTTTTGCACCTTTTTTTCTTTACACTATATATATATATATTATACATATATCTTTCTCTACGCTAGTTTTATTCTGAGGAAACTAGAAAACTTCAGAGTATTTTTGTATTAAAGTATTAAAATATTTTTGTTTTGAGGTAAATGTGTGTCAGCCCATATATGAGGATGACTTGATAAGAGCCATAGAGCAGCTGTTAAGCATCAATGAAAAGACAGAGGGCTGTTTGCATGGAGTACTCAGTTTAAAGGAGGAAACCAGTGATCATGACATGGAGGTCCCTTATCATGTTTTCCTTGAAAACATTTCAGTATCTTAGACAGATTTCCTTTTCCTGAGAAAATGCTTGTTCCCACTGAAGCAGTCACAAAAAATAATAAGTCGTCCAACTACAAGCATGACTCTTTCTGTCCCCGTATGGTCCCGCCCTCCCAATATGACAAAAAAAAAAATAAGTGAAATGTGTTTCAAAAGCAGTGAAGTCTGTGATATGTAGGGATGAGAGATGGGGAAGCAAATGCAGAGCCTCCATGCAGGCAACCAGGATCCATGTCCGCTCGCAAGCCTTCGTCGACTGTCGCTTCAAAAGGGCTCACTGACTGAAAAATGGTGTGTTTGTAGGTTTTAACTGTGTGAAATGTGTCTATTGGTCATGTGATTATCAATAAAAAAATATCAAAACAGTCACTTCTCTTAAAAACACACACAGCCTTTATCTGGTTTTTCACTACCAGAAACATTTTTGACTCTTCCAGGTAAATCGTATATGTCATGATTTGGCAAAGCCAAAGTGGGCCATCCTTGAGACCCGCCCACTGCTCTATTATTGGCTCGCCTAGCTGTCTGTCATGTAGATGGAAAGGGTGCTAAAGGTAGCCCATTAGCCCCTGAGCTGTTAGCCTCCCAGCTAATGCTGGTACCAGGAGGCTCACACCAAGCGCATTTTATATTGTAATTTTCCTCAGATCTTAGTCACCCTAAGAGTCACCCCTGTTACCAGCTGGTTCACCGGTCCACAGTCCACAATAGACCTCGCATCACTCCAGCCTATCTACCAGTAATTTCACTGTGATTCCACAGCAAATCGCCAGCACTAGTGCGCTGGTTGCGGCAGCCAATCTGGGACCTGAGGCTGCTGGCTGGAGGCTGCTGGCTGTCATGGCCAGCTCCTCCACCGTCCTCTGGGGCTCCATGTGACTTTGCTCCACTCTCGCAGGCAGCGTAGGGGAGCTGCTTTATGACGGGACATCCCCCGGCTTGCTGCGGGAGAGGAACAGAGTCCCACAGAGCAAAACACTGCCCTTTGAGATCCTGTGGCTCGGCAGCTCCGCTCAGTCAGCAGCCTTGGGTCTTGGGCCAGGTCAGTTGTGCCATTGGGGCGCCACCCAACACACAGTTCTAGCAATTTGTTGTGGAATCACGGCAAAATTATTGGGAGATGGGCCGGAATGATGGGAGCTACACCATCGACTGTGGATTAGTGAACCAGTGCTGCTCATCCAAGCTAGAAGACTAGAAGCTAGTCAGCTAATGGCTACCTGATGTCAGAGGAAGGGTGGAGTTAAATAGGTGAAGGATGTTTCTTAATTTGACAGGCTTTAAATCAGAGCATTTCAAGAAAGCCAGGAAAAAAACAAATGTGCTTCAGTAATTAAAAAATTAAAGAAATGTGAACAGAATATGTCACAAACACTTCATTAAGACATGAGTGAGCTGTTAAAATGTGGTAAAAAGTGCAGTCAGTGACCCCTTTAATATATTTGTATGTGTGCTTAGGATTACAGGTGTAGTTAGTGTCTGGCATTACAAACATTAACAAGGGAAAAGTTAAGGTTGGGAGTTCAAGGAGGATGAAGGGTTAAACCTGCCCCCCTCCACTACTTCATGACGTTATTTTCACAGACACGTTCAGTGGTGCATCTGTACGGTGTAACTCCTGCTGGGTACAGCTCTCTATCTGGTCCTTTTCTACTGAAGGACACGCTTAACAAAATAGGAGGCAAACAGCTACACCGCCTCTCTTCAGAATTCCATAACCTGGTCCATGTATAAAGCAGTTCTTCTTTAATTCAGTTTCTTGTATTTCTTGTGACATCATATGTAAACATGATGTATGTCGTCACCTTAGTCCAGGGGTCGGCAACCTGTACCACACAAGGAGCCACTGTGAGTGATTTTGGTCTCCAAAAAATCTGCATGGAGCCTAAAAACTAGAATTACAGCTACAGTCTGATCTGACAACATCAGGATTAGAAGAATTTTTTCTTATAAATTTGCAGGGTTTTTTATTGTAAATTTGTTACCTTTTTCTCACAAAATTGCTACTTTTTTGGTAGTTTTTGATTATTTCGAAAAGTTTGTGCCTTCTTGCAAAGTCGCATGGGTGTTTTCCTCACTGCACGGTATTTTTCCCCCAAAAATTATATCTTTGCTTTGTTTTCCTAAATTTGGTGTATTTTTCTTTGCAAATTTAAAACCTTTGAGTAAAACTGAAGACTTTTTCCACTGTAAAGTTGTGACATTTTTCCCAATAAAGTTAGGAGCTTTTTTTCATATTTTTTGATGTTTTTGTCATAATCTTCTGTTTTTCTCATTAGATTGTCTTATCTGATCGTTACATTTTTCAGGTAAAAATGCTGTCTTTTTCATATAAATTTGCAACCGTTTTCTAATGAAATTGAAGCTTTTTGGGGTAAATTTCTGATTTTTTTTCTTGCCAATTTGTGTTTTTTCCCCTCATAAAATTGCAATTTAAATCTTAAGTTTCACAAATGTTTTTTTCATAAATTTTCAGCTCTTCTCACAAATTTATTACATTTTTCTTTGTAAATTTATTACTTTTCGTAGGCAAAACTACAGCATTTCTTACATAAATTTCTTACATTTTTGTCATAAAATTCCAACTTTTTCCAGAACTTTTGTGACTTTTTTTTTAAAGATTTGTATGTTTTTCTCAGAAAATTTGCTAATTTTTTCCCTACATTTGTGAGATATTTTGTATAAGTTTTCAAGTTTTCTCATTTTCTGCTTTTTTTGGATATTTTTCTCATGAATGTGCAACCTTTTTCTTGGAAATTTGTTGCTTCTTTTCTAGGAAATTTATGAGGTTTCTTTTTTTTTTTTTTTCCAAGGCCTCGGGGAGCCACTATCTATGTGCAAAAGAGCCACATGCGGTCCCAGAGCCGCAGGTTGCAGACCCCTGCCTTCGTCCCTCAGTTCAACATTGTCATTAACAGTGATAACACTGCAGATCTTTTGGGCAGCTCAGTGGAACAGTGTTGCCTTCTAGCAAGAATGTTTTGGCTGCAAACCCAAGCGTTGGCCAGCTGTGACCTACAGCATCTGTGTGGACTTCAAGGTTCTTCCCACAGTCCAAAGACATGCATGTCAGGTTAACTGACATTACCCGGGGGTTCCAAATTATCCCTAGGTATGAAAGTAAAAATGAGTAGTCTGTCTCTTTCTGCTGGCCCTGTAGCCTCCCTCCCAACCCTCCCCCTTACTAAAATCCAATTTTAGATAAAAGGTAAATGAAGGATTTTTTTGTGTGTGTAACAAAGAAATAAAGATTAATAACACAGATAACATTAAAATTACAGACAACTCTTATTTACATACTTCCAGAGTGAAACAGGAGGTTGCAGATGGCACTAAAGAGATCCTGGTCCTGACATGTGAGGTGCTGGATCTTGTTGACACAAATTAAGCCCTGGATACAGTCACATTAGCGTTGTTGTTATTGTGGATATACTGTATATCAGCACATCCCTAGAAATATAGACCAGAGCGGTGGCCTGGTGGTAGAGTATACCAACCACAGCTGGCTGGGTCATAACAAAGGCCAGATAAAAATGGTACTTTCTGCCTTCTAGTTTGGTGCTCAGCATAGTAGAATTGGGAAAAGAAAGTTCGCACTCAGTAGCTTTGTGGCCTTCTCAGGTCATGAAAACTAAGATAAGCTACAGTCACAAAGATTCTTATGAACGATGGGTTCATAAGAATCTCCCAGTTCCTACAAATTCTGTAGTTCGTAGACATTCATGGAGGGGGGCATAGTTTCTTACGGCTGCCGTTCAATTCGCAAGACAAACTTGAGGCATTCTTGAGAAATGAGGTGTTTTTCTGTCCTATGATGGCCCTAGAGTTCTTACGTTCTCCATAAGGGTGCCTTGGGATCTTCCTATGGCATACTTACTGCCATCTTACGAAAATGTTTGTGCAACTCATGGCACTCTCAAGTCGTCGGTAGGAAGATCTTACAGTTTTCGGCACATTTTGTTGGCACAAGTGTCACATGAATGGTGTATTTCTGCCTTATGAGCGCCCCACTACCGCCTTACACGTGCTGTGCAAATCTCCGTACGAATAGGGATTTGTACAGTGTTTCCCATGACTGCTGTAAGGGGCCCTCCAGAACAGCTTAAGGTGTTCTTGAGGCATACAGTACTTACAGCCAACATCTTGCGTAGTTCTTACGTTGTTCCTATGGTACGGCCGCCCTACGATGAGGGGTTTTCGTAGGGAGTTCGTAGAAATCTTGGACAAGACCATCGACCTGGCCATGAACTTACGAATGGTCTACAAATGCTGGATTCTCCTACAACCACCTTAAGAAGACCGTACGAAATGATCCAAAAATCATTTGTACGGTGTTTGCAGCCATTCGTAAGTGTATCTGTGACCGTAGCTGTAAGTGCCGCCCCCTGTACACCACATGGTGTTGCACACATGGAAGAAAATAAACTAATTAATCAACCTAGTCACGGAGTGTGGCTGCTACCTGCTTTTCAGGGAAATAAATCCGTGTGTACACTTTAACCATTTTTCCATTGGTAAGACAGCCATAGTCTTGATGTCTCTTACCCCACATTTTCTGTGAAAAAAATGTCATACTGTATAATTGATCTGATGCAGAATCACTGATTTCACTCCACATATAAGACTAGCTAGTAGGGGTGGGAATCGTGAGGGAACTCGTGATTCGATCCGGATTGCAGTATTTGGATCACAATACGATCCTATAACAATTCAACGATAATCACAACATCGCAATATCAAGTATCACAGTCCCATATATTTCATATTTTTTCACCTTAGTCAAGCTCCATGCTGGTGTCTCTTTAGCTTATCCATTGCAAACGCTGCTCCAAGACGTGTGCTGGCCCATGTGTTCAGAGTGCTTTTTTTTTTTTCGTGCAGCGCTTCTTGAGTCTTGTGTCATGTCATGGTCTTTCCTTCTATCATTGTAATAAAATCCAAAAATGGCCCGACATTTGTGACATCTATGATTTCCCAGTTTGGCACTAATAAAAGCTTATCTTATATTTACTGGAGTGGTGGCCTAGTTGATAGAGCAGCCGCCCCACAACTGGGAGGCCGGGGTTCAAATCCCGGCCGGGTCATACCAAAGACCATATAAAAAAATGGTACTTTCCGCCTTCTAGCTTGGTGCTCGGCATGATAGAATGGGGAAAGGAAAGTTACACACAGAGCTACCAGAGGACTGATCCCCCCACCTCCACCCACCCACTGTAGCTTTCACAACTTACAGTAGCTGCGTGGCCTAGGGTCAGAGCAACGGAGATAGGCGCCGCTCCATGCACCACATGGTGTCCCACATGCTGTGGAAGGAAATTAACTAGCTTATCTTATATTTAAGCTAATGTTGAGCTACATAGCTGCTTCCAAACTTTTAAAGCTGGCTGCAAATCTCGCAAGACAAGATATGACTTCACTTGACTGGGTGATTACTTTGTGCTGTCTAGTGGACTGAAAACGCAATTGGTTGAATACCCAAGAGAGTATGCAATGTTTACATGAATATGAAGCGGGGGGGGGGGGAGGGTGCTGAAAATTTCATAGTGGTCAAATCTGACCAAATGTGGTTTATTTTTCAACCACAGGAATCCAAGCACTGCAACACTGATGGAAGAAGTGTGTGGACCGAAGGGGAGACTATGTTGAAAAATAAACCACATTTTGTCAAATTTGACCACTATAAACTTTTCAGCCTCCCTTGTATATAGTGTATATAATTAATAAAAAATCGATCCATACATTTAGGGATTGGTGCATCGTTGGTAGTGTCAAGTATTGCGAGCCGTCACTGAATCGATCTTTTGTCCCACCCCTACTAGCTAGAACAAGGGTAGGCTTTCATCTGTGTATCTACATAAAAATTTGACCAAAAAGAAGTTCAGGATTCTGACCTTCTGACATTCAGTGGGAACAGTCTTGCTGGCCACTACATTTTTTTTTTAATTAGACCAGATTTAATGTGGCAAATAATGCTTTGAGTGGAAGCTGGCCAATAGGGCGGCTGTTGATGCTTCTACTTATATGCATCCAGATTGTCAAAATTGCTTAATACAGTCTGATGATGAGTCGTGATCAGTTATGCAGCACCTGAGCTACAAATGCACAAATTCACAGCAATGATCTGCACCTGCTAAAAATCTCAGTCACAGAAGAGTGAGCCAAACAAGTTCTTCAAAGATGGGGGACCCACATGTCAAAACTACTGGTGTCATCCTTTAAGATGTAGCCATGTTAGTGCTAGGCTAGATGTTTGTACATTTACCATGACTGATGTTCTTACCAGTTTCACAATGAGCATGACCATCCATTGAGGTATAAATGAACTAATGACCACTGCTGGAATGTTCTCTCTAACGATAGGAACCCTGTAGATGTCTGTCAGAAGTACATGTTGTGTGTTTCTAAGTGCTGTATGTGTACATGGCTGGCACAAGGTGAAGTACTCTCTTGAATTTCAGATTCATTTATAGATTTCATCTTGAGAAAGAGGGCCATGTTGTATGGACATGGTTTGAAAATGATAAAGGTATATGCATTAGAGTTCTTCTTAGAGCTAGCACAATAAGATGCCATGGCAACTGCTCAGCAGCATTGGGAGGTGTTGTGTTTCAGCGTTGGCATTGGAGCATGCGGTCACTGGCCAATCTGTTTACAAGCATTATCTTGTCTCTAAACAGATAAACAGGATCCACTAACACTAAAAGACTGAAGCCTGCTAACTGCTAAGGCGGTTTTGGCACAAGAAAAGAAAAACTACCTGTTAACAAACTGTTTCCCATCTTATTTTTTGTCTAAGATGCCATGGCAACTTTTGAATATTCCATCTCCAATTACTGACTGTATCTACTCCTTAATGATGCTAGTCTAGTTGTGATGCTTGTAGACTGTAGCTTAATGACATCGTAGACTAGTTAAACACATATTAACCAGCTTTCTGTTGGCTCTATTTTTGCCACTCTTGTGTTCTCAAGTGTCGAGGGTGCTATTCAAACAAACGTGCTGCTAGGAAACATGAAAGAACAGCGTCCCGTGTCCAAATGCCCGGTGCCATCATCGTATCTGATCTGTGCCTTCCCTTGTTTGCCTCCTACAGAGTTTGATTGAATAGCATCTTTGGTCTCCCTTGTGTCATTGCTAGAGCTGAATTCCACTCTCCTCCCAATTCAGCTCCGTCATACGATCATACCGTGTCATAGTTTGGGGGTCGATGTGCAGGAATGTGAACACGGCAGGCCCATTTTTGTACATCTGTGTGCCTGTTTTCTGTGGATGCATGACTTGATGTTGTGTTGCTGTGTCTGTTCCAGATAAAGTACTGATGATGTTTCCTCTCTGTTTATCCACCCTGCCTTCTTCTTCCTTGGCTTTTTTTTTTTTTTTTTGCTTTGTGCCCTGCGCTGCCCCCTTGTCCCCGCTCCGTTCCCTCCCTCACCGCCTTTTTGCTCTCTCTCTCTCTCTCTCTCTCTCTCTCTCTCTCTCTCTCTCTCTCTCTCTTCTTTTGGCACCTGTCTTCCCAGGTGTGAACAGGTGCACGCCCCCCTCATACCCGCCCCCCCAGGACCCCCTCAGTGCAGGGCAGTATGAGGTAACGGAGGACATGGCACAAGGAGAAGTTTTTGAATTCAGTCAATCCAAAAGAGGCCAGGCTCCATTCTGGCAGAATTTTAGTAGATTAGCTCCATTTAAGAAATAGAGACACACAGACTCTTCTCTGATGGACCATCTATTTTTCTTAGAAGCACTAAACACTGGAGGATCATGTCCCACGATGAAGAAAAATACAAGAAACACACATACACAAGAGACTTTGAAGCTAAGGACCAATATTAATATATAGAGTGTGACTGGAAGCAGCGAGAGGACTGAAGACCGAGGAAAAAATACAACTTTACAGTTCATACGTTAGTATCATTCTTAGTTATTGTGCTTCTCCATGATGAACTCTTTCCCTTGGATTCTGTATAATCACACCATCTGAATGTCCTAAAGTTAGCAAGATTGTTCTATGATTTCACTCTTAACTCACCACCTGGGAAGAAACACCAAGCTGGATCATTCCTAGTGGGATGATTGTGTCCCCAAAAAGAAAACAGGCCCAGATCTGGCTGTGCTGTTATGTAAGATTGTTTGTTTGCATTTGTCTGAATGTGAGATTGAGTATCGATAAACTTGGATTCTGACTGTGGTGGTGGTGGGGAGTGTGTGTGTGTGTGTGGGGGGGGGGGGGGGGGTGCTAAGCTCTGCCGAGTACATCCATCCCTCAACCCACCACAGAGCGATGGAGCCGCGCCTGCTGTGCTGATGTCTACACCCGGATCTCCTCGTCACTCTCCATACGAAAGCCTCTCTCTCTTCACAAAGTCTGACGTACGCCCATGTATGTTCTCTCTCTCCCTCCCCCTCTGCCTCCACCTGCTCAGCCTCTGTGAGTCAGCAGCTCTCAGCAGAAGGGTTTCAAATTCGCTTGGAAACCTGCCAGTGGCCACGGTGCAATGACGGGCTGTGAGAAGAAATCAATAGAATCTTTACATCTTTTCCACCAACCACTTGTGACAGGGTATTCACATTTGATCCCCGCTCCCCCGGAGACCTCCCCTGTACCCCCGTAGCACTGTGCTGGCAGCTCAGCGTGTGTTTGAAACAAGCACAGCCTATCGCCCAGCCATGGCTTAATTCACTGGCCGGTCTAAACTAATCTTGGCTATAAAAGACATCTCCATCATTTTATATTGCTCACACTGTAAAAATACATACATTTATATGAGCACAGGACATGTTAAGTTTGAGTATACGTATAAGGGGAGTAAAGTGATCATGAAACGGATAATGTCGACCAAAACTGGAGGTGGTTTAGTGCCAGATCATCCAGAGGTGAAGAGGTGGATTTTAATCTGTAGCACGCAGGTTTCCTCTGACAGATTCATGCGTCTCTGCAGGCACCAGCTCCAGATCTGTGCCTTCCCCACCCCTCCACCCTGCCATCACGTTTTTCTAGTATCTTCATGCCCGTTCTGGCAGTTTGGTCCATGGCCTAATCCGATTGGTTTTGTCTTGTAAACAAAAGTCTCTGAAAGCTGCTGTGCCACAGAGTCCCCTCACCGGGGCAGAGAACTGCTGGGTTCTGGTTCCGCACTCAGAATGTAAGTGGAACATCTGCCCATCTGTCTGTGATCACACTACAACAACAGATAACGGACTGTGTGCTGGACAGCTGCATATACAGTATGACAACTTGTGCAATGTGATATATCATTCTAATATCTTCACTATTCACTACAGCGTGGTATGAAGGGGTTATATATTGTTCCATGTCATCTGTTTGCCTGTTTAAAGGCTTTATAACCTATTGGATCTCAACAAAAAGACCTCTTTGTATGTTGTAATTTATGTTTATGTTTCAGTAAAGAAAGTTGAGAAACGGGTGAGTTGGCTGCTGGTGTCTGTAGAGACGGCTCCCGGTGAGATCATTTTGGAAGATGATTCTCTTGGCTGGCACAGCAAAAACATATGGTTCCTAGGCCATGACAACCTCAGGTTCCACCCCCCACCCCCCAAACACACACACACACAATCGCGTGTCCTCGCTGGCCCGTTCTGCTGCTGAGAAGAGAGAGATGCTATCTAACAGTGCCTTCCAGCATTCCACTAGTGATTATCTCTTCAGTTTTCACAGGCAGATCTGAATTAGTCCCGTATTTTCCCTCCAGTGCGTCTCTCACTCTCTCTTCGTTCTCTCGTCCACACTGGGAATTCCTCGTCCCCCCCCCCCCCCCCCCCCCCCAGTGTGTGAGATCCACTCGGACAGAAACTTAGAGGTCAGGCCTTTTCCATTTGAGTACATACTGTGGCGTCTGATGAAAAAAACAGCGTTATTATATTCTTTCACACTTGCATAGGAGCACCTTTATTGCACGAGAAGACTTTAATTTCAGATGTTTAGAAACTACATAGAATTTATTGTTATCTATTTACCATGCTGGCAGATGGTTTAATTTGAATTCTATATAAATATACAGTATATAGCAGGAAGCTGATTTCCATTAGTTCACCTAGTTTTAACATTTGAAAGTATATTATTAAGAGTGAGTTATGGCTCTGACAAAGAATCATCTATTTTACCTTTATCAGCTACAGTGTAAATAATGTAAAAAGAAACAGATCATATATTTGGATATTGGTATTTTGAGTTGGAGACGAATGTTGTTCCAGTTCTAGCGTGCGGTAGATCTCAGTACCAGGTTAAAATAAAAACTTGCATGCTTGTGGCATCCAATATTTTGCATGAGACCTAAGGCAACACTTAACCAGATTGTTTGGCTTTGAGTTCTTCTTTCTGATCCACTTGATTTCCCGCCACGCCGAGCCACTCATTTGTGCGTCTTTGCCCATGCCAGCTCACTGAAGGGAGTTCTGTTCTCCATCCACCTGTCTCCCGCTCACATTACGGGGCCGTAGCTTGGCTGTTGTTTTTGGGTCATATTTTGTTCCTTTATTAACAAGCCGAGGGGCGGAAACACCTCCTCCTCCTCCTGGGCTGAATCAAAGACTGAACTGTGGGAACGAGGAACCGAAAGGCACTGATGCTCTCTTTGCCCGCATGAAATGGGTACCATGAATCTTTTCTCCCTTCTTCTTCTTTTTAAGTCCAAATTGCTACAGTACCAGACAGCTGGTCACGGCACCCTCTACAGAGGCAAAAACGGGTAACCATTTTTCTGTGACCACACCGAGCCAAACACGTAGACCTTAGCGCCGGTCTTGGGTGTCTGTGCGTGGATTTGTAGTCGAGCAGAAGAGCTGAATAAACTGGAACCTGCTGGGATGAACTAAAAAAGCTCAAGAATCCTGCAGACACACAAACACGGAGTACTTCATCACAGTTCACATCACGCTCTTCTTTCCACTTTTACTTCAAGTTACTTGACATTAGAAAGTTGTATTTATTAAGAGCAGTATTATGTAATAGTATTTGGCAACACTCTTCAGAGGATGTATATATTCTACATCCTGTCCTTCTGCTCAGCAGTGGTTTGCTCACCGTTACCCAGCTTGAGTCCTGGGTGAACATGAACGTGCGTCTCCAGCCGGAGCTCCTCAGAACAGTCGGGGCGCACGTCTCCAGCGACCGCGCGCTCATGTGGGCGTGACAGGAGACTGGCATCCCGCGTTTGGAGGCTCGTCATTGTATAATACCATCTTGTTTCAAAGGTCTGAATTGTTTTCCCTATTGCACCATCCGCATCCTTTGTTGCCATATGCAAACTTTTTTTTTTAAATCGTTTTATTTCTTGCTGGCCTTTGAGTTGAATTATTTGTTGTACAAAAAAAAAAAAATTGAAAAATAATTGCCTATTCAATCCAGAAACTGTGAATGGGAGAGTGGAGATGTCAACTGTATGTACATTATATGTTTTGATGTAATCAGAAGCACTGGGAATATGTTGTACTTCGCTGTAAAAAAGAACCCATATCTGATATAGCTGTACTTTTTGTTGAGAATAAAACCTCTACCGAGCTGCGTGTGGAGCCTCTGTGCTGCCTTTCCTGTGGCGTGACATCATATCCTGCTTGTGTAACCCATTCCGTACAGCGGACACTGTAATAATATTACAAATAAACGTGTAATAATATTACACATTTAACCCCGGGATATAACTAAGGAAAGAATTGAAGACGGTGTTTAAAAGAGGGCATCAAATACCCCCTAAAAACAAAGATATTGTGACGTAGTGGGGGTTCACACAAGAAAGGAGAGATGACTGTGACGAAACAGGCTTTATTTAAAACACGCCCCCTCAACACAGACAGGAGGGGAGGTCATTCACACAGACCCCCGTCTCACTGACGGAGACACAAACGCATGATCAGTCACTGCTCTGGCTCTTCTTATAACACTGCTGTGTCATTATAACGCAGTTATAATGACACAGCAATAACACTTTAGAACACACCAATGATAACACCCTTTGAATCCTCCGCTGCCAAAGCATGCCGGGAAAATCCCCGCCCCTTAACACAGCCCCGACGTTACACTGTCCCCCCCCCCCCCCAGACTGGTTTCTGTCCCCAGAATAATAAAAGTCCAGCTCAAAAGTCCAACACAAATCCGTCCAGGTGTCGGGGTGGCCTCCGTTGTCGACGGCCAGCACGCACAGTCCCGCTAGTGTTCATCTGTGCCTCGGTCGGAGTATCTGGTCGGGGTGAAGGTTCCAGCTTGACCACCCGTGGGGCGGATGGCTGGTACGGGGCGAGACGGTCACGGTGGAGTACCACGACCCGGTCCCTTTTCTTCAGCCTCACCTTGTACACCACATCTGACAGTCTCTGTAGGACCTCGCATGGTCCCGACCAATGGCTCGCCAGTTTTGGTGACAGTCCCCTTTTTCAGGCAGAAAACCCAGACTCGATCTCCTGGTGCAAAGTCCCTCTCCTGGCAGCGGGAGTCATATGCCTGCTTCTGCCGGCTCCCCACCGCTGCCAGGGCCTCCCAAGCCAGTCCGTGCACCCTGTGGAGATGTTCCTTCAAGCAAAACAAATAATCCAACCCCGGTTTGCCCTCCACCTCCGGCTCGGGGGGGAGGCCGAATACCAAATCCATCGGTGTGCACAGCTCGCGTCCAAATGTCAGCACTGCAGGAGTGCACCAGGTGGATTCCTGTGCTGCCGTCCGGTACGCCCACAGAACAAAGGGCAGATGCAGGTCCCAGTCTCGCTGTCGCTGGTCCACTAGGACAGTGAGCTAGGTGGTAAGGGTCCAGTTGAACCGTTTGACCAGACCGTCGCTCTGTGGATGCAGCGGGGTGGTCTGGGTCTTCCGGATGCCCAGCTGCTTGCAGACCTCCCCGAAGACCTCTGCCTCAAAGTTCCGACCCTGATCGCTGTGCAGCTCCTCTGGTGTGCCACACCGACAGAACATCTCGTCCACCAGCTTTGATGCCGTGGTGGCGGCGCTCTGATCAGGGAACGCGTACACCTCTGGCCATTTGGTGAAATAATCCATTGCGACCAGCACGTAGCGGTTCCCCGGTCCGTGGTCGGGAAAGGGCCCAGAATGTCCACCCTACCCGCTCTATCGGTGCTCCCACCTGGTACTGCTGCAAGGGAGTGTGGGATCGCTGAGTCGGCCCCTTCTGAGCCGTGCAGGTGTTGCAGTGATGGACGTGGAGCTCTACATCCTGGTGACATCCGGGCCAGTAGAACCGGGCTCGAAGACACTGCAGCGTCTTTGTCACCCTGAAGTGGCCCGCTCCTACCGCCCCGTGGACCAGCTGGAGTACATTGGGCCGGAGCCGCCGGGGAACCAGCAGCTGCCAGACGTGACGCTGCCCAGCTGGAGTCTGCCACTGCCGACACACAACACCCTCATGACAGCAGAGATTGGCCCACTGGGAGTGTAGGGCCTTGGTCTCTGGGTCCAGCGCAGACACAGCCTCCCAGGCGGGCCGCTGGCCCGCGTCCAGCCACTGCCAAACCTAGGAAATGACCGGATCTCTGTCCTGCTCGCTCTGCAGTTACTGCGTGCCGAGGGCCTCTGTGACGTCATCACTGGGGAGAGCTGCCTGATTATCCGAGGGGGAGCCGTGCGCCGCTGTGTTATTCCTAACACAGTAGCGTCCCACGGGACGGCTTGGTCTCGATCCTCTGCCCGCTGGCAGTGACGACAGTCCTCCGCCGCAGAGGGACGCCGAGACAGCGTGTCAGCGTTGGCATGGAGGCGTCCTGCTCGATGCACAATCTGAAAATCATAATCCTGCAGTGCCTCCAGCCATCTCACCAACTGTTCATCCAGCTCTTTAAAATTCAGCAGCCAGGTCAGGGAAGCGTGATCCGTCCTGAGCTGAAACCTCCCCCTATACACGTACGGGCGAAAATGGTGAAGCCCCTGGATGACAGCCAACAGCTCTCTGCGAGTAACGCAATAATTCATTTCAGCTCTGCTGAGAGTGCGGCTGAAAAAAGCATCTGCCTGCTCTCCGTGTTCTCCCTCCTGGGATAACACCGCCCCGATGCCCTGGTTGCTGGCGTCCGTGTCCACAATGAAAGGGTGGTTTGGGTCGGGATACTGCAGGATGGGGGCTCTGATGAGCGCTGAGCAAAGCTGGGAAAAAGCAGCAGCACGGTTGTCACTCCACTGAAACGCAAGTCCTTTCTGTGTCAGCTGATGCAGTGGGGTGGTGATGGTGGTGAAGTCCTTCACAAATCTCCTGTAATAGGAGGCCAGTCCGAGAAAACTCCATAGCTCTCCCACGTCCCGCGGCACTGGCCAGTTTCTCACCACTGCCACTTTCTCTGGATCAGTGGTGACTCCCGCTGCACTGACGACGTGGCCCAGGAAGGTGGTCTCCCGCCAAAATAAGTGGCATTTCTGCGGGTGTAGCCACAGCCCGGCCTGTCGGATGGCATCCAATACAGTACCTCCCGGAGGTTGGACAGGGCGCTGTCAAAATCAGCTGCGTGAACGAGCAGGTCATCCAGATAAACAGTGCAGCGGCTCTGGGGCACATGAGCCAACACTCGCTCCATCAGACGTTCAAAGGTGGCCGGGGCGTTGCAAAGTCCAAACGGCATCACCTTGAACTGATACAGTCCCTGCCCGATGGAGAAGGCTGTTTTCTGGCGGGCCTCAGGTGACAGCTCTACCTGCCAATAGCCGCTGCGGAGGTCTAGCAAGCTGAACCAGCTGGAGCCGGTGATGTGGTCCAGCGCGTCATCGATGCGGGGCAGGGGGTAGGAATCCTTGCGGGTGACATCATTCAGGTGTCGGTAATCCACACAGAACCGTCACAAACTGTCCTTCTTCCAAACCAGCACCACCGGCGCTGCCCAGGGGCTGCTGGAGGGCTCAATAACGTCTGCCTCCAGCATTTCTCGTACTTTTTGTTCTGCTGCTGCCCGCCTTGAAAAAGGCAGACGGCAGGGGTGGAGCCAGATCGGCCTGGTCTCACCGGTGTCGATCCCATGCTGCACCAAGCTGGTTCAGGTACACTCATCCTTTGCAGCGAAGACGTCCATGTAGCAGTCCAACAGCTCCTGCAGCTGGCGTCTCTGTCCCAATTCCAGTCCGCTGCAGCTCTGCTGGAACAATTCCTCGACCACTTGCTGCGTTTCTGCTGACACGTTGACCCGCTCCGCTGTGGCCTCCCCCCTGCTGTCTCTATCTGTGATCGTGCTCCCTCTGCTCGTGCTGGTGGCACCGTTGGGTTCAGTACTTGTGGTGACCCGCCCGGTTCGGCCCACCCTGGTGGTCCCTCGATCATGCAGGCTGGAGGGACAATCTGGCGGTGTCAATTTTTGCACTCCATGCTGCGAGCAGATCGAGTCCAATAATGCAGGGGTCTTGAATGTCAGCCAGCCAGAACGGGTGGTTTGTGTTCTGGCCAGTCACCCCCACCACAAGAACTCTTCGCCCTCCCAGTCTGGTGCGCTCACTGGTAGCTGTGGTGACGCAGCGCCTGGTGGGTTCCCATCCCTGCAGTTCTGTCTCGTCCATGCCTGGCAGCACACTGGGTCAGACCAAGGAGATGGTAGAACCGGTATCAATCAGGGCCCGGATCGGCGTGTTGTCCAGGCTGCACTGTAGGTACATCCCAGGTGAGTGTCCAATTCGGACCACACGTGGTGACAGTTCATTGGGGAAAATGTCTGTGGGAAGCAGCAGGTCCCCGTCCATTCCACCTCGTTCTGGTTTAACGTTGGTAAGGGGCCGGTTTGTCGTTGGGGTGGGTGCCGGGCAGTACTGCGCGATGTGTCCTGGCTCCCTGCAGCAGAAGCACCCTTCCTTGCGCCGCTGCGGCTGTCTTCTCCGTGGGCGCGCCGCCGTGGACTGCCGCAGCTCCTCCTCCTCGCTCTCAGCCGTGGCCTGGAAGGCTCTCTGTCTCGGTGCCGATGCATCAGCTGCACAATCCATTAGCGGTTCCACCCGCTCCACTTCTGCCACAGACATCTCCCAGCTGCTCGCGGCGTTAATCCGGATGTGGCTCTGGAGCTGGGCCGGGCGGAGACCCCGGATGAAGTTCCCGAGGGCGAGCTTCTCCACTACTTCTGGCTCAAAATCCGGGTAGCTGCGCCGTGTCAGCAGCCGTATGTCCGCTGCGTAGGCTCCCAGGCTCTTCTGGCTGCCTCACCGGCGGTTGGCCAGCTGTTCCTCGGCGTGCTCAGTGTTGGCCGCTCTCCCAAACCGCCTCCGGAGCGCTCCTTGTAGCACTGGCCAGCTGTGGCGTTCCTTGGGCCGGAGATTGGACAGCGTGCAGAGAGCCCTTCCCTCCAGGGCCAGCGCGACCTGCACGGCGGTCTCTTCGGGTGGCCAGCCGTTCAACGCAGCAGCCAGCTCGACCTGGACCAGGTAGTTGTCCAGCAGGGTTTCACCGTAGAAGCGGGGACCCTTGACCCGCTGCCAGATGGGTGGGACGGTCGCCTCTCGGTCGATCGCCGCCCCTGGTTGCAGTGGAATCGCCGGCCCATCCTGCCCTGAAAAGGGCGGGGAGCGGTGCTGATCTGCTCTGCTCAGCCCGCCCTGCCTTGAGAAAGGCAGAAGGCGGGGTACGCTGGTCCCGTCGGGTCCACTGCTCCGTTCATTCCGGCGAGCAACTCCGGGGGTTGGTGTATCAGCTCTGTCGTCCACCCCCAGCTGAGCGATGAACCGCTCCAGCTGCTGGATCTCTGCTCTGATCCTGGCTTCCATCTGCTCCCTGCCCCACTCCTGACACCAGTGTGACGTAGTGGGGGTTCACACAAGAAAGGAGAGATGACTGTGGCGAGACAGGCTTTATTTAAAACACGCTCCCTCAACACAGACAGGAGGGGAGGTCATTCCCACAGATCCCCGTCTCACCGAGGGCGACACAAACGCATGATCAGTCACTGCTCTGGCTCTTCTTATAACACTGCTGTGTCATTATAACGGCACAGCAATAACACTTTAGAACACACCAATGATAACACCCTTGGAATCCTCCGCTGCCAAAGCATGCTGGGAAAATCCCCGCCCCCTTAACACAGCCCCGACGTTACAGTATATAACAAGCTTAGGACTTCGGGTTGTGACCTGCAAGTAAATGTGCTGTAATCAGTAAATAATGACAGTTATGCAAGTGTGTCCCCCAGCCAGCTGAAGTGCCGGCTCTTCTCTCTGCTTCCTGATGTTTTCAAGTCCAAAACTGTGAGAATGATTTTCAGGCGAGATCAGAGACTTCCTGTTGTGTTGCAGACAGCTCCTCTGTGCGTGCGTGCGTGCGTGCGGTCTAGATGTCTGCTTAAGGGCAGCAAAATTGCATTTGTCTGCTCAATATTACCTGAGACAAGGAGAAAGCTGAAGGTGATGCAGTGAGGAAGTAGTGAGAGAGACGGCGTGACTTCTCTGGGTTGGACCGTGTCCAGTATTACTGCGGTCTCTAGTGGTCGGCCATGTTGTTACACTTCCTAAGAATGGGACAGCATCCCCACCCCCACCCCAACATGGAACATATAAGAACTGTCCTCCGTGAGCCCAAAATTCAACTGTCCTTTATTTCATCCAGGTACCAAAAAACAACAGAGACACACCGACCGTTTCAGGTGATCCACACATAAATGTCACAAAGGTTCTGAGGTTCGGTACTTCAGGTAGTTTCTCAGGATCTGAGGAATGTCCAAACTGTCAATTACAGGCTCCTTGTTGGCAAAAGGGATGAGTCTTCGGATTGCCAGTCGAGTCTGGGACATGAGTGTTTTGGGACAAACTGGTGGGAAGACAGAAATGACAGCAGCTGACATGGCGTCTGTACATCAGAGGTGACGTTAACTGAAAATTGCCCTTAATTGACAGATTTTTTTTTTTTTCAGCAATGACTGAAAATTCTGAAGGCTGTCTTTCATTTGACAGACTACACTGAGGGTGATCTGATTAAAGTCGGTTAAAATGACAGAAATAACAGATGGTGACGGAATTTTTACAAACCTAGACACAAAAGTCTATTGCAGGGGTCGGCAACCTGCACCACACGAAGAGCCACTGTGAGTGATTTTTGTGTCAAAATTGTGGCAGAAATATCTGAGCCTGGAAACTGCAGAAATACAACTGCAATCTGGCCTGAAAACATCAGGATTAAGAGTTTTTTCTTGGACCTTTTTCAGCTTAATTTATTGTAAATTTGTTACCCTTTTCCACACATATTTCTGCTTTTTTCTGGTAAATTGTTGAGTATTTGTAAAAAGTTTGTCTTTTTTTTCTTGCAAAATTGTGTGGGTGTTTTGTCATTAAACTGTTATGTTTTGGGGGGTTTTCTCCAAAATGTTCAATTTCTGGAATAGATGATGTATTTTTGCTTTTTTCCTAAAGTTGGCAGACTTTGCAAATTTAATACCTTTATCGTGTAAAATTTAAGATGTTTTCCAGGCAAATTTGTGACATTTTACCCAATACAGTTGCAAGCTTTTTTCTTTATTTTTTTTTTCATATCTTCTGCTTTTCTCATAAGATTATTTTATCTGACTGTTGGGTAAAAAAGCTGCTTTTTTCATACAAGTTTGCAACCATTTTTTAGCAAAATTGTAGCTATTTCTAGTAAATTTGTGACTTTTTTTTTTTTCTTGTCAAATTGAGGGACTTTTTCCTCACAAAATTGCAACATTTTCCCTAGATTTTGAGTGTTCTTGGCATAAATTTTCAGCTATTCTCGTAGATTTATTATATTTTTCTTTGTAAATTTATCACCTTTCATGGGTAAAACTGCAGAATTTCTTATATAAATTTATTACATTTTTCTCATAAAACGTTTTACAGTAAATTTGTGAATTCTTTTCCCAAAATTGTGACTTTTTCTTGCAAATTTGTGGGTATGTTTTCTTCAGAAAATTGCTACTTTTTTCTAAATTTTTGAGCTTTTTTGCACAAATTTTTAGGTTTTCTCATTTTCTGCTTTTTAGGATATTTTTCTCGTGAATGTTACAACCTTTTTTCTTCTAACTTTATTTCTTCTTTTCTTGAACATGAATGACTTTTTTTTTCTCAAGGCCTCAGGGAGCCACGATCTACATGTGGCCCCAGAGCTGCAGGTTGCAGACCCCCGGTCTGTTGCAGCCTCTGCTGTGTACTCTGAGTATTTCACACAGCAAGGCCTGCTGAATCGGTCTCACCTCTGTCCTTGAGCAGCAGCACCAGAGCTTCATTCTGCTTGGTAGTTTTGTCAACGATGAGCGTCGGGAGATAGACGTCCGCCCCAAAGTCCACGAGCAGCTGGATGTACTCCACCCCGCAGCCGTAGCGCAGACACACCTCCAGGACCGTCTTGGGCTGCTTGATCCTGGCCAGCATCTTGTCATCTGTGCAGTTGTAGTTGGGGTTGGCCCCGTGAAGAAGGAGAAGCTTAAAGCAGTCCAGGTGCCCGTACACGGCTGAGATGTAGAGCGGCCCCCCGCAGCCCGTGGCATTGGCGGCCCACTCTGGGACTTTGGGCCTGACGTCCACCTCGGCTCCGAACCGAAGCAGCTCTCGGAGGATGTCCACGTCGCCCTCTCGTGCGGCGGTCAGCACCGGGGAGCAGTTGTTGTGCTGGCTGCCGTTGGGATCTGCTCCGGCCTTCAGCAGGGCCACCACACAGTCCAGGTGTTTCCCGCTGACCGCTGTGAACAGAGGAGTCTGGGCCTTCACGTCTAAGATGTCGATCTGGTTTGAAACACACGAAAAAAAAAACATGTTCAGCAGGAGAATTACAGCTTACGAAGCTCCCGTCGTATGCCTCAGTGGGCCCCTAACTTCTGGTGCCGACCTTAAGTCGTGTCGTCTTAGGAAGGCCGCCTGTCATCCACCTGCTCTCTTTACAACCGCAAAACGTTCACGGGCTCGCCAGCTGGCACGTCCGTGTTGGCCCCATCTGTGTTTGCCCACATGGACTTTTGCTGCGCTGCAGCTGATCTGCTCACCCGCTTTAAACCCATCTGAGCCCCACATGGCTTTAACATGGCTGAGCAGGTTTCAGGAACGCCCATCTGTCCAGGCTGGACCCTGCCGCTCGCCCAGAGGTGCCGGGATAGGTTCCAGCACCTCTGCGACCCGAAAAGGATCAAGCGGAAGAAGATGGATGGATGGTGCCACGGGCAAAATTATGCAACAAAGTCATGATTTTATGAGAAAAAATGTGAACATTTAGGAGAAAAAGTCACAAATTTACAAGGAAAAAATTGTAAAATTACTTGGCGTTACAAACTTAAAAATTTAGCAAATTTACAAGAAAAAAGTCACAAATTTGAGGAAAAAATGAGAAAAGGTTGCAAATTTTAAAACGTAGCAAATATGTGAGTAAATAAACAATTTATGAGAAAAAAAGACCCAAATTTATGAAAAAAAGTTGTTTTGAGAAAGTTTCAAATTTGCAAGGAAAAAAGTCACAATTTTACAAGAAAAACTAACAAATTTATGAGAAATGTTGCAAGTTTACAGTAAAAAAAAAGTTGCAAATTTATGAGACAGTTTAAAATCTTGAAGAAAAATTGATCAAATTAGGGGGAAAATCACATATTTACAAGAAAATAAATTGATGATGCTAGGCTCAGAGAGAGGAATGGCTCAGCATTTTTTTTTTTAAATTAAACCATAGTTATAATTAATAGACTGTTGTTTCATATTCTGTGGCTTCCACAGTCCTTTTTTATGACTTCAGATTACGATGCTGTGAATCACAGTCTAAGTGCTTCGGGCCACTGGTGTAATAAGTGACCATAGACTGTCTTCATTCTACATCTGATTGCTTTTTAACCAGCGGTCCTTGACAGACTGTTCAGGGGTCCTCGGGAAATTCTCAAATTCCACTTCGTAAAGGTGAACTAGACGGGATTTTCATGAAAACAAATATTTTTTAAAAATATAACAAAATGTTTAGAAAGCTGTAGAATTAAAGTCTATAATGTATTGATGAAAAAATACTTTTAAAAGTTTTTTATGGATGCAAACTAATCATAATATTTACATCTGAGCAGTTGGATGATGAAACTAAGGTAGCCAGCAGCACAGATATAGAAACACTGGGCAGGACGTTTTGTTGAGATTTGTTCAGTTAGTTGCACCCTTGCTCATTGTGTTTGTGTTGTTGGCATGGCAACACCTAACCTCATAACTATAATGGCCAGTTTTAAAAAGAGGGCGGACAAAAACACCAAAACAACAGCTAAAAGAAGCTTAAACAGATTTGATCATTTTAGCAGTGACAACAAATAAAATGACACCTTTCACATGAAACATTTTATCAGCTGTCCGGTTATCACAGGAGCTTTAATGCCTAGAGCAGGGGTCTGCAACCTGCAGCTCTGGAGCCACATGTGGCTCTTTAGCACACAACCAGTGGCTCCCTGAGGCCTTGACAAATAAAACTCAAATTTCTAAGAAACCAAACAGTTTCAAGAAAACAAAGCACATTCTTGAGAAGAAAAAAAAAATCACAAAATTATGAGGAAAAACTGAAAATCTATGCCAAAAATACTGCAAATTTGGGAGGGGGGGTCAATTTTATGAAAATACATACAGATTTTCAAGAAAAGTCAAAGTTTCAGAAAAAAATAAATTTCACTGGGAAAAGATGAAATTATTAGGAAAAATGCCACTGATGTAAACAAAAAAGGCTGCAATTGTATCTGAAAAGGTAAATTTATAAAGAAAAATCTGAAAATTTACCAAAAATATTAGAACTTGAGGGGAAAATTTTGACTTTTGCAAGGAAAGCATCCTGATAAATTTGCAAGAAGACGTATTTCTGAAAAAAAAAAAGACTGAAAAAAACTTTTACATTTATTTAAAAGTGTCACAAATATAAACAAAGGCTGCAGGTTTACCTGAAAAAAAAAAAAAGTTTACAGAGGAGAAAAAAGTAAAGCAGAAAATCTAACCAAAAATATCACAAATGTAGCAAAAAAAAATAATTTCATGAGAAAACACCTTCACAAATTTGAAAGAAAAAAGTCACACTTTATGAAAGAAGTCATTTTTATGTGGAAAAAGGCGGTTATCTTACCAGAAAAAGCTAACAGTTATGAAAAAAAAGAGATGTTTATGAGAAAAGCACAACAATTATGCTAAAAAAAAAAAATAGGTGAAAAGTTACAATTTAAAAAGGAAAACACCCCAAAAATTTGCAAGAAAAATGTCAGTATTTCAGCAATAGAAAATCACATTCAGTTGAGAAAGTTACAGTTATGTTAGAAAAAAGGAAACAAATTTCCAAGCGAAAAGTTGTAAATTGATGCTTAATGAAAACGCTCTTAATACTGATGTCAGGCTCGTTAAGGAGGTGATGTAATCCGGCTGGGCTGTCTGTAGGATGACACAAAAACTGCTGGGCGGATTTTGATGAAATTTTCACCACAGGCAGCCCTTGGACCAAGGATGAACCCATTAAATTTTGGTGATGATCTGAGAGTGCATACCTCCACCAAGGACCTTGTTTGTATCTGTGCAGCAGGATTACACAAAAACTCCTGGATGGATTTGCATGAAATTTTCACCAGAGGTGGTTCTTGGGCTAGAGACGAACCCATTACATTTTAGAGGTGCTCCATGAGGGGTGGAAGGAGATTTGGCAGAGGTATGCGCTCTCTGAGTGCTTTTCTACTTTGTACCTGTAATCCTGCTGTTTTATCTTAGTTGTAAGCCTCAGATATTTTGTGGCTCCATGCAAACTTTTTTGGGACAGAAATCACTCAAAGTGGCTCTATGTGTCCTAAAGGTTGCTGACTCCTGGCCTGGAGTGACAAATCTAATGCAAGTACCACACATCTTATTTATCTGCATTCTTAATAACCAGTAGTTAGGGGGGGGGGGGGTCAATACAGCATAATATTGTGATACTTTGTGGTGGCAATACGGTATTGATTCAGAGATGCAAGTGTTATGATACTTTATCAAAAATGACTAATAAACGTTGCAAATGCAAACTTGTCTATTTAGGTACCAGAGTAATAAAAATCAGTTGATTTTTCACTCCACTAGATGGTGCTAAATGCTCAGTGTCTGTTTAGGTCAGCACAGCAAAGGAGAGCCTTATGGGATGTAGCCAGGAGTTGACCGGGGCAGAGGTTAGGATGGGAAGAGATCATGTTAACATCGTGTTGTGGGGTCTCCTAGGGCTGTGCGATATGACGATATATATCGGTGACACGATAAAAAACGTCTGCCGTTTCATATAAAGCTGTATTGTTCATATCGGGATTTAAGAGACATACCCGTTTCTACTTGCTGCCACCCTGCCTCTTCCCCGCAGTGCGCCAGTTGCACCACAGCAGTTAACAGCAAGCTAATGTTTTGCCGCTACTTCTGTCCCAGCCAGAGATGTTGGACTTTTTCCCACCATGCTGCGTCAGAGGGGACAGTCCTCTAACCTCATTTTAATTGGAGGTAAGTCACGTCAACACCATCTCTCTCTAATTATGACATGGCAAATGCTAAATGGCGATGCTAACTTGTCACTAACAGGAAGCATTACATTGTATCAGACCATCGTTCTGGTTTAAATTACTGCCGAGTTTCTTGATTTTGTCTGAAAAAATATTACTAAAGCTGTAAAAGTACGTGACAACGGCCACATACACACTAAATTAAAACGTGTCAGAGGAACCAACTGGCTCTTTATGCAACTTGATTTCTAATCATTTTTAATTAGTCCAGTAGTTATAATAAAGTTGAAGTCATCTCAAATGCACATTAAAAACTATTTTATAACAACACTGCAAAATTAAGAGGGAAAAAGTGTATAAAATTAATGATAGATGAATTTGTACAATTGATTTTTTTCAGTATGTAAAATGTAGAAAAATAGATGATCCTTTTTATTGGGTATCATATAAAACTATAGAATTTACAGAAATTGTATATCGTCATATATATCATTATCGTCAAGATTACTTATATCGTGATATGAAATTTTTGGTCATATCACACAGCCCTAGGGCCTCTTACTAAATAGATTTTTAAAAAGAACAAAGGAGCCCTATTCTGGCTTTTACTTTAACAACACCTGAAGCCTCCCTGTGTCTCACCTCTGCCCCGTGTCCCAACAGCAGCTCCAGGCACCTCAGGTGTCCCAGGGCAGCCGCCGTGCGCAGCGGCGTTACGGGGACCCCCCATCCACTTCGGGCGTTGATGGACTTTCTGTAGTTCTCCTGGGACAGAAGCTCAGAGAGCAGAGCCGCATTGTCGCTGCTCACGGCGTTGTTCAAGGCCTGGCACTGCTCGCCATCCACGTCCTCCTCTCTGGGCTGCAGCAGGGAGAAGATCTTGGAAATGTCCATCAGGCTCATGTTGGCCACTTGGTCCAGAACCATAATGAGAATCCAGGCAAGCTCAGGTCAAAACTCTTCCATCTGCAGTGAGAGAGAAAGATGACAACACAGTGACATACATGACAGAGGGTCTGTCTTCTGCTGGAAGAATAATAATGATAAAGCCTTTTACCACAACTGTACAGCAACGCTCAAACAGAGGAAGAAAGGTTGTGTCAACAGCACTGAAATGACTGAGCAGAAACCCGACGCCCACCTCAACCTGCTGCTGCTAATTCCAAAAATATTTGAGAAGAATTAAAACCCTTTCAGAGGTCACGTGGAGAAAAGAAACAAAAGTCTTCCAAGGAGTGTGCGATGCCTCCACAGCAACTATGTGTTGAGAAAAGTGTTGTGTGTGTGTGTGTGTGTGTGTGTGTGTGTGTGTGTGTGTGTGTGTGTGTGTGACAAAGGGGCCGGGGCTCCTTGCTGGGGGGGCTAATTTTAGGCCACATATGGGCCAGGCTGAACTTCCATTCTTGGAGAGCTGCGACTCAGGTTTATAATTAGAAAGGTGATAGAGCTGTGACACCCACTGATCAGAACATACTTGGGCACTGCTGAGTGTCTGTTATGGATCAGCATGTGGTACATTTAGGTTTGCAGGTATTAAAGGACAAAACTGCATTTCTACTTTTTTTTTTAAATGTTCATGAAGTCAGTGTGTGTGCATTGTTTGTGTCCTGTTATCACCCTGATTCACAGAAAAGGCAGCCATCTCAGTGTCAGCTGCCTGACTGTCAGAAGCGCTAGAAAAAGCCAGTCAGCTGCCAGACCCTCCCGTGTCTTCAGACTGGCCCATGTTTCGACGGGAGACCGAGACACCCTGCTCTCTTACAGCAGATGGCGCACACAGACCAGATTTTTTGGCATTCTACAAAAAATTTTTTTTAAAATTCTTTTTTCAGAACTTAAAAAATGTAATTAAATGTAGACATGGAAGTTTGCAGTTAATACACGCCTCCTAAATCATCTTCAAACAGCAGTGGCAGAGTAGAGGAGCAATCTGCAGAAGCAATAAAATGCAACAGGCCTTCTGACCACGTGTGTCAATGTTTTCCATGATCGTTTTGAAGCTTTTTATCAGTGAGCGATCAGAGGCAGAGCAAAAGAGGAAGATGAAGAAAAACAAAGTAAACACTTGCAATTAAATCACTGGAACCCAAGGAGACCAACGGCGCTCATGAGAATATTGTGTTCTTCTGAAACAAGCACATTTTTTTTTTCTTGATGTGCTCTAAGACTCATGAAACTCTGCACTTGTCAGCAGTGCAGAGAAGTTTTATACTGTATTGATTTCTCCCTTAAAGTGACACTGGTGATTTGGTTCTTGATAACATGTTGGCAACATGCTTTTCTTAATGACTTACAAGACGTATCAAGAGCAAAATCAGTCCTAAGTGTCATGTCTGTGTTTTTCTGCTGTGAAAGTTCTGTTCCCCTTCCCTGTCTGAAAAGGCAAGTCTAGACAGACCGTTCTAATGACATCACTAGAACGGGGGTACCAATCAAGACTAAAGTGCAAGTTCTGCACCCATGTCAACGAAACGCAGCAGCAATGTGCATTCCTATTGTGTTGCCCGACGTGCTTCTCTCCAGAGAAGGAGAGGTGCACGTCAGTGACACAGGCCGTAAGAGCTGTGATTGGTCCATTTTTTCTCCTCCTTCACATTTCCTGGTTCTTGCCGCTGCTCTGCTCTACCTGTTTATGGAGACACAATTTCCAAAGCAAGTCGGCTAAACAACGTTCCAAATTCAAAAGAAAATTGAGGAAGTGAGCACATACAGAACATTTTGTGGCTCGTCATAACCCCAGTAATTACACAGATTGTCAAATAACAGCAGCGGCGGTGGTCGCACGTACCATTTTCTCTGACTTTTTCTCTGTGCAACGATCATATGAAAAGGTGCTTTTTCTTAACATTTATTAGCTCCAACTCCATCACAGTGTGCTCTTGTCCGTCACTATTTCATAAACAAAAAGCACAAGAGGAACACAGATCACATTACTCATTGGCTGAAACCTGTTTTGGCAATTAAATGGAACAATGCATTTCACCCAACACACAAGAAAAAATTGCCGATCACTGTGTCGGCAAACGACGTCGGTGATGGCGTTGACGTGATGCGGGTGCATAAATCCAGCTTAAGCCCTGTGTATGGCCTCAGAGGTAGAGGGTGGAACTGAGGAGCCAGCCTACACACAGAAAAATAAAGGTACAATTTTGGTACAGAAATGAGCCTTAAGGTGGTAACTATGGACCTGTTTGGATTTAAAGGTACAGTTCTCGTACCTTTTAGGGTGCTGCTGGAGTGACAAGTGTTTGTACCTTTTTAGGTCCATTTCTGTACTTTGATTTCTTAGTGTGTATAGGGTTGCCAGCCATCCCATTTATTAGGCTAAATATGTTTGTTCAAAGCGGGATGTGCGTTGTCCTGTATACGTAACTTATAAACGACCACTGTGGAACAAATCCGGCTAGTCAGATTTGGTTCGCTAATGAAACACAAGTCTATTTTTGACTGACGCCGGATACAATCCGCAAGGAAATCCCGCAGTATCTTGCAGTATTTAATAGCCATTTGATCATTAACCCTTTAACACTGTTGATTGCATGAACGGATAGCGCCACCACTGTGACAGGCGCAGTGCTGCGCCTGTCATATGAAGTTATGTGACGTGCCAAACACTCCTCAGTTGTACTAAGAATTCCACCTCACAAGGTGGCAGACATGTATAACTTACTGCTCTTGCCTTGGAAGAATTATGGCGGACATAGAAGCATCCTTATTTACACCAGAGAGGAAGAAATTTTTAGACAAACACAAATGGACGTTACTGATTACTGTGGACGTACTCGGTCGTGGACTGAGGAGCATATGCTCCCAAATTTGCCAACTATGATTCAAAAAAAGAGATTATTTTGCTTATGAAGGAAAATGTTTACATTTTGTTATAACAGAGGGTGTGCGAAGCTGGTTGATTTTCACCTACTGTTGCCCCCAGTGCCACGTGACTGGGGAAAACAATCGCTTCAGTTCCATGTCGACGTATAACATAAATAGCAGCAGAATAAAAGCGAAATTGAAGTGGGATAATCGTATCGGTTTCTGGATGTGGGAGAGAAAGCAAAAATGCCCAACAGAAGAGAAAATAACGACCAAGATGCTGCAAAAAGGGCAAAGTGAGCCACCTTCGCCAGCGGTAAGTGACAAATGTCTGTGTTTGGCTATTGTTTTGTTTACATTGTACTGCATTGTACTGATTTTCTGGTTCATATACTTTGAAGATAAGATAACAAAATACCCAAAACAAGAAACAGTGACAAAAAGCAGAACCATTCTTTGCGTAAATATGTCCAAAGTTCACTTTTGACTGAAAGTTACATAATTCGATATGGCTGCCACGGCATTATGCAAATTAGATGCGTAAATTTACTCCTATCTCCAACTTTGGATCATATTCTACATCTTTCTAATTGACAGTAAGCCATTATCTCTTACCACTTTCAAGTTATAGCTTTGGAAATCTCTGACATCTGAACTGAATATTTTCTTGAAAAAACCTTCACCACTAGGGGCTGACAGCACAACGGAGTGCCGTCCACAGTCACTGGGTTAAAAACGATTTGAGGATCATCCGTAATTTTCTGAAGTCTACTCCTCCACCACTGTGTCAGAGAAGGTAAAAACTTGACTTAACATACAAACACTTCATACAATTAAAATTAATGGGCTAGTTACGTTTTATTTAAAGCCCAAAAATCCAGATGGGGAGCCACTACTTCACACTTCCTTGTTGTCATCACGTGATCGCGATCGGTTCATCACAACCACTCGAGTCTTTCTCAAGATCTCACGTTATTTTGTATACTTCTTGCATGATCGTGTATTTCAAACTCTGTTCTCATCCATGTCAGTGCAAAACACAAATGGAGCTGGACGCAAGACGCAAGAGTCCATCCGTACTGCATCTGGAGTCAGTGTAAATCCTGGGTAAGTGTGTAGCCTTCAGAGCCAGTTAACCTTTTTGGACAGCTGCTTTGAAAACTTGACCAATATTAAGATGGATTCTACCATTAAACTGCTTTTGAGGACCAACACAGTTCCAGCCATTGATTCTGAGGTCGTGATGTGTACAAGTGGGCATGTTGTTCAACCAGCAAGTCTGTTTTTCCCACAAGATTTATTATTAGTTTGTGTAACATAGCACAAGCTATCATTATCCCCTTAATTAATAAGATGACAGGGTGACACACTGCCTACTAACGGTATGATTTTACACACAGTAAATGTCAGAGCCTTGTGTCAGTTAGCTAATGTGCTACTGAGAAAATGATCCACAAATATCCAGATAAGGCTGGATATATTTAGATGCTACACATGTTGATTTGTTTGTTCAAATTTTTTTAGAGAGATGACAAACGCTGCTGCACATTAAAGATAGGAGGAGAAAAGAGATGTAATCAGACGGTTTCGCCCCGACGCAGCACAACAAAGTGAAATACGTTGAAATTACACAGAAATTATGAAACACAGAATGGATGTAGAGTGAAGTGTTGTTTAGTAACTGCACAGAAGACCGGAGCTATGTGAGCAGCACCCAGCAGGGCACTCTGTGCCTAGCCGGGTGACCGAACGTGTCTGCTCTCCCGAGCTGCCAGCCTTGCCTCTCCACGGTGTTCCGTTCCACCCCATGCTTTTGAGTGGCTCTCTGGGCTCACATCCTAGCAAAGGACAGTGGTAGTACCTAGTGTTATGCGCCATACTGTTTTGCTGTAATGTTTGTGTTCTCCACATATACTGAGTAGTCGTTTAGACCCTCTGCAATCACGGCAGTATTATCATTTTTTTAAGCATTAGATCTTCAATACTATAATTTTCTGGTTAAATTTGCCAGCTTGCAGACTTGTGTGTGACCATTTCTGTCTTGTCCTCAAGGAGAGGATGGGCCATCAGCTTTGTGGGTGGGCCTAATTAAAATATCCATAGATCCCAGGTAGTGCTGGGTGATAAACCGAATATAATTATATACCATTATTCTGATTTGTTGCAAATTTACACTGTGAGTGGGGTTGCCTGACTGGTTCAATAAAATTTGCTAAACTTTTGCTAAGTTTTAACCCCCTCCCCAATACAGTTTTTAAAAAATGCCAAACACAGGTCTATTTCTGTTATCATGCTGGTGTCATTTTATGCAAAGGCTTTACATTTACATTTATACAATGGTTTGGAGATCTCAAGATATTGCGATATATATCATGTATATCACGATAAAACCCTAACTATCGTGATACATGCTAAAATTCATATCGCCCTAATCCCAGCGTTTGAGAGCAGAGAAGAAAGGACAAGATGTTCACAAGAAACTGTAAGGCCATGAAAGTGTTTTTGTGGGGAAAAAGATACCATTTTAGTCAATATAGATTTGTTTTTAAGGGGATTTACAGCAGGGAAAATGAGTATTGGGCACATCAACGTTTTTCTCATTAAACATATTTCTGATGGAGCCATTGCCCTGAGATTTTCACCAGATATCAGTAACAACCCAAGTAATCCATACATACAAAGAAATCAAGGTAACTGTGTTCACAAAACAAGTTATATTTAATAAAGGGGAATGACACAAGGAATGAGTATTGAACACATTTGGTGAAATTCATTTAATATTTAGTAGAAAAGCCTTTGTTGGTGATATCAGCTTCCAGACGCCTCCTGCGTGGAGAAACTAGGCACAGGCATTGCTCAGGAGTGATTTTAGCCCATTATTCCACACAGACTGTCTACAAATCTTGAAGGTGAATTGTAATCGCTCTTGTTTTGTTTTTCTTTTGAATTCTTGGATGGAATATGGGTGGGCAATATAAGCTGCGGCTTCAGCCATCACCCATTTCGGATAACTTATGTTGAACTGTATAATCAGAGGAGTTATTGTCTAATTTGACCTTGTTGGATTTTCTTTCCCCCTTTGTTATATTATTCAGTTTCTTTTAATCTGTACTTTTAATCTATCCGAAATAAAGATTCATTCATTCAGGTTCCATGGGTGTCTTCTGAACTCTGATCTTCAGTTCGTTCCATAGATTTTCAATTGGATTCAGGTTAGGTGGTTGACTCGGCCATTCTAGCAGCTTTATTTTCCTTCTCTGGAACCAGTTGAGAGTTTCTTTGGCTGTGTGTTTGGGATCATTGTCTTGCTGAAATGTCCACCCTCGTTTCATCTTCAGCATCTTGGCAGATGGCAACTGGTTCTTATCAAGAATGTCTCTGTACATTTGCCCATTCATCTTCCCTTCAATTATAGGAAGTCTGCCTGTACCATGTGCTGAAACACCCCGACACCATGATGCTCCCACTTCCAAACTTCACTGTTGGTATGGCGTTTTGGGGCTGATGTGCAGTGCCATTTCTCCTCCAAACATGCTGTGAGTTGTGGCATCCAAAAAGTTTAATTTTGGTCTCATCTAACCAGACAGGAGTCTCCCAGTATTTTACTGACTTGCCCAAATGTTGTGCAGCAAACTTTAAACAAGCTTCAACATGCTTTTTCTTCAGCAATGGAGTCTTGCGAGGTGAGTGGGCATAGAACTCGTGTTGGTTGAGTGCATTACTTATTGTTTTCTTTGAAACAGCAGTACCTGCTAACTCCAGGTCTTTCTGGAGCTGTCCACGAGTAGCCTTTGGCTCTTGGATAACTCTTATGATAATTCTTTTGACTCCTCTGTCAGAAATCTTGCAAGGAGCTCCTGGTTGTGGCCGGTTTATGGTAAAATGATTTTGTGTGTGTGTACTTTATTGATCCCCAGAGGGGAAATTCAGGGCATCCACCTGGATGGATGAAGCAGCCACAGTATGGCACTATCCCTTCACCATTCACACACACATTCACACCTAGGGCCACTTTAGAGTCTCCAATTAACCTAACCTGCATACTTTTGGCCTGTGGGAGGAAACCGGAGAAATCCCGGAGTAAACCCATGCAGACACAGGGAGAACATGCAAACTCCACACAGATGTTCTTTCCACTTCCGAATGATGGCTCCAACAGTGCTCACTGGAACATTCAGCAGTTTAGAACTGCACCTGTAACTAATGCCATCATTATGTTTTGCAACAATAAGGTTACAAAGGTCTATACAGAGCTCTTTGCTTCTACCCATCATGAGTTCTTTGTGGTGTGACGATCTGATATTCACAGACCTTTTTAAAGGCTATCAATCAGGACTTAGCCAGCTGAAATTTATTTGCACTGATGGGGGAAGTGATGGCTTCCTAAATTCTGATGGATTTCAATTGGTTTCTTGACTTTCTATGCCTTTTTGCACTTCTTTTCTTCATGTGTTCAACACTTGTTTCCTGTGTCATTCCAGCCATCCATCTTCTGCTTAATCCTTTTCAGGTCACGGGGGGGCTGGAGCCTATCCCAGCATCTTTGGGCGAGAGGCAGGGTCCACCCTGGACAGATCGCCAGTCCATCGCAGCTGTCATTCCACTTTATTAAATATAACTTATTTTGTGAACACAGTTGCTTTGATTTCTTTGTATGTATGGATTACTTGGGTTGTTACTGATATCTGATGAAAATCTCGGGTCAATGGCTCCATCAGAAATATGTTTAATGAGAAAAATGTTGATGTGTTCAATACTTATTTTCCCCGCTGTAGATCCACTGGAGTGAGTATGTAGGTACACTAATTCTGACGGAATAGCTGTTGATCTCAAATTACCATATAATTTTGTCCTGTTTTTTTTTTTTTACAGTTTATAGGCCTTCTCATTATAACTTCTCCAAGACATTTATCCAAGTTAAGATGTTTGTCTTGCTAAATTGTGAAGCTTTTCAGCTTTGAAGAAAAGGTGTGCCCATGTTGTCAAAGTGACTACTGATGTTTCACCGTGGCATTTTAAGTTGTTGTAAATCAGTCATGGAGACTAATATGCACCAAACTTCAAAAGATAACAGTCCATCCTGAACCACTGGTTATGCTAACATTAAGAAATACACAGCGCCACCTGTTGGGATCACTAAATGACATTTCATATTTTCATGCATGTATGCACCAGTACTTGCACTTGACAGGAAATCATGTTCTGAGCTCCTGTCAAGTGACAGCTTACCTGCAAGAGAGCCACTGAAAGCTGCATGTCTGAGGCTTGAAGCGTGAGGCGTGAGTCATCCATCGTCCAGCTGCGTCCAGTTTCAGATTGTTTTATCTTGGGACCTCTGTGCATATCCTACATTTGCTGTTATGACATATGGGACCCTTTAAAAATCAACTAAACTGGCAGTTAAAATTAAGATATTTACTATATGAAAAGTATGCATTAGTCAGTACAGTTTAAAGTAAATAGTATAGCGGGGATGCTTTGGAACAGAATTCTTGGCAGTTACAGGTTACTGTATTTACCCAGCACTGAGTGGCAAATACATGTGGCAACTAGTTTGTATGCAGCAAAACATAAAAATCATACAAAATGTGTAAGCACAATGAAACATAAAATGCCTTTTTTAACTTTAGATGTTAATACCATACTGTACTTGTCTGTAGCAGTCCCTCCAGGATTTCGTGATGTTGCGATTGCGTCAATTCATGCGAAGTCTGCCAATCAACGCAACTATTGTGCGACCTTGCAACTTTATCCAATCACCGCAACTTTCCCTCAATTTTGGTCAATCCTCGTCAACTTCCGCCAATTTCACCAATCAAATTTCAGCTGAGTGGCGCTGAAACACTCAGTCTAACCAATCAAATGCATCGCTACATTGCGTTCACTTCCATGTTTACAGTAAGTATTAACAGAACGCTTCAACAAAAAAACAGTGTGTGATTAAAAAAAACCCCACTCACCTGCAAGGTTTCCAACACCGTCCCTTCCTTCGTCTCCCCCAGCCTGCCAGTGGACGTCTCCATCCTGACCGCGTGCACGAAGTGCTGGGTTTGTGTTGAAAAACGTCCACCTGCCCCAAAAGCACCCCGTTGCGGGCGTGCACGTGACAAGAGACTCCATAAAATCACAAACAAACGAGCAAGTCTAACACTACAGCTTTGATCATTTCATACATCTTTAGAGGTAAAATCATTACTACATCTTGTCAATGAGCTTTAAAGCTGTGAATCTCTGGTCTGGACAAGGACACACACCCCTCACTCCCCCCGTAAATGAAAGATGTGTGTCTGATGAGACACGTGTGTGTGTGTGTGTGTGTGTCAAGACGTGCAGCAGATAGACAGACAGGTATAGGCATAGGAATATTGTCTGTATTTTTTTTCCGGAAAAACACAGACTCCAATAAACAATATAGACTAACAGAATAAATTATTTATTTTTTCTTTTCTGCTCAGTACCGAGTGGTTGGGGACCGTAGGGAGTTTTCAACTGAAGGTGCTGCCAATAATTTCCAAATCTCTACTCTTTAACATGCATTCAGTGCAATTTAGCTGTTGTAATGGATATTGTGTTAAAGTCTGTATTGGCTGTTGCACAAAAGAGTTTTTTCTGTATAACAGAAGTTTTTGCTTAATTTACATATCACTGTAACAGGAAATGTTTGGCAATCCTGTGCATTTCTTGTATTGTTATATAGAATATCACTGCAGTAAACTGGAAAAAAACATCTGCTTTAAAATCTGTAATTCTTTCCACAACTTTTAGTGCAAAAAAACCTCTCCAAACACTGCAACTTTTATTGCAACTTTAAAAAAAAAAAAAAAAAAGCTCCCGTGAATTCAGGCTTTTTGGGCCGCAATAATCATAAAAACATCCTGCGAAATCCTGGAGGGACTGGTCTGTAGTGATGTGTGGATAAGAGCACACATAAGTGAAGAACTGGTTTTGATCCTTTAAATATCTAGTTATCTATTTTTTGTCAATTAATACAAGCTGGAATGATAAGATTAGCTCTCCGCAATGCAAACAGGCACTCTGAGTACTGCTGTGACAGTACTGTGTGTTTTTTGTTTTACTGCACACACCCTAATGCTGCCACTCGTTTTTGCCACTCAGTGTTTTGTAACTGCCATGAGTTCTGTTCTATGACATCATGTGCATGCCCCCTATATGCTTGACATTCTCTTGTCAAGGAATCTGCAAACTGTGGTTGCTTTTTTGCTCATAACTGACTCTCAGTGGCATTGAGAAAAAAAATGGGGAAGAAAAAAATTACAAATTTATGGGCAACCATAGTATTGTAACGTCGGGGCTGTGATAAGGGGCGGGGGATGCTCCCGGCAGCTTTGCGCTGCAGGGTATTCAAAGACTGTTATGATTCTTGTATTCTGAGCGTTATTGTTGTAGCGTTATAATGGTGTTATGAGTCTGGTTGTGATAGTGTTGTTTTCCCTGTGTGTGAGAGATGACGTGTCTGTATCACCCTGAGTGAAGTGAGTGTGTGTGGATGACCTCCCCTCTGTCTGTGTAATTTGTCAGTGAAGAAATAAGTGCCTGTTACGTGCCAAATCCTCTCTCATCATTTTGTGAACCCCTGAAACGTCACACTGGTGTCAGGAGTGAGATATCTGAGATGGAAGCAAGGATCAAGGCAGAGATTCGACAGTTCGAACAGCTCATCGCCCAGATGGAGATGGATAGCAGAGCAGGCATGCCAGTCCCCAGAGCTGCTCGCCCCAAAGAAAGGGGAAGCGGGCCAGATGGAGCAAGCGCATCCCGTGTCCTGCCTTTTTCAAGGCAGGATGGGGAGTGCCAGCAGGGAAACTACGGGCCAGCAATCCCACTGCAGCCGAGGGCAGTGATCAGCACAGAGGCAACCGTCCCAACACCAGTACCACCGACCCGCCAACCGGCCAAGCTTCCCCGCTTTGGTGATGAAACTTCATTGGATGACAACCTTATCCAGGTTGAATTGGCCACCACGCTCAACAGCTGGACACCCGAAGAGACAGCTGTGTAGGTCACACTGGCTGTGGAGGGCAGAGCTCTCTGCATCCTGTCCGATCTCTGGCCTGAGGAACGTCACAGCTGGCCAGCGCTACAGGGAGCACTTAAGAGGCAGTTCGGGAGGGTGACCCATGCTGACCATGCCAGGGACAGCGGGTCAGCTACCGACGATGCAACCGAGAGAGCCTGGGGGCTTATACAGCAGATGTCCAGCTGCTGACAGTGCAGCTACCCAGACTTCGAGCTGGAGGCGGTGAAGAAGCTCGCCCGGCAGAGTTTCATCCAAGGGCTCCGCCTGGCCTGGATCCGAGAACACATCCAGATTCATGCCGTGAGCAGCTGGGAAACGGCCGTGGCAGAGGCGGAGTGGGTGGAGCCGATGCTGGATTGGGTGGCTAACGTTTCATCACCAAGGCAGAGAGCTTTCCAGGCCATGGCTGAGAGCAAGGATGAGGAGGAGCTGCTCCAGACCACAGCGGCACGGCTGGCGAGAGTACGACGGTGGCTCAAGGAGGGATGCTTTCGCTGCAGGGAGCCAGACCATGTCGCACGCCACTCCCCGCACCTACCCCGTGACAACCAGCCTCCTCACCAGCTTTAAACAAGAGCAAGGTAGCACAGACGTTGATCTGCCACCATCACAGACATTTTCCCCAACGAAGTCTCACCACGTCTGGGCCAACTTGGACACTCATCAGGGCTATACCTGTAGTGCAGCCTGGACAGCACTCCAATCTGGGCCCTGATCGACAGCGGTTCCATCATCTCCCTGGTCTGACCCGGGGCGCTATCCGGGACAGATGAACTCAGACCGCAGGGGTGGGAACCCACCAGGTGCTGCATCACCACAGCCACCAGTGAGTGTGCCAAGTTGGGAGAGCAATGAGTCCTTGTCATGGGAGTGGCCAGTCAGAACACAAGCCACCTGTTCTGGCTGGCTGACATTCAAGACCCCTGCATCATCGGACTGGATCTGCTGGCAGCATGGGGCGCTAAGATTGACACCGCCAGCTTTTCTTTCTTGCTGGGGGCTAAGACCATCACGCTCTGTGGCAAAAGCCAGACGGGGAACCAGGGGACCTACGGGATCCAGGGGCCATCAGCGTAGGCCGAGCTGAGGGGATCGCCGCCAGAGCCGACCGCTGCAGCACCACCAGTGCAAGCAAAGAGATTGTCATTGCCGCTAGAGACAGCAGCAAGGGGGCCACCAGCAGAATGAGTCACCATGTCATCAGAAACCCAGCAGGCAGTCAAGGAGCTGTACCAGTGGAGCTGCAGAGGGTTAGAGCTGGGGCAGAGATGCCAGCTGTGGGAGCTGCTGGACTGCAACATCGATGTCTTCACCACCAGGGATGAAGAGTGCACCTGAACCAGCCTGGTGCATGCACCAGATAGACACAGGTGAGACCAGGCCAATCTGGCTCCGCCCCCACCAGCTGCCTTTTTCAAGGCAGGCGACAGCAGTGCAAAAGATTCAGGAGATGCTGGAGGTCGATGTCATTGAATCCTCCAGCAGCCCCTGGGCGATGCCAGTGGTTCTGGTCAAGAAGAAGGACTGTTCATGGCAGTTCTGTGTGGACTATTGGTGCCTAAATGACATCACCCATAAGGACTCCTACCCTCTGACCCGCATTGACAACATGCTGGATTGCATCGCCGGCTCCAGCTGGTTCAGTTTGCTCAACCTCTGCAGTGGCTACTGGCAGGTAGAGCTGTCACCAGAGGACTGCTAGAAAACAGCTTTCTCCATCGGACAGGGACTGTGGCAGTTCAAGGTGATGCCGTTTGGACTTTGCAGTGCCCCGGCCACTTTTGAACGGCTGATGGAGCGGGTGCTGGCCCACATCCCCCGGAGCCGTAGCATTGTTTATCTCAACGACCTGCTGGTTCACGCAGCTGATTTTGGTGACATCCTGTCCAACCTCCGGGAGGTGTTGGACGCCGTCCACTGGGCCGGGCTGTAGCTCCACCTTTGGAAATGCCACCTGTTTCGGCAAGAAACCACCTTTCTGGGCCACGCTGTCAGCGCTGTGGGAGTCGCCACCGATCCAGAGAAGGTGGCAGTGGTGAGAAACTGTCCGGTCCCCCAGGACATAGGAGAACTGCGGAGCTTCCTTGGACTGGACTCCTATCATAGGAGGTTTGTGAAGGATTTCATCACCATCGCCAGCCCGCTGCGTCAGCTGACACAGAAGGGCCGCACATTCAAGTGGAGCGAGGACTGTGCTGCTGTGTTTTCCCAGCTCCGCTTGGCGCTCATCGGAGTCCCCATGTATCCCGACCTGAACCGCCCCTTCATCATGGACACAGTTGCTTGCAACCAGGGCATCAAGGCAGTGCTATCCCAGGAGGGAGAACACTGAGAGCAGGCAGTTGCTTTTTTCAGCTGTACTCTCAGCAGAGCCGAACGGAATTATTGCATTACCCACCAAGAGCTGCTGGCAGTCATCCAAGGGCCATGCTTCCCTGACCTGGCTACTGTACTGTAAAAAGCCAGATGGACAGTTGGTGAGTTGGCTGGAGGCACTGCAGGATTATGATTTTCAGATGTGTGTGCATCGAGCAGGCCGCCTTCATGCCAACACTGACGCGCTGTCCCGGCGCCCCTGTGCTGTGGAGGCCTGTCGGCACTGCCAGTGGGCAGAAGATCGTGACCCAGCAGTCTCACAGGCTGCTGCTGTCCAGACTGCTGCAGCCTAGGATAGCGCACCAGCTCACAGCTCGTCCTCAGATCATCAGCCAGCTCTCTCCAGCAATGACTTCACAAAGGCTCTCGTCATGCAGCAACTTCAGATCAAGCAGGATGGGGAGCCTGTCGTCTCCCAGGTCCAGCAGTGGCTGGGCATGGACTAATGGCCTGCCTGGGAGGCTGTATCTGTGCTGGACCCAGAAATCAAAGCCCTACATTCCCAGTGGTCCAACCTCTGCTGTTGTGAGGGTGTCGTCTACCAGTGGTGGCAGTCTCAAGCTGGGCAGTGTCATGTCTGGCAGCTGCTGGTCCCCCGACGGCTTCACCCCAAGGTGCTCCAGTTGGTCCATGAGTTGGTGGGGTAGGCCACTTCGGGGTGACAAAGACCCTGCAGCATCTTTGGGCCCAGTTCTACTGGCCGGGGTGTCATCAGGATGTGGAGCTCCATGTTCACCACTGACACCTGCATGGCTCAGAAAGGGCCAACTCAACAATCCCAAGCTCCCTTGCAGCAGTACCAGGTAGGGGTACCCATGGAGCATGTGGGAGTGGACATTCTGGGCCCTTTTCCGACCATGGATCAGGGGAACCGTTACATTCTGGCCACAATGGATTACTTCACCAAGTGGCCAGAGGTGTATGTGGTCCCTGATCAGAGCACCACCACCAAAGCATCAAAGCTGGTGGATGAGCTGTTTTGTCTGTTCGGCACAACGAAGGAGCTGCACAGCGACCAGGGACAGAATTTTGAAGCAGAGGTCTTCGGGGAGGTCTGCAGGCGGCTAGGCATCTGAAAGACCTGGACCACCCACTGCAGTCACAAAGCGAAGGCCTGGTCGAACGCTTTAACCGAACCCTGACCACCCAGCTCGCTATCCCTAGTGGACCAGCGACAGCGAGATTGGGATCTGCACCTGCCCCTAGCCCTGTGGGCATACTGGGCAGCAGTTCAGGAATCCACCTGGTGCACCCCTGCAGTGCTGATGCTTGGACGCGAGCTGTGCACCCTGGTGGTTTGGTCCTCCCTTGGAGTGGAAGGTGGAGGGCAAACTGGGACTGGATTATTTCTTTTGCTTGAGAGAACATCTTCACACGGTACATGAACTGGCTTGGGAAGCCCTGGTAGTGGCCGAGAGTCGACAGAAGCGACCGTACAACGCCCGCTGCCAGGAGAGAGACTTTGCACCCAGGGATCAAGTCTGGGTTTTCTGCCGAGAGCAGAAAAAGGGACTGTCACCAAAGCTGGCGAGCCACTGGTCGGGACCGTGCATGGTCCTACAGAGACTGTCAGATGTAGCGTACAGGGTGAGGCTGCAGAAGAGGAACCAGGTGGTGGTGCTTCACCGTGACTGCCTTGCCCCGTACCAGCCAGCTGCCCCATGGGTGGCTGAACCAGAGGCCCCATCCCGACCAGACACCCCAGCCGAGGCTCAGATGGACACTAATGGGCCAGTGTGTGTTAGCCACCAACAACGGCGGGCACCCCGACGGGTTCATGTTGGACTTTTGAGTTGGACTTATTGTTCTGGGGACAAAAACTAGTCGGGGCGGGGCGGGGGGGGGCAGTGTAACATCGAGGCTGTGATACGGTGTGGGGGATTCTTGTGTTCTTCTGAGCATTATTGTTGTAACATTATAATTGCGTTATGAGTCTGGTTGTGATAGTGCTGTTTTCCCTGCATGTGAGAGATGATGTGTCTGTGTCACTCTGAGTGAAATGAGTGTGTGTGGATGACCTCCCCTCTGTCTGCGTAATTCATCAGTGAAGAAATAAATGCCTGTTATGTGCCTCTCATATCATTGTGTGAACCCTTGAAACGTCACTATATTTTATGAAAAAATTACATAGTGTGACCCTGTTTAGATCTATTTCCATCTGTCTTCTACGGCTTATCCATGGGTCCGGGTCACAGAGGCCGTAGTCCAAACAGAATAGCCCGGACTGCCGCCTGGTTCACATGGCACCATGGCCCGTCCTGCAGGTGGTGAGCACTGGAGGGTGGACCCATGTGGCTCCTGGGGGTACACTGGGTCCTTGTTGTAACCGTTTTCATGGTGATCCACTGGACCGCTCTTAGTCAGGGCCTTCATACAGGTCCAGTTGATTTTGGGAGACCCTACCAGATAAGTTGGCCCCTGACAACATAGCTCCTGGGATCATTAACAACTCCACCACAATAAGGTGGCGATCCATGGAGGGAAGAGCCCAACTCTTGGGAAGAGCAACTCAATGGGCCCAAGAGCCCATTGAGTTGCTAGCTGTTAGCATGAGGCCTACATATCTCCCGAGAGAACACTCACACGTGATCTGCATTGTTGTTTATGCAAATCCGACGGCGAACGCTGGGACAGCACGTGACGTCATCCATTCAGTAACCAGCAGGCTGCAGACAGAACACCCAGATGCTCTTCTCCTCATCTCAGGCGATTTCAACCATGTTTCACTGTCTCCCATTCTACCCACGTTCACCCAGTATGTCACATGCCACACTAGAGACAATAAAACACTGGATTTATTCTACGCAAACACTAAGGAGGCGTACACCTCATCACAACTCCCCCCACTCGGGAGATCGGATCACAACTTGGTTCATCTCCGGCCGGTGTACAAACCCCTAGTGCACAGACAACCTCCGGCCATGCACACTGTGGAGTTATGGTCTGAGGAGACAATGGACACCCTAAAGGGCTGTTTTGAAGCCACCGCCTGGAAGCAGCTCTGCGATCCACATGGTGAGGACATCGATGGCCTCATTCACACCTTCACGGGCTACCTCAGCTTCTGTGTGGACAAATCCGTTCCCACCAAGACCATACGGCGTCACTCAAACAACAAACCCTGGATCAACCCTGAGATAAAAACACTTCTGAGAGAGAAGAAGAGGATCTTCAGGTCAGGGAACAGGGAGATGCTGAAGTCCATACAGAGGGAGCTGAGGAGAAAGATCAGAGAAGGCAAGGACAGCTTCAGGAAGAAGATGGAGGACAAGCTGCAACAGAGCGACATCAGCGGGGTCTGGAGAAACCTCAAAGCCATCTCGGGGCTCCAGAATACCTCCCCCCAGGCCACAGGGGGCAGGGAGTGGGCGAACAACCTGAATCTGTTTTTCAATAGATTTGACCAACCGCCCTCCCCCCTGACTGCACAACAACCACTGCTGCCTCTAAAGAAATCAAGTCCTGCTGCCCACTCCCCACTCCACCAACACCCCCCCACTCCCAACACACAGCCCCCCATCCTGACCCTGACCAGGACCCAGGTGAGGACGGAGCTGAGGAAGATCAAGGCGAGGAAGGCGCCGGGACCGGACGGCATCAGCGCAAAGCTCCTCAAGTCCTGTGCAGACCAGCTGTGTGGGATTGTGACGTATATCTTCAACATGAGCCTGAAACTGGGGAGGGTACCACAGCTGTGGAAAACATCTTGTGTGGTACCTGTACCAAAAACTTCCCACCCCAAAGACCTGAACAGCTACAGACCGGTGGCCTTGACGTCCCACTTGATGAAGACCCTGGAGAGACTGCTCCTTGCTCACCTCCGCCCCCTGGTGGAACCAGCGATGGATCCACTCCAGTTCGCCTACCAGCATGGCATTGGGGTGGAGGATGCGGTGATCTTCCTCCTTCACCGTTCTCTGTCCCACCTGGAGAAGCCCGGGAATATGGTGAGGATCATGTTCTTTGACTTCTCCAGTGCTTTCAACACCATCCAACCGATGATCCTGAAGGACAAGCTGCTGTGCGCAGGGGTGGACCAGCACCTGTCATCATGGATCCTGGACTACCTCACGAACCGGCCTCAGTTTGTGAGAACCCGGGACTGTGTGTCCGACACGATCATCAGTAGCACGGGGGCCCCCCAGGGAACGGTGCTGGCTCCCTTCCTGTTCACTCTTTATACTGCGGACTTCTCACACAACACAACACACTGCCATCTACAGAAGTTCTCTGATGACTCTGTGATCGTTGGCCTCATCTCCAATGGAGATGAAGCTGAGTACAGAGGGCTTATCCAGGACTTCGTGGACTGGTGCCATCGGAACTGCCTCCAGATCAACGCGAGGAAAACTAAGGAGCTGGTGGTGGACTGCCGCAGGCATGGGCAGCCCCTCACAGTACCAGTAAATATACAGGGAACAGACATCGAGATGGTGACATCCTATAAGTACCTGGGTATTCATCTGAACAATAAACTAGACTGGTCACACAATACTGATGCACTCTACAAGAAGGGACAGCGCAGGCTGTTCCTGCTGAGGAGACTCAGGTCTTTTGGTGTACAAGGGGCGCTGCTGAAGTCATTCTATGACACGGTGGTGGCATCAGCCATCACTTTTGGAGTGGTCTGCTGGGGCAGTGGCATTACTGCAGCCGATAGGAAGAGACTGAACAAACTGATTAAGAAAGCTAGCTCTGTCCTGGGGCAGCGCCTTGATCCGATGGAGGAGATAGGAGAGAGAAGGACGGTGGCTAAACTGTCATCTCTGCTGGAGTCCGAGTTCCACCCTATGCAGGACATACTGAATGCACTGAGGAGCTCATTTAGCAGCAGACTACATCATCCCAGGTGCACAACCGAGAGGTTTCGTAGGTCCTTCCTACCAACGGCTGTCAGACTGTACAACCTAAGCAGGGCTGCTCGCAGAGATAGCAAAAAGACGTAACAAACTAATAGTTTTTTGAATGCAAAAGATGCAATAGACTTACACAATGGTCCCCTCCGGCATACAACTAGGAACATACCGGTCGCTATGGAGGGTGAGAATATGTATGGGCACATAATCATACCATGTAGGATAACTAAGTAGACGGTTATGCTGTTTCATTCCATCTAGCAACAATGCTCTGCACTGTGTGTGTTTATATATTTACATATTTATTCCATCTAGCTACAATGCTCAGCACTGGGTGTGTTTATATATTTATATATCTACATATTATTCCATCTAGCTACATTGCTCCGCACTGTGTGTGTTTATATACTTGCATATTTATTCCACCTAGCTGCAATGCTCCGTACTGTGGGTGTTTATATATTTACATATTTATTCCATCTAGCTACAATGCTCTGCACTGTGTGTTCATATATTCATATATTTATTCCATCCAGCTACAATGCTCTGCACTGTGTGTCTGTCTGTGTGTGTATATATATATATTTTATAGTAATACGTACATATGTATATTAGCTGCTCTTGCTTGCTTGTTTTTTTCTTGCCTTCTGATTGTTGCTCTGAGTGTTGCTATCCCTGTGCTGTTGCAATCCTGGAATTTCCCCGTTGTGGGACTAATAAAGGCTTATCTTATCTTATCTTATCTTATCTTATTTAATTAACCCATTATGTAACCTCACCATTCCTGCCAATGTGAAACGTTCTGCGGGTGAAAAGCTAATTTTAAGAGGCTAAGAAAGAAGATTTTTCATTATTCACCATTACACATTGTTGTCTGTCACAGATAAGACGAAAACATCACATGGCCGGAGTAGAAAAATTAAATATTTCTGTAGCTAAAATGTAATGATTCACTGCATCAAGTTTTTTTTAGGTCCAGTAAAGCAGTTTCAATTCAATTCAACTTTATTTATTTAGCGCCATTTCACAACAGTCATCTCATAGCACTTTCAACTGTAGGGGGAACCCCCACAGTTGCAGAAAGACCCCAGCAATCAGGCGATCCCCTGTGAGCAGCGCTTGGCGACGGTGGAGAGGAAAAACTCCCTTTTAACAGGAAGAAACCTCCAGCAGAACCAGGCTCATGGAGGGGCAGTCATCTGCTGCGACTGGCTGGGGGGTGAGAGGATAGAGAAGATGAAACCTGACCTTGATCTACTGACTTTTTTTTGTTTTTAATTTGTTCACTCAAGTAGGAGCTAGCTCTCAGCTGAATAATTTGGTCAGAAGCCATAGAAAGGATGTAAGTAATTATTAGACTCCATATACTCCAATAATTGTGTAGCAATACCTTGTGGGTTTTTTTCTAAAACTTTGGGGAAAACTGGCCATGAACTAACAGACACATACCTGATTTACAGCTTGAGATTTAAATAACTTACAATTTCAGCCAGTGTAAAATGTCCCACAGGAGGGACATCAGAATGGTAAAAGGATTTTAATTTATTCATTTATTGTTTCTGTGCATGTGGAATGAAAAGCAAAAGATTTTATGGAGAGGTTCAAGACAAACATTTAAGGACCACACTGGAAATAAGATTTAAAGATTTTTGTCAATGCTTCTATATACACAGCAGAATCAAAATGCCGTTTCTCTCTCTCTAGTAGTGTGCTAATGGTATGCTTTCATGTGTTATCCTTGGTATTTGTTATATGTATTTTTTTTATGCATGTACATCGGATTTTTACTAAATAAACTTAAAACCAACATCCTGTATGACTTGATAAGCGAGTGTGCTTACTCTTGCAGTTCCACTGTGGGCCACCAGATGGGGATAGTGGCGCGCTGATGGCAGAAAGTACATCGGTGGTAAACGCGGAAAGAAGGCAACATGCCAGCTGTGTTGAAAGGAAAACTTTGTTCTTAAAGTTGGGTGTTGCATCTCAAATACCAGACTTTGCTGAATAATAACAGTTGGATACGCTCCATAAATCGGTGTGTGAGGAAACCATGAGACGTGACTGCAGACTCATTCATCTTAAAGGAAACATGCAGCAGATCCAACAGTCATCAAATGGGAGCAGAAGATTGGATCAGGATGGTGCCAGAGGGCCCAAACTGAACGCAAGACTTAAAGAGAGCACCTCCTGGAGCTGGAGGAAGCAAACCTCCCTCCTCTGTGGGCAGGCCTGCCTACTTCAGCCCATCACAGCACTGAAGCTGAAAACTTTCAGGGAGGTGATGGCATCAGTGTCAGTTTCACCGTTGCCACGGTGACCACCTCAGGAATTTGTGTTTGATGACGGGCCGCGAAGGAGCTCCGCAGTCCCTCAGTCAGGAGGAGGAGGAGCTGACTGCTCTGGCCTTGGAAACTTATCAGGAGGAAAAAGACTCAACTGAAGTCTGAAACAGTTGACTGCAGACTAAACACACAGTGGACCAAGTACAGATCAGCTAACGGTGACATCTGACAAATAAACCCACGTGACGATGATCACACCGATTTCCTCTGCAGGATTTGCGCCCTGAAATGAGAGTTGGAGCAGACGCCCTCAAAGCCCTCCAATGCCCCTCATTGGATTTGAGAGGAACTGCATTACAAAAAAAAAAAAAATGCAGGTCACAGCAACCTGGGGTTGCCTTAGCAACCACTAAGGAACATGGAGTTGCCCTGGCAACAGATGAAATGAGGGGTTACCCTGACAAAAACGCTACAGGAACTCATTTAGCCAGACCTGGCTGTCGTTTTCCAGACAGATAGCAGCAGACATGACAGACGCGGCTGAAGGGACGATGGTGTGGTGTAGAAGATATTCCCACATCCTTATTTCCAAACATGAACAGCCAACTGCCCAGCTACAGCTGTGTTTATATTCACACCACAATATTATTCAAACACATCCAGCATTTTGGTTTGTTGTTTAACAGAGAACACACTAACAAGGTTATTACAAAACAGTTTATTTTTCCCCCATATTACAGTATTAAAGTTGAACACCCAATACTATTCAAAACAAACAAGTCTGCCCAGTTTTCTCCAGTTTTGGTGGTGACCTGAACACTGTAAACATTAAAACAACATTATTCTGGATTTTGATTTTGCAACTGAATGTAATTCATACTGGCACAAAAATACACAAGACGGCAAGGGCAGCAGGCATGCACTGCATTAAATATAGAAAAGTACAGTCAAATATCTAAGGCAATAAACAACAGCAACTGGGGCAACATTATTTGGACATGGTCATTTTGCATTATTGAAGTTACAATGTTTAGGTGCTAGTAAACTACCATACAGTTACATACAAACACATAATGACAGTACTAGGCCCTCAATCCACTGTTGAGAGATGATGAACAAAATGACTAACAACAGTTTGTAAAATGGGGGACTGCATGGAAACTGAAGGACAGACCCCTAAGAGCAGTCACATATGGCTGATCCTGGATCAGTGTTTGATCAGTCGTCTTTTAAACTCAAAGGTGTGAGTCTACTCATCTGGCTTCCTCTTGGGCTTCTTTGGATTGCGGGAGCGGCTCTTGGCCTTACATAATGGACAGATTGGAGCATTACGATGAATTTGTTGATGGCAGGACAGGCAAGCCTGTGAAAGACAGAAATTTAATTCAATTTTCTTGTGGCGAAGAGATAACAAGCAACATAACTGTAGCATCTGACTTTAGTTTGCCCCCAACACATTTAGTGTATCTAAAAAGTCTACACACCCCTGTTCAAATGCCAGGTTTTTGTGATGTAAAAAAAAAAAAAAGACCAAGATAAATCATTTCAAAACTTTTTCCACCATTAATGTGACCTATAACCTGTACAACCCAACTGAAAAACAAACATATCTTCTCAGGAGAAAAATAAAAAACTTACAATAACCTGGTTGCATAAATGTGCACACCCTTAAACTAATACTTTGTTGTAGCACCTTTGGCTTTTATTACAGCTCTCAGTCTTTCTGGGTAGGAGTCCATCAGCGTGGCACATCTTGATGTGGCAATATTTACCCACTCTTCTTTGCAAAAATGCTCCAAATAAGATAAGCCTTTATTAGTCCCACAATGGGAAAAATCCAGGATTGCAACAGGACAGGGATAGCAACACTCAGAGCAATAATTAAGAAGATACAAAAAATATAAATAAGAGCAGTGGATATACATACGTACACATAAATATATATACACAGTGTGAAGCATTGTAGCTAGATGGAATAAACAGCATAACCGTCTACTTAGTTATCCTACATAGTATGAATATGTACCCATACATATTGTCACCCTCCGTAGCAACTGATATTGTCCTAGTTGTATACTGGAGGGGACCATTGTGTAAGTCTGTTGTGTCTTTTGCATTCAATACTATTAGGTCGTCACGTTTTTTTGCTATCTCTGCGAGCAGCCCTGCTTAGGTTATACAGTCTGACAGCCGTAGGTAGGAAGGACCTGCGAAACCTCTCAGTTGCGCACCTAGGATGATGTAGTCTGCTGCTAAATGAGCTCCTCAGTGCGTTCAATATGTCCTGCATAGGGTGGGACTCAGACTCCAGCAGAGATGACAGTTTAGCCACCATCCTTCTCTCTCCTATCTCCTCCACTGGGTCAAGGCACTGCCCCAGGACACAGCTAGCTTTCTTGATCAGTTTGTTCAGTCTCTTCCTATCGGCTGCTGTAATGCCGTTGCCCCAGCAGACCACTCCAAAAGTGATGGCTGATGCCACCACCGTGTCGTAGAATGTCTTCAGCAGCTCCCCTTGTACACCAAAAGACCTGAGCCTCCTCAGTAGGAACAGCCTGCGCTGCCCCTTCTTGTAGAGTGCGTCGGTATTGTGTGACCAGTCTAGTTTATTGTTCAGATGAACACCAAGGTACTTGTAGGATGTCACCATCTCAATGTCTGTTCCCTGTATGTTTACTGGTGCTGTGAGGGGTTGTCCTTGCCTGCGGCAGTCCACCACCAGCTCCATAGTTTTTCTCACGTTGATCTGGAGGCAGTTCCAATGGCACCAGTCCACAAAGTCCTGGATAAGTCCTCTGTACTCAGCTTCACCTCCGTTGGAGATGAGGCCGACGATCACAGAGTCATCGGAGAACTTCTGTAGATGGCAGTGTGTTGTGTTGTGTGAGAAGTCCGCAGTATAAAGGGTGAACAGGAAGGGAGCCAAAACCATTCCCTGGGGGGCCCCTGTGCAACCGATGATCGTGTCAGACACACAATCTTGGGCCGGTTAGTGAGGTAGTCCAGGATCCATGATGACAGGTGCTGGTCCACCCCTGCGCACAGCAGCTTGTCCTTCAGGATCATCGGTTGAATGGTGTTGAAAGCACTGGAGAAGTCAAAGAACATGATCCTCACCGCATTCCCAGGCTTCTCCAGGTGGGACACAGAACGGTGAAGAAGGAAGATCATTGCATCCTCCACCCCAATGCCATGCTGGTAGGCGAACTGGAGTGGATCCATCGCTGGTCCCACCAGGGGGCGGAGGTGAGCAAGGAGCAGTCTCTCGAGGGTCTTCATCATGTGAGACGTCAGGGCCACTGGTCTGTAGCTGTTCAGATCTTTGGGGTGGGAAGTCTTTGGTACAGGTACCACACAAGATTTTTTCCACAACTGTGGTACCCTCCCCAGCTTCAGTCTCAGGTTGAAGATATGCTCCACAATCTTGTGGACAGCAGGTCTCGATGACTTTAGAGGCAGCAGTGGTTGTTGTGCAGTCGGGGGGGAGGGCGATTGGTCAAACCTATTAAAAAACAGATTCAGATTGTTCGCCCACTCCCTACCCCCCGTGGCCTGGGAGGAGGTATTCTGGAGCCCAGAAATGGTTTTAAGGTTTCTCCGGACCCCGCCGATGTTGCTCTGTTGCAGCTTGTCCTCCATCTTCTTCCTGAAGCTGTCCTTGCCTTCTCTGATCTTCCTCCTCAGCTCCCTCTGTACGGACTTCAGCATCTCCCTGTTCCCCGACCTGAAGATCCTCTTCTTCTCTCTCAGAAGTGTTTTTATCTCAGGGTTGATCCAGGGTTTGTTGTTCGAGCAACTCCGTATGGTCTTGGTGGGTATGGTGTTGTCCACACAGAAGCCGATGTAGTCCGTGATGGTGTGAGTGAGGCCATCGATGTCCTCACCATGTGGATCGCAGAGCTGCTCCCAGGCAGTGATTTCAAAACAGTCCTTTAGCGCGTCCATTGCCTCCTCAGACCATAACTTCACTGTGCGCATGACCGGAGGTTGTCTGTGTACTAAGGGTTTGTACACCGGCAGAAGATGAACCAAGTTGTGATCCGATCTCCCGAGTGGGGGGAGTGGTGATGAGGTGTACACTTCCTTAGTATTTGCATAGAATAAGTCCAGTGTTTTATTGTCTCTAGTGTGGCATGTGACATACTGGGTGAGCGTGGGTAGAATGGGGGACAGTGAAATATGGTTGAAATCACCTGAGATGAGGAGAAGAGCATCTGGGTGTTCTGTCTGCAGCCTGCCAGTTACTGAGTGGATGACGTCACGCGCTGTCCCAGCGTTCGTCGTCGATTTGCATAAATAACAATGCAGATCACGTGTGAGTATTCCCTCGGGAGATATGTAGGCCGCATGCTAACAGCTAGCAACTCCATGTCTTTGCTACAGTGCTGTTCATTAACCGTGATATGTCCCGGTCTGCACCAGTTGTTATTGACATACATTATCACTCCTCCGCCCCTCGTCTTCCCAATGTCTGGTGTCCGGTCTGCCCGTATTGCGTGGAAACCCTCCAGTTCGATGTTAACATCTGTTGCTAGTTCTGTTAGCCACGTCTCAGTATACAGCACCAAACTACTCTCCCTGAAGACACTCTTGTAGAGGGAGATAGCCTCTAGCTCATCAGTCTTACTGAGTAGCGATTGAACATTCCCCATAATAACGGATGGGAGGACGGGTCTGTACCTTATACTCCTCGCCCACGTCTTACTCCAGCTCGACACCCACGCCGTTTCCATCTTATTTCTCCCGGTATGTCGAGTTTTTATGTTAGCATCATGGGCCGGTTAAGTGCTAACAGTTGGTCTCTATTGTACTGCCTCCTGCAAGAAACAGTGGCTCCGTCCACTGGCTCAGGAGACATTTGGGCGATCTACGTGTTTGAATGGAATAAAGGTGACGCTGCATCAGAAAGATTGGCAAGACAGCCAGATAGTAAATAAGAAATAAGCAGAAATTGATCCGCTGTTGCAAAAAGGCAGCATACTCATGTGGCGTCGGAAGTCCGTCTGTCAGATTGTGAGGGCATCTCTTGTGCACAGCCTAATCTCCTGTAATCACCCCACAGATGTTTGATCAGATTCAGGTCTGGACTCTGGCTGGGCCAAAACCTTAAATCTTCTTCTGGTGAAGCCATTCTTTCGTTGATTTGGATGTGTGCTTTGGGTCATTGTTGCGCTGAAAGATGAAGCTCCTCTTCATCTTCAGCTTTCTAGCAGAAGCCTGAAGGTTTTGTGCCAACAATGGCTATGTTTACATGGACACAAGTAACCGGATTAAAAGCCTGATCGGAATAAAAATGCTTCATGTAAACATGGTAATCTGAATATTCTAACCCGATCACGCTCATTCGGATCAAAATTTCATTCCAACTGAGAGGGGTGGGTTATGTCGATTGTTAATCCGAATGGTGCGCATGAAAACACTTATTCCGAACGTAGGGCAGAAAATATGTTTACTGCGCATGTCTGTACACCAGCCGCACGTCAACGTGACGCATTTCCGCCTTAGCAGCAGCTAGCGGAAAACATGGCGGGAGTAAAACAAAACTGGTCTGTATCGTCCTGCTGTCTCCCTCTGTTCGTCATATGCAGAAGTATGGACTTGTAGCTTCATTACGGAGACCAGCAGAAGCAAAAGTACAGTCTGAATAACACAATACAGGTCAATTTTGACACGAAGCGGGGCTTGCTAACACCGGAAGTTGCTTCTTCTACTATTTTTGGAATGTCGAAATGTCGACGTGCGCATGTCAAAATAATTTATTCCATTCAAACATGTGACACATGGAAATGCACGTCCTAATCGGATCAGCTTTTTCAGGATCCATGTAAACAGTAAAATTCTGATCTGAATTGTAATCGGACTGAAGAAATTTTGCCCATGTAACCGTGGCCACTGACTGGTATTTGGAACTGTTCATAATTCCTCCACCTTGACTAAGGCCCCAGTTCCAGCTGAAGATAAACAGCCCCAAAGCATGATGCTGCCACCACCATGGTTCACTGTAGGTATGGTGCTCTTATGATGGTGAGCAGTGTTGTGTTTGCACCAAATATCCATCCATCTTCTACCGCTTATCCGGGGATCTGGGTTGCAGGGGCATCAGTCCAGGCAGAATAGCCCAGACTTCCACCCGGTTCACATAGCACCATGAGCCTCATGATCCCTCCTGCAGGTAATGAGCCCACTGGAGGGCAGACCCATGTGTCTCCTTAGGGTACATCGAGTCCTTGATGTAACGTTTTTCATGGAGATCCACTGGACTGCTCTTAGTCTGGCCCTTCACCCAGGACCAGTTTGCCTTGGGAGACTCTACCAGGGGGAAGTTGCCCCCGACAACATACAGTAGCTCCTGGGATTATTTGGGCACTCAAATCCCTCCACCACAATAAGGTGGTGGAGGGGTTTATACCTTTTGGAATTATGGCCAAAAAGTTCAACCTTGGTTTTTCATCAGACCATAACACATTTTACCACATGCGTTTGGGAGATTTTAAATGCGTTTTTGCAAAATGTAGCCAAGCTTGGATGTTTTTCTTCGTAAGGCTTCCGTCTTGCCACCCTACCCCACAGCCCAGACATAGGAAGAAGATGGGAGATTGTTGTCACATGTACTAAACAGCCAGTCCTTACCAGAAATTCCTGCAGCTCCTTCAGTGTTGCTGTCGGCCTCTTGGCAGCCTCCCTGACCAGTTTTCTTCTTGTCTTTTCATCAACTTTGGAGGGACGTCCAGTTCTTGTTAATGTCACTGCTGTGTCATATTTTCTCCACTCGATGACTGTCTTTACTGTGTTCCATGGTATATTTAATGCCTTGGAAATTCTTTTGTACCCTTCTCCTGACTGATACCTTTGAACAATGAGATCCCACTGATACTCTGGAAGCTCTCTGTGGACCATGGCTTGTGCTCTAAGATGTGACTACAAAAATGTCAGGAAAAGCCTACTAGAACAGCAGAACTTTATTTGGGGTTAATCAGGGGCACTTTAAATGGTGGCAGGTGTGTGCTGACTCCCATTTAACATGAGTTTGAATGTGATTGGTTAATTCTGAATACAGCCATATCCTCAGTTATACCAGGGTGTGCATATCTATGCAACCAGGTTATTGCAAGTTTTTTATTTTTCCCCTTGAAAGATTTCAGTTTGTTTTTTAATTGGGTTGTACAGGTTATACGTCACATTATTGGTGGAAAAAGTTTTGAAACGATTTATCTTGGTCTCATTTAGTTTACATCACAAAAACCTGGCATTTGAACAGGGGTGTGTAGACTTTTTATTTCCACTGTAGATATTCAAGGGTGATGCTCAGAGCTGTCGTAACTACAGAGGCATAAAGTTGATCAGCCACACTATGAACATATGGAAACGAGCACTCTGAGGCGAGTGCAATATCCCCCGCCTCCGGTTTCTTTGACGATCCCAACACTTACTGACAGAGAGCAGTTTTTAATTTTTCAATATAATTACTGTGGTAGAACCAAATTATGAAAAGCCTATCATCCACAAATATACAACAAAGTATCGAACCCATAGTTGTAGGTCAGGATCCCAAGGTGAACCTGTGTAGCAAGTTTGGTGACCCTAGAGAGCTTCACATGTTCTATAGTAAGCGATCATAGGGAGTGCCAACCTTGACCTTTGGACCCCAAACCTGTAGTCAGAGGTTATGGTCTCAGTGAACCTGTGTACCAGGTTTGGTGACCCTAGCTTTCTTTGTTGTTGAGATGTATTTTAAAGGCATTATGATGTTGACCTTTGAACTTGCGATCCCAAAACCACAGTCACACTTTAGAGTCACAGGGTGAACTGTGTACCAGGTAGGGCTGTTGCAATAACCGCAATTATGCAATGCTGCATTATGGACAAGCCTACAGCGGAGGATAACGAGCAACTGCAACAACCGTGGCGTTCACTTTTTTTTTTGTGCGTGGCTAAATCTCGTTGTTCACTTATGTACCCCTATTGATTAATAAATAGTTAGATGTTAATTGTATTTTTATTGCCAACAGCATGTTTGCACCCGGTACTGACGGCGGCAGCACCTGGTACTGTGGAAGCTTCCTTTACCACTGGGTGCTGGCGGTGTCAATAATGTGTGGGGCACTCTCTCCAGACAAGACTCCAGCAGGTAGTTAGTGGTGGAAACGTTTGGACTCCTTGCTAAATACAGCCATGACAGTGAGCACTGAAAGGGCACAAAGCACGTTATTTCCTTCTTAGCGGACTGTGAGCTCCGAGAGCAAAACAACTACTGCATAGTGCATTGCTTGTTTGAACGTGATTTTTAGGACAGCAGCAAAAATCCAAAAATCACCAGACAAGAGCCACGCCATCCTGTACGGAGGCTGTTCTGTTTAAATAAGCTGAAAGTCGCTGCAGTCTCCAGTCCACACACACCGTAGTTGAAATACTGGGGTTCCCGCTACTGCTTTATGAAAATGATCGTTTTTATTTTGTTTTTTTTAACAGAATCAGCAGTTCATGCCTAGCAAGACCACAGCTCTGCACAATTATCACACACGCCCATAAAGCTGAGAGCGGAGCTGCAGCGAGTTTCTCACACCTTCCACTGTTTGCCACATAAGTTATGAACTCTGTTTAAATTATGAGACCACAGGGTCCTAAAACATTTGCAGCGATACCACATATCACGGTGTTGAGCTATCCACCATCACCGCAGGGGAAATTCCTCTACCGCGACAGCCCTAGTACCAGGTTTGGTGGCCCTAGCTTTACTCATTGTACAGTAATAAGGCATAAGAAATGCTAACATTGACCTTTGACCTGTGGACCCCAAACCCATAGTCAGAGGTCAGGATCCCAAGGTGAACCTGTATACCAGGTTTGGTGGCCCTAACTTTACTCGTTTTATAGTAATAGTAAATGTAGCATTTACCATAGTGCAACTACAATGTTAACTTTGACCTTTGATCCCTTGACCCCAAACCCACAGTTAGGTGAGGGTGTAAGTCATCCAAGATGTGCATTAGATACAACTACTGTATCGATTTGAAAAGCCTACATCATTTCTTTCAGTAGTTATTGTGTCTAGAAGAACTGGGGAAAAATCTGACCTTTGACCTCAAGGTCATCTGATGAGAGTGAAATTGCAATATGCGCATGATCAGAGTATATCAAACCATGGTACCAAGTTTCAAAACAATCAGACCAAAACTGCAGAAGTTGATTTCACAAAAGTGGGACAGACTGACAGACTGACCCATAACATAATCCCCCTTTGGGCTTCGGCCGGCGCGGGATAAAAAGTCGCTGCCAAGTTAAGGGGACAGGTGACAATCACTGAGCAGCAGGATGGTTTCATGCCAAGAAAGAATACTAAAGATTCAATACTTGCTTTAACAGTGTTGATGGAGAAGTATAGAGAAGATCAGAAGGAGCTGCACTCGGTCTTTGTGGATCTAGAGAAAGCAGATGATAGGGTGCCAAGAGAAGAGGTGTGGAACTGTATGAGGAAGTCAGGAGTGGCAGAGAAGTATGTCAGAGTAGTGCAGGTCATGTATGGTGACAGCAAGACAGTGGCGAGGTGTGCTGTGCGATTGACAGATGGATTCAAGGTGGGGGTGGAATTACATCAGGGACTGGCCCCGAGTCCTTTCTTGTTTGCTATGATGATGGACAGGCTGGGTTCCAAGGTTGTCATAGCCAGGAGCGGCACTGGGGTTAAGCTCCCAGTGCTCATAAAATGCTCCTTACGGCGTGCGTCTCGAAAAGCCTCTGACAACTAAGTCCAACTCCTAGCCTGCCCGTGTGGTTTAGTCTCTAAGCCCGGCGGAACTGCTTTTACTAATAGGAGAAGGGGCGAGGGCGGATCTCTGGCGCCTTAAAACCAGATGCTTCGGGTAGATGGTGGCTTGTCAACCTGGGAAGGTAGCCCATCTAGGGGAAAGTAAACCCTGATTTCAAACCTCCGCTGCCTTGTGGCATACCCGGTCACGGGAAAGGCTTCGGGAGTCAGCCCTGAGGAAAAATCCGGAGTCGGAGCCCCTAAGGCAGTTCTCTGTTGTGCTCAACATCGTTCTGGCAGCTCCTGCGATGGCGCTGGTGCCAAACTGTAGCAGCCCTGCTGTTCCTTTAGATTCATCAGTGACGTGGAGAGGGGGGACATGCTGCATGGGCAACATCTTGTCCTCCATATCTTCCTGCCCAGGCTTGAATCCTACCAACGGCCAACGCTGCAAGGTAGAACACCGGATCACTGGAGAGGACACTCCAGCTTCGCCTTTGGCGTAGACAAAACACGGGGAATGACAGTTACCGGTTATAAGCCACCGCTCAATTAGCGTACAGCGCGGCGCCAGGGGTTGTTCCCAACGGTGGGAGGGATCATCGGATCTCACTGGACAGCTACCGCCTGCCTCAAGCTGGGCAGCCCCCAGCCAATAAGGTGTTGTCCTGCTACAGCTTGCTTTCCTCATTGGGTGCATGGGGATGAGGAGAAGTCCGAACAGCAGGCTGAGAACCTTCGCACCAGGCAAGACAAAAAAACAAGAGACCAACTCTAAAACTGGGAACTTGGAACGTCCGCACTATGATGACAGGACTCGCTGCTAACCTCAAGGACATCAACGACACCAGGAAGACTGCCATCATCAATAATGAGCTGAAGAGACTGGGAGTGGATATCGCCACTCTCCAGGAAACACGGTTGGCTGACGCAGGCACACTGAGAGAGAAGGACTACACGTTCTACTGGCAGGGAAAGGGCAGTGACGAACACAGGGAACACGGAGTGGGCTTCGCAGTGAAGAACACCTTGCTGAAGATGGTGGAACCGGGCAGCAATGGCTCTGCACGACTCCTCACCCTCCGCCTCAACACCACTCAAGGCCCAGTCACCCTCGTCAGTGTGTATGCCCCAACACTGACAGCCACACCAGAGGCAAAAGACGAGTTCTACGGGAATCTCACAACAACTGTCAGGATCATCCCCAACTCTGAACAACTCATTCTCCTTGGAGACTTCAATGCCAGAGTGGGTGCTGACCATGACTCCTGGCCCTCCTGTCTTGGACCATTTGGCGTGGGCAGAATGAACGACAACGGACAGCAGCTGCTTGAGTTCTGCACATATCACGATCTGTACATCACAAACTTGTTCTTCAAGACCAAGCCCCAACGCAAGGTTTCCTGGCGACATCCACGCTCAAAGCACTGGCACCAGCTGGACTTGATCCTGACCAGGCGCACCTCACTGAAGAACGTGCTAATCACCCGTTCATTCCAGAGTGCAGATTGCGACACAGACCATTCATTGGTGTGTTGCAAGGTCAAGCTGCAGCTGAAGAAATTCCATCGTGCTAGACAGCCTGGAAAGGCACGGATTGACACCAGCAAGATGGCCCAACCAGAACTTGTTGAGCGGTTTGCCTCCACCTTTGAGAAGGAACTTGGTGTACCACAAGAAGGAGAATCTGCAAAGCAGAAGTGGGAAGAGCTGTGAAACACCATCCACCGCACAGCCTTGGCTACCTTTGGGAGGAAGACCTCGAAGTCACAGGACTGGTTTGATGCCAAGTCGACCAAGATGACCCCCGTCATTGAAGCCAAGCGCTCAGCACTTGCTGAGTACAAGAAGTACCCAAACGAGAAGAATCTCCAGATTCTCAGGGCTGCGAGAAGCAAAGTTCAGCAGACTGCTCGGCGCTGTGCCAACGAGTAGTGGACTCAGCTCAGCCAAGACATTCAAACCGCTGCCATAACAGGGAACATCCGTGGTATGTACGATGGCATCAAGAAAGCACTTGGTCCGGTTCAGAGCAAGACGGCCCCCCTCAAATCCTCCACTGGGGAGATGATCACAGAAAAGAACAAGCAGATGGAGAGATGGGTGGAACACTACTCCGACCTCTACTCCAGACAGAACACCGTGACACCGTCAGCCCTTGATGCCATCGACTGCCTGCCATCCATGGACGAACTTGACGCCGAGCCAACCATCGACGAACTCAGCAAGGCCATTGATAGCTTGGCCGCTGGCAAGGCACCCAGCAACGACGGCATACCCCCCGACCTGATCAAGCACTGCAAGACCGCCCTACTGCTGCCATTGCATGACGTCCTCTGCCAGTGCTGGAAGGAAGGTGCCGTACCACAGGACATGAGGGATGCCAAGATCATCACCCTCTACAAAAACAAAGGGGAGAGAAGCGACTGCAACAACTACAGGGGCATCTCCCTCCTCAGCGTTGTTGGCAAAGTCTACGCATGAGTTGTTCTCGTTCGTCTACAGAAGCTTGCCGAACGTGTCTACCCCGAGTCTCAGTGTGGCTTCTGTGCTGAGCGATCGACGGTAGACATGATATTCTCCATCCGCCAACTCCAGGAGAAATGCAGAGAACAGAACATGCCCCTGTACGTCGCCTTCATCGACCTCACCAAAGCGTTCGATCTTGTCAGCAGAGAAGGCCTTTTCAAGATTCTGCCAAAGATAGGATGCCCACCAAAGTTGCAAAGCCTCATCGAATCGTTTCACACCAACATGCAGGGGATAGTGCAGCACGACGGCAACGTCTCAGAGCCATTCAACATATGCAGTGGAGTGAAACAGGGCTGTGTACTTGCGCCAACCCTCTTTGGGATTTTCTTTGCTATACTCCTGAGACATGCCTTCAGCACAGCAACAGAGGGAATCTACCTGCACACAAGATCTGACGGCAGGCTTTTCAACCTCGCCCGCCTGAAAGCCAGAACCAAAGTACGCGAGGCTCTAATCAGAGACATGCTGTTCGCAGACGACGCTGCAGTCGCAACCCACACACAGCAGGAGCTTCAGACCCTGATGGATCGCTTCTCCCAGGCATGCAAGGACTTCGGGCTTACCATCAGCCTGAAGAAGACTAACGTCTTGGCGCAAGGCACGGAAGCACCACCAACCACCACCATCGACGACTACGAGCTGGAGGTCGTGAATCAGTTCACGTACGGTCCACGATCAGCAACGACCTCTCCCTTTTTTTTTGTTTGTTACTTATTTGTACCCGTAGGTAGATTTGGTTTGCAGTCTGGTGACAAGCCACAGGCTGTCGGTTGCTGCGTGCGCGAGCGCCCTAAACCTACATGTTTTTTTGGTATGCGGGAGGAAACCGGAGAAATCCCTGAGTAAACCCACGCAACACGGGGAGAACATGCAAACTCCACACAGCTCACTGTTGGTCGGGGGCTGGGATCGAACCCACGATCTCATGATCCCCGCAATCCCCCGGCCGAGGGTAAACTGTGCTGCCACAGTGCTAAACCACTGCGCCACCGTGCAGCCTCTCTTGATACAGAGATCGACAAGAGGATTGGAAAATCAGCCTTCACACTCGCTCACCTCACCACACGAGTGTGGGAGAATCCCAAACTCTCTGTCAAGACGAAGATGGCAGTGTACAATGCCTGCGTCATCAGCACACTGCTCTATGGGAGTGAGACGTGGACAACATACGCCCGGCAGGAAAAGAGACTGAACTCCTTCCACTTGCGCTGCATTCGCCACATCCTGGACGTATCCTGGCAAGACAAAGTGCCCAACACAGAAGTTCTGTCCCGCGCCGGCCTTCCCTCCATGTTCACTCTACTCAGGCAGCGCAGGCTCCGCTGGCTAGGCCACGTTCACCGTATGGAGGATGGCAGAATCCCCAAAGACATCCTCTACGGAGAACTGGCGACTGGCAGGAGAGATGTTGGCCGCCCACAGCTGCGCTTTAGAGACGTCTGCAAGAGAGACATGAAGGCCCTGGAGATCAACACAGAGCGCTGGGGGGACCTTGCAATGGACCGCTCCAAATGGAGAGGCACCCTGACCAGACAGCTCAAGGCGGGTGAAGAGAGACTGACTGCTGCAGCAGATGAAAAAAGGACCCGCAGGAAGAACCGCCACAGACCCAGCAGCACGGAGACCACCCACAAGTGCGACCTGTGTGACAGGGACTGCCATTCGCGCATCGGCCTGTTCAGCCACAGGCGGTGCTATTCCAGCAGAGCAGACGTTTAGGATTCTCTTCCGTGGTCATCATAGACCGATGGAGGCCGACGACGGACAGGCTGACAGAGGTCAGGTAGGATTCTCCATGGACCATGGTGTTTGAAGATAATGATGATTTGCATTGAGAGTGGGGAGCAGGTGGAAGACAACCTGGAGAAAAGGGGGTAGGCACTGGAGAGAAGAGGAAGGAATGTCAGTAGAAGCAAGACAGAATACACGAGTGTCAATGAGGGGGAGGCAGGTGTAATGGTGAGGATGCAAGAAGTTGAGGTAGTCAAGGTAAATGGGTTTAAATACCTGGGGTCAATGAAAGCACCATAGGTGCTAATGCCTCAGTGCTTGTGGCATGGTAGCATGTGATAGCTAAGTATTGTGTCAATCATGTATGCATAGTTTTGAAATGCTTGCCATTTCCACATATGATGCTGTCACTGTTACACCACACACAAGATGCACCTCATTAAATAGACCTGCTATGATGTATGGTTTGGAGATGGTGGTGCTGACAAAAAGACAGTAGATGTAGCTGGAGGTGGCAGAGTTGAAGATGTTAAGATTTTCACTGGGAGCGACTCGAAGGGACAGGATTAAAAATGAGTGCAGCAGAGGGACAGCTCAGGTTGAGCAGTTTGGAGGCAAAGTAAGAGAGGCAAGGCTGAGATGGTTTGGACATGTGTAGAGGAGGGATAGTGGAGATGTTGGACAAAAGATGTTGAAGATGGAGCTACAAGGCAGGAGGAAAAGAGGAAGACCACAGAGAAGATTCATGGGTGTAGTGAAGGAGGACATGAAGAGGGTTGGTGTTACAGAGAAAGATGAAGGGATAGGATGAGATGGAGGCAGATGATCCACTGTGGAGATCCCTGAAGGAAGCAGCTGAAAAAAGAAGATTCTTTCTTTAGTGAGTCGTGGTTTTCTACAATATTTTTGGTGCGAGTTGTTAAACTTGAGCAATAAGATAAACGGTCTATCTTTTCTTGAATCTTAAGGCAACACCTGCTCTGTGGTGCAGAAAGTGGTCAAAAAATACCTTTGAAAAACTTCCCATCAAATCAAGGAATTAAGATTACTTCAACCAAGAAAACCATTCAAAATGAAAATGTTCATTTTTTTTATGGATTAATGGATCATGATTTCAGGAGACAATTACATGGTTTCCATCCAACATACAGTGGGGTAAAAAAGTATTTAGTCAGCCACCAATTGTGCAAGTTCTCCCACTTAAAAGATGAGAGAGGTCTCCAATTTTCATCATAGGTATACCTCAACTATGAGAGACAAAATGAGAAAAAAAAAATCCAGAAAATCACATTGAAGGATTTTTAATGAATTAATTGGTAAATTCCTCAGTAAAATAAGTATTTGGTCAATAACAAAAGTTCATCTCAATACTTTGTTATATACCCTTTGTTGGCAATGACAGAGGTCAAACGTTTTCTGTAAGTTTTCACAAGGTTTTCACACACTGTTGCTGGTATTTTGGCCCATTCCTCCATGCAGATCTCCTCTAGAGCAGTGATGTTTTGGGGCTGTCGCTGGGCAACACGGACTTTCAACTCCCTCCAAAGATTTTCTATGGGGTTGAGATCTGGAGACTGGCTAGGCCACTCCAGGACCTTGAAATGCTTCTTACGAAGCCACTCCTTCGTTGCCCGGGCGGTGTGTTTGGGATCATTGTCATGCTGAAAGACCCAGCCACGTTTCATCTTCAATGCCCTTGCTGGTGGAAGGAGGTTTTCAATCAAAATCTCACGATACATGGCCCCATTCATTCTTTCCTTTACACGGATCAGTCATCCTGGTCCCTTTGCAGAAAAACAGCCCCAAAGTATGATGTTTCCATCCCCATCCTTCACAGTAGGTATGGTGTTCTTTCTCCTCCAAACACGACAAGTTGAGTTTTTACCAAAAAGTTCTATTTTGGTTTCATCTGACTATATGACATTCTCCCAATCCTCTTCTGGATCATCCAAATGCTCTCTAGCAAACTTCAGACGGGCCTGGACATGTACTGGCTTAAGGAGGGGTACACGTCTGGCACTGCAGGATTTGAGTCCCTGGCGGCGTAGTGTGTTTCTGATGTAGCCTTTGTTACTTTGGTCCCAGCTCTCTGCAGGTCATTCACTAGGTCCCCCCATGTGGTTCTGGGATTTTTGCTCACCGTTCTCGTGATCATTTTGACCCCACGGGGTGAGATCTTGGGTGTAGCCCCAGATCGAGGGAGATTATCAGTGGTCTTGTATGTCTTCCATTTTCTAATAATTGCTCCCACAGTTGATTTCTTCACACCAAGCTGCTTACCTATTGCAGATCCAGTCTTCCCAGCCTGGTGCAGGTCTACAATTTTGTTTCTGGTGTCCTTTGACAGCTCTTTGGTCTTGGCCATAGTGGAGTTTGGAGTCTGACTGTTTGAGGTTGTGGGCAGGTGTCTTTTATACTGATAACAGGTTCAAATAGGTGCCATTAATACAGGTAACGAGTGGAGGACAGAGGAGCCTCTTAAAGAAGAAGTTACAGGTCTGTGAGAGCCAGAAATCTTGCTTGTTTGTAGGTGACCAAATACTTATTTTACCATGGAATTTATCAATTAATTCATTAAAAATCCTTCAATGTGATTTTCTGGAATTTTTTTTTCTCATTTTGTCTCTCATAGTTGAGGTATACCTATGATGAAAATTGAAGACCTCTCTCATCTTTTAAGTGGGAGAACTTGCACAATTGGTGGCTGACTAAATACTTTTTTGCCCCACTGTATTTGCCTTTTCAAAGCACATTTCTGATAAGATCACTAAAAAGAAAACACAAAGCCACAGGGAGATACTGCTTTTATGTAGAAGAGCTACATGAGGCTCTGAAGCCACAGGTTGCAGACCCCTTTATGGGTATAAACCACAGACTGTATAAAAAGATGAAAGGCATGCTGCCACTTGTTTCCACTGTAGAAAAGTGAAACTCCTGAATTTAGGACGCTGCCATCTTAGATTTGATGTCATTTGCAGCGACAGACTGCAGCAGCAACTGTGGAACAGCACCACAGTGTCGAGTTCCCACCCATACGGCTGTCCATTACAGTCTATGTAGCAGCTCCCTTAAGTTACAGTCACAAAGATTCTTAGGAATGATGGGTTCATATGAATCTCCCAGTTCCTACAAATTCTGGAGTTCGCAGACATTCATGGAGGGGGTCATACTTTCTTATGATTGCCATTCAATTCGCAAGATCAACTTGAGACATTCTCGAGAAATGCGGTGCTTTTCTGTCATACAATGGCCCTGTAGTTCTTACGTTCTTGGTAAGGGTGTCTTGGGATCTTCCTACGGCATACTTACTTACTGCCATCTTACGAAAATTTTTGTGCAACTCACAGCACTCTCAAGTTGTTAGTAGGAAGATCTTACGGCTTTCAGCACATTTTATCAGCACAAATGTCACACGAATGACGTACTTCTGACTTATGAGCGCCTCACTACCGCCTTATGCATGCTGTACGAATCTCTGTATGAATGGGGATTTGTACGGCATTTTCTACAACCGCTGTAAGGGCCCTCAAGAACAACTTAAGGTGGACTTGAGGCATACTCAGACAGTAGCTCAGGAGGTAGAGCGGGTTGTCCAATAACCGGAAGGTTGGTGGTTCAAATCCCATGCTCCGCAGACATCCTGCCGCTGTGTCCCTGGGCAAGACACTTTACCCACCTTGCCTCCAGTGTCCATGACACTGGGTATGAATGGGTAGAAATATTCGGTAGTGGTTGGAGAGGCCATTGGTGTGGAATGGCAGCCACATTTCCGTCAGTCTGTCCCAGAGCAGCTGTGGCTACGGAGGTAGCTAACCACTATCAATGTCTGTCTGGACTGAATGAATAATGGACTCACTGTAAGTACTTTGAGATGTCACTTGACATGTAAAGTGCCATATAAATTATTATTATTACTTAAGGCCAACATCTTGCATAGTTCTTACGTTGTTCCTATGGCATTTGTACGGCCGCCCTACGAAGAGAGGTTTTCGTGGGGCGTTCGCAGAAATCTTGGACAAGACCATCGACCTGGTCACAAACTTACGGTCTACCAACGCTGGATTCTCCTATGGCCACCTTAACAAGGCCATACGAAATGGTCCGAAAATCATTCGTACAGTGTTTGCAGCTGTTCGTAAGGGTATTTGTGACCATAGCTTTAAAGACAACCAATCCCAACCACGCTCAACTGTGACCACACCTTTGCTTTTAGGCATCAAAAACTAATTAAAGCTGAACTGATTCAGAAAACAAACAGTTGAATATGCATCAGCATGATAAGAACTACCTATGAGAACAGAACTTTTGGGAAACTTATTTATTGCATGAGCATATTTAGCTTTGGCAAAAATGGCACACACAACAACAAAACCTAGTCTTGCTATAGCCAATCACATGCAGGCAATCGAGTTATGCAGGCTTCTCTTTTGAAGAGCTGTCACATTGTCCATCTTTGTTAAGTCTATGGTACAAACAGTGGGCAGGAAAATTAATTTGATGATGGTTTGTTGTAATAATTAGGTGGCAGTCAAAGGCGGAGACCTTGGCGGACTGATCCCAAGCTTTCTAAACTGGCTTTTGGTACGTGGAATGTCACCTCTCTGGTGGGGAAGGAGCCTGAGCTGGTGTACGAGATTGAGCGATACCGGCTAGATATAGTCGGCCTCACCTCAACACACAGCTCCGGTTCCGGAACCAGTCTCCTGGAGAGGGGCTGGAGCTTGGCCTTTTCTGGAGTTGCCCCGGGCGAGAGGCGATGAGCAGGGGTAGGTATTCTTGTATCGCCCCACCTTGCTGCCTCTATATTGGAGTTTTCCCCGGTGGACGAAAGGGTTGCTTCCCTGCGCCTTCGGGTTGGGAAACGGGTCCTGACCATCATTTGTGCCTATGCACCAAATGATGTTTCAGAGTACCCACCCTTTTTGGAGTCTGTGACTGGGGTGCTGGAGGGTGCTCCTCCTGGAGACTCCATTGTCCTACTGGGGGACTTCAATGCGCACGTGGGCAACGACAGTGAAACCTGGAGGGGGGTGATTGGGAGGAACGGCCTGCCCGATCTGAACCCGAGTGGTGTTCAGTTATTGGACTTCTGTGCTAACCACAGTCTGTCTATAACGAACACCATGTTCAAGCATAAGGGTGTCCATATGTGCACCTGGCACCAGGACACCCTAGGCCGCAGGTCGATGATCGATTTTGTTATCGTATCATCAGACCTGCGACCGTATGTCTTGGACACCCGAGTAAAGAGAGGTGCAGAGCTGTCAACTGATCACCACCTGGTGGTGAGTTGGATCCGATGGCAGGGGAGGAAGCCATTCAGACCTGGTAGACCCAAACGTATAGTGAGGGTGTGCTGGGAGCGTCTGGCTGAGGCCCCTGTCCGGGAGGTCTTCAACTCCCACCTCCGGAAGAACTTCAACCACATTCCGAGGGAGTCTGGAGACATGGAGTCTGAATGGGCCATGTTCTCCACCTCTGTTGTTGAAGCGGCAGCCCAGAGCTGCGGCCGCAAGGTGGTCGGTGCATCTCGTGGTGGCAACCCCCGAACCAAGTGGTGGACACCAGTGGTGAGGGGGGCCATTAAGCTGAAGAAGGAGTCCTATCAAGCTTGGTTGGCTTGTGGGACTCCCGAAGCAGCTGAGGTGTACCGGCAGGCCAAGCGGAGTGCAGCTCGGGTGGTTGCTGAAGCAAAAACCCGGGTATGGGAGGAGTTCGGTGAGGCCATGGAACAAGACTTTCGGTCGGCTTCAAAGAGATTCTGGCAAACTGTTCGGCGGCTCAGGAGGGGAAAGCAGCTCCCCGTCCACACTGTGTATGGTGCGGATGGGACACTGTTGACTTCAACTGGGGATATCGTCGGGCGGTGGAAGGAATACTTCGAGGATCTCCTCAATCCCACTGATACGCCTTCCACAGAGGAAGCAGGGTTTGGGGACGAGGGGGATGACTCGCCTATCACAGGGGCTGAGGTCGCCAAGGTGGTTAAAAATCTCCTTGGTGGCCGGGCCCCGGGGGTGGACGAGATTCGCCCCGAGTACCTCAAGGCCCTGGATGTTGTTGGGTTGTCATGGTTGACACGCCTCTGCAACATTGCGTGGAGGTCGGGGGCAGTGCCTTTGGCATGGCAAACCGGGGTGGTGGTTCCTCTCTTCAAAAAAGGGGACCGGAGGGTGTGCTCCAACTTTAGAGGGATCACACTCCTCAGCCTCCCTGGGAAGGTCTATGCCAAGGTACTGGAGAGGAGAGTCCGGCCGTTGGTCGAACCTCGGATTCAGGAGGAGCAATGTGGTTTTCGTCCTGGCCGTGGCACATCGGACCAGCTCTTTACCCTCTCGAGAATTCTTGAGGGTTCGTGGGAGTTTGCCCAACCAGTTTACATGTGTTTTGTGGACTTGGAGAAGGCATTTGACCGCGTCCCTCGTGGATTTTTGTGGGGGGTGCTTCGGGAGTATGGGGTATCGGGCTTGTTGTTACGAGCTATTCGGTCTCTGTACGACCGTTGTGAGAGTTTAGTTCGCATTGCCAACACTCGGTCGGAGTCATTCCCAGTGAGAGTTGGACTCCGCCAAGGCTGCCCTTTGTCACCGGTCCTGTTCATAATTTTTATGGACAGGATTTCTAGGCGCAGCCAGGGAATGGAGGGTGTCATGCTTGGTAACCACAGGATCTCATCTCTGTTGTTTGCAGATGATGTTGTCCTGTTGGCTTCATCCAGCAATGACCTACAGCTCTTGCTGGGACGGTTTGCCGCTGAGTGTGAAGCGGCTGGGATGAGAATCAGCACCTCCAAGTCCGAGTCCATGGTCCTCAGCCGGAAAAAGGTGGATTGTCCTCTCCGGGTTGGGGACAGGCTCCTGCCCCAAGTGGAGGAGTTTAAGTATCTTGGGGTCTTGTTCACGAGTGAGGGGAAAATGGAGCGAGAGATCGACAGACGGATTGGAGCAGCATCTGCAGTGATGCGGACGTTGTACCGGTCTGTTGTGGTGAAGAGGGAGCTTAGTTCTAAGGCAAAGCTGTCGATTTACCAGTCAATCTACGTTCCTACTCTCACCTATGGTCACGAGCTTTGGGTAATGACCGAAAGAACGAGATCGCGGATACAAGCGGCTGAAATGAGCTTTCTCCGTAGGATTGCTGGACTCACCCTCAGAGATAGGGTGAGGAGCTCAGTCATCCGGGAGAGGCTCAGAGTAGAACCGCTGCTCCTCCACATTGAAAGGAGTCAGTTGAGGTGGTATGGGCATCTGATTAGGATGCCTCCTGGACGCCTCCCACTTGAGGTATTTCAGACACGTCCCACTGGGAGGAGACCCCGGGGCAGACCCAGGACTCGGTGGAGAGACTATGTCTCCCAGCTAGTCTGGGAACGCCTTGGTATCCCCTCTGAAGAGCTGGAGCAGGTGGCTGGGGAGAGGGAAGTCTGGGCTTCTCTGCTTGAACTGCTGCCTCCGCGACCCGGACCTCCGGAAAAGCGGTAGAAGATGGATGGATGGATGGATGGATGTTGTAATAATGTTAAGCTAATATTGATGTGCTAGGGTAGAAACTTCATAATATATTTTTGAGGGGGAAAAAAGCTCTATGATTTCCTGTTTTGTTGGGTGTTCAATCAGTGCAGGTGTCACTGATGGGCTCTTAAGCCTTACTTTATCAGTGCTGAGGTGTCACATCAGACTAGACTGGTCCAACCATCTGAGGATTCGTTTCATCACCGTGATTAGGCCCAACCATCCTGTTTATTCAAACCTGAATAAAGCAACTTCCCCTCCATGCCCTCTCCTGACATTTTGTGTCATTCTATTCAACTTTATTTATATAGCGCCATTTCACAACAACAGTCATCTCATAGCACTTTCAACTGTAGGGGAAACCCCCACAGTTGCAAAAAAAACCCAGCAATCAGGCGATCCCCTGTGAGCAGCGGCTCAGGAGGTAGAGCAGGTCGTCTAATAACCCGATGGTTGGCGGTTCGAATCACACTCTCCCCAGATATCCTGCCGTTGTGTCCCCTACCTCCTGAGCTGCTGCCGTCCCACTTTTTCCTCAACTTTCCCTCTTTAGGAAAGCTATGGAGGCTCACCCCGTTCTCTTTATTTCCCTTTGATTGGAAATTACATCCAAAAGCCGCGCAATGTGGCATTTTCACTGACAAATGGCAGTAGTTCGTAGCTTCGCTTCTTGGCTTGTATAAGACAGAAAAAACGGCTGCAACCATTCTATGTCACTACCCAGAATGCATTGCGATGTAAACAAAAATGGCGATTTACATCGTAATAAAGTTTTTTAAAAATATATAAAACTGGGAATTATTTTCAAAAAAATTATATTATAGTTATGTTACTAACATAAAAATAAAGCATATAGAGCTAACATGCCAATATAATCAGAGTTCCTTTTAAGACAGGCTTCTAACTTGGCTAATTGATTACCATCATCTGGCTTCATTGACAGGTATAATTGTGGGTCATCTGCATAACTATGAAAATGTATAGTGCTTTCTAATAATGTTGCCTAATGGAAGCATATATAAACATATATCCATCCATCCATTTTCTACCACTTTTCCGGAGGTCCAGGTCACGGAGGCAGCAGCTCAAGCAGAGAAGTCCAGACTTCCCTCTCCCCAGCCACCTGCTCCAGCTCTTCAGAGAGGATACCAAGGCGTTCCCAGACCAGCTGGGAGACATAGTCTCTCCAGCGAGTCCTGGGTCTGCCCCGGGGTCTCCTCCCAGTGGGACGTGCCCAAAACACCTCAAGTGGGAGGCGTCCAGGAGGCATCCTAATCAGATGCCCAAACCACCTCAACGGACTCCTTTCAATGTGGAGGAGCAGCGGTTCTACTCTGAGCCTCTCCTGGATGACTGAGCTCCTCACCCTATCTCTGAGGGTGAGTCCAGCAATCCTATGGAGAAAGCTCATTTCAGCCGCTTGTATCCGTGATCACGGATATAAACATATATAAGCATATATAAACTGTACCTTCATGGGTGGTGGCTGTTGTCTAAAGGTGGCTGTCTGGCGGGCATCTTGTTTCCTGGACACCTGAAGTTGCTGTGCTGCAGCGGCGGCGGCAGCGAGGGACTCTGGGATGGCGGGCTCATGTGGCTCCTTCTGCCACTCCGCTTTCTGCTTCTCAAAGTAACTGCTCAAAGCAAAGGACAGAGAAAAACCTAGTTAGCTGTGATTCTTATTTAGAACTTCTAAATCATATTGCAGTTGAGATTACTCCATCTAGACTGCGTTATCACGAAATGGGAAGCAGCAAAAGACCAAACAAAGGGGAGAGTCAGATTGAAAAACATTATAGTAGAGCTAACATATCAACTTTTTTCATGTACAAACGGAGCAAAAAGAACAGTCATTGTGATATGGTCTGCATGCATGCAAGCGAGTCTGTGTGTGGGCAGGGGAGGGCTGGGAAAGAAATGTGGCCTTGGACTTTATGCCTGACTGGCTCATTTTCAAAAAAAAAAGTGATATCCCATTTCATCACGCTCTCTGGTTCCTCTCAAAATAAGTCTGTGATAAAGTAGAACTTTGAACATTTGCAGAACAAATTTAACATGATACATCGGCCAAGCACGAATGCCTATTTTCAAGTACTACATTGACACACATTAATTCACAGCCATGTCCCGGATCATGTGGCACCTTTGTTTCCATATGTTAAAAGGTAATATCTGACCATTACAGAAGTGTACGCTCCTTATTTTCATTCTGACACCTCACATGCTTGAGGTGTGATTTCATTTTCCACCAAACTCTATCACATTTTGCTATACAATTACAGTGCAAGGCATTATTGTTAGAAAGTACAATTACACAGAAACATGTGCAAATAATGGTTTTAACATCTCATCTTATTCTTCCTCTCTGTGGTAAGGTACATCTAAGAAAAACCACAGAAGAAAACTGATGTAACAGGGGAGCTAGTTGGAAAGGGGAGACAACTGCCACCTGGCCAGAAATGAATTCATCACCCCAGTTTTCACACAATATGCAGCCAAACTGAAAAGCTGACCAGCCAGCGACGTGCTCAGCCTACTAAATGCTCCAAACGAGAGAAAGATTTAAAACTAACTTATTAACTTGTTTTTATTATCTGTGCGCTAACAAGATTTTTTCCCCATGAAAAAATGTTAAGAATGTCAAAATCATGACCCACACTTTACTGGCAAATCTAATCCGTGTTTTGCTCCATATAATGGGGTGGGGGTGGGGGGCTAACTTTTCTTAATTCCCCCCATTTTGAATAAATCAGTCACCAGTCCTCACAGGGACACATTCCTCTGCAGTAAAATGTAGAGGATGACGTTAGAACGGGCAGTGTTTTGACTTGGAATGACTGAGGAGTTTCGCCTCCAAAACTGGGATCAACTTCACTTCTGGGACTATCAACTGATTTACTCGCCATGAAATGGACAATCATCCACTGCTGATGGATGTCAGGCTGCACTTTGTGCTGCTGGAAAACTGCTTGCACCTTCAATGTTGATGATGACTGGGACTTTCTGAAGGTTCAGGCCAGTTTATTCCTCACTAGCACTTCTGTTACCAAGACAAATTCAAGATTCAAAGGCTTTATTATCATGTTCACGTTAAGAAATGCTACATTTCCTGAACAATGAAAATCTTAGCTCTCCGAACAAATGCCAAGGTAAAAGGTACAGAAACAACAATTCTAATAAGGTCATGACACATTAACACAGTAACTCAATACTAATAACTAATGGATGTTAATAACACACACACTAACACACAGTCAGCCAGTTAGGACTCATTAAGCACATCTTGATACTAAAACTAATGAGTACTAATAACACTATGTACAGTGTGCAAATGAACATTGTGCAACCTGATGTGAACCTGAGATGGCACAGACCTATGTACAGTGTGCAAATGAGCATTGTATAATTACAAATTACAGATTAGTACCCGGTGCTAATTTCTGTAATGGTAGTACCAGTAGACTGTGCATGATAATTAGCAGCAGAGATGATATGGACATCAGACGGGTGAGACTATATCTACTGTACAGGTGAGCAGTGTGCAAATTTAGCAGCCGGTGTGTGAGTTCCTATATGCAAAGCTGTGTTACGGAGTTTGGGAGTTATCTGTTCAGGAGTCTGATGGCAGTGGGAAAGCAGGAGTTCTTCAGTCTGGTCGTCCTGCATTTCACACTTCTGTACCTCCGGCCTGAGGGTAGAAGTGTGAACAGTCTGTGCTGGGGGTGGGTGGGGTCCCAGAGGATGACGTCAGCTCTCCTTTGGACTCTGCAGTGGTAGATACTCTGCAGAGAGGGGAGTGGATTCCTGATGATCTTCTCCGCTGTCTTCACCACTCTCTGCAGGCGTTTGCAGTCCAGGGCAGTGGTGCTGCCGTACCACGCAGTGATGCAGTTGGTCAGGATGCTCTCGATGATGCAGCTGTAGAAATTGTTGAGGATCCTGGTAACAGATCTCTGTTCTGCTTACCTAGCTGCCTGACAGGACAAGGGGGAAAAAAAAGGAAATTGTTGAGGATCCTCGAGGACATGCCAAACTTCTTCAGCCTCCTCAGAAAGTACAGCCACTGTTGAGCTCTCTTAATCAGCTCTGTGGTGTTGTGTGTCCACTTAAGGTCCTCGCTAATGTGGATGCCCAGGTATTTAAAGCTGCTCACCCCCTCCACCTCAAGCTTCTGGATGAACAGTGGCCGATGGGGTCTCCTCCTCCCTTTCCTCATGTCTACTATCATCTCCTTTGTCTTGTCCGTGTTGAGGGTGAGGTTGTTGTCCTCACACCATGACACCAGGTTGGCCACCTCCCTCCTGTAGGATGTTTCATCATCACCAGTGATGCGTCCTATCACTGTCGTGTCATCCGCGAACTTTAGGATGATATTGTCCTTGTGAGAGGCAACACAGTCATGGGTGAAGAGGCTGTAGAGGACGGGGATGAGAACACAACCCTGTGGGACACCTATGTTTGTGATGATGCTGGCTGAGGTCCTGTTCCTCATCCTGACAGATTGGAGCCTGCCAGTTCGAAAATCCAGTAGCTAGTCGCAGAGGGTGGGGTGCAGGCCAAGTGAAGATAGTTTGTCGGTGAGTTTGTGGGATATGACCGTGTTGAAGGCAGAGCTGTAGTAGACAAAGAGCATCCTAATGTAGGAGTCTTTATCTTCCAGGTGGGAGGGAGAATAATGGAGTGCTGCAGCAATGGCATCAGAGGTGGACCTGTTGGGCCGGTAGGCGTACTGTAGGGGGTCCAGGGTGCCCAGTATGCTGTCCTGAATGAGAGGCAGCACCACTCTCTCGAAGCACTTCATGATGACTGGAGTGAGTGCTACCGGTCTGTAATTATTCAGACAGGTCGACGGGCTCCTTTTGGGGAGGGGGATGATGGTTGTGGTTTTGAAACAGGAGGGAACTATGTTCTGGTTGAAGATTGCTGTGAGAATGTCAGTCAGCTCAGCAGCGCATGCTCTGAGGTCCCGCCCAGGTATGTTGTCTAGTCCTGCTGCCTTGCGGGGGTTGATATTCCTCAGTGCTTTGTTTACCTGGCCTGGTGAAACTCTTATGGCCCTTTTCCACTACTATTTTTTACCCTTATTGTCATTCAACCGTACAACCAATCATGTACAGTAGAACGAGATTGTGCTTTACCTATCTACAGTGTCAATCACACACACCCCAGTGCAGAATCAGAGGGCCGCTGCCATGCAAGGCGCCGCCACAGATTTCCCTCCTCCATTCCATTATTGCTGAGCACCAAGCTGGACGGCAGGAAGTTCCACTTTTATATGGTCTTCGGCATGACCCGGCCGGGATTTGAACCCCTGCCTCCCAGGTGTGGGGTGGATGCTTTACCAACTGAGCCACCACTCTGGTACTACCTGTTTAGCCCGGTACAGCACAGCACAGTTCAGTTCAGTTCGCTTGTGTTTCCATTACACCGGAGTACCGCTTGATGTGGGTGGGATTTGTTACAGGGAGGCGGCGCAACCTTCCCGTGATGTAAAACAAGTGACACAGGCAAAACACAAGATGGCAGGATATGAGGCGACTGCGGTCTCTGGCTTTTTTGCCAGAGTAAAGGTAAAAAAGGAGAGCAGAAGGCTATCGGCAGCGAGACGACACACTCTGGAAAAGTACTGGAGCGTCTAGGAAGCCATATAGAGCAGTATAAAGTGGAAGACATGAGGATACAAACTACATCACATATGAAGGTAAGCTAATGATTGCGAATGCTACTTTGCTTCAAGTCCGCTGTATTACATTATAATGTCAGCAAGTTATCGCTATTAGGTACTAAAATATGTATGCTGTGTGTGTTTCAGATGACTCTCTTGTGGCAAAATTATCACTTCAAACCGTGGGTCTGGGCGTTCAACACAGGCTCCCAGTGATGAGATGTCACCCAGGCTTCACGAACGCGCAGTGGTTACAGAACTTCAGAATGTCTGTAGAAACGTTTAGCTTCCTGTGCAACAAATTGCTCTGATCTGTGTGAAAATCATGGAGAGACTGTTGAGACATCATAAGATGTACCTGCTCCAGCCGGTGGTGTCGTGGCAAAAAGTGATCAGCTGCCAAAACTTGATTGCCAGGTGCCACATTGTAGTTATGGGGTTAGATTAAATTAAATTAAATCACCCTTATTGTCATTCAACTGTACAACCAATCATGTACAGTAGAACGAGATTGCGTTTTACCTATCTACTGTGTTAATCACACACACCCCAAGTGTAGAATCAGAGGGCCGCTGCCATGCAAGGCACCGCCACAAATTTCCCTCCTCCATTCCATTATTGCTGAGCACCAAGCTGGACAGCAGGAAGTTCCACTTTTATATGGTCTTCGGCATGACCCGGCCGGGATTTAAACCCCTGCCTCCGGGGTGTGGGGCGGATGCTCTACCAACTGAGCCACCACTCCGGTAATTAGCAGTAAAATATATATTTCAACAGGTGAACAGTACTGAATTAGGTATAATCAGATATATTTAACAAAACAAACTGGATCAAAAGCCAAAACAAACTGGATCTGGGATTAAAAGCAATTAAAATATCGCAGTCACAAGGTTACATGGAGAAATGCATGGCTTTACCGGATACACATGTAGATACTGTATAAATATATATTCTCTGCATCAACAATGAACTATACATGTATTCATTTAGTACAGCACTAGGAATTTTGACAATAAACCTTTGTACTTTTTGCAGATCTGTCTCCACTTTTGTTTTATGTGTGAAAGTTACCACCAAGTAGGGCTGTCGCGATAACCGCAATTATGTAATACCACAGTATGGACACGCCTACCGCGGAGGAAAACGACCAACCGCAACAACCGCGGTGTTCACTTTTTTTGTGTGTGTGTGGCTATATCTCGTTGTTCACTTATGTGCCCCTATTGATTATTATATAAATTGCTAAGGCAGGCAGTTAGTGGGGAAAGCGTTTGGACTCCTTGTTAAATACAGCCGTAACAGTGAGCACTGAAAGGGCACAAAGCGTGTTATTTCCTTCTGAATGGAGTGTGTATGATCCTGACTGTGTATGCTCTGTGTATGAGCTCCGAGAGCAGTTTGTTTGAACGAAATTTTTCGGACAGCAGCAAAAAACACAGCTGCAAAAATCACGGAGACTGTCCTGCTTATAAGCTCAATGTCGCTGCAGTCTCCAGTCCACACACCCCGACGCGCATTTGCGTCCACTAGCTAGCTACGCTAGCAGCTAGCTAGCTAGCGGACGGAGTAAAATTATCACCATTGCAGAGTAAACTAGTTAGAAAATGAAACTCACTCACTGGGAGACAGGAGGACCGGGAACTCTTCAGCTGAATCGGGATTTTGGAGCTATTTACCCACGGTTTCCGGCCACGGACGTCCTAGCAAGCTAGCAATGACAACACCCATCTTCTGTGAAGTTTTGGAGACCTGAGACGACATTTTCAGGTGAGCCCCCAGTCGGATAATGTAAACCTAAGCATGACGTTATTTTGGGAATTTCCACAGCAGGTTCAACACAGCTGCAGAAGTTATGAAGGCAACTTCGCCTGTCTGCATCTCACTAACATCTTACCCACCAAGATGTTAGTGCAGTTCTACACAGCCATCATCGAGCCCATCCTCACCACCTCCATAACCGTGTGGTACGCAGGAGCCACTGCCAGGGACAGACTAAGGCTGCAGCGCGTCGTGCGCACTGCTGAGAAGGTGATCGGCTGCAAGCTCCCATCTCTCCAGGATCTGTACATCTCCAGGACCCGGAGGCGTGCTGGCCGGATCATAGCCGATCCCTCACACCCTGGTCACGTACTGTTTGCCCCCCTCCCCTCTGGTAGAAGACTTCGGTCCATCCAGACTAAAACCTCCCGTCACATGAACAGCTTCTTCCCCTCTGCCATTAGACTGCTGAACACTAAGTGACTCTCGTGCACCATGTACAGCAGCTCAACCAGACTCATGTCAATCATCACTGTTTTCTTCCTGCATTACCGACTGCACTATATAGTTCTCCACAGTATCTGCTGCTGGCTAATATATATTTTAACTGTTGACCAGTATCACTTAATCTTATCCTACACTTTATTACATGTATAGTTTATTTCTCTTATCTTATCATGTTTAATGTTGCAGCATTGTACCGAGACAAATTCCTAGTTTGTGTACTACATGAACAATGGCAATAAACCTGATTCTGATTCTGATTCTGATTCTGATCTCACTCAGAAGGAGAAGTCATGTCTGTTAGCATGTTTACATTGAGTCAAAATGTAATCGTGCTGTGCAAAAAAATTTGTCCGTTCGTGTTTGGTGTGAAAGCACCTTTAGTTGCCGCCACTGCTTTATGAAAATGATCGGGTTGTTTTTTTTTTTGTTTTTTTTTTACAGAATCAGCAGTTCATGCCTGCATAAAGAGCGGAGCTCCACACAGTTGTAACACATGCGCATAAAGTTGAGAGTGAGCTGCAGCGAAACTCACAGCTTCTCTCATTTACCACCTAAGTTATAAACCCTGTTTAAATTACAAATCCACAGGGTCCTAAAACAACTGCAATAATACCGCATACTGTGGTATTGAGCTGTCCACCGTCACCGCAGCGGAAATTCCTCTACCGCGACAGCCCTACCACCAAGTGACATAAATTAAATACTAAAAGACTGAAAACGCTATCTAAGAACAATCCAGCAGTTTGAGAAATCACTTTTGGTTTGGTGCAAGTCTGCCAACAGAATTGTGAGCCATAAAGCATTTTATGTTAAAATGTTAAATCCCAATAAACCCTAACCCTGGGGTGTCCAGTCATGTGCCATGGAGGGCCAAGACCCTGCAGGTTCTCTCTTCTACCCAGTCTCTTCAGCAGATGTTTTCACTGATCAGCAGTCAGTGGAAGAAATTCAGTGGAATCTGCTGTTGAAGACACTGGTTGGAGGTAAAGCCTGCAGGGTCTTGGCCCTCCATGGCACATGATTGGACACCCCCGCCCTAACCCATTATTAGAAAATACAGATGCTAATATGGCCCAGAATTCCTCCATTCAATAAAGTGTGCAGTGTCCTCTGCACTGGTACATCCAACAATAGTCTTCAGTCAATAAAATAATTGTTTTTGGTTACTTTTTCTTAAAAATGAGCCATTATTTTCAACATCACTGATAAATGGTTTGTACTGTTGACTCTTTTCACACCGGTGTCTTAACAGACAAAATAGAAAATCATGATGCAAACACATAAGTCACTAAATTGTTTATTACAATCAGCAGCAAATTCCACATTATTTAGAATGTACAAAATTCAAACTGTAAAAAAAAAACCAACAACAAACAGAATGGGTCACACACGCCAGCCACGCTGCCTCACTGACCATGTAACCGGATTAAAAGCCTGATCAAAATAAAAATGCTTCACGTAAACACGCCAATCTGAATATTCTGGCCCGATCACGATCATTCGGATCAAAATTTCACTCCAATTGAGAGGGGTGGGTTATGCCAATTGTTAATCCAAATGGTGCGCTTGAAAACACTTGTTCTGAAGGTTGGGCAGAAAATATGTTTACTGCGCATGTCTGTACATCAGCAACACGTCGACGTGTCGTATTTCCGCCTTTACAGCAGCTAGTGGAAAACATAGTAGGAATAAAACAAAACTGGTCTGTATCGTCCTGCTGTCTCCCTCTGTTCGTCATATGCAGAAGTCTGTACTTGTAGCTTCATTATGGAGACCAGCAGAAGCAAAAGTACAGTCTGAATAACACAATACAGGTCCATTTCAAAAAGAGAAAGACATGAAGCAGGGCTTGCTAACACCAAAAGTTGCTTCTTCTTCTACTATGTTCGGAATGTCGACATGTCGACGTGCACATGTCAAAATGATTTATTCTGTTCAAACGTGTGACACATGGAAACGCATGTCCTAATTGGATCAGCTTTTTCAGGATCCATCTAAACAGAAAAATTCTGATCTGAATTGTAATCAGATTGAAGAAGTTTTGCCCATGTAACTGTGGCTACTGAGAAGCAACTGGAAGTGCCGCTCACACTGGTCCCGGTTCAGCAGATCTTCAGCCTGCATCTCTGTAAATAGTGACGCAAGGTCCAGTTTGGGGTGGATCATTTTCCTCTTGCCTAGACAAAAAGAGAGAAAAGGATGGTGGTTAATTAATGCAACTTTAAAATATGTTTGGGAAATACACTTGTTGCTAAAAGCCAGTGGTGGAATGTGACAAAAAAAAAGTACTTTGTTGTTGTATTTAACCACAATTTTCATGTAGCTGCGCTTCAGTAAAGTAGATTTTACAATGGCTGTGTTATGTTTAAAATCATTTTTTACTGTGGCCTCAGCAATCAGAATGAGTTGATACCTCCAGTTGAATGGAATCTAGTACTTTGAGGGTGTGCATCCCCTAGTATGAAGTCGCTCAGTCAAAATATGTCATTTTTATCAATAAAAGTTTAGCCACGGCTCTGTCACCGCTGTGTCGCCCTGGCTTCAAGTGTGGGCGGTGTTTTGTACTTGTATTGCTAAAATATAAAAGGAAGCACTACAATGGGTCTCAAATATTTGTAATGTGTCCTGTTATTATTAGTACCACGAGTTTATTGACGATAGACTATAAACTACACATATAAACTAAATTATAATGGTGACTGAAGAACTCCCATTCCCCAAAGTGCAAGATACACCATTAGGAATATAACTCACAAAAGATCACACAAGTGATCTGAAAAAACAAAACAAATACACAAGCAGTTTATTTTACAGTGGCTCATATTGGATGCGCCATTCGTTTTCAATTATTCTGTAATTAATCTTCACACAATCAAATAAATCTCAGTTCAGTCCCTTTTATATTATTTTAATTGTGGTACTTTAATTTTGTCAGTTTACCTATAATTTAACTTAAAAAGCAAAGGATTTGTGTACTTTGTCCATCACTACTAAAAAAATAATGGGATGTGCAACTTACCAGCCATAACACATTGCCACGTCATGCTAAATGTTGCCAGTGTCACAGCAGATGCTGGTCAGACTCTGGAACAAAAATACACACAACTTAAGTACATGCACAGCACGAAAGTGCAACATGTAAAAAACCACCTTTTTAACCAGGATTACAACTAGCTTATTTCATCAGATGTTGTCAACACAAGCGCAAAATACAAGGAGAGCACAGAGCACGGAGTTAGCATTGATGGCTAACTAGCTAGCTCATTGTCTGCACACAAGAGATAACGTTGTTGTCTGTTCAAAGTGAACTTTCCACTGCTGGAATAAATGACGTAAAAGATGCATAATATCACATCATATCATATCACTCACCATCCTTTATATCCTAATATCACGGCTTTCAACAGCTGAAGTTGGGTGCTCCCATGGCCGTAAATTCATTTTGGGTAGCTCCATGTAGTTCCCTCTAGATTCTCTCATCAGCCAAAAGGCACAGAAAACTCTGTTGGACCGCGGTGTTGATTTCTGTGAAGCCAGTCTATCGTTGTTGTTTATACTGACGCTTGCTGGCTGGCTAGCTCATGGACGAATCTTTGCAAATGGCGACTTGAGATTCTGTATAGTCAACCTTAAAACATCGCTCTCATGACGTTACGCCCGGACCAATCAGTGGCCTGCAGTCTTTTGATGTCACATTTTCAGGTTAGTACGGCACGCTTGGAACCAGTCTGGAGTAGGTCTGAAAAATCGGGACCGAAACCGTTACAGTTCCTAATGGAAAAGCCTACAAAGTGTACCAAACCGAACAGGGCCAAACAGGTACTAGTGGAAAAGCCCCATTAGTGTGTGTGTGGGGGGGGGGGGGGTGCGTGAGTGTGTGTCTCTTCTCTGTGCTGTAGCTGGTGGTCTCGAAGCGGGTGTAAAAGATGTTGAGCTCGTCCGGCAGGCTGTCTGTAGAGCTAGTGGTGTTGCTGTTGGTCCTCTTGTAGTCTGATGTGTTGCAGGCCTTGCCACATGTACGCCGGGTCAGGAGTGGAGTAGAGGCTGTCCAGCTTTTCTCTGTACTGCCTCTTGGCTGTTATTATAGCCTTTCTCAGTCTATACTTTGCAGCTTTGTACTCGACCTCACAGCCTGATTTAAATGCATGAGAGCGAGCATGCAGCATCTGACGTATCTGACAGCTGATCCAGGGCTTCTGATTGAGGAACTTCCTGACCTGTATGGTGGGTACGATGGTATCAACGCACGTGCTGATGTACACAGTCACGTATTCAGCATAATCCTGTATGTTTACAGAAGAGTCCTCTCGGGTCGCTGCAGCTTTAAACACATCCCACTCTGTGCAGGCTAAACAGTCTTGTAGGGTGCTCTCAGCCTCTGGAGTCCAGCGCTTAATTTGCTTAATAACAGGGTTTGTTTGTTTCAGCTTTTGTCTGTAGGCTGGGTACATAAACAGTGAGATGTGATCTGACTGTCCGAAGCAGGGGCGGGGTGCCGCTCTGGAGGCGTCACGTACAGTATACAAATAGTAGGGGATTTGCGTTGGTCTTAGGGTATGCCTATAATGTCACCAAACAGAACTCATGGCAGTTAAAAAAAACAATGAGTGGCAAAAACGAGCGGCAGCATTAGCGGGTATGTATTAAAACACAAAAAATACACACAGTATTCAATCACAGCAGTACACAGTACCTGCTTGCATTGTGGAGAGCTAATCTTATCATTCCATCTTGTATTGGCAAAAAAAATAAATAAATACATAATTAAAGGCTCTGTTCAGTTCTTCACTTCCCATGTGCTCCTTGGTCTTTACCCACACATCACTACAGTCAAGTAAATGGTATATTATTATCATCTAAAGTAAAAAAAAAAAAAATACCCTGTACACTGCTGTGACTAAATATTTTCTGTGATTTTTATGTTTGGCTGCATACAAAATAAAGCTGTCACATGTTATTGCCACTCAGTGCTGTGTTGCTATGGTAACTGTCCTGTAACTGCCAAGAACTGTTCCAGTGCATCCCCTTTATTGCCCAATAGAGGGGAAGCATTGGAACAGAATACCCTCACTTACCCTTTCTTTCACAATCTTACACTCGCACTCCCACACTTGTTCAGTCTCACTCCCATTCCCACTCGCCCTCACAGTCGCTCGCACTCACACATGCTTCCTTCCACTCACGCTCACTCATACAGACGTGGACAAAATTGTTGGTACCCCTCTGTTAATGAAAGAAAAACCCACAATGGTCACAGAAATAACTTGAATCTGACAAAAGTGGTAATAAATAAAAAACTTTAATCTGACAAAAGTGGTAATAAATAAAAATTCTATGAAAATTAACCAATGAAAATCAGACAATGCTTTTGAATTGTGGTTCAACAGAATTATTTTAAAAAATAAACTCATGAAACAGGCCTGGACAAAAATGATGGTACCCTTAATATTTTGTTGCACAACCTTTTGAGGCAATCACTGCAATCAAATGATTTCTGTAACTGTCAATAAGACTTCTGCACCTCTCAGCAGGTATTCTGGCCCACTCCTCATGAGCAAACTAATCCAGTTGTCTCAGGTTTGAAGGGTGCCTTCTCCAGACGGCATGTTTCAGCTCCTTCTACAGATGTTCAATAGGATTTAGATGAGGGCTCATAGAAGGCCACTTTAGAATAGTCCAGTGTTTCGCTCTTAGCCATTCTTGGGTGTTTTTAGCTGTGTGTTTTGGGTCATTATCCTGTTGCAAGACCCATGACCTGTGACTGAGACCAAGCTGTCTGACACTGGGCAGCACATTTCTCTCTAGAATACCTTGATAGTCTTGAGATTTCATTGTACCCTGCACAGATTCAAGACACCCTGTGCCAGATGCAGCAAAGCAGCCCCAGAACATAACAGAACCTCCTCCATGTTTCACAGTAGGGACAGTGTTCTTTTCTTGGTATGCTTCATTTTTGTGTCTGTGAACATAGAGCTGATGTGCCTTGCCAAAAAGTTCCAGTTTTGTCTCGTCTGTCCATAGGACATTCTCCCAGAAGCTTTGTGGCTTGTCAACATGCAGTTTGGCAAATTCCAGTCTAGCTTTTTTATGATTTGTTTTCAACAGTGGTGTCCTCCTTGGTCGTCTCCCATGAAGTCCACTTTGACTCAAACAACGATGGATGGTGCGATCTGACACTGATGTACCTTGACCTTAGAGTTCACCATGAATGTGTTTAGAGGTTGTTCTGGGCTCTTTTGTTACCATTCGTATTATCCGTCCCTTCCATTTTTCATCAAGTTTCCTCCTGCAGCCACGTCCAGGGAGGTTGGCTACAGTCCCATCCATCCATCCATCCATCTTCTACCGCTTTTCCGGAGGTCCGGGTCACGGAGGCAGCAGTTCAAGCAGAGAAGCCCAGACTTCCCTCTCCCCAGCCACCTGCTCCAGCTCTTCAGAGAGGATACCAAGGCGTTCCCAGACCAGCTGGGAGACATAGTCTCTCCACCGAGTCCTGGGTCTGCCCCGGGGTCTCCTCCCAGTGGGACGTGCCTGAAACACCTCAAGTGGGAGGCGTCCAGGAGGCATCCTAATCAGATGCCCATACCACCTCAACTGACTCCTTTCAATGTGGAGGAGCAGCGGTTCTACTCTGAGCCTCTCCCGGATGACTGAGCTCCTCACCGGAGGGCGAGTCCAGCAATCCTACGGAGAAAGCTCATTTCAGCCGCTTGTATCCGCGATCTCGATCTTTCGGTCATTACCCAAAGCTCGTGACCATAGGTGAGAGTAGGAACGTAGGTTGACTGATAAATCGACAGCTTTGCCTTAGAACTAAGCTCCCTCTTCACCACAACAGACCGGTACAACGTCCGCATCACTGCAGATGCTGCTCCAATCCGTCTGTCGATCTCTCGCTCCATTCTCCCCTCACTCGTGAACAAGACCCCAAGATACTTAAACTCCTCCACTTGGGGCAGGAGCCTGTCCCCAACCCGGAGAGGACAATCCACCTTTTTCCGGCTGAGGACCATGGACTCGGACTTGGAGGTGCTGATTCTCATCCCAGCCGCTTCACACTCAGCGGCAAACCGTCCCAGCAAGAGCTGTAGGTCATTGCTGGATGAAGCCAACAGGACAACATCATATGCAAACAACAGAGATGAGATCCTGTGGTCACCAATCGGGCTTGTTGTTACGAGCTATTCGGTCTCTGTATGACCGTTGTGAGAGTTTGGTTCGTATTGCCAACACTCGGTCAGAGCCATTCCCAGTGAGAGTTGGACTCCGCCAGGGCTGCCCTTTGTCACCGATCCTGTTCATAATTTTTATGGACAGGATTTCTAGGCGCAGCCAGGGAATGGAGGGTGTCATGCTTGGCTACAGTCCCGTGGATCTTAAATTTATGAATAATATGTGCAACTGTAGTCACAGGAACATCAAGCTGCTTGGAGATGGTCTTATAGCCTTTACCTTTAACATGCTTGTCTATAATTTTCTTTCTAATCTCCTGAGACAACTCTCTCTTTTGCTTCCTCTGGTCCATGTTTAGTGTTGTACACACCATGTCACCAAACAGCACAGTGACTACTTGTCACCCTTTAAATAGGCCAACTGACTGATTACAAGTTTGTAGACACCTGTGATGTTAATTAGAGGACACATCTTGCTTGAACATGTCCCTATGGTCACATTATTTTCAATCTTTTCTAGGGATACCATCATTTTTGTCCAGGCCTGTTTCATGAGTTTGTTTTTTAAAATAAATTCTGCTGAACCACAATTCAAAAGCATTGTCTGATTTTCATTGGTTAATTTTCATAGACTTTTTATTTATTACCACTTTTGTCAGATTCAAGTTATTTCTGTGACCATTGTGGGTTTTTCTTTCATTAACAGAGGGGTACCAACAATTTTGTCCACGTCTGTATATACACTCTCATTCGTGCTCTGACTCACTCACATTTACTTGTGCTCTCTCTTACACACTCACACTTATTAACCTTAACACGGGGCAGCCATGGCGCAGATGCAGTGGGCACGAACGTGCACCAATGTCTGGCAGTGGCCGAGGAGGCTGCCGGCGCAGACCAGCAGCCACACTCCTGCCAACCCACCCCAGGGCAGCTGCAGCCACAGAAACAGCCCACCACCACCAATGCCTGTCAAAGCGAACAACCAATGGACCTACCGCAAGCGCCCAGAGATGCCACCTGACATGCAGAGCACCACACAAATCAGACCCACCATCACTACTAATCACTCCCTCACTCTCACTTCCTCACTCACTCTCTCTCTTGCTCACTCTCTTGCTCGCACCTATTCACTCACAGTAGCGCCTTGCGATGACAAGAGCATGATGGACTCCAGGTCACCAGCCAGGCCCCAGGCCCCAGGCCCCAGGCCCCCAGCAAAAGGAGGGCAGCAGGGGTGGAAGAAGAATCCCACCCCCCATGCACGAATCGTGATGGCTGAGTGTTATTTGTGTGGTGTCAGTGGGTGCAGGTGTTTGAACTACCAAAGTGCAGTTAAAATTGGGGGGATAGTGTGATAGGGCATCGCTACCCACTGCTATGGGCAGCAGAGCTCCCATCCCCCCAAGCCCTCAGTGTCTACAGTGCAATTAAAATTGAGGTGAGGGTGGCCCCACAGCGCAGTAGTAGACAGAGGGATCCTCTTCACCGACACCATACGGCACAACCCCACCCCAAATGTATTCAATAAGATGTATGATCCACCCAGAATTGGGGGGGAAAGAAAGACTGGGGGGGGGGGGGGTAGTCCCCGAGAGAGCCTGTACCCCCCCAGAAGCCAGCTCCCAAACTGGTTCTGGAAGCCACCCACTGCCCCCAGATCCCAAGTAAGATATTGATGAGCTAAAATTGATCTTTGACAGCATGAGACAAGGACTAAATTGTTTCCTTGTGGAATGTCAGGCATTGTCAGGAGTTGGCAACCTTGAACCTCTAAAGGTGCGTTCAGACTAAACATGAACGGATGGCGCAAATACAAACAAAGTCAATAAAAAGAGGCGAATCTTGCGCATTCACCCATTCACGTCCAAGGAATAGCGCCATCTAGTAATGGCCTTGAGATTCTGCTGTCTTCGGAGTAAAAGTATCAACATTGGAGCGTAAACTAGTTTGAAAATAAGACTGACACTCACCTGCAGACAGATGGACCGGGAGCTCTGCAGCTGAATCGGAGTGTCGGAGGTTTTTTACCTATGGACTCCTGCCACGGATGTGCTAACAAGGCTAGCAGGCTAGCAGTGTAAACAACCTGTCATCCAGGTGAGATTTTGGAGGCAGGGACAATTTTTTCAGTTGATACCCCACCGGCTAACGTAAACCTAAGCATGACTGTGTTTTGGGAATTTCTACAGCAGGTTGAATACAGCTGCAGAAGTTATAAAGGCAACTTTGTCTGTCTGTTACTCACTCAGACAGTGAATTCATGTCTATTCACGCGTTTACATTGAACTAAAATGTAATCACACCACGCGAAAAATTCGCTCTTTTACATTTGGTCTGAACGGACCTTTACAGCAAGTACCAGTAGCTTACAGTAGCTAAGAGTAATGCTAACAGCAATAACCCAGCAATGCTGCACAAATCTTTTGATTGTTCTTCTTCACATTGGTCACAGTGGATCACCTGCATCCATTTCACCCCATCCCTTGCTTACTCTTCTGCCACACCGACCCTCTCCATGTCCTTCACTACATCCATGAATCTTCTGTCATCTTCCTCTTTTCCTCCTGCCTGGGAGCTCCATCTTCAACATCCTTTGACCAATATCTCCACTATCCTTCCTTTGTACATGTTCAAATCATCTCAGCCCTGCCTCTCTCTATCTCCAAACTGCTTGTGTTAGAATTTAGACTTTTACTTGTAAGGTACGGGTGGCGGCTCCACGTTCCGGTTCCGCCACTACCCGTGGCTATAAGAGGGCAGTGGGCAGGAGGGGCGGTCTCTTTGCCATCTCTCTGCCTGACGGCTGTGCCTGTGTGCTGTGTTGTGCCTCCTGAATAAATGTGTGCTCAGTTCGACATCTGGCCTCGTCCTTGGCTCCTTATTATGACATAACATTTGGCAAAGAGGACAAAAGTGGATTAAAACACGGTATGGAAGCGCGTGGGTTTGAAATTCGGCTGTTTTTGGAGCCCCCCCAGTGAGCCACCGGTTCCCAGGCCGAGGTGGTGCGCCACTTTCCTCACGTATATGGTGGCACTGAACCTTAAGAAGCTGGAGAAGTTGAGGGCACGTGAGTTGTTCGTGCACAATTTGGGAACTGAAGGCCAGCGGATACTGAGCACGCCTGGCGGCTCGGACAGCTTCGAGGACGTGGCTGAGCCAATGGCGCGCAATGTTCGTGCCCTGGATGATGTCACTGTCTGAAGGAGCGGGTTTCGACAGTGCTGCCAACAGGTGGAATGAGCATATTCAGCGGTTCATAGCTAATTTGAAACTACTGGTTAGTGTGTGTCTTTTCGGACCATTGGAGGAGGAGTTGGTTTACGACCTGCTGAGCGAGCATTTATCATGTCGACAGCTGGAGTTTCCCATTACCACATGAGTAGTGGACCCGGACAGCGATGGGAGCGTGAAAGAAGACGCGGGAGATGTCAATGCTGTGGATTTGAGGTTTGCCCCAGGAAAGCCCATGCGTATGGCCTGCGGGTCCGTGAAGTGCCATTTCAGAGCCACAGAGTGTTTGGCAAGAGCAAAGCGCTGCGGCAAGTGTGGCCACTTGCATCATTCCGCCAGGGTATGCCACAGATCCAAGCGAGGAAGTCCACAGCATGAAAAGGACTCTCCCGCCCCCACGGTTGTCCACGCTGTGCCCCCGAGCACCAACGGACACACGTACTGTATGGTGGAGTTGGACAGGGTGGAGGTGCCTTTATTGATCAACGTGGGAGCGGTGGGCTCTGTGTTGGGTCGGACGACTGCGAGATGTTTATCCGCGCACTACAGGATTGGGATTGACCTGGCGCCGCTTTGTGGTTGTGGAGGAGGACGGCTGGCCACGATGGGAACGCTGAGACTGACAACTCGGTACAAATCGGCTGAGATGTGTGACCTGGAATTCACCGTGACAGCCCGTGAAGAAAACATAATGGACTGTGACCTGCTCTATGGTCTGGGCTTCGCCATTAAAAGTGGTGCTGGAGAGGAGTGGTCGGGCTGTGGATTGTGGGACCGACCAATCCCGAGAGTGGTAGATGGCGCAGTGTGGGATGAGGATCTGCCTGACACCCTGGAGAGCGTGCAAGACCAATATCGCCCAGGGTCATCACAGGAAAGTCCCTGTGCCAGAACCAAAGTCGCCCTGGACGAGGGTACTGGACGGCATGGCGGGACACCTGTGATGACAGGCAACATCAAGAGGCTGGTTTCACCGGTTCCTGGATCTCGGCTGAAGTGGGCCGGTGAACAGAGGACCACAACGGCGATGGCAAATTTAGAAGAGGTCGGGGCCGGACTGTCAGGCACGGTAGAACGACATGCCAATGCAGAGACCCTGACAAGCCAAACGGGATCCCTGGGGTGTCAAGGGCTGGATTTGGGAGGAGAGGCGGACCATGGCAGGTACGGGCCGGGTCAGTGGTCGGAGGAGCACCGGGGATGGTCACGTGTTGTGGCCAGATGGGAGGATGCGCCTCTTCCAGCTGCTAGACCGTTTGTGGGGGCACCCGAACGAGCAGCAGCATGCCCAGGAAGGAACTGAGGGATGTGGGCCTGGACAAGCAGACCGGCCGGTGCTGAAGCGACCTGCTGCGGGCCGGGAGGCTGGCTGCCTCCAGGGGTGGACTGATGACAGGGTGGTCCAGGGGACCCACGGACTGGTGTTCTCCAGCCGTCTGTATATAGGTTAAATGTTATACATGTGTTTGCATTTGGAATGTCATGGAGTCGCTGTTATACTTGATTTCTTTGGAATATTTATGTTCTACGCATGTGCTATTCATATATGTTCATGGGGATTAATTTGATGTTATGTTTAGACTAGGAAACGGCGGTATCTTGTTTCAAATAGACTTGTTTGAAGTGTAAGCGTCAGAATAGCCTGCTTCGCCGTGTGGGGTGAGGTGGCAGTCTACCCATCTCCCCCTAGTTTTAGTTGTTTTGGAGTGACTGGGTTAGGCCATCTGTGCCGTTATCCAATTACTTTTAGTGTGTGACTCAGGTGCCAAATTGGGGGGTGGGTCCGAATTGTGTGTGTGTTTTGTGGTTTTTGTGAAAGGGGGAGGGAATGTTGTGTTAGTGTTTAGGCTTTATTTGTAAGGTACAGGTGGGCGGCTCCACCTTCCGGTTCCGCCACCACCCGTGGCTATAAGAGGGCAGTGGGCAGGAGGGGCGGTCTCTTTGCCATCTCTCTGCCTGACAGCTGTGTGCTGTGTGCCTCCTCAATAAACATGTGTTCAGTTCGACACATGGGCTCGTCCTTGGCTGCTTATTACAACATAACACTGCTCAACCTGACCTGCTACGATTACAATCATATTTTCTAATGCACTTTCAGACAAAAGGGATTATAATAATCTGTTGGACCACTTTCTAATAAAAAAATTCCTAAAAATATCATAAAGGACATTAAATGGGTTTAACTTTTTTGCAGCTCCCCATATCAATGACATGCCTGTTTTTATATGTAAAAATTTTTGCAATAACCATGAGAATCAAATTAAATGCATTTTAAAGCCTTTCAAGGCCTTACATTTTGTTAAATCAATGTGAAGACTTAAATTCGACAAATTGTTTAGGTTTTTCAGATCAATGAACAAAGCCACTTGGACAAAAATATGTCCCACCAAAGCAATATGCACTCCAAGTGAGTGACAGTTACACCACCACAAGAATGTATTCTCTGTCATTTGGTTTTGTGCACCTGTTTGTCTTCTTTAAAGGATCAACTCTGCCATGTTGATTAAAGGGCAGGAGGCTGCTGTTCACCCTCGTCATTTGAGCAAAGTGATCTGGACTTATAATCCATAGTTTCTCTACTGGGCACAAACCCTGTGACCTACACGGTACATCGCTGCAACAGCTTCCTTCCTTCCTTTAGTTATGCGATAAAACCATCTGAAAATCTCCCCACCATAACTCACACAAGGGCCTCATCTCGCAGAGAAAAGTACACAACATCAATAACCCGGACTTGTAACTTAAGTCAAACTACATTTTCAGATTCAAGAAAACCAGAAAGTTTTTCCTACTACAACAGTTGTTTGCTCATATGACACCATCTGACTGTGAGTAATGACCATATAGCTGTTTGAAGGGACTTTACAGTTTAGCCCTTAAATACTGTAGCTATTGCTTCAGATCCAAAATTACATGTGTAACATATAGTGAATAAAAACAAAGCAGTTGTTGATCTAATCATGGGCAATTTGAATTAATTCTTGGAAAAACAGACAATAATCATCTTTTTCATCCCTGTGTACTTTTCTTGTGTTTGCAAACATTTGCACCCTTAGAAAAAAGCCAACATCTGCTCTAGTGATTCCTTCCTTTTACTGTACTGTATTTATAATCATGCAACAACCAGCTCAATATTTGTGTAAAACACTTATAGTCCCCATGCCTTCATGCAGGAAATGCCAATTTGAAACCAACCTTAATTTATTGTTTTTTAATTACTGACCGTGTGAATGCTGTTATTGCTTCACCATGGAAACTGAGACAAACACCCATCATAAAATTTATCTTACCAAGTTAGTGCAAGGTTTCCTCTGGTAACATTTCTCGGTGGCGGACCGCCGCGCCAGAAATTTTACCGCCTCGCCAAGGCGACATGAATTTATTAAGAAAAATATACGAAGCAATGACTTTCCGCAAGCGCGCACACAAACAACGTGCGTGGCCGTCATCCGCGCGGAGTTTAGAAGCGCCCCGCCCACGTAAGTTTTCCAGTCAGTCAGCAAACAGTGTCTCGCTAAGCGTGACTGTCCGACAGATACATGAGTTTGTTAAAGTACTTTAAACGTGCAAAAAAAAAAACAAACATTAGAGGTATGTAAGCACTGGAGGAGTTTATCATGGTTTTAACCCGCTGGAAACGGGAGCAATAATGGAAGAGTTGCTTAGCTAAGAGATGTGGTTAGAATTCATATGCAGCCGGCTTCATATGAAGAGAAAGGCAAGGGGGGCTGATGAATTGCTGAGGATATATTTCAACAGCCACTACAATATCACGTTTCGTTACCTTGTATTCATACATGTGTAACCGTGGGGCTGCACGGTGGCGCAGTGGTTAGCACTGCGGCAGCACAGTTTACCCTTGGCCGGGGGATTGTGGGGATTGTGGGGATCGTGGGATCGTGGGTTCGATCCCAGCCCCCGACCAACAGTGATCTGTGTGGAGTTTGCATGTTCTCCCCGTGTTGCGTGGGTTTACTCCGGGATTTCTCCGGTTTCCTCCCACATGCCAAAAACATGCATGTTAGGTTAATTGGCTGTTCTAAATTGTCCCTAGATATTCGTTTCCTATAGGCCCTTAGAATAGAGGGTTAGTATTAATGAAAGCGCTTTGAGTGGTCTTTGTGACTAGAAAAGCGCTATATAAGTGCAGGTTAGTTAGTTAGTAATGACAATAAAGTTGAATCTCATCTCATCTCATCATCTCATCATCAATATTAAGTTATGTTCTGTAGGAATTGCAGGAATGAAAAGACTGGAGAGTGAAGAGTCTTTTCTCGCACGAGCAGGCATGCCGTTTTTATTCTCCAGCGGCAGTGACAAAAAGCAACAGCTGAAAACGCTAGCTCTAAACTGAGGTCCTTCAGCGGCTGCCGAGAGAGGTGCCTGATAAGAAAGCCTGAGCGCACAACTATAACTGCCTAAACAGATCATTCTGTACATGAACACATATTGTGGTGAATTATGTCTTTAGAGTCCGCTACAGTTCCCAATTATGTACCTGGCAGGTTAAGATGACCGAAATTCACCAAGTCAATTACTTTAATCTGTCAGCAGCCTTCAAACAATGTAAACATGCCAACATTTGATTTCAAAATAAGGGAGGCTTTTCCTGCTGTCTGGGTGGTGAGGAGATTTCTTGAAAAAACAAAAACCTATAAATATAAAGAAATATTATAACAGAAATAATGGCATCCTTGGTCATTTAAGTTAATTTATTTCATTAAATACAATTTTATTAATATTTTTTCTTTGTAATTAGAGTTAAATTATTGTTCTGTTCTGACTGCAAAATTTTGGTCAAAAATGTAAATTGTTATAAGGAAAAAGTAAAAAAAAATTACCACAGCCTGTTCCAAATTTATCTAAAAAAAACCCAGTAATTTTATTTTAAAAAACAGACAAAAATTAGTCATAAAATAATCCACAAATTTATAATAAAGTTTCAAATGTACAAGAAAAGTCAATTTTACAAGAGGAAATTACAAATTTGAGGAACATGGTTTCAACTTTAGATTTACAGAGAAAAGTAGAAAACTATAAGAAAATTGTTATAAATTTTTGAAAAACAAACTTCAAACCTTCAAGACTGAAGTCATTACTCAAGTTTTTAAGTGGCTGCTCTTTGTACCCTTAACTCAACTAGAAATTTCTGGTTGTCTACTTTTAATTATTAATTTCAAAGCACTGCTTTTACATGAGTAGAATTTCTGGTTACTATACCCACCTGATCATATAATTTAAGTATGCATGAGTACATTACTATTATGAATGTTTCTTTCCCTTCCCTACTCTCTCAATGGAAAAAAGAAACACTAGAATAAAAATACACATATTCTTGTCATTTATGTAAACCATGACAAAAAAATCCTGCAGGACAAAACATGACACTTGATATGTTCTAACCTGTTCATATACCACCATAGACCGAGAGAGAACCTGAATTAGACAGAGCTCAGAGACAGCAAGATGAGACAGAAGAGAGGAGCCAAGGAGAGGGAAGTGTTCAGGCAGAGGAAGGAGAGAAGGATAACATCACTAAAAAGTCTAAACACAGGATGTCTGGGTGGGACCCCAATTGGCCCAATATTCAAGCCTCAGTTGTACAATACTTCAACTGGTAAGTTCCATATGCAACGTTACTGTGTAAAATTATAAAAAGAAATAAATAGTATAAAATTAACATATTCCAGTATGTTTACCCCACCCCCACCCCCCGGGGAAAAATATGTTGCCTCCACGCCAAGGTCTTTAACCCAGAGGAAACACTGTAGTGAGTCAGAGCCTGCCTCTGCTTGACTGTAATGTAGCTCTAATCTAGATGACCAGTGGATTCTTGTTAACAAACCAAAGCAGGGGTTTGGAATTCAAAGGACCCATGGCATGACTTCTATGTTTTCTGATTATCTACAATGTTACAATGATAAATTATCATCTTAAAAGTCACCAAAAGTCTTAAAAACACAGTTATACACATTCTGTAGTAAATCAATTGAAACCCAACTCATTTTGTCCAGTTGTAAGTACTCCCACTCATGAAACCTTTCTGACAAGACTTGGAATTATGTGGCTCATTCATTGATTGTTCATATTTTTCCAGGAAGCACACATCCATGAGACAGTGGGACTATCCCTGTGAGGTGACTAAACCCGACTATTGACAGCACTACTACGGACTGAGCTTAGCGAGTTTAACGGTTCTTCTCTTTAAAGGCTAACCAATCTGGTCAGTCACTGGACTCCAGTCAGATACTGGAGTCAATTTGTCTTGGCCTGTCCTTGCCACTGATAATACAGTACCTCTATCTGCCAAGAATGTGCCACTAGTCCAGCAAAAGCTAGCGGTACTCAAATACTTTGCAAGCAGTTTCATGAAATGGTCAGTCAGAAAGCAACTCATGCCGGCTCGGACGTCGCCCAGGTTAACAAGGTCAGGAGTTCCTGGCAGTGGAAGGCGAAGGACAGAGCTGCGTAAGAATCTGATCAGACCTAAATGAAATAGTCATTGTTGCCCCTGACAGACTGCGACGACGACGACGACGACGACGACGACGACGACGATGATGATGCATCATTCCCTACTGCCTCATTACAATCACAAAAGTATGTAATGATATCACCAACAATATACAGTACAGGAGCTCCACAGGGGACTGTGCTTTCTCCTTTTCTTTCACCTTATATACCACTGACTTTCAGTACAGCACCGAGTCGCGCCACCTGCAGAAATTCTCTGATGACTCAGCTGCTGTTGGGTGTATAAGAGGGGCAGAGGAGGGGGAGTACAGGGCACTGGTAGACAGATTTGTGAAGTGGACCAAGCACATCTATCTGTCTATCTATCTTAGCTCAGGCCAAATCAAATCAACCTTTATTGTCATGTTGCTGTACATACAACTGTAGTGCAGGCAAAATGAAGTTACGTTTCTCTAGGCATCCATATATGTAAAAAGAACATAATTTAAAACACACTCACTCACCCCCCACCCCAGCACAGCCATTCACACATCCCTAAGACACATTTAGTTATTACAGTAATATTAACTTATTACAGTTGCAGTTTAAAGTGATTTTTTTTTATTTATTTTTTTTTTTTGTTACTTATTTGTACCCATAGGTAGACTTGGTTTGCAGTCTGGTGACAAGCCACCGGCTGCTGGTCGCTGCGTGCGCGAGCGCCCTAAACCTACATGTTTTTGGTGTTTAATAACTACCTATGTATAAAATACCAATTAAAGTGGCTGAGTGAGTCAAAGTGGCTACTTGAAACTAACTAGAGCTATAATATCACAGCTATCCCTGTGCTGTTGCAATCCAGGAATTTCCTCATTGTGGGACTATCTGTGTATCTATCTCTGTATCTATATGTGGGCTTATCTTATTCTTAATATACATAACTAGAAAAACACTCAGAGCGCATACCTCCGCCAAGGCTTCTTCCATTTCTTATGGATCACCTCCAAAATGTAAGGGGTTTGTGTGTAGGCTTATAGCCACTTGTGGTGAAAATGGCATCAAAGTCTGTCCATCAGTTTTGGAGTATTGTTGCTAACACACTGTGAGAAGATAAGAGCCTTGGCTGAGGTATGCATTCTCAGATCATCACCAAAATATAATGGGTTCCTCTCTAGCCCAAGAACCACCTCTGCTGAAAATTTCATCCAAATCCATCCAGTAGTTTTTGTGTAATCCTGCTGCACAAATACAAACAAAGCCCTTGGTGGAGGTATGCACTCTCAGATCATCACCAAAATCTAATCATCTGTTCCCCGTGCCATTACACACCTTTCCTGAAAATTTCATCAAAATCCGTTCATAACTTTTTGAGTTATGTTGGTAACAGACAAACAGACAGACAAACCCCGGTAAAAACATTACCTCCTTGGCGGAGGTAAATATACATAATGTCCATAAGGTGCAGTAGTATGTATGAAAGATTCCGGCTCAACTGTTCAGTATCCTAACAGCTTTTAATTAAATTTAATTAAACCACCCTTATTGTTATTCAACTGTACAACCAATCATGTACAGTAGAACGAGATTGTGTTTTACCTATCTACTGTGTTAATCACACACACCCCAAGTGCAGAATCAGAGGGCCGCTGCCATGCAAGGCACCGCCACAAATTTCCCTCCTCCATTCCATTATTGCTGAGCACCAAGCTGGATGGCAGGAAGTTCCACTTTTATATGGTCTTCGGCATGACCGGGCCGGGATTTGAGCCCCTGCCTCCCGGGTGTGGGGCGGATGCTCTACCTAATCAGTCTGGTGGTTCTGCCTCTGATGCTCCGGAATCATTTGCCAGAAGGCAGCAGTTCAAAGTGTTTATGCAGAGGGTGAGAGTGGTCCTTGACAATGTTCAGTGCCCTGCTCCTACAACGGCTCTGAAAAAGTTCTTGGACAGAGGGGAGGGAAACTCCAATTACCCTCTCAGCTCCCTTGACTATCCTCTGCAGGGCTTTTTTGTCTGACGTACTGCAACTGGAGTACCATGTTGCAATGCAGTATGTCAGAACACTCTCCACCACACCTCTGTAGAAGGTCCTGAGGATGCAGATGGGGAGAGAGGCCTGTTTGAGTTTCCTCAAGAAGTGCAGTCTCTGCTGGGCCCGCTTTCTGATCCCCAAGGAATTCTTGCTCCAGGTCAGGTCCTGCGAGATCTGCACTCCGAGGAACTTGATGTTCTCCACTCTCTCCACCAAACGGCCACTGATGCTGAGAGGGACGTGTTCAGGCCGTGACCGCCGGAAGTCGATAATCATCTCCTTTGTTTTGTCCACGTTGAGCACCAGATTGTTCTCCCTGCACCAGCCCTCCAGGTCTAACTTCTTCCCTGTACATAGATTCCTCATCCCTCTGAATAAGTCTCACCACTGTGGTGTCGTCCGCAAACTTAATAATCTGGTTCCCCTCGCGTCTGGACACACAGTCATGTGTTAGAAGTGTAAACAACAGTGGACTGAGTACACAGCCTTGAGGGGATCCGGTGCTCAGCGTGATGAGTTGGAGATGCTGTTTCCAACACAAACAGACTGAGGTCTCTCGGTCAGGAAGTCCAGGATCCAGAGACATGTGGCGGTCCAAGAAGGAGAAGGAGTAATTTCTCCATCAGTCTCTGGGGAATAATGGTGTTGAATGCTGAACTGAAATCAACGTACAGGAGTCTGGCGTAGGTGTCTTTCTGCTCCAGGTGGGTGATGACAGAGTGCAGGGTGGTGACTAGTGGTGACTATGGCATCCTCTGTGGAGCGATTTGAACGATACGCAAACTGGAGCGGGTCATGTGATGCAGGGAGGCAGGCTTGAAACCTAAAGTATGAGCTAACCAGCTAATATCAGCTGCATAATGGAATAGTCACCCACTGCTCAGCAGTGACAAAAGAGGGAAGGTTGGGTTAAGGATAAGGACCTGTACTTAAAAAGCACTTTTTCTAGTCTCAAAGACCATTCAATGCACTTCACTAGTACTAACCCTCTATTCTAAGAACCTATTGGAGACAGATACCTAGGGACAATTAGAGTCACCAATTAACCTAACATGCATGTCTTTGGATTGTAGGAGGAAACCGGAGCACCTGGAATAAACCCACACAGCACAGGGAGAACATGCAAACTCCACACAAAAGCCACTTTTCCACTAGCACCTACTCAGCTCAACTCGCCCCGACTCTACTCGGCCCGACACGGCTTAGGTCGTTTTCCATTACAACTGAGTTCCACCTCAAGGTGAGTGGGTTCATTACAAGAAGACAGCCCGTTATGTTGTTGACATGCTGACATTTTGCTGTCAGAAGCGAATACTTATTACAGTAAGCACAAAATACAAGCAAACACAGAATTACCACTGATGGCTGGCTAGCTAGTTCACTGTCTGCATACAAGAGACAATGGCGATATCTTTGTTTGTTCAAAGTGAGCTTGCCACCAATAGGATAAATAACATAAAAGATGCTTAAAATCGGGGACTTCCGGTCTGGACGCCATGGCGACTGCAGCTTAACACTGAAGCTCTCAGACCCAATCCAGGATAACACCTTGAAAATCAAACTTAACGGATTTTTGGAGGAGTGAAAATCAAAAGACAAAATCATCATGTCTAAAGGAAAACAGAAGAAACTGAAATTCTCCAGGCCAGGACACGTATCGGCCGGAGAATCTGAACTGGAAGATCTCCGTTCAGAAGACGAGGAACTGGTGATAGCTAACAAAAGGGTTAGCCTGAAATCACTATTTGAGGAGCTACGACGATTTCGCCGAGATGTTACGGCCGAATTTCGGGAATTCAGAGAAGAATTGAAAAGGACAAACAGCAGAGTGGACCAGGCCGAGAACCGAATCTTGGAAACAGAGGATCGAATAAAAGTGCTCGAAGATTCTGTGCTAGACCTACGCAAAAGACAAGCAGCTATAGAGGCTAAGCTAACCGACCAAGAAGGAAAACAAAGAAGAGACAACATAAGAATTTATGGTCTGATAGAAGGAACCGAAAATGGTTTTAACTCAATGGCAGAATGCGTGGAATCCTTACTAAGAGAGAAATTGGATATTCCACAAACCACCGACTTGAAGATAGAAAAGGCACATCGTTCATTAGCCGCTAGGCCGGTGGCGGAAGCGCCCCCACGTTCGGTGTTGGTAAGATTTTCCAATTTCAAAATAAAACAAGAGGTTGTAAGACTGGCCTGGCAGAAAAAAGGATTTATGCACCAGGAGAGAAAAGTCTACGTGGAACACGATTACGCCCCGGAGGTCCTTAAAAAGCGCAGGGAATACAATGACGCGAAAAAGGTGTTAAGAGAGAAGAAATTGCGCTTTCAGACACCATTTCCTGCGAAGTTAAGGGTCTTCTACGGCGATGAAACGTGTCTCTATAATTCTGCGGAAGAAGCAACAGCTGACATGGCGAAAAGAGGGCTCCCGGTAACGGTATTTAAACCCGCAGCAGACCCGAGTGAGAAGATCAAAGCGCAAACATGGACAACACAAAGACCCTCAAAATCCACGGACCAGCAGCGGGAAACCCAGCACCAGAGCGTCGCGGATAAACTATCCGTTTTCAGGTTGGAATAGCGACCTTTTTTTTTTTTTTTTTTTTTTCTTTTCTCTTGAATCAATCCGCACATCCAACCCCCCTCATACAAGGTAACAAACATTAAAGGAGATGCATATTCAGCATGTGGTAAAACATTTCATGGAACAATCATATTATTTGAAACAAATAAGTCTTTGTAATAAAAAAAAAAAAAAAAAAAAAAAAAACTTCTTAAAATAGAAATGTGACAATAATCCACATGTTCTCCTCATACTAACAAATACTGTTTTTGCGTGAATGTTTGATGTGATGGGGGTGGGAGGGTGCACACAATTTCACAGGGTTTAGGCATAAAAGGAAAAAAAAAAAAAAAAAATCATTACAAGTTTGGATTGGGTTCTGAAACTCACGTTAAAAGCATGGGACTACTTTCAGTGGTAAGAGAGGGCCCTCAACACGTAACAGAGTTTGAGGAATTTCCCTCAGAGCCTTCACTCCATCAAGGCTCTTACAGGGTCTTTAAAAAGACCTCAGCTCAGGAAGTTCTTATGACAGCTTTTTGTTTTAAAGTTTTTTACACTATGTTCTTAATGTTTTTCTTGTTTTTAATGTTCTTTCAGTTTCTGAGTAGCACAAAAGAGGGCCACCACACAGTTATACTAAACAAAACAACACAATGGAGAAACAGGGTGTAACCAAAATAATTTCATATAATGTAAAAGGAATCCTGAATCCAGTTAAAAGATCCAAGATTCTAGGCAAAATGAAAAAAGACAAAGCAGGAATAATACTTTTACAAGAAACCCACCTAACAGACGTGGAACACAATAAACTCAATAGACAAGGGTTTAAAATGATCTCTTCATCTTCATATAAATCAGGGAGGAGGAGGGGAGTAGCGACATTGATATCAACCAAAATTACATTTGAAAAAAAATCAGAACACAAAGATAAAGAAGGGAGATACAGTTTGGTAACTGGGCGGCTAGAGGGAGAAGATATCACCCTGCTGAATGTGTATGCTCCCCCAGGGGCTAACTGGAAATTTTATAAAAATGTATTCGACCTAATGATAACTAAAGCTCAAGGTTTAGTGATATGTGGTGGGGACTTCAATCTTAGACTGAATCCATACTGGGATGCTTCTGGTAATTCCCCACATCAAAATAACACCCAAAACAGGAAGACTCGGATGCTACTAAAAGAATTGGGAATCTGTGACGTGTGGAGGGAACTCAACCCCAGTGTAAAAGACTATACATTTTACTCAACTCCACATTCATCTTACTCAAGGATTGACTATTTTTTTATGTTTAATAGAGACATTGGAAGAGTAAAAACATGTAAAATAGGACTGATGGATCTCTCCGACCACAGTCCGATCTACATGGACTTAAATATCCAAAAATACACAAATAATACATTTTCTTGGAGGTTAAATTCAAATGTCCTGAAAGGACCATTGAAAGATGAATTGGAATCAGATATTCTCAGATATTTGGAAGATAACGATAATGGAGAAGTATCCCCTTTAATACTGTGGGATGCATGTAAAGCTGTAATAAGAGGAAAGATTATTGCAAAACTGGCAACCCAAAAGAAACTAAGACAAGAAAAACTATCCACATTAGAGTCAGAACTTAGGAACCTAGAAAAAGAACACAAAGGCAACACTCATTCTACTGACTCGCTCAAGATTAAGGAAATTAAAAACCAAATAAATGAGATCTACACAATAGAAATCCAGAAGAAACTTACATTTCTGAAACAAAAATACGATGAAGCAGGCAGTAAATCGGCAAAATTGCTAGCCTATAAATTGAGGAAACATCAAACAGAAAGAGCAATCTACAAAATCAGAGACCCAGTATCAAAGGAAATAAAATTCAGAATTCAGGATATTCTTAAAAACTTCGAGAATTACTATAAGAACTTATACTCCCACAAAAAACATAAAAACGCATCCGAGGCATTCCTAAACACATTAAACCTTCCCCAACTTACGGAGTCACAAAATAAAACACTACTGTCAGAAATACATCCTAAAGAATTGGAAAAAGCAATTATGAAACTTAAAGCTAACAAATCCCCAGGAGCTGATGGCTATACAGCAGAGTGGTACAAAACCTTTAAACAGCAACTATCTCCTCTCCTCCTGAAAACATTTAATTATGTCCTCCACACAGGGGAAATCCCCCCCTCCTGGAGAGAAGGGGTCATTGCAGTTATACCTAAACCTGAAAAGGATAAACTAGAGTGCTCCAACTACAGACCAATCAGTGTACTAAATCAGGACTATAAGCTTTTTACCATTATCCTTGCCAAAAGGTTAGAAATATACTGACAGACCTAATTCATTTAGACCAAACAGGTTTTATAAGACAAAGACAGACACAAGACAACATTCGACGCACTTTACACATAATTCATCATATAAAAAAATATAACTTAAATGCAGTCATATTGGGATTAGATGCTGAAAAAGCATTCGATTCGGTTGACTGGTCTTTTCTATATAGAATCTTATCCAGTTTCAATTTTCATAACAACTTCATTAGAACTATACAGGCATTATATAAAAAACCAACAGCTAAAATAAGGATTAACGGTAATTTATCATCATCTTTTGAACTGGAAAGAGGATGTCGTCAGGGCTGCCCCCTGTCTCCACTGCTCTTTGCAATCTTCATAGAACCTCTGAGCCAATGGATAAGACAAAACCAAAAAATTCAAGGTATTACACTTGGTCAGAAGGAACATAAAATAGCACTCTTTGCTGATGACATTTTAATATACCTAGGGCAGCCGGACACTTCTTTACCAGAACTAACCTCAGTTTTTTCAGAGTATGGAGATTTATCGGGGTACAAATTAAATATGCATAAAACCCAAGTTTTAACATTCAACTATGACCCAAATCATTATTCACTAAGCAAACTCAAAACTAACTGGGAGTCGGAATCTATGAAATATCTGGGGGTCAATATCCCGAAACAACTCAACAAAATTATATCACTAAACTATGATCCACTGGTGACAAAAATAAAATCTGACCTAGCAAGATGGAATATGATACCATTCTTGGGTACTGCACAAAGAATTGAAGCAGTCAAAATGAATATACTTCCACGTCTTCTATACCTTTTCCAAACAATACCGGTAGAACCTCCCAAAAAAACATGGCAGGAGCTGGACAGAAGGACCTCAAGATTCATATGGCAGGGCAAGAGACCTAGAATCAGATATAGAACCCTACAGCTAAACAAAGACAAAGGTGGGCTCGCGCTGCCAAATATCAGGGACTACTTTAAAGCCGCACAAATTAAAACTTTAGTAGAGATATGTAACCCAGTCTACACTGCACAATGGAAGGAGATCGAATGCCAAATAACAAGTGACATCCCCCTACAGGCGATAATAGGGAACAATGCCTTACCTAAGCTTTTGAATAACACTAACCCGTGGATAGAGACCCCGCTAAAAATTTGGTTTAAGATAGTCAGAGAGAATCAAACTAAAGAGCCCTATCGACTTCTGCAATGGATCGCCTATGATCAGGACTTTACTCCTAATAAAACAGACACCAGATTTAAAAAGTGGAAGGAGAAAGGGCTGATAAAATATTACGATTTTTTTAAAGGGCAAATCTTAAGAAGTTTTGAAGATTTGAAAAAACAAGGCCTAATAAATCAAGACCTTTACAGGTTCTTCCAGCTTAGACACCACATAAACAATATACTTAAAAAGGAGGTTTTGGAAAGGGCCCAGTCAGGTGTTCTGAAGGTCTTCTTAATGGCATATAAAGGGATCCCAGGGATCAGATACATTTCTAAAATATACCAAGGTCTTCAAGACTTAAAAGGAGACAACACATCTTATATAAAAGAGAGATGGGAAAAAGAGGGGAATTTCACTTTACAACTGGAAATATGGGAAAAGCTAAATAAACAGCAATGGAAAAGTACCTCATCCCTGCAGTGGAGAGAATTTGGATGGAAAAACTTGGCAAGATTTTTCAGAACACCTGCACAAAACAAATTTACCCATAAGGGATTGAACTGTTGGCGCTTGTGTGGTGAAAAGACTGCAAATCATTTTCATGTGTTTTGGTCATGCCCAGTTATCCACCAATATTGGACCAAGGTACAGACAATATTGGGGAAAATATTCAAAATTACAGTTCCCTTTTCTTTTGTAACTTTGTATTTGGGTTTACTACCGGACTCACTGGAAAGACGAGGAGAAAAATACTTATTCAATGTTTTAATATTGACAAGCAAAAAAGCTCTAACTAAAAAATGGATGTTGAAGGACTGTCCTACACCTGAAGATTGGATTAATGTGATCCAAGACATTTACTCGATGGAAAAGTTGACATTCGCACTGAGACAGGACATGGATGGGTTCATGAACTTTTGGCAACCCTGGACCGCATATGTGTCTTCCATTAGATCTAATCTTTGACAAATACCATTTCAATAATGGTTCCGCTCTTTGTTCCAAGGCTACTCAGATGCTCTTTTATCTTTATTTACTTACTTTTTCTTTTTGTTTGTTTTTTACTGGTTTGTTTGTTTGTTTTTTGTTATTTGTTTTTTGGTTTTTTTTCTCTTTAATTTCACTTTTTCTTTCACTTTAAAAAAAAAAAAAAAAAAGGGGTGTTGTAAGAATTAATCTTCCAATGTTGTCAGATATCAGAAAATAAGGGAACATGTGATGAAAATGTAAACACTGCATTGCTGTAACGACCTGTATACCCTTTACAAAAACTTAAATAAAAAAAAAACAAAAAAAACACTGCACTCGGGGGGGGGGGGGGAAGATGCTTAAAATCACAAAACACTCACCATCTTCCCCATGAACAGCCATCAGCTTGGACACCTCCTAGTGTACTTTTCCATTTCGGGTCACTCCACTGTCGATGGGGCTGAAAAGTTCATGGTGGTCAAATTTGACCAAATGTGGTTTATTTTTCAACCGCAGGGATCCAAGCGCCGACAGGGAGACTGTTGAAAAATACACCACATTTGGTCAAATTTAACCACTATATGAATTTTTCAGCTCCGTAGCTCCCTCTGGATTCTCTCGTCAGCCACCAAGCACAGAAGAGTCTGCACCTCGTCGTTGGACCACGGTGTTGATTTGTGTGTAGCCATTTATCTCGTTGATTATCACAGAAATAATAAAAGCTCACGGCTGAATTTACAAATGGCGCTTATGACTCTTGTGAAGATGTCACTCTCATCCAGTGACATTACACCCTGGCCAATCAGTGGCCTGCAGTCTGTTGACGTCACATTTTCAGCTCAACTCAGCACACTTCAAACCCAAAATGAGTAGGTACGAAAAAAGTACCTGACACTAGGTACTAATGGAAAACCCTTCAAACTGAGTAGAGTCGAGGCGAGTCGGGCTGAGTAGGTGCCAGTGGAAAAGGGGCTAAAGGTTCCTACCCCCGCCAGCCTGGGGATTAGAGTGTGCTCTAGGTGGGGTGAACCAGGGCTCATTAGCATTGAAAACAAAACCCTAAAAACAGCAAAACGTGAAGAGCGCTCCTTCAAATAGGTGAAAAATGGTACTGCAATAATTCTACCTCGATGAATTTTATCAATGCGTGAAAAAAGCATTTCATTAATACCTATGGGAACTGTGTCACACTCCGTGGATCGCAACCTTATTGTGGTGGAGAGATTTGTCTGCCCTAATGAGCCCAGGAGTTATGTTGCTGGGGGCAATTTGCCCCTAGTAGGGTCTCCCTAAGCAAACTGGTCCTGGGTGAAGGGTAGGGGTGGAACAAAAGATCAATTCAGTGATGGATCGCGATACTTGACACCAACAATGATGCACCAATCACTAAACACATGGACTGATCTTTTATTAATTATATATATTCATGTAAATGTTGCATGCTCTCTTGGGTATTCAACCAATTGCGTTTTCTGTCCACTACAGGGTGCAAAGCAAGCACCCAGTCAAGCAAAGTTATAGCTTGTCTCGTGAAATTTGCAGCCAGATGGCACAAAAGCGCCCATTGTCGGTGGAAGTCATAGCTTCTCTCACAAGATTTGCAGCCAGCTTTGAAAGTTAGGAAGCAGTTAGCTCAAAGTTAGCTCAAATGTTGGGCCTCTTTTGGATTTTACAACAAAGATGGAAGAAAAGACCTTGACATGACACACAACCCACAAGAAGCACTGCCCAAAAAAAAAAAACCAAACATGCGGGCACGCACACATCTTGAAGCAGCGTTAGCAATGGCTAAGCTAAAAACATATCAGCACGGAGCTTGCAAGCAGCGCTGGAGAAAAAGTAAGTAATGTTTATTTATGAAGCGCTTTTCAGAGACATAGTCACAAAGCACTGTACAATAAAATGGAATAAAAAGGAATTTGACAGATAAAACCCAATTTAAAAAATACAAAAACAAGTTAAAACACGACTAAAATAATTTAAAAATGTCAGCCTTACCATTAAAAAGCAGTTCAATTGAAACTCATCGAAAAGCATTCTTAAAAATTTTTTTTAGCTGCTTTTTAAAAGAGTCGACAGTCAGCTAAGCATATCTCGATTTCGAGTCTATTCCAAACAGCACTGTCCACTACCTTCCCTGTGTGCAAAGATGTGTCTCCACGGAAAATGAAGCCCCAAGAATACTTTTATTATATGAAAGATGTCAACAGTTTTACTTTGGGACATGATTTGAGGTTGAATAAGGTGAAAAAAAATTTGAAAGTTATGGGATTGTAATACTTGATACCGCGATATCGTGATCATCTTTGAATCATGACAGGATCATATCATGACCCAAGTACTCGCAATTCACACCCCTAGTGAAGGGCCAGACTAAAGCTGGATTTATGCGCCCACAACATATTGGCCATTGCTAACGTATATCGCCGACGCAACAACCTGCAATTTATTTTCTTGTGTGCTGGTCTGAATGTGTTGTTCTGTTGCCAAAATGGTTTCTGCCGATGTGCAAAGTGATTTGTGTTTGTCGTGTGTTTCGGTTTACTAAATAGCAATGGATAAGAGCAGATTGTGATAGAGTTGGAGCTAATAAATGATAAAAAGGCAACTTTTCACACAATCGCTGCAACAGAGAAAGAAAAAAAAAAAAGAGAAGACGTTGTGATCCATCCAACCACTGCTGCTGCCGTCATTTGACAATTTATATATTTACTGGAGTTAGGACGAGTCATAGAAATCTGGTGTAGCTGCTAATTTCCTCAGTGTTCTTTTGAATTCTGATCATTGTTTATCCGACTCGCTTTGGAAGTGCCGCCATGGCGAACAAGCAAAGTGGAGCAGAGATGACAACCAGGAAATGTGAGGAAGGAGATGAAGCAGAAGCACCTCTCCCTCTTCCGAGAGGGAGGACAGACCTTTCAGTCGGACAACATTTTTACCAAATAAATTTTTGGAGAAAGAGAATTTGGGGTTTTTATTAGCTTTAAGCGATAATCATCAAAATTAAAATGAAATAAACACTTGAAATGCATCAATCTGTAATGAATCGCCATAATATACAAGTTTTATTTTTGGAATTGAATTACTGAAATAAATCACCTTTTCAACGACATTCTAATTTATTGAGATGCACCTGTAGTTTGTGATGATTAATTATTTCATATGAAGACTCCAAGAAAAAGTGAGCCAAGTGCACAGATAAGAACACTAAAAGGAGTAGTCGCTGTTAGCCTCTGATGGTTATCTGTGTCATTTCACTGTTTTACAGAGAGAATGGACAATCTAAGGCTGCATTTAAGAACCTGATAACAGACTCATAATCACTGTAGTGTTAACACAAACATGAGTGCATAAAAGATTCCCCCAATGCAGCCAACAAGCCAATTAGCCACCGTACACATGGCGTGACCCACAAAACCTCAAGAGGTACCCTCAAGAGGTATGGCAATGTTTGTGTGTGAAATGACAACAGGTCTGTTCTTTATTATAATATTATTATTATTATACTATGTTCACTCATACCATACTCTTGTGTAATATCGCTGAATTACAAGCCTTGTCAGTAAGAAGAAGGGAAGGGGGAAAAAAGAAAAGCAAAAACCAACATGAAAGGGTCAATTAATCGTGATGCTGATTTAAGGTCTGCTGGATATATCCAGAACACAGGCTGTGCTTGTTGTTCGTCACCCACTACTGTGTCTCTATTCATCTGGCTGCAGTGGAGTAACCACAACTTCTGTGCCGAGGCACATACCTAACTGAGATTTCTGTGTACCATAACACTCCCAATTATAAACAATAACATTAAATAGTTGGAACACAATATTTACAAGTGGTTTTCCCAATTTCAACACAACCTGTTACTTTTTAATGACTACTAATATCTCAAAATTATTCAACCGCTTCATAACAAGCATCTATAGTACTTAGTAGAGCACCCTTCTGCTGTTATGATCTGCTGCAACCGTGAACCAAAGCCAGACTCCAGCGTCTGGAAGCGTTCCTCATGGGCAACGGTAGTTCATCAATATTGTCCATAGATTTTCTTTGGGGGTTCAATTCAGGTGACTGATGGCCGTTCTGGAATTTTCCATGACTTTTTCTGAAACGGAGTCTTGGTGGGCTTTAAGAAATACATGGGGATCACTGCCCTGTTGGAAGGGCCAATGATGCTGAAACGTCAGCTTCCGTACAAACGCCATGAAGTTTTCTACTCCAATTTCCTAATAATTAACTGATTTCATGCTGCAGTCTTCTAGTGCCATTTTTTTTTTATTTTAACTATTTAATGTGATGTCTCACAAGGGTCCATTCTTGGACATTTTCATCTTCCATATACTGCTGGTTTCTAGTGCCAAAGGAAGCAAAGCAGCCCTACAGCATCACTGGACCCCCAAGATGCTTCACTCTAGGTAGGGTGATCTTTTCAGCGTATGCTTTATTCTTACTTCTCCAAACTGCTGATCCATAGACCCAAACAGCTCCACAGGACGGAATCCCACAACTCCTGCAGCTCATTTATATGGTTCTGCACATACTGGAGCCAATTTGCCTTGATATTTTGGCCATTAGTGCTGTAGTTGCATTTAGCCACAGAGGCCTGGAGTGGTTAGTGTGCGCTTTACTGTGCAAATTGAAATGACCGTGTCTGCTAGCACCAAGTCTTGCTGCAGCCATTCAAGAGTTTTAGACCACCTGCTTCCTCACGAATCTGATGGTAGCTGCCGATGGCCTCCTCCTCCACCACGTCCAGGTAGTGTAGCGCTGTTCCTTCAACTTGCAAGCTATGCTTCCAATTCCATCTCTAGTAACACTCTGCACCTTTGCCATTTTTGTATCCTTGTCTTGTTTGTACAGGGTGATGAGCTCTTCTCTTAGCTTTCTGGACAATTCCCTTGATTTAGCTACATTTCCAACATGAACTCAAACCTCTGCCCATATTCATTTCTGACTGCCTCTGCCTGTCTAAGGTGTTTTCTTTATACCTAGCCATATTATTGACCTGTTGCCCATTAACTTAAATAGCTGCAACATGTTCCTCCAGCTGTGTCTTTTCAGTGCCAAGTATTTGACGTGTTCTATCACAAGCCCACCTGATGCAACAGAAACCGCTTGACTGGCTGTGTCAGATGTGCATGAGACAACACCCAATTTGCAGATGTGCTCTCATGAGGGGTTCTGTTTAGAAGGTTGAATAATTCTGAGATTGTAAAAATCATTAAAAACTGCATTTTATGATGAATTTGGAGAAACCACTTATCTTAGTCGTGCTGAACTAACTACTACTAACTAACTAACCTGCACTTATATAGCGCTTTTCTAGTCACAAAGACCACTCAAAGCGCTTTCACTAATACTAACCCTCTATTCTAAGGGCCTATAGGAAACAGATATCTAGGGACAATTTAAGAACAGCCAATTAACCTAACATGCATGTCTTTGGATTGTGGGAGGAAACCGGAGCCCCCGGAGTAAACCCACACAGCACAGGGAGAACATGCAAACTCCACACAGAAAGGTTCCAACCCCTGCCAACCTGGGGATTCGAACCAGGAACCTTCTAGCTGTAAGGCAACAGTGCTAACCACTGCACCACCGTGCTATTTAAATGTTTCTTTATGATTTCTTTTTGTAAACAGCAAAAAGTTGCAATGGATATGGAATAACTAATTCCAAGTCTGCAGTTAACATTTCTAATTAACAAGTAAATTTTGTGATATAAAAGTCAGAATAAAGCATGGTAAAATATACTGCAAACTGTATTAAGCAACATCTGTTCAAAAGACTTTCAGCAGATGTTTTGTGCACCGTGTGTGTGTGTCTGCTTATGTGTGTATACTGACTCCAATGAGAGCTTCTCCTCTTCTTCGTTCAAGTTCGGGAGCCTATGGAGACCTAAAGTCATCCTGAGGGCATCCACATGCTCCTTCAGCGGTTTGTACTCATCATGCAGACGGCGCGTTGTTTCTAGCAGCTTATTCAGGTCATTCTCTGACTGCTTGATGGTGCTCTCCATCTGGAGGGACAGGAGTTCATGTTTGAGATAAAGACATGTAATAAACTACCAATGGCTAAATGTCTTTACATCTGACAAAAAAAAAAAAAAAATACAGCACAAAAACTGCGCTCACTATTGTAGATCTTTATTACATGTTGATGGTCCAACAATGCTATTCACAGTGGATACAAAATTATACTCATCCAAGAGTTCAACAGCTATTAAAGTACAATTCACCAAAAGAGTATTATTTGCTCAGAGCAGTGCACACTCACCACATTGATATCTGCATGGATGAGACGCAGCTCCTCCACATGTGCCATTTTCTCTTGTAAAAGAAGATCCATTTCTTGTTTGTATTCTTTTAAATGTTTCTCCTCAGACTCCAAAGCCTCAAACTCAATCTTCAAGCGAGACTTGATCTTTTGCATCTGGATTGTTTTATTTCTAGATGCAGTGGTGAAGAGGGGAAACAAAGACACCAGCTGTCAGGTTATTTCCCGCACGGAAACCCAGGAGAAGAGTGTGAAAAAGACAGATGTGCAGAATTTTGTATTTGTTAGGCAGTGTTTCATACGTGTACACGTCTGAAACTTTTGGCATTCATGTCCATTAGGTGTCCAATTGTGTAAACATTTTTTTTTGCATTTTTAAGGACATCTTTAAAAACAAGAGCACTCTGAGGCAAGTGCAGTATCCCCCACCTCCATTTTCTTTGAAGATCCAAATGTTACTGAAGGAAAGCAGTTTTCAATATTTCCATATAATTATTGTGGCAGAACCAAACTATAATAAACCAATCATCCATGAATACTGTTTACAACAAAAACTGTGTATACAGCCCATAGCTGTAGGTAGGGGTGTGCCATATGGTATCGTTCACGACAATAGTGGTATAAATTTTGATACCGGTGTAAAAATGAATACTGTGATATTTGGGGTCTGCTGCGTGACAACGTCACACTGCACAGAAACGGCAAAACAAACATGGCAGGAAGCTGCAGCTCTGAAGTCAGACCATCTCCAGTTGAGTGGAAATCTTTAAGTTTCACCTTCTGTTTGAGACTGCTGTCCCGTTTAAAAAAAAAAAAAAAAAAAAATGGCGCAGCAGTGTGATTAATCTGCCTGCATTTTTCCCCATTTGTCAACACCGCTGCAGCGGTATTAACGTTGAACAATGTGCCGCTCGAAGTGGCTGTATTTTACTTCCATTTTAGCCGCTTCATCTTGATTTTAATAAACCATCCGAAGAGAGAGAAAGAAACAAAAAACATCCGTTCAGTGCAACGAGAGCCAAAAGCCCCAGGACAGGTCCATGCAACGGGAGCAGGTAAAGTGAGTCAGCATAAAACCCAACGACTGTGTGCAGTTAAGATGGAACGGTTTATATTATTTTCTTGAAATATTTGATATAGAACAAAAAATATTTTAAACTAAATCTGAGCTGCTGTTTATAAGATAAGATAAGATAAGCCTTTATTAGTCCCACAACGGGGAAATTCCAGGATTGCAACAGCACAGGGATAGCAACACTCAGAGCAACAATCAGAAGGCAAGAAAAAAAATCAAGCAAGCAAGAGCAGCTAATATACATATGTACATATTACTATAAATATATATATATATACACACACACACAGACAGTGTAGAGCATTGTAGCTGGATGGAATAATATGTAGATATATAAACACACAGTGCGGAGCATTGTAGCTAGTTGAGATAAAATGGAGAAACTGTCATAAATGCCCTTTGGGGCAGAGAATTGAGACCCATGCGCCAACTGTGAGTTTGTTTTTTCAATAAATTTCCCAAACAACAAAAGTAAAGTTCAACAAGGTGCTAAAAATACAAAATAACAATGAGGGAGATAACTTACAAGAACAGCACACCAGAGCAGGAATAGGCTCTGGCAGAGATGAAGAGAAACATGTAGAAATACTTGGCGAGTCAAGGCAGCGGCAAATGAGAACAAAATAACTCCCCTTAAATAGGGTCAAAACCATATACATAAGTGATGACAGGTGTGGGTTCACATGAGCAGGCAAAAGGTAACAATGAATGAAAATTGGGATCAGCTGGAACAGATGAGGGAGGAGTGGCTGGACTTGACAGCTGACAGGGTGACGCCCACACAGAGCACCAAACCGGAAATGCCGCCTGACAACCCAGAGAAGGAACGCCAAGGACAAATATAAGGAATAAACAACATCAAAAACAGACTAATAAATAATAACAAATTGAAATGAAACATGAGCATAGCAAAACTGAAGCCTAAAAAGAAAAATAGAAGGCAGTAATAAAACTCAAAAGGCACAAAATACAACAAATATAAATAAATATATATAAGGAAAAAGCCACGAGACTGGCAGAACTTCCGGAGCTCAGCTCATGACAGAGCCCCCCTCTCAAGGGGTGGAACCCAAACATCCCAGGGTAAACACCAAAAACAAAAGAAAGAGCCTGCCCCCCCAGCAGCGCACAACAATAACCCACCTAGGGTGAGTGGTGGTGGGGGAACAGGCTAGGAGGGAACAAAACAAAACCCCACTCAGGACCCACACCAGTCAAAGTCAGAGGCCCAGGCTCCCCGGACCAAAGAGCTGGAAAGTTCAGGTGGGCGACCAAAGTCCCAGGCCTGGTGGGCGGCAAGGTGGAATGGGTCAGGTGGCCTGCCTAAGAATGTGGGCCACCCAACCCAATGGCCCAGTCCATCAGGCGGTCGACCAGAGTTCTTCAGCCACCTGAACAGCCAGGGCGGTCCAGAAGGCGGCTGCCCAGCAGGAAGAAACAATGGTGGGAAGGACGGAGAAGTCAGGAAAACCATGGCAGTATCTGGCAGAGGAGGAGGAACTACGACGGCGTCTGGCAGAGGAGGAGAGGGGACCCCGACGGTGTCTGGCGAAGGAAAGGGAGCCGCGACACTCTCGGACAGGTCAGCAGCACCCTCAATGGTCCCGGACTGGGACAAGGCCACACCCGCGGTGGCCCCGGGCTGGAGCGACGCTGCACCCGCAGTGGCCCTGGGCTGGAGCGACGCTGCACCCGCGGTGGCCACGGGCTGGAGCGACGCTGCACCCGCGGTGGCCCCGGGCTGGGCTATCGCTGCACCCGCGGTGGACCCGGGCTGGAACAATACACCCACGATGACCTCCACTGGGAAGGAAGCAGCACCCTCGGCGGACCCGGACTGAGCCACGGCTGTACCCTCGGCGGACCCGGACTGGGCCACGGCTGTACCCTCGGCGGACCCGGACTGGGCCACGGCTGTACCCTCGGCGGACCCGGACTGGGCCACGGCTGTACCCTCGGCGGACCCGGACTGGGCCACGGCTGAACCCTCGGCGGACCCGGACTGGGCCACGGCTGCACCCTCGGCGGACCCGGACTGGGCCACGGCTGCACCCTCGGCAGACCCGGACTGGGCCACGGCTGCACCCTCGGCGGACCCGGACTGGGCCACGGCTGCACCCTTGGCGGACCCGGACTGGGCCACGGCTGCACCCATGATGACCTCCGCAGAAAAGGAAGCAGCACCTTCGAGGATCTCAGCCGGAGGGTGAGCAACACCCACGGAGGTCCTGGGCTGGGACGAAGCGCCCGCAACAACCTCAGCGGGAGGAGTTGGACCCACGATGATCTCAAGCAGGCGAACCCGGATCCATGGAGACATCTGGCAGATCTAACAGTACCTCAGCAACCCTGGGGGAAAGCTCGGACAAGACAAGTGGAGAAACAGGGTCAGGGTCACCAGCAGCAGCAGAGCCCAGCAAGGTGAGCTCAGGTGCAGCTGACGGTTGCACCCGACTCTCCTCACCAAGAGCCAGGCAAGATTTCTCCAAAAGAGAGACAGAGACAAAGGAGTGCACTTGCCTGAGCTCGAGTTCCACCGCCGTCCAGGACTCCGTCAATCCAGACAATGACGCCTCAGGCTCGGCTCTCTGGAGGTCCAGCTCCAACTCTGCTGCGGTGGCCCCTGCAGCAGGCATGGTGGTAGGTGCAGTCCTGAGACCCTCCAGTGAGGTGACCCAAGCAGGTGGCTTATCCGCCATGGATTCTGGAGATTGTTTACCTGCTGGTGCTGGACCTGTGTAGCTGAAGCAAGGGGACGCTCTATCGTCAGCACAGGCTTCAGGTCGGAGGCAGCGCACTCCCTCTGCCCGGACCTCGGCTGCGGAGCTGGGACCAGGACCTGGTCCTCCAGGGCCGCAGATTCCTCCATCATCCGGCAGCTCAACCCTGTCGTCGGCAGACCCCCAGGGAGGACAGGTGGAGACACGGAGAGAACAGGTGAGAAGTTAATAGCTGCAGCAGGCGGTGAGGACTCAGGGGACTGCAAACCCTGAGCCCCACTACTGGGAATCAGACAAGGCACATCATCATAAAATGAAGAGGAATGAAATGACACTTGCCTGTGTTCCCTGTTTTCGATGTTGCCTGCTGCAGCGGGTGTAGCGTCATCCCTCTCCGTGGTTACAGTGGGTAGAGAATCGTGGAGGAGCAAGCCCAGTGGGCATGGAGGCAAGCTGAGCTGAGGGAAAGGCAGACGACCTCTTGGCAGCGGATGAGGGCGCAGGGGAGAAGCAGAGAACAGTAGCTGCACAGAAAGGAAGAGCTGATGATTCAGCTGGAGAGAAAAAATACTGGGTGTGCATTGCTGAGGGGGGCTTCTGTCCCGGCGTAGGAGAAGCTGCCGGTTGAGAGGTTGGGGCATTCCTCCGGCGGGATTGACCAGAACAACAACAAAGCGCAGGAGGCGGAGATGTAGGTTCAAAGTGGAGAGGGAGAAGCTCCAGAGTCAAGGGACACTCACTCCTTGGCTCAAACTCCAGGTCCCTCGGTGAATTCTCCTCCAGCTCCTTAGCCAAATCCGGGAGGAGCCATGGCTTAACATCCAGGAGGAGGTCAGTTTCTGACAATATTACTCGCCTGCGCTCCTCCAGCTCCTCGGCCGATGGAGCGGGCCAAGGCTCAGGAGGAGGAGGCAGAGCTGCCGCCAGAGAACAGTGAGAGACTGGAGGCTTCCGTCTGTGTGAGCGCTTGCTTTTCGACGGGGATGCAGGCACTGGAGCTGACTTCCCCGGCTCATCACTCATGGACTAAGGAAGAATTACGGAGAGGAGTAGGTTCGTGAGCTCTGGATGATCCGACAGGCTGGGACATGCCTCCAGTACCTGCGCTGCACCCTCCAGACACTCTCGGGCTGTCTCAAGAGTACAGGAAGCTTGAGCCTGTGATAGAATATCCTCCAAAATTCCCACTGACCATTGCTCCACCTCATTCAGTTTTAGGATGGCAGTCTCCGGGGTGACAGACATGGTTAAAAAAAAAACAAAAACAAAACACAGAGCTTTGCCGCCGCTGAAGTGAATGAAACAGCAAGAAAAGAAAAATCACCCAACTCACAGCAGCTGGGTGTCTACTAGCTGCTGCATTCTGTCATAAATGCCCTTCGGGGCAGAGAATTGAGACCCATGCACCAACTGTGAGTTTGAGCAATTTGCTGAAAAAACAAACAACAAAAGTAAAGTTCAACAAGGTGCTAAAAATACAAAATAGTAACGAGGGAGACAACTTACGAGAACAGCACGCCAGAGCAAGAATAGGCTCTGGTGGAGACAAAGAGAAATGTGTAGAAACACTTGGTGAGTCAAGGCAGCGGCAGAGCGGGCAAAAGGTAACAATGAATGAAAATTGGGATCAGCTGGAAGAGATGAGAGAGGAGCGGCTGGACTTGACAGCTGACAGGGTGATGCCCACACAGAGCATCAAACCAGAAATGCCACCTGACAGCTGTTAACCCAGAGAAGGAACACCAAGGACAAAGATAAGGAATAAACAACATCAAAAACAGACTAATAAATAATTACAAATTGAAATGAAACATGAGCATAGCAAAACTGAAGGCTAAAAAGAAAAATAGAAGGCAGTAATGAAACTCAAAAGGCACAAAACACAACAAATATAAATAAATATAAGGAAAAAGCCACAAGACTGAGTCTGGAAGAACTTCCAGAGCTCAGCTCGTGACAGAAATAAGAGTTGATTTTGTTTTTCCTGAATATGTTGAAGGTAAATAACGCTGGCCTGTGAAACTGTCCTTTTTGCATAAATTTAAAAGAAAAAAAAATGCATTCTGCAACATCGTGAAAAATATCATTATCGTGAAAATTCACAGAAATATTGTGATACCTTTTTAGGCCATATTGCCCACCCCTAGTTGTACATCAAGATCCCAAGGTAAACCTGTGTACCAGGTTTGGTGACCCAAGCTTTACTCGTTTTATAGTAATAATAAATTTACCATTTACCATAATGCAAAAGGAATGTTAGCTTTGACTTTTGGATCCCAAACCCATAGTCAGGTCAGGGTGTAAGTCATCCAAGATTTGTGTTTGAGACAACTACTGTATCGATTTGAAAAGCCTACATTATTTCTTTCAGTAGTTATTGCTCGTGGAGGGCCAGGCCAGCGCCTTGCATGGCAACTCCGTCACCATCAGTGTGTGAATGGGTGGATGGCAGGATCTGTAAAGTGCTTTGGTCATCCAGAGATGACTAAAAAGCTCTATACAAGTGAACGCCATTTACCATTTAGTTATTTCGTTTACAAGATTTAGGGAAAATGTGACCTTTGGCCTTGACCTCAAGGTAATCCGATCGGAGTGAAATGCGCATCATCTGTGTATAGCAAACCCTGGTACCAAGTTTCAAAACAATTGGAGCAAAACTGTAGGAGGAGTTGATTTCACAAAAGTGGGACAGACAGACGGATTGCCCCATACATAATCCCCCTTCGATCTTCGCCCAGGCCGGCGGGGGATAAAAAGTACATTCTTGAAACTTTTTCCCATATAACTGCAACTTTTTCCATGCAAAACTGGAGCACTTTGACCCAGTGGAGGAGACAGGAGAGAGAAGGATGGTGGCTAAGCTGTCATCTCTGCTGGAGTCAGAGTCCAACCCTATGCAGGACATACTGAACGCACTGAGGAGCTCATTTAGCAGTAGGCTATGTCATCCTAGGTGCGCGACCGAGAGGTTTCGCAGGTCCTTCCTACCTACAGCTGTCAGACTTTATAACCTAAGCCAGGGGTCACCAACCTTTTTGAAACCAAGAGCTACTTCATGGGTATCGAGTCATGTGAAGGGCACCAGCTTGACACTATATAACTTAGAGTGGGTAACAGACAAGATCAATGTTCAACACTTTATTTTTATTAATCTCAGCAATTGTTCAGATGATCACTTCTACATTTCATTAAAAAAAATGTCCAGTTTTCACCAGTCCCTTTTAACCATAAAAAACTAAACCTTTTTAATTCATGAACTATGTTGAACCATGTTTGAAAAAGTTATGCAGCATTTAAGAAAAATCAACTTTCATATTAAATAAATCTTATCACATTTTTAACTGAACAAATCTGCTGCAATTCTGCTCAAAATCTGTTACATTTAATAAACACACTTTTGTGTGTTCTTCTTCACTGGAATTATATCCATACAGTTCTTGCCAAGAATCATGCTGGAGTAATAACCAGTGCTGTCCTTTCATGAGAAGAAGCTAAACAGCACTGAGAGTGCTTATATGCACGGTGGCGCAGTGGTTAGCACCGCGGCAGCAGTTTACCTTCGGCCGGGGGATCGCGGGGATCGTGGGTTTGATCCCTGCCCCCGGCCAACAGTGATCTGTGTGGAGTTTGCATGTTCTCCCCGTGTTTGCGTGGGTTTACTCCGGGATTTCTCCGGTTTCCTCCCACATGCCAAAAACATGCAGGTTAGGGAGTTAAGGGGCGCTTGCGCACGCAGCGACCAGCAGCTGGTGGCTTGTCACCGGACTGCAGAAGAAATCTACCTATGGGTACAAAATAAGTCCAAAAAAAAAAAAAGAGTGGGCAGCAGTGGGCCACAGTCGCCCCACAAATGAAACACATGCAGCTTCCTTTCACGGTAGTAAAAAAGAACTCTTCCTCCCGCTCACTTTGAAAATGATAAATTTTCTGTCTTTTTTTTTGCCATGTTTTTGGGCTAGGAAACTGCACTCCGCTCACCATCTTCACTGCCCGCTAGCTTACTCTCCACAAGCGCGAAGGTTATGTCATGCGCACAATACTGACCTTTGAACTAGGTCAGAGTTCACCTTAACGTTACATATAATAAACATATTTTCATTTTTTTTATTTTTAAGACATTGTCATTTTAAAATCTATATAAATGCAAGTGTGATTTTAAAAAATAGCGGCAGAAAAAATTACATCTTAGACGCAGCTCACTTGCGAGTTGTGCTATTTTTAGAACAGGCCTGCGGGCGACTCATGTGGTCCTTGCGGGCGACTTGGTGCCCGCGGGCACCGCGTTGGTGACCCCTGACCTAAGCAGAGCTGCGCGCAGAGATAGCAAAAAAAATGTGACAACCTAATAGTATTGAATGCAAAAGACGCAACAGACTTACACAAAATGGTCCCCTCCACTATACAACTGGGACAATATCAGTCGCTACGGAGGGTGACAATATGAATGGGTACATATTCATACTATATGAGGTAACTAAATAGACGGTTATGCTGTTTATTTCATCTAGCTACAATGCTCCGCACTGTGTATATACAGACGTGGACAAAATTGTTGGTACCCCTCTGTTAATGAAAGAAAAACCTACAATGGTCAGAGAAATAACCTGAATCTGACAAAAGTGGTAATAAATAAAAATTCTATGAAAATTAACCAATAAAAAATCAGACAATGCTTTTGAATTGTGGTTCAACAGAATTACTTCAAAAAACAAACTCATGAAACAGGCCTGGACAAAAATGATGGTACTCCTAGAAAAGATTGAAAATAATGTGACCATAGGGACATGTTCAACCAAGATGTGTCCTCTAATTAACATCACAGGTGTCTACAAACTTGTAATCAGTCAGTCGGCCTATTTAAAGGGTGACAAGTAGTCACTGTGCTGTTTGGTGACACGGTGTGTACCACACTAAACATGGACCAGAGGAAGCAAAGGAGAGAGTTGTCTCAGGAGATTAGAAAGAAAATTATAGACAAGCATGTTAAAGGTAAAGGCTATAAGACCATCTCCAAGCAGCTTAATGTTCCTGTGACTACAGTTGCACATATTATTCAGAAATTTAAGATCCACGGGACCGTAGCCAACCTCCCTGGACGTGGCCGCAGGAAGAAACGATGAAAAATGGAAGAGACGGATAATACGAATGGTAACAAAAGAGCCCAGAACAACCTCTAAACACATTCATGGTGAACTCCAAGGTCAAGGTACATCAGTGTCAGATCGCACCATCCGTCGTTGTTTGAGCCAAAGTGGACTTCATGGGAGACGACCAAGGAGGACACCACTGTTGAAAACAAATCATAAAAAAGCTAGACTGGAATTTGCCAAACTGCATGTTGACAAGCCACAAAGCTTCTGGGAGAATGTCCTATGGACAGACGAGACAAAACTGGAACTTTTTGGCAAGGCACATCAGCTCTATGTTCACAGACGCAAAAATGAAGCATACCAAGAAAAGAACACTGTCCCTACTGTGAAACATGGAGGAGGTTCTGTTATGTTCTGGGGCTGCTTTGCTGCATCTGGCACAGGGTGTCTTGAATCTGTGCAGGGTACAATGAAATCTCAAGACTATCAAGGTATTCTAGAGAGAAATGTGCTGCCCAGTGTCAGACAGCTTGGTCTCAGTCGCAGGTCATGGGTCTTGCAACAGGATAATGACCCAAAACACACAGCTATAAACACCCAAGAATGGCTAAGAGTGAAACACTGGACTATCCTAAAGTGGCCTTCTATGAGCCCTGATCTAAATCCTATTGAACATCTGTGGAAGGAGCTGAAACATGCCGTCTGGAGAAGGCACCCTTCAGACCTGAGACAACTGGAGCAGTTTGCTCATGAGGAGTGGGCCAAAATACCTGCTGAGAGGTGCAGAAATCTCATTGACAGTTAGAGAAATCGTTTGATTGCAGTGATTACCTCAAAAGGTTGTGCAACAAAATATTAAGTTAAGGGTACCATCATTTTTGTCCAGGCCTGTTTCATGAGTTTGTTTTTTTTAAAATAATTCTGTTGAACCACAATTCAAAAGCATTGTCTGATTTTCATTGGTTAATTTTCATAGAATTTTTATTTATTACCACTTTTGTCAGATTCAAGTTATTTCTGTGACCATTGTGGGTTTTTCTTTCATTAACAGTGGGGTACCAACAATTTTGTCCATGTGTGTATATTTATATATTTATGTGTACATATGACTGCTCTTATTTTCTATCTTCTAAATTATTGCTCTGAGTGTTGCTATCCCTGTGCTGTTGCAATCCTGGAATTTCCCCATTGTGGGACTAACAAAGGCTTATCTAATCTTATAAATTTGAACCTTATTGAATGTAAAACTTTGGCTTTTTACATAAAACTTCAACTTTTAAATGAGATTTTTTTTTTTTTAACATAAACTTATGACCTTTATTCTGACAAAGTGAAAGAGAACCACTGGTTGAATCTGCAACTTTTTCAGGTAAATTTGCAGCTTTTTTCTTCCCTGCACACACTCATGCCTCTTCCTGAGTAAATTGTCTTTTATTCACGTGATGTTCCAGTGTTTTACGAATAAATGTCACTTTTTCTGCATGCATCAATTTTTTTCCACATAATGGTGTACTTTTCTTTACCTATTTTTTTGTCAGAAGTGATAAGGAGCCACTGATTATTAGTTTAAAAAAAAAGAGCTGAATCTGCCACAAGAACTTCAGGTGCAGAACACGGGTTATGAATTTTTAAAACACAAAAACTACTTGAAAGTATAAAGACAGCTGATTTGGCAAATGCTTTGATCAACAGCTATTTTATCTCCAGGTGCATCTGCTATATGGACCGATGTCTAAGCGTGTATTGCGTGCTCAAAACTAATGGTAAATGGGCAAGAAACCTTCTAGTCACCACTTTTAAGTGCATTTTAATAGTAAATGTACATATAAACATTTTAAGACAAATATGACACCACTGACGATGCAATTAATTATGTATATTAATAAGGGTATTTGGACAGAAACACTTCCATCATCCTTCATCTGTGTGGTGACGGCAGACAGCTAAGCAGCTAGCTTACGCAGGGTAGCAATTAGCGGCGCACATCTGGCGTTTTGCTGCAACACATCTGGACTGCCAAAGCATGCGTGCACGGCCCAACTATCCCCTTTAATCACAACTTGTTACAGTTTATCCTGGTTCCCACCCATGCGAGAGACAAGCTGGGGGAACAGCCGAACGGAGCAAAGCTGTTAAATAGGGAGCAGGTTGGCTAATATTAGCTAGCTCAGTAACAAAAAGCGAAGCCAAAGGGCTTTTTTTCCTGGACAGCTAATGGTAGCCAAAATAACGTGCCAAACGTCGTTAATTACACTCGTCTTCCAGTGCTTACCGTATTTCTAAGATGTTCTCCAGTTTGCACATGATTTCTTGCTCGTCCGCCATAGTTTGGTCGTTTCCGTAGTGACAGCTGATCAGTCCAGTAACCCTCAAGGCCCCGGCGATCCTCTTTAAAAACACAATAGGCCACGGGAGCGCGCCCGCGAGCACGCGTCCGCACAGTGAAATAGCAGCGACGTAAAAAGGGACGAAAGAACCGAGGGGCCCCTGACCCCGAGCATCGGAGGTGGGTTCTAAGTTACAGTTACGCAAGTATGTTTTTCGCAACCTTGTTCCATACCTAGTAGTTTTATTGCAGCATGCTTTACTGTGGGATAGATTAGGTTTTATTTTCCTCAGACAAAAACATTTAGGATGGAAAACCTCACAAATTGACAAAAGCACAGTCACACATTTGCAGGGAAAACAGTTGCCACTTTACAAATGGAGATCTGTATACTGTTTGTACGAGAAAAAAAATGCAAATCTATGTGTAAAAAGTTGCAAATTTTAGTAAAAAAAAAATCACAAATTTATGACCAAAGTTGCTAAATAATGTGTGACATTTGAATGTTTTGTTGCACCTTAACTCTTGCACGTGCGCATATCCACTTTGTACAGTTTCATTGCAGATGTTCTTCTCGTGTATGTGTGTTTTTGTGACCCACTGGTGGACTACAGATGCAAATTAGCAGTACTGGTAAATTTGGCATACTTACATTTGTATTAATGTTCATTAGTATGGAACGTCCCTTTCAAATAAGCATTAGACTAATTAAACTAAACTAAATATTTTTAAATTTTAAATCCTAAAGTCATTTTCAGTACCATTCACAGTCTTGTAAATGTCTGGTGTCTGTGCTTCCTCTGCTGGTGACTGTGGAAGGTTTTAAAGAATTTTACGGAGAAGAGAGAAATAATCAAATCATCAATTGTACCTCCTCTCTCTTCGTTTCGACCCTCACCTGGCCTCCACCCACTGCCATATTGTTAGAAGAATTTTCCTTCATCACACTCACAGACTTAAGCCAATTTCCACTAGTACCTACTTAGCCCAACTCGCCTTGCTGTTGTTATTTGGGGACATATTATTATTATATATTATTATTAGCATGTGATTCAGGTTCCAAATTGGGGAGGGTCTCAATTGGATGTGTGTGTTTTGGACCATTTTTGAAGAGGGGGAAAGTGTTTTGTTGTTATTTGGGACATATTATTGTGTGACATGGGTGGTGGCTCCACCTTTCCGGTTCTGCCGCCACCCAGGGTATAAGAGGGCTGTGAGGAGGAGAGAGGCAGTCTCTTTGACCTCACCTCTGCCTGACGGGAGTGCTTGTACTGTGAGAGTGAGTCAATAATAAAGTTGTGTTCAGTTCAACATCCAGCCTCATCCTTGCTTCTCATTTACAGACATAACATTTGGCGACAAGGATAAAAGTATGGACATGGGAGTTGCTACTATTCGGCTGTTTTTGGAGGTTCCCGGTGAGCCGCCAGTCCCTTGGGCGAGGTGGTTCGCCACACTCCAAAATTATTTGGTGGCACTGAACCTCGGTAAACTGGAGAAGTTGTGGGCTCGGGCACTGTTGGGTCACAACTTGGGAATGGAAAGACAGCGCATCTTTAGTACCTTGGGTGACAGTGATAGCTTTGAGGACATGGCTGAGCTCATGATGCAACATTTTCACGCCTCAGAAAACATCATCGTCTGGAGGATTCAGTTTCGGCAGCGCCGCCAGCGGACTGGCAAGTCAGTGCAGCGGTATGTTGCAGACCTACGTCAGCTGGCCAAGGACTGCCAGTTTGGAGCATTAGAGGAAGAGATGGTCCACAACCAGTTGGCGGAACATACCCCTTGCTCGGCAGCAAGGTCAAAGCTCCTCACATACTCGGGTAAGCTGACATTAGCCATGGACATCGAGTTAGCTCAGCAGTGTGAAGCAGCAGACAAGCTATCATGAGAGCTTGGCGAGAGAGCGACGCTCTGCCATTGTGAATCACAGCCGACAGCTCAGGCAGTCGACCTGGACAACGATGATAGTGTGGAGGATAAGGAGGAAAACGCTAATGCTGTGAAAATATGGTCCGCCCCGGGATCGCCCAGGTGTTTGGGTTGTGGGTCCACCAAGCACCATTATAAGGCTAGAGAGTGTCCGGCAAGAGGGAAACACTGCAGCAAGTGTTGACTCCTGCATCATTTTGCCAGGGCATGTAACAGGTTCAAGCAAGGGGACCAAAGATGCAATGTGGACCCCCCGGCTCCAGCTCCCATTGTCATCCACACAGTTTCCCCGAGCACTGATGGTCGTAGCTATTGTATGGTGGAATTGGACGGGGTGGCGGTGCCACTACTGATTGACAGGGGTGCAGTTAGATCCGTGTTGAATTGGTCTACCATGAGGAGTTTCTTCCCATATTATCGAGTGAGAGGTCATTCAGCACCATACCCGCTGTGTGGGTATGGTGGAAAACAATTGGCCACGGTGGGATTGGTGGAACTGACGGATAGGTACAAGTCGGCGGAGGTGTCCAACCTGAAGTTCATCATGACTGCCTGCGGTGAGAATGTTATGGGGTGTGACCTCTTTTATGGATTGGGCTTCACCATCACCAGCGGTGTTGGAGAGGAGTGGTCGGGCCATGGTTTGTGGGACTGGCCGGTTCCACGAGTGATGGACGATGCTGTATGGGACAAACCTTGGCCTAGTATTCTGGACGATGAGCAGGACCAACCCCACCCAGGGCCATCGCGGGAGGGTCCCAGTGCCAGAGCCCAAGTAACCCGAGCTGAGGGAACTGGGTGGCGCAGTGGGACACCCATGATGGTGGGTGGAGCCAAGTGGATGACCCATTCTATTCCTGGAGTTCGGCTGGAAGGTACCGAGGAGCAAGGGGTCACAACAGCTTTGCCGGCAGTGAAAATGAAAGCGAGCGGGGCAGGACCGGCTGGCACAGTAAAGCGACATGCCAAGTAGGGACACTGGAAGCCGAGTCAGGCTCCTCTGGGGGGTTGCGGATGTGGTCCGACCCAGAGAGGAGGCCCGGTCGAGAGGTGTTCAAGGCAAACGCCAGCGACAAGATGACCAGGAGTGGCTGCAGGTGGTGGCTGTAAGAGAGGATGGCTACCTCCAGCTATCTGGTGGTTCGTGGAGGCATCCTAACAAGTTACGGCATGCCAAAGAGGAGAAAGAGGTGTTTGGACTTCGACGTGGGTCATCCCCGGATGCGAAGAAAAGAAGTTGCACTGGAGGGGAACCGTCTGGTGGTTTTCTGGGGAGTAGTTCCTCTACTGGTTCCAAGGTTGTCATAGCAAGGAGCGGCACTGGGGTTAAGCTCCCAGTGCTCATAAAATGCTCCTTATGGCATGCGTCTCGAAAAGCCTCTGACAACTAAGTCCAACTCCTAGCCTGCCCGTGTGGTTTAGTCTCTAAGCCCGGCGGAACTGCTTTTACTAATAGGAGAAGGGGCGAAGGCGGATCTCTGGCGCCTTAAAACCAGATGCTTCGGGTAGATGGTGGCTCGTCAACCTGGGAAGGTAGCCCATCTAGGGGAAGGTAAACCCTGATTTCAAACCTCCACTGCCTTGCGGCACACCCGGTCACAGGAAAGGCTTCGGGAGTCAACTCTGAGGAATCCTACCAATGCCCAACGTTGGAAGGTAGAACACCGGATCACTGGAAAGGACACTCCAGCTTCGCCTTTGGCGTAGACAAAACACGGGGAATGACAGTTACCGGTTATAAGCCACCACTCAATTGGCGTAGAGCGCGGCGCCAGGGGTTGTTCCCGATGGTGGGAGAGATCATCGGATCTCACTGGACAGCTACCGCCCGCCTCAAGCTGGGCAGCCCCCAGCCAATAAGGTGTTGTCCCGCCACAGCTTGCTTTCCTCATTGGGTGCATGGGGATGAGGAGAAGTCCGAACAGCAGGCTGAGAACCTTCGCACCAGGCAAAGACAAAAAAAAACAAAAGAGACCAACTCTAAAACTGGGAACTTGGAATGTCCGCACTATGATAACAGGACTCGCTGCTAACCTCAAGGACATCAACAACACCAGGAAGACTGCCATCATCAATAATGAGCTGAAGAGACTGGGAGTGGATATCGCCACTCTGCAGGAAACACGGTTGGCTGACGCAGGCACACTGAGAGAGAAGGACTACACGTTCTACTGGCAGGGAAAGGGCAGTGACGAACACAGGGAACACGGAGTGGGCTTCGCAGTGAAGAACACCTTGCTGAAGATGGTGGAACCGGGCAGCAATGGCTCTGCACAACTCCTCACCCTCCACCTCAACACCACTCAAGGCCCAGTCACCCTCGTCAGTGTGTATGCCCCAACACTGACAGCCACACCAGAGGCAAAAGACGAGTTCTACGAGAATCTCGCAACAACTGTCAGGATCATCCCCAACTCTGAACAACTCATTCTCCTTGGAGACTTCAATGCCAGAGTGGGTGCTGACCACGACTCCTGGCCCTCCTGTCTTGGACCATTTGGCGTGGGCAGAATGAACGACAACGGACAGCAGCTGCTCGAGTTCTGCACATATCACGATCTGTGCATCACAAACTCGTTCTTCAAGACCAAGCCCCAACACAAGGTTTCCTGGTGACATCCACGCTCAAAGCACTGGCACCAGCTGGACTTGATCCTGACCAGGCGCACCTCACTGAAGAACGTGCTAATCACCCGTTCGTTCCAGAGTGCAGATTGCGACACAGATCATTCATTGGTGTGTTGCAAGGTCAAGCTGCAGCTGAAGAAATTCCATCGTGCTAGACAGCCTGGAAAGGCATGGATTGACACCAGCAAGATGGCCCAACCAGAACTTGTTGAGCAGTTTGCCTCCACCTTTGAGAAGGAACTTGGTGTACCACAAGAAGGAGAATCTGCAAAGCAGAAGTGGGAAGAGCTGCGAAACACCATCCACCACACAGCCTTGGCTACCTTTGGGAGGAAGACCTCAAAGTCACAGGACTGGTTTGATGCCAAGTCGACCGAGATGACCCCCATCATTGAAGCCAAGCGCTCAGCACTTGCTGAGTACAAGAAGTACCCAAACGAGAAGAATCTCCAGATTCTCAGGGCTGTGAGAAGCAAAGTTCAGCAGACTGCTCGGCGCTGTGCCAACGAGTACTGGACTCAGCTCAGCCAAGACATTCAAACCGCTGCCATAACAGGGAACATCCGTGGTATGTACGACGGCATCAAGAAAGCACTTGGTCCGGCTCAGAGCAAGACGGCCCCCCTCAAATCCTCCACTGGGGAGATGATCACAGAAAAGAACAAGCAGATGGAGAGATGGGTGGAACACTACTCCGACCTCTACTCCAGACAGAACACCGTGACACCGTCAGCCCTTGATGCCATTGACTGCCTGCCACCCATGAACGAACTTGACGCCGAGCCAACCATCGACGAACTCAGCAAGGCCATTGATAGCTTGGCCGCTGGCAAGGCACCCGGCAACGACGGCATACCCCCCGACCTGATCAAGCACTGCAAGACCGCCCTACTGCTGCCATTGCATGACGTCCTCTGCCAGTGCTGGAAGGAAGGTGCCGTACCACAGGACATGAGGGACGCCAAGATCATCACCCTCTACAAAAACAAAGGGGAGAGAAGCGACTGCAACAACTACAGGGGCATCTCCCTCCTCAGCGTTGTTGGCAAAGTCTACGCACGAGTTGTTCTCGTTCATCTACAGAAGCTTGCCGAACGTGTCTACCCCGAGTCTCAGTGTGGCTTCCGTGCTGAGCGATCGACGATAGACATGATATTCTCCATCCGCCAACTCCAGGAGAAATGCAGAGAACAGAACATGCCCCTGTACGTTGCCTTCATCGACCTCACCAAAGCGTTCGATCTGGTCAGCAGAGAGGGCCTTTTCAAGATCCTGCCAAAGATAGGATGCCCACCAAAGTTGCAAAGCCTCATCGAATCGTTTCACACCAACATGCAGGGGATAGTGCAGCACGACGGCAACGTCTCAGAGCCATTCAACATACGCAGCGGAGTGAAACAGGGCTGTGTACTTGCGCCAACCCTCTTTGGGATTTTCTTTGCTATGCTCCTGAGGCATGCCTTCAGCACAGCAACAGAGGGAATCTACCTGCACACAAGATCTGACGGCAGGCTTTTCAACCTCGCCCGCCTGAAAGCCAGAACCAAAGTACGCGAGGCTCTAATCAGAGACATGCTGTTCGCAGACGACGCTGCAGTCGCAACCCACACACAGCAGGAGCTTCAGACCCTGATGGACCGCTTCTCCCAGACATGCAAGGACTTTGGGCTTACCATCAGCCTGAAGAAGACTAACGTCTTGGCGCAAGGCACGGAAGCACCACCAACCATCACCATTGACGACTACGAGCTGGAGGTCATGAATCAGTTCACGTACCTGGGGTCCACGATCAGCAACAACCTCTCCCTTGATACAGAGATCGACAAGAGGATTGGAAAATCAGCCTTCACACTCGCTCACCTCACCACACGAGTGTGGGAGAATCCCATACTCTCTGTCAAGACGAAGATGGCAGTGTACAACGCCTGCGTCATCAGCACACTGCTCTATGGGAGTGAGATGTGGACAACATACACCCGGCAGGAAAAGAGACTGAATTCCTTCCACTTGTGCTGCATTCCCCACATCCTGGACATATCCTGGCAGGACAAAGTGCCCAACACAGAAGTTCTGTCCCGCGCCGGCCTTCCCTCCATGTTCACTCTACTCATGCAGCGCAGGCTCCGCTGGCTAGGCCACGTTCACCGTATGGAGGATGGCAGAATCCCCAAAGACGTCCTCTACGAAGAACTGGCGACTGGCAGGAGAGACGTTGGCAGCCCACAGCTGCGCTTTAGAGACGTCTGCAAGAGAGACATGAAGGCCCTGGAGATCAACACAGAGCGCTGGGAGGACCTTGCAACGGACCGCTCCAAATGGAGAGGCACCCTGACCAGACAGCTCAAGGCGGGTGAAGAGAGATTGACTGCTGCAGCAGATGAAAAAAGGACCTGCAGGAAGAACCGCCACAGACCCAGCAGCACGGAGACCATCCACAAGTGCGACCTGTGTGACAGGGACTGCCATTCGCGCATCGGCCTGTTCAGCCACAGGCGGTGCTGTTCCAGCAGAGTGGACGTTTAGGATTCTCTTCCATGGTCATCATAGACCGACGGAGGCCAACGAGTTCCTCTACTGGGGCAGACTGAGGGTGGGACAATGTGTTTATTGCATGATGTTGCAATGAGGAATAACCAGGTTCTATGCTATTATAATTATTATTATATATTGGTTCTATTAATGGGATTGTTTTGTGTTTTCTACTGTTTATTCTAGGAACATGGCAGTTTTCTTTTTAATGGACTGTGTTTTAGTAGAGACAGCAGAACAATCCGTCTAGCCGTGTGGGGGTGGAACGGTAGTCCACCTGTTCCCCCCTAGCTTTAGTTGTTTTGTGTGTATGTTATAAGTTTCAAATATTCCTGTTCAGTGTTAGCGTGTGATTCGAGTTCCAAATTGGGGAGGGTCTCGATTGCATATATGTGTTTTGGAACATTTTTGAAGGGGGGGAAAGTGTTATGTTGTTATTTGGGACATATTATTGTGTGACACGGGTGGTGGCTCCACCTTTCCGGTTCCGCCACCACCCGGGGTATAAAAGGGCTGTGAGGAGGAGGGGCGGTCTCTTTGACCACACCTCTGCCTGATGGGAGCGCTTGTACTGTGAGAGTGAGTCAACAATAAAGTCATGTTAAGTTCAACATCCAGCCTCATCCTTGCTTCTCGTTTACTGACATAACACTCGCCTTGACTTTACTCAGCTCACCACGGTATGGTTTGTTTTCAATTACACCTGAGTACTGCCTAGGTGGGTGGGATTTTTTTTACAGCAATGTGGCCCAACACTCCCTTGATGTAAATTTATATGCAACACCAGCAAAACACAAGATGGAGGATTATGAGGCGATGGTATACGTACTGCTCAGTCTCTGGCTTTTTGTCAGACTACTTACTTACTTAAGCCCATAGCTCACCATGGAGCATAAGCCATCGACAACCCCTCGCCATCACACTCGGTTCCGGGCTGCTCTTTCTACTCCTCTCCAGTTGGTTCCATGCTGTTTCAGCTCCGCCTCAGTGTCTCGTCTCCAGCTGTTTGGAGGTCGGCCTCTCTTTCTCTCCCCCTGTGGGTTCCAGGTCAGGACTTGGTGTGTGTTGCTGGATGCTGGTTTCCTGAGGGTGTGTCTAATCCAGTCCCACTTCCTCCACAGAATCTGTTCTGCCACTGGTTTCTGTCCCGCTTCCTCCCACAGGTCTTCATTCCTGATCTTCCACGGCCACCTGATGTTAAAGATGCACCTCAGGCATGTGTTAAAGTAAGTCTGGATCTTCTGCTGCATCACCTTTTTCATCCTCCAGGTCTCATATCCGTAAAGTAGAACAGACTTGACTTTAGAGTTGAAGATGCAAAGTTTTGTTCTCATACAGATCTTTTTTGATGCCCAGATATTCTTCAGTATGACAAAAGCTGCTTTTGCCTTGCTGATCCTGACTGTGACGTCTTGATCTGTGCCCCCCTGTCGATCTACCACGCTTCCCAGGTAGACAAAGGACTCCACCTCTCTGATGGGCTCTCCTCCAACTGTGACTGGTGTGCTGGCAGTGGTGTTAATCTTTATCAGCTCAGTCTTGTTCTTATTGATCTGGAGTCCTGTCCCGGCTGTTGTAGTCTCCATCTCATGAGAGACTTAGATGACACTGGGTCCAAAACAAATCCCACAAACTGTGAACTAGATATCCTCCCAAGAAAAGTATTTAGTGAGGTTTATGATATCATTGCACCTTGGACCCTTAACATGTGAACGAGTCCCTACGAACTGGTCTGGTCCCAGACTATTTTAAGCACGCCTGCATTCAATCTCTTCTTAAAAAACCTGGCCTGGATCCAACACTTCCACATAATTACCGTCCTATATCAAAACTGCCTTTAATCTCAAAAAATTCAAGAAAAGGTAGTTGCCAAACAACTGCTGGATGTAATAGAGGACAACAGTATATGACAAATTTTAGTCTGGTTTTAGAAAAAAACGATAGTACAGAAACTGCTTTACTCAGAGTCACAAATGATATCTTGATGAGTGCCGACTCTGGCAGCTCTTCAGTTTTAATAATGTTAGACCTGAGTGCAGCATTTGATACAGTGGATCACAAAATTCTTCTTAACATAGTCAGAGACTGGGTTGGCCTTGGTGGAACTGTTCTTAACTGGTTTTTATCCTATACATCAGCGCTTTTAAGGTTTGTGTTGACAGTTTCACCTCTTCAACTACCCACATGACATGTGGAGTCCCACAGGGCTCAGTCCTTGGCCCAATTTTATTCAGTCTATATTTTCTGCCTCTTGGTCATGTAATTAGCCAGTTTATTGCTGTTTCTTACCACTTCTATGCTGATGACTCAGAGATTTACATTTCATTCAATCTCAAATGCCACAGTCATCTGGACTCTCTGCTCTGCTGCATTACTGCCATTAAGGACTGGATGGCTTCCAACTTCCTACAGCTGAACCCAGATAAAACTGAAGTTCTAGTCATTGGTCCCCATCAATTATCAAACTGCATCACCCCTTACTTGGCATCTCTTACAAACAATATAAAATCTTCAGCCAGAAATCTAGGAGTTGCTTTTGATAATAAACTTAATTTCAATCAGCATGTCACGAGTATTACCCAAGCCTGCTATTTACATATTCTAAATATTGCTAATGTTAAACCAATCCCCCCTGAATCTATAGTTGAACAATTCATCCATACCCTCATTTCTTCCCGTCTTGATTATTGTTATTCCTTATGCTCATGCCTTAATGACAGAACACTCCAATGTTTACAGCTGGTTCAAAACTCAGCTGCTAGACTCTTTACAAATACACGACGTAGAGAACATATCACACCAGTCCTGGCCGAACTTCACTGGCTCCCCATCCATTATAGAATTTGGTTTAAGATTTTACTGCTGACATTCAAATCCCTTGAGGACCTAACCCCATCTTACATTTCTGAACTTCTAACCCCATATTTGGCTCCCAGACAGACCCCTCCGATCACAGAATCAGTTACTATTAAATGTCCCACGATCCCACCTCCACACAAAGGGTGATCATGCTTTTTCTATTCTAGCTCCAACTCTCTGGAACAGACTCCCCCTCAGTATCAGATCACCTCAGTGCCACAGTTGTTAAAAACCCATCTGTACAGACTGGCATTTCTATGTTTTAATTTGAACTACTGTCTATCTGTGTGCATATGCATATGTATACATTTATAACTGTGTGCTGCACTGTGGGTCTCAGTAACACACTTTCAATTCTCTGTATGTGCTATGGTATGATATGGCAGAACTGACAATAAAGTTGACTTTGACTTTGATGTGTGTGTATGCACTTGTATGTCCATATACACTACTCACAAAAAGTTGGGGATATTTGGCTTTTGGGTGATGTAAAAAGTTCATGCTACAGTGATATTTTATCATGAAAGTAGGGCATTGAAATAGAAACATACAATGGTGATTTCCTCATCTCAAACAATTTATTGAAACAAAAACCAACAACAGTTGTGGGTATACCACAACAAAAAATGTCAATGTCTCAATAACTTGTCATGTGCCCTTGAGCATCAATTACAGCTTGACAACGACGTCTCATGCTGTTCACAAGTCGACTTATTATCTGCTGAGGCATGGCATTCCACTGTTCTTGAAGGGCGGCCCTCAGATCATTGAGGTTGTGGGGTGCAGGGTTACGAGCCTCTACACAGCGACTCAGCTGATCCCAAAGGTTTTCTATGGGATTCAGGTCTGGAGAAAGTGCAGACCACTCCATTGGAGGTACCCCGGCCTCCAGTAGCCGTTCCCTAATGATGCAACTGTGACAGAGATCATCCTGCGCAGTTCGCCCCACACGGGACACGAACCCGCGACCTCTCAGTCAACTAACACACAGTTCGAGCATGGGAGACACAGCACGATCGCGCTGAGCTAAAGGTCCGACCGATAGCTCAGCGCTACCGATACTGTATGAGGCTTTGGGAGGGAGGTTTACTAACGTTCTACGCCGAACAGTACTAGTTGGCATCCGTTACACTCTCCCCCCTAAACCTCACTCCCATGCCGGGTTCACGGCACCAGTGTGACAGAGATCATCCTGCGCAGTTCGCCCCACACGGGACACGAACCCGCGACCTCTCAGTCAACTAACACACAGTTCGAGCATGGGAGACACAGCACGATCGCGCTGAGCTAAAGGTCCGACCGATAGCTCAGCGCTACCGATACTGTATGAGGCTTTGGGAGGGAGGTTTACTAACGTTCTACGCCGAACAGTACTAGTTGGCATCCGTTACACAACCTTGATGAGCTGGAGCACTGTCGTCCATGAAGATGAAATTAGGCCTGTGTTGTTCATGCTGGGGCACAATGACTGGATTAAAGAGGTTATTCAGGTAGTATCTGCTTGTCACTGTACTATACACAAGGAGTAGGGCAGTTCTGTATTGACCAGAAACAACCTGCCCAGACTGTAACACCACCACCACCAAAGGCTTGTCTGGTGACAACAGTGGCTCTCCTTGACGTATCCAACATTTTTGGCAGCCATCATTTCTGCTCAATGTGAATCACCTTTCATCAGAGAACAGCACTGAGGCCCACTGGTCCCTTGTCCAGAGCAAATGCTCCCTGGTCCATGGAAGACGATGCCTGTGCCTGGTGGTGTGGTCAGGCACCCTTGCAGATTGTCTAGCATGCAGACCACGCTGATGTAAATAGTTTTGAATGGTCTGACATGACACTTGGGTGCTTCTCACCTCCCGTAAATGTTCCTGGAGTTGAGTGGCATTAATCATCTGGTTCCACAGGGCACTGTTCACAATGAAGCGGTCATCAGCGTGGGATGTAACCAAAGGACGTCCACTTCTGTGCGTCTCTGTGACTCTTTCAGTCTCTCTGTATCTCTGTTGCAACCTGCTTATGACACTCTGACAATCTGAGCTCAGCGGCCAACCCCTTCTGAGAACATCTTGTTTGAAGCCTCGCAATGGCGAGGTACTGTTGATCAGTTGTTAGGTGTCGTCTTGGTCTCATGATGTCAAAATGTGAACAGCATGATGAATAGGGACTTTTTAAATACCAATTCTAACTGAACCAGAAAATTTATTGGTCGATTCATGGATCAAACACCTGTTGTGAATTTTGCTGTTAAACACCTTGTTAGAGAACAGCAAGTTATGCAAAAACTATTGAAATATTGAACAGTTGGACATGCGCATTCAAAAGGTTAGAGGAGGTCAAATTAAGTTCACCTGTAAAGGATATAGTAAGTTTTAGGTGCATCCTGAAATTTGACCAAAAGCCGAATATCGCTAACTTTTTGTGAGTAGTGTAGGTATTTATACAGTACATACACATTTGTGTCTATGAGCATGTTCCTATCTACTTCATGTTTTTGTTTGTTGTTGCTGTGAAGCACTTTGTAACTCTAGTTTAGAAAAGTGCTATAGAAATAAAGCTTATTATTATTTTTATCATTATTATAATCTATAAGAAAAAATAATCAATTTATTAGGCAAAAGTCACAAATTGGTGAGGGTAGTTGTTATTCATTACTTTCATAATTTTTTAGCAGACGATGGGCCTCATGCAAGAACATGTTAATATTAGTATTTGTAAATCACACGTATTTTGTTAGTAAGTGGTACTAAGGTATATAATACTGAGTCGGTCCTGATTCAACAAACACTTGTATGTCCTCCAAACATGTGCAAACAGCATGTGTAAAAATGGTGGATTCTACCCATGGTGTAAGTGAGTGGGTGTGCATGTGAAAAAAATGAGGATTTGCATAACTGACACTACCATATATGATCACACTTTCCAGGTGGGGGTGGAGGAGGTCTTGTATCGCTGTCATACTACCCATACTCATGGTGCAAGCAAACTACAATGGTGCATAAAAGTGATCTAAAACTCAAATATCACAGTGTGGAAGATGTGAAAATGATGAGGCAGCGTTCTTTCTCAGAGTCAGCTTTATTGACATCTCCATCATTTCAAAGCAGAAAAAAGAGAATGAAACAGTAAACTCTCGTCCTTAAATATCAGGGACTTCACACCTCATAGATCACATGTCCCACAGACCACCTTGCATAATAAAGACAGTCACAATGCATTTCCCTCCATGATATCTCTTCCACTGTCTCCCACGCATCCTTTAATCGACCCCCCACAGTCTCCAGCCTTGCATAAAAAGGCTAAGCTTCCTGCCTTTGTTCTGACCTAAAATGCGAGTCACAGAACCGGTCCAACAGGTCCATTGAGTGTTCACCACCCAAGCCCCCCCAGCATTTTAGAAAAACAGAACAACAAGAAAATAACCACATGCATGCCGTGATAGCATCAATACACATCAGTCCACATGCTGGATAGGCTTCAGCCTCCTGCCGAATCTGCTGTAGCTGGGGTTCACCGTCTCTGCGGCGCTGTCCCGCTGGGGATTTGCCGTCTGGGGGCGGAAACCCTTTGTCAGTCTCTGCGGGTGTTCTGGGGAAACATTACTTTGGGAAACATTACCGTGTGAAACCCTCCGTGGTGGTCTACCTCGCAGCGGGGCCTTTGCCAACAGCACTTCCTCCTCTGCCACCACAAAAGCGGGTTTAAGTCTGTCTATACCAATTTTCTCTTTCCTACCCCCCAAATCTAGCAAAAACTGTTTGTCCCCTGTTTCTAGCACTCTGAATGGTCCGTCATAAGGCGGTCGCAGCGGGGTTCGATGCGCATCGTGTCTAACAAAAACAAACTCTGCGTTCTTCAAAGTTTTAGGCACAAAAACGCGCGGAAAACTGTGGTGCGCGGGGCCGGGCAGCGTGCTTGATTCTATGTTACTCCGCAACAGCTGAGACGGGGAGGCGTTTGGCGCAGAGTTATCTGGGAGAAACTCCCCAGGCAGCTGGAGTGGCTGCGCAAACACGAGCTCCGCTGGGGAGGCTTCTAGATCCTCTTTAGGTGCAGAACGCAACCCCAATAACACCCATGGTAACTTGTCAACCCAATTTGTATCTGTCAGTGATGCTCTGAGAGCCGCTTTCAATGACCTATGAAAACGTTCGCATAACCTGTTAGCCTGCGGATTGTACGCGGTTGTGCGGTGAATTGTGACACCCAGGCTGTGGGCCATTGTCGACCAAAGCTCGGAAACAAATTGAGGGCCTCTGTCAGACGTAATGTCCGACGGAACGCCGAAGCGCGCCACCCAAGCTGTTAAAAACGCGCGCGCCACTTCCTCGGCCGTGGTTGATGCCAGCGGGACCACTTCAGGCCAGCGCGTGGTGCGGTCCACCATTGTCAGAAGATGTTGCACCCCTGTGAAAGCGGGAGGGGTCCAACGAGGTCCACATGAACGTGATCGAACCTCTTGGCCGGAATGTGAAACGGTTCCAAAGGAGCTCTCGTGTGCCTGTGTACTTTGGCTCGTTGACACGCCGTGCAAGCTGCTGCCCACTCTTTGACCTGTTTGCGGAGGCTCGGCCAAACAAATTTCTCTCCCACCATTTTGACCGACGCGCGCACTCCAGGGTGCGCCAAAGAATGAACTGAGTCAAAAACGAGGCGGCGCCACGCGGCCGGTACTACTGGACGTGGCCGTCCAGTGGAGACATCGCAGACTAGGGGGGGGCATACCGTCTTGCAGCACCCTGCTCTCCAGCCTTAACCCTGTTGGTCCAGACTGGAGCGCGCGCACGTCCGCGTCATTAACCTGCTCTGCGGCCATAGCTGCATAATCTAACCCTACGCTGACTGGGGCCGCCACAGTGCGCGAGAGGCAATCTGCCACTACATTGAGTTTGCCCGCCACATGCTGAATATCAGTGGTAAACTCTGATATCACGGCCAGCTGTCTCTGCTGCCGGCCTGACCACGGTTCCGAGATCTTGGCCATTGCGAATGTTAGTGGTTTGTGATCAACGAACGCGGTGAAAGCGCGTCCTTCCAGCCAGAACTGAAAGTGGCGGATGGCCAAATGGAGAGCGAGCAGCTCCCTGTCGAACGTGCTGTATTTACGTTCGCTATCGCGTAAGGTCCTGCTGAAAAAGGCGAGGGGCTGCCAAACCCCGGCTACGTGTTGCTCCACGACCGCCCCTATGGCCACATCTGAGACGTCAGTGGTGAGCGCTATGCGGGCCGTTGGGTCTAGGTGTGCCAAAAACGCAGCCTTTGCCAAGGCTGCTTTCACCTCCGAGAACGCTTGGTCCCGCTCCGGGGACCACTCGATCTTATCCGCGGGTTTCTTTTTTTTGAGCGCGGCATACAGCGGCTGCATGACCTGCACCGCGCGGGGGAGAAAACGGTTATAAAAATTCACCATTCCCAAAAACTCCTGCAACGCCCTGACTGTCTGCAGCCGGGGAAAATCTGCCACAGTGCGCACTTTGTCAGGCAGCGGGACTGCTCCTTCGGGGGAGACGCGGTGTCCTAAAAAATCGATCTGCGCCACCCCAAACTGACACTTCGCTGGGTTGATTATTAACCTGTGATCTCCCAACCTTCGGAAAACTGTGGCCAGGTGTTTTTCGTGTTCATCTTCGGACGCGCTGGCTACTAAAATATCGTCCAGGTAGACGAACACGAAAGGGAGATCACGAAGCACCGCGTCCATCATGCGTTGGAATGTCTGAGCAGCCCCTTTAAGTCCGAATGGCATGCATAAAAACTCGAATAAACCAAACGGAGTTATTACCGCTGTTTTGGGTATGTCCTCAGCGCGCACTGGGACTTGGTGGTAACCGCGGACCAAGTCTATTTTAGAAAAAATGCGCGCCCCTGCCAAATGAACCGAGAAATCTTGGATATGTGGGATTGGGTAGCGGTCGTGCGCTGTAGCGTTGTTTAACCTGCGAAAATCCCCGCAAGGGCGCCATGATCCGTCAGTTTTCGGGACCATATGTAGGAGGGAAGCCCACGGACTGTTTGAACGTCGGATAATGCTCAACCTCTCCAGGTTGGCGAACTCCTCGCGCGCTATGGCTAGTTTAACAGCGTCCAAGCGCCAAGCTTTTGCAAAAATGGGCGGTCCGGTAGTGGTAATAAAATGCTCCACCCCGTGCTTAGCGACTGTTGCCGAAAATGTGGGGACCGTGAGTGCTGGGAACTGAGTGAGCAGTGTGTGGAACTTACCGCCTGCTGTTGTGACGTTGGCTTGTGCTGTAGGCGGGGCCACTCGCGCTGCACAGGGGACAGAATCAAAAGAAAATGCATTAACCAGGCGCCTGTTAGCGAGATCAACCAACAACCCATGTGAGCACAAAAAATCAGCCCCCAGCATATTGAAATTTACTGTTGCTACAACAAAAGTCCACTCATATGCACGGCCGTGTAGAGACAGAAGCAGAGTCTTCTCACCAAAGGTCTTAATCTCCGAGCCGTTCGCCGCTGTCACCAGGGGACCTCCGGAACCCGCCATTCTGTCCGCATAGGAAGGAGTGATGAAACTCAACTGGGAGCCTGTGTCGACGAGGAACTGCCTCCCGGAGCGTGCGTCCGACAAGTAGAGCAGCTTGTTCTCTTCCCCGACGGCCGCGGCTGCTACCGACCCCCGGTCTTGGCGTTTCCCAAACGCCCGAACTGGCACGGCGGTACACACTTGCGTGTGCCCTCTCTGCGAAGCGGCGATGGTAGAAACAAAAGACGTCCGGTCCACGCTCCCTGGCCCTTGCCGCCGCCGCCGTCGGTGAGTCTGGCACCGCTGTCTCCGGCCTCCTGTTGTCTGTGGTCATCGCGCCGAGTTCCGCTGCAGCGGCCGTGGCTGTGCGCCGCTTGGTGGCGTTGACAATCTGCTGCGCCTCTCGGCCCAGCACGCGGTAGTCCCGTAGGGCCAACAGTGGCGAACTGGCCAGAACCGCTCTCGCTGCTGACGGTAGAGTCCTGAGGAAGAGGTGGGTGAAAATGAAGTGATCATTGTCAGAGTCTTTCAACCTCAACAACTTCTCCATCAGGCTCGCGGGCATGTCGTTTTCCCCCTCCGTCAGCGCCAGGAGCCTCTCTGCTTGCTCCTCCGCCGAGGGGGTGAATTGCTGGATGAGTGCAGCCTTCAACGTGTCGTATTTGTCGCTCTCCGGTGGCTGGTCAATCAGGCTCTCCACATGCTGGGCCGTGTTGTTGTCCAGATTTGCGACTACGTGGTAGAATTTCGTGACATCTACCGATATCTCCCGGAGATTGAACTGCGCCTCAACTGCGTTGAACCAGGAGCGCGGATTGTTCTGCCAGAAGTCCGGTAGCTGGACTGTAGCGGCGTTCACTTGGCTGGGGGCTCCTGACGCGGCTGGCCCGGGGGAATTTCCTTCTTCCATGATACGTCTCGGGGTCACCAGTGTGGAAGATGTGAAAATGACGAGGCAGCGTTCTTTCTCAGAGTCAGCTTTATTCACATCTCCATCATTTCAAAGCAGAAAAAAGAGAATGAAACAGTAAACTCTCGTCCTTAAATATCAGGGACTTCACACCTCATAGATCACATGTCCCACAGACCACCTTGCATAATAAAGACAGTCACAATGCATTTCACCACCTTGCATAATAAAGACAGTCACAATGCATTTCCCTCCATGATATCTCTTCCACTGTCTCCCAGGCATCCTTTAATCGACCCCCCACAGTCTCCAGCCTTGCATAACAAGGCTAAGTTTCCTGCCTTTGTTCTGACCTAAAATGCGAGTCACAGAACCGGTCCAACAGGTCCATTGAGTGTTTACCACAACAGCACCCTAACCTTTGACCATACACAGTAACACAGAGTACACTTTACACTCTGACTAAGGAGGAGATGCTCATTTTAAAACATTTAACATGTCCCATCAGCTACAAAGGCTGCTGGGAAATGGGAAGCCTGTTTTCTTTTTGGGCACCAGACTGATACACTAGGGGGGCCCAAAGTGCAATCTTGTTTAAGACCCCCCCAAAACCAGGAAACAGCCCTGATGACACATTTCAACAATTTGGCTTATTCTGCATCTAATATGATTTGAATGTTGATGGAAGGATACTGCTTTTAATTTTTTTTAACTATATTTTAATTTTAATCTAACTATAAATTAAGGATTCTCTGTCTGTGTGTCTGTCTGCCTGTTTCTCATATATCTCTCAAACCATTAGTCAGACTGACTTCAGATTTCATAAGTGCTTTGCTGGGGTTACGAGGCTGTGCATTCCCAGAATTTCAGCCTCCCCAGATGTGTGGAAGTTTAGGAGGGGAAATCTTTGATGAGTCTATAGGGGAGCCATTAAATGAACACAGAGGTGGAAAAGATATAACCGCTGGGATTTAGGGGCTGAAAAATTGGATTTATGGCTATAATATAAAGCCCAATAACCCCTGTAAATTTCAGCCCCCCCGGATACGTGAAAGTTTAGGAGGGGAAATCGTTATTGAACGTCTATAGGTGAGCTATTAAATGAACACAGAGATGGAAAAGGTATAACTGCTGGGAGTTGGGGGCTTAAATTCACAGGGTGGACTCTGGAGGCTGGTGGGATAAAATGATAAAAAAAAATTTGGCCCAATCCAAGATACAGAGCCGAGTCTTCCTTAGAAGGCCTTATAAGGAGTTGTTCAGAACTCCTTATAAGAACTTCTTATAAGGAGTTCCTACTGAACAGAACAACCCCATATACTGTCATGTGACCGGAATTCTATGACTGAACAACACCTTATAAGGAGCTGTTCAGAGCTCCTTGTAAGAACTCCTTAGGTGTTCTTAATAGGTGCCATCTAGTCTTTGGTGCAAGCATCACTTCTATGATGTCACCAGTCCACACGGGGTCGTACGGGCATTACACTCATTATAACTTGAATCTGTCATGTGGTGGCCCTCACGAGCCATCAATAAGATGCCACATTTCAGCCGGTGAGTTTGCACAGTTTATTAAAGGAAAGGGATAACGAAAAAGTAATGAGCCACAGGGGCCTGAAACACACTATAACTAACACTCAGTCTATGACACGGAGGAACAGATACATAATGAAACGCACTTACAATAAAGGACGAGGATGAAAAGGTAGATGACGTCTGACCAGGAAGCTCAGCAAGGGATGCTCGACGATGTCAGACCAGGGATAGTTTGACGAGACTGCCGCACCCTTTCGCCCTCAGCTGCCCTCTTAAGTAGGGTTCAAGGTGGAACAGCTGATGAGGCGATTGTTGATACAGCCGGAAGCCCCTCCAAGCGCTGTCACAATAAAAGCTCGGAGAGCCATAGGGAACACACACACATCAGCTGGGAGGAAAATACTGCATGGCCCGAGCGTGGACGAGATCGGCGCTCGAACCACGACAGGATCAAAGTGTAGAATCTTGTCGACTAATTATTAGTTCATAGGGTTTACACTCTATTTGATTCAGACAAATAAAATATAGCACCATTCAGTGAAAACTAAGGTTAGAATAACAGCAAACTATATTTACACCATTCCATTATGCTGAATATCAAGCTAGAAGGCAGGAAGTACCATTTTTGTATGGTCTTTGGTATGATCCAGCCCAGGCTTGAACCCACAACCTCTAGGCCACTAGACTACTCCAGTTTCTTACTTATAATTGAGTAATTATCAAACGATCATCATATGATAATGCCAACTCTACCCCACTTTGCCTGTAATAACTGTCTATGAAACAGAGATAAAGTTTAAAAGAAAAGAGGAGTGAAAACTTATACAGTATAAAATCAGATTGTGTGAAATAGCATGACGTTTTCACCTATATTTTCAACTTCTTTCACACTTTTAGCAGGAAAAGTAGCAGCATGTGGCTCTGGCATTACAAGCTGCAGAGCCTAACATGAACTATTCAGTAAATGCAACATACTGTATGAAGACTGTTCCTCGTCCACCGATCAAAGTGAATCTTTTTATCCATTGGCCATGTCAGCCCCATTGTACAAAGCATCTGAATTCCTTGAGCTAGTCTATAACCTTCCAATGAACATCAATTTGGTACACTCATCAGAGTCTTATTCAAGTAAATCAACATGATCCATTGTCCCGGCCTGCTTAAAAAAAATATTTTTTAAGCTTCCAAGTTTCCAGCAGAACATTGCTTTAAGCATTACTGACACTACAGGCACCCTAAGTTAGCATTTGTCAAAGTCCCCATCCTCATACATGTTCCAAAGGATCAAGATCAGCAGCAATCCTTTGGTCTTGATCTTCTTTGGACAGCAGGAAATGTAGGATTTTTAAATTCATAGGGTGGCCGGTGTACAATCTGATGTTATGTCTAAGGCTTCTGACTAATACTGGACAGAAAATTGAACAGTAGCTTCAGTTACATTTCATAGATGAGTAGATCAGAGTTTCATCCCCAGGGATTTATACAGAAATGCAGAAATCGGGGAGCAATAACCTTTTGTGCAGAGGTTAACAGTCAATGCCACAGATTTGCTTAAAACTGATTACTGACTGAGAACTACTGCAGAATCATGAATATTGTTTCATGTCACCAGTCAGAATTTCTGTTGTCTGCAGTTCTAAAATAAATCAAACTTTCTGTGATTTTTGTCTGTCTTAAAAAAAAATCAAGACCTGTCTAAACAAATAAACTCATTTAGGGTTTATCTCCTGTGAAACAGACACCAAACACACTTCCCTTTAAAAATCCACTCACTGCACTCCATAACAACATATGCTTTGAACATTACCTCAAAAGATTATTAGATTAGAAGAATGTAGCAGCACATTCACTCTTGCTTCAACATCAAGGGCTAATAATAAGTTTCAGTATGAATGTTTGGAGCCTCTGCCTGCGTTTGGATGGGGGGAATACCACAGCCACACAAGATACTGCAGTTGATACCCTGTCAAAACCAATTTAAAGAGAAACATTCACAAAGAAGTGAAGGCTGCCTCTTTAAAAACACCAGGGCCAGGGCTCTCTCTGGATTAACTACATGAGAAATACTTCTGAACAGCACAATGGTCCATTCTCATTCTGTATAATCCTTGTAAGTACTGCAAGCAGTTTCATATGACTCTGCAGTGAAAAGGTAACCTCTCTGAAGAAGAAGTTTGGCTACAGATTAAAAAAAAGAAATGTCAACTGTAAGTAGATCTTATTTATTGCTTAAATTCTTATTTGTATAGTGCTTCATATATGGTATAAATTTTAAAATGTTTAAAAAAAAAACAGGAATATGTGCCTGCTCTTCACAGGCAATAAGAGAGTATCAATACTGTAGGTACTACAGTACTTAGACTTGAGCATTTCAGGACAAGAAGATATAATGTTGACTATAATGTTTTCTTTGTTGTTTTGGCCTTCCCAAATTTATTCCACTTCTAATATCTACATATTGAAACAGTTGCAAAGTTAAACTTTCTATTATAATAGCAACAAATAAAAAGTTTTTTTTCAGCCAAGCTTAGAACTTTATTTCAGTTTTGTGGTTTTCATTCTGTTAAAAAGACACAAATGGAAACACATGCTTTGCCTGATCATTAAAAAGATGAAGAATGGATCAAACAATTTCATTTTTTTCCACTATACTGTATTTACTCACTGATACTTATGCATCATGGATTTGAACCCCATGTTCCCAGTTAAATGCTGTGGGCTTCATTTTTTGATTGTAGTCCCCACCAACCTCTTGCGATTGGACGCTCCTGCTTGAACAGAAGAATGTAAGGAACCCTCTTTTTTTGTAGTTATTTTGCTGTCAAAAACCAACAGATTTAGCAAATTTTCAAAGAACAAATGATTGGTAGAACTGTTTTTTTCACCCAGTTGTTGCTCTGTATGCTCCTTCGTGCTTGTCCACTGACACAGATGAACGAACAGCAGGGTGCTCGTCCTCCTGTTTCTCAGTCTGAATTTATTTTATTTCCCCCCTCCCTCTCGTGGTAGATAAATGTCCGAGTTACAACCATGGATGCGGAGCTGGAGTTTGCCATTTTGCCCAGCACGACTGGCAAGCAGCTCTTTGATCAGGTACCCTGTGCATCACAATCAGACAGATGGTTTGGAATAAATTGGGACTGCAGTTATATTCATTTACTAATGTGTTTAGATTGTGAAGACAATTGGACTGAGGGAAACATGGTTCTTTGGCCTCCAGTATCAAGACAGCAAAGGCTTCTCCACCTGGCTCAAGCTGAACAAGAGGGTAAGGTGGAATGGTTATATCAGCTTGACATGCTTGATGGGATAACTCAACTTGCTTTCACTTACGGTACATTGGTGGTAAAAAGTGTTTGCCCCCTTCCTGATTTCTCATTTTCTTTGTATGTTCATCACACTTAAATGTTTCAGATCATCAAACAAATTCAAATAATAGACAAAAATAACACAAGTAAACACAAAATCCAGTTTTTAAATGAAGGTGTTTATCATTAAGGGTTAAAAAAAATCCAAACCTACATGGCCCTGTGTGAAAAAGTGATTGCACCCCCCCCCCCCCCCCCCCCGTTAAAACAGAAATTAACTGTGGTTTATCACATCTTTGGAAAGCTGAGATCAATTTCTCTAGCCACACCCAGGCCTGATCACTGCCGCACCTGTTCTCAATCAAGAAATCACTTAAATAGGACCTGCCTGACAAAGTGAAGTAGACCAAAAGATCCTCAAAAGCTAGACATCATGCTGTGATCAAAAGAAATTCAGGAACAAATGAGAAACAAAGTAATTGAGATCTGTCAGTCTGGAAAAGGTTATAAAGCCATTTCTAAAGCTTTGGGACTCCAGCAAACCACAGTGAGAGCCATTATCCACAAATGGTGAAAACATGGAACAGTGGTGAACATGCCCAGGAGTAGCCGGCCGACCAAAATTACCCCAAGAGTGCAGCAATGACTCATCCAAGAGGTCATAAAAGACCCCACAACAACAGCCAAAGAACTGCAGGCCTCACTTGCCTCAGTTAAGGCCAGTGTTCATGACTCCACCATAAGAAAGAGACTGGGCAAAAATGGCCTGCATGGCAGAGTTCCAAGACGAAAACCACTGTTGAGTAAAAAGAACATAAAGGCTCATCTCAGTTTTGTCAGAAAACGTCTTGATGATCCCCAAGATTTTTGGGAAAATACTCTGTGGACTGACGAGACAAAAGTTGAACTTTTTGGAAGGTGTGTGTCGCATTACATCTGGCGTAAAAGTAACACAGCATTTCAGAAAAGGAACATCATACCAACAGGAAAATATGATGGTGGTAGTGTGATGGTCTAGGGCTGTTTTGCTGCTTCAGGACCTGGAAGACTTGCTGTGCTAAACGGAACCATGAATTCTGCTACCTACCAAAAAATCCTGAAGAAGAATGTCCCGGCCATCTGTTCGTGACCTCAAGCTGAAGCGCACTTGGGTTCTGCAACAGGACAATGATCCAAAACACACCAGCAAGTCCACCTCTGAATGGCTTAAGAAAACAAAAGGAAGACTTTGGAGTGGCCTAGTCAAAGTCCTGACCTGAATCTGATTCAGATGCTGTTGCATGACCTTAAAAAGGTGGTTCATGCTCGAAAACCCTCCAATGTGGCTGAATTACAACAATTCTGGAAAGACGAGTGGGCCAAACTTCCTCCACAGCACTGTAAAAGACTCATTGTCAGTTATTGCAAACGCTTGATTGCAGTTGTTACTGCTGAGGGTGGCCCAACCAGTTATTAGGTTTGGGGGCAATCACTTTTTCACAGAGGGCCACGTAGGTTTGGATTTTTTTCACTTAATAATAAACACCTTCATTTAAAAAGTGCATTTTGTGTTTACTTGTGTTATCTTTGTCTAATATTTAAATTTGTTTGATGATCTGAAATATTTAAGTGTGACAAACATACAAAAAAAAATGAGAAATCAGGAAGGAGGCAAACACTTTTTCACACCGCTGTATATAACCAGACCGTCAATGAGGGAGTAGCTCATTCCAGCCTGATGAATTCAGCCTGAGAGCACTCACATTTCCTGACCACTGACCTTGACCTTGAACACAGCCTAGATGCAGACCCATTGTGCATGAGTTTGCTGAACCCTGGGGCAGTCACCTAAGAGGATTAATGGTTTTTATGAAATGATAAATACCAGATTGCCTCACCTTTGACAATGACCTTGATCGCATTTTGGATGCAAACACACCTGAGGATGACTGTGTGTGAGTTTGTTGAAAATTAGGACAATTGCAGGGAGGAGTATTGGTTTTTCTGAAATTACATAAGGGCCCAGATCTCCTGACCTTTCACCTTTGACCTTAAGCACAACCTAGATGCAGACCAGGAACACTGTGAGTGAGTTTGGTGAGCATCAAGGTAACTGCTTTGAAAGAGTAGAGTTTTCTGAAGTTACATAAGTGCCCAGATCTCCTGACCTTTCACCTTGACCTTAAGCACAAGATGCAGACCCACCTGAGGATCATTGTGAGTGAGTTTGGTGATCACTGGGGCAAATGCTTAGGAGGAGTAGCGATTCCCATAAAATGTGGACAGATAGACGGACGACGGATGACGCACCATCTCATAAGCTCCTTTTGACTTTGCTGGAATGAGCTAAAAATGAAATTGTGACTTGGATGTTGCTATTGGTACCCTGTTGTGCTGTATTGTCAATGGCAGGTGACAGCTCAAGATGTGAAGAGGGACAATCCTTTGCTGATCAAGTTCAGAGGCAAGTTTTACCCTGAGGATGTTGCAGATGAACTGATCCAGGAGGCAACACAGCGCCTCTTCTTTCTGCAGGTTAGAGATGAGTTTGGTTACTTTTTAAAGTAGATATAGTAAATTGTGAATGTGTAATGAAAATCAATCTGTCACTCAGTTCTTTTGTTCAGCAAAATTAACTCATGAGGTTTAATTAATCGGTCCGTCCAGGATTTCGCAGGAGCTTTTTTAAAAGGTTGTGATAAAAGTTGCAATGTTTTGAGAGGTTTTTTTTGCACTAAAAGCTGTGGGAAGAATTACAGATTTTAAAGCTGATGTTTTTTTGTTTTTTTTCCAGTTTACTGCAGTGACATTCTATATAACAATACAAGAAAAGCACAGGATTGTCAAAAATTTCCTATTACAGTCATTTGTAAATTAAACAGAAACTTCTGCTATACAGAAAAACTCTTTTGTGCAACAGCAAATACAGACTTTAATACAATATCCATTACAACAGCTAAATTGCACTGAATGCATGTTAAAGAGTATAGACTTGGAAATTATTGGCAGCAACTTCATCTGAAAACTCCCTGTGGGCCCCAACCACTCGGTACCGAGTGGAGAGGAAAAATAAATAATTTAATCTGTTGCTTTGTATTGTCTATTGGAGTCTGTGTTTTTCCTGAAAAAAAAAATTACAGACAATATTCTCTCTCTGTCTGTGCCAAACTCCTACAGCCATGGACAAAATTGTTGGTACCCCTCTGTTAATGAAAGAAAAACCCACAATGGTCACAGAAATAACTTGAATCTGACAAAAGTGGTAATAAATAAAAATTCTATGAAAATTAACCAATGAAAATCAGACAATGCTTTTGAATTGTGGTTCAACAGAATTACTTCAAAAAACAAACTCATGAAACAGGCCTGGACAAAAATGATGGTACCCCTAGAAAAGATTGAAAATAATGTGACCATAGGGACATGTTCAACCAAGATGTCTCCTCTAATTAACATCACAGGTGTCTACAAACTTGTAATCCGTCAGTCGGCCTATTTAAAGGGTGACAAGTAGTCACTGTGCTGTTTGGTGACATGGTGTGTACCACACTAAACATGGACCAGAGGAAGCAAAGGAGAGAGTTGTCTTAGGAGATTAGAAAGAAAATTATAGACAATCATGTTAAAGGTAAAGGCTATAAGACCATCTCCAAGCAGCTTGATGATCCTGTGACTACAGTTGCACATATTATTCAGAAATTTACTGACTGTAGCCAACCTCCCTGGATGTGGCTGCAGGAGGAGACAGATAATATGAATGGTAACAAAAGAGCCCAGAACAACCTCTAAACACATTCATGGCGAACTCCAAGGTCAAGGTACATCAGTGTCAGATCGCACCATCCGTCGTTGTTTGAGCCAAAGTGGACTTCATGGGAGACGACCAAGGAGGACACCACTGTTGAAAACAAATCATAAAAAAGCCAGACTGGAATTTGCCAAACTGCATGCTGACAAGCCACAAAGCTTCTGGGAGAATGTCCTATGGACAGATGAGACAAAACTGGAACTTTTTGGCAAGGCACATCAGCTCTATGTTCACAGACGCAAAAATGAAGCATACCAAGAAAAGAACACTGTCCCTACTGTGAAACATGGAGGATGTTCTGCTATGTTCTGGGGCTGCTTTGCTGCATCTGGCACAGGGTGTCTTGAATCTGTGAAGGGTACAATGAAATCTCAAGACTACCAAGGTATTCTAGAGAAAAATGTGCTGCCCAGTGTCAGACAGCTTGGTCTCAGTTGCAGGTCATGGGTCTTGCAACAGGACAATGACCCAAAACACAGCTAAAAACACCCAAGAATGGCTAAGAGCCAAACATTGGACTATTCTAAAGTGGCCTTCTATGAGCCCTGATCTAAATCCCATTAAACATCTGTGGAAGGAGCTGAAACATGCCGTCTGGAGAAGGCACCTTTCAAACCTGAGACAACTGGAGCAGTTTGCTCATGAGGAGTGGGCCAAAATACCTGCTGAGAGGTGCAGAAGTCTCATTGACAGTTACAGAAATTGTTTGATTGCAGTGATTGCCTCAAAAGGTTGTGCAACAAAATGTCAAGTTAAGGGTGCCATCATTTTTGTCCAGGCCTGTTTCATGAGTTTGTCTTTTAAAATAATTCTGTTGACCCACAATTCAAAAGCATTGTCTGATTTTCATTGGTTAATTTTCATAGAATTTTTATTTATTACCACTTTTGTCAGATTCAAGTTATTTCTGTGACCACTGTGGGTTTTTCTTTCATTAGCAGAGGGGTACCAACAATTTTGTCCACGTGTGTATAAGCTTCTTGCTCTAAAAAATACTCATGTTTAACCACAGAGGTAGGAGCTGATGTTGGGGGCTACGCACCACTCGGACAACAGGTGATCAGGGCTCAATATGAGAAGTTGCCACCACCACTGCATTTCTTCCCACCGGGTTGCAGTGTGAACTGGGGCAGGACAGGAAACTGACCCGTGGAGGAGACTGATGGCTGCGTCAGCTACGTAGAGTCAGTTTGTATTTATTTGCACTAAAAATCTGTTCCAAGCTGTTCAGGAAAATATACGTAGTGGTCTGGACAGGGCTGCAGCCCCTGTCCACACTGTTTCTTTTGGACTCATTGCCATGTTTATTATCATTATTTGCACTCTCCAGCCATCATTTAGGTTATATTCTACCTCACTGTTGTCCACTCCCACTCATGTTAAATTTTGTATTATTATTATGGCCATCATCTTGTCATCTTGTGTTTCTTTGTTGTGACAGTGCCTTAATTTACTGTGATTAGTTCTGTATAGTGTTAATTATTCACAGCTGCATCTGTTCTCACTAATCACCTCCTGCCTCTACTTTTTCAACGTTCGCAGCACTATTGGTGTGGCGATCAACTGTTAAGTTCAACTGTTAAGATCACTGATTAGTTGTCTACTAAGATTACTTGTTGCTACATTTCCACTTTGTTTGGCACAGCGTTATTATTTCCAAGTTGCTCACAGTTTAGGTTCGTTCACCATTTATCCTGCTGTGCAGCTATATGTTATTTTTTTTTCCAGCCTCGTGCTGCATTTTGTGTTTTCTATAATAAATTATGTTTCCTTTTCACCTGGCAAGTGGGTCCTCTCCTTCACCCCGAAGGGGCCACCGTGACAACATATATATACTGTATATATACAGTATATATATATATATATAAAGCTTGGAATAAAATGAATGAACTTCCAAACACAGTGTATTGAATAAACTTAATATAATGAATGAAATTAGAAATATTTTGAATGAATTTCTGAATATATTGAAAGATGACAGCTTTAAGCTTGCATACATCAAAACACAAAAAACACACAGTATTCAGTCACAGCATTACAAAGAATGCCTTCCTGTGTTGTGGAGAAGGTCCTCTTATCATTCCACCTTGTATTAATTTATCAAAAATAACAAAGGCTCAGAAGCACTCCTTAAATGAATGTACTCTTTTTTTCTTTACCCACACATCATGACAGTCATGTAAACGGTGTAGTACTAACATGCAAAGTAATAAATATAAATGCATGCAAACAAAAGCTGCCACTTATTTATGCCATTCATTGTTGTATAACTGCTGTGACGTCTATTCCTGTGTACATCCTCTATTAGTGCTGAGCAGTGTAACCAAACATTTATATCGTGGTATTTTTTGACATTGTGACAAATTCACAATACATTACTGTATTTTATTTATTTATTTATTTTGGCATAATTGGGCAGCTTGGTAGCACAGTCATTAGCACTGTGGCAGCACAGTAAGAAGGTCACAGGTTCGATCCCACCCCCTGACCATCGGTGATCCTTCTGTGTGGAGTTTGCATGCTCTCCCCGTGTCTGTGTGGGTTTACCTTGGCTACTCCGGTTTCCTCCCACAGGCCAAAAAAAACCATGCACCTTAGGTTAAATGGAAACTCTACGGTGGCCCTAGGTGTGAATAGTGGAGGGATTGGCGCCATACAGTGGCTGCCTCATCCATCCAGGTGGATGCCCTGAATTTCCCTCTGGGATTAATAAAGTATACAAAAAAAAAAAAATAACAGGGCCTTTCAGTAGGAATATGCTGTACACAAATGATTTATAGTCCATGATGGCTTTCATCTGCTTTGCTCCACAAACTGACACAATTGAAGAAACCAATAGTAAAACAGTTAAAGAAGGTAAATTATTTTAATTATGCAAGCTGCAAGATAAAAAAAACCCCACTGAAATAGATTTCTCTTTCAAAACAAATAAGAAATTAACAAAATAATGCAGACTACCTATAAACACTCAGATTACAGCAATTGCTTATTTATTTGTACCACTCTCACAAAACAGGCATGATCTGTGTTGTTTTCAAGGTCTCTCCCTGTTCTAACATTCACACTCGTGGTGCTAACAACTGTTTATCTAAAACTCAAACATCTAAGGTTAAACATCTATAACATGAGTAAAAAAAAAATAAAATAACCACAAACTTGCATCTAAGCTGTTTGCTTGAAGATCATGTGCTTCTTTTATGGCATTTTTCATCAGCCCTTGGGGCTGTTTTCACCCAGTTCTTGGCTTTTTCTTTTCCTGAACGGCTTTCCATTTTATTTATTTATCTATACATGTATGTATTTACAGCCCAACTAGGCCAGCACCAGAACTGCCTATTTTGCCCAGGAACTCAAGTCCATTTCAACCCTCTGTCATCAAGATGGACAAACCTATAGTCATTTTCACCCTTAGGCAAGGTAGTCTAACACCTACAAAGTCTTTTCCATTCTCAAGAAAGGTAGACAGACACCTATTAACCCAGGCCAGGATTTAAACCTATGACACCATGATCTAAATCCTCCCACTCTCACCACTGAGCCAAAGAGGAAATCCACTACTAGCACTGGGCAAGTAGTGGAGGTGAGCCTTAAAGGGGTCATTGACTGCACTTTTTCCACATTTTAATAACAGCTCACGCATGTCTTAATGAAGTGTTTGTGACATGTTTTGTTCACGTTTTCTTTAATTTTTTAAATTATTGAAGCAAATTTGTTTTGTATTTTGCCTGGCTTTCTTGAAAAGCCAGGCAATTGCCATGGCTGGCATGCTGGCAGCATGCTGGCGCCATGCTGCGGAATCACAGTGAAACCACTGGGAGATGGGCTGGAGCAACGCAAGGTATATTGTGGACTGTGGACTGGTGAACCAGGTGGTAACAGCTTATTACAGATGGTGACTAGGGTGACTAAGATCCGAAGAAAATGCGCGTGGTGCAAGCCTTCTGGTACTGGTGTTAGCTTGGGGGGCTAATAGCTCAGGGGCTAATAGGCTACCTTTAGCACCCCGCCCATCTACATGACAGACAGCTAGGCAAGCCAATGATAGAGCAGTGGGTGGGTCTCACAGACAGCGGTAGGTTGATTTTTTCTGATCATGACTATACAATTTACCCGGAAGAGTCAAAAACGTTTCTGGTGAGGCGGCATGGAAAAATAAGCTGCAGTGCTGTGGTTTTAAGCAGGTTTTATTATATCATGTCGCCTTCACGGGATCCCCTCTCCGGTGCATAGTGGAGCAGCCCGGAGCGGGATCCCTAAGCTCTCAGAGAAGGAGAGGAGGACACGTGTGTGTCTACCAGTTGCAGGATCAGAGTGAGAGAAGAAGAGTAAGAGAGAGATTGCGTTACAGAGTTGCACCTTAAATACTTGATCATAACAATACATCAAAGAGACGTACCCCACAGTTTAGAATGATCAAAGGGACAACAGAACAGGCAGGAGGTATTTGCATTTGTAAGACATACATCACAATGGGCAGATTAGCTAGACCTCCAAGTGTCAGACAAAGAGGCTAACAAGCACATCTACATATTGATCTGAGTCTCTAGGTCACAGTAAGGGCAAAATGCATGAATACAAAGGATGAAAGGCATCGATTAACATCACATAGGTGAGACAGAAGAAACTCGTCTACCTGTAGACATTAATACACCAAAGCACATCTAAGATGCTCAGAAAAAGCATAGTAAGGACAAGCCATATGCACACTATATAGAATGGCGCATTACATCACAACACATGCATGTTTGCATCACAAATACATGAATGGCACATTGCTTCTCAGTAGTGTAGCAGGAAAACAGAGAAAAGAGGGCTGAGTGTCCTTAGTCTGTTGTGGGGTTAAAACGAACCGCCACACACGCTCCCCCCCAGAGGACGCGGCAGGGGGTCGCGACCTCGATAATCCATCTGTGTGAGCGAGCTGTGGGAGAAGCTCGCTGCAGGCGGAGGGGGAGGGAGGGGAGGGGTAGTAAGTGCCGGCAGGAGCTGTGAAATCGTCCTGAGCCGCGCAAAAATTGCTTGTGGGTCCGCAATGTCGAAGGGCTGGTCCCGTTGAACGTGCAGCGGTCCACAAGAAGAAAAATTAGTCTCTGACTCCTCTCGTGGCCATGAAGAAAAGCAGGAGCGGCTGTAAGAGAGAAAGTAAACAAAGCAGGGGGACTGTTGGTTTTGGGTGCTGAAGCAACCCCAAAGCTCCCGGGAACAGCTGACGGCTGAAATCCCATTGTGCCGTGGCTAAGACCATTAAAAAATCCAGTGGCGAGCTGCGTGCTTGCTTCAGGTGAACGAGCAACCCTGAAGGTTCTGAGGGCAGCGGCGGAGGACGATGGCGGTCTGTGGCGTGGCTGAGACTGTTAACAAATCCTTCCAGTATGCTGTATGCGTACCTCAGGTGAGCGAGCAGCCCTGAAAGGCAGCGGCGAAGGAGGAAGGCAGTCTGTGGAGCCGTTACTTGTCCCATGCGTGATGCGCCGTCCTTGTAACTCCCCGGTGCGTGCGCGGGGGTTCAGTGCGTGGGTGGGCCGCTGGAGTGGTGAGTCAGGGTGCAGAAACTTGGCGGAGATCAGCGCAGACGGCGCCAATAAAATCCAGGTTGAGCTGTTGCTGTAGATTTGGCCATGGTGCGTTGGAGCGTTGAGAGGAAATAGACGATCTTTAGTCCCTCAGGCCCGTGCAGAGGCGTTGGAGCGGCGGGAGGGAATAGACGATCTTTTGTTCCTCAGGCTCATGCAGCTGCGTTGGCGCGGTGTGAGGAAGTGGACGATCGTTGTCGCTCGTGCGGCCATGGTGCGTTCAGTTCCACGCGCTGCACTCCCCGTCGGCCCTGGAGGTTGCCGTCGTGGAGAGAGGACGAGGTGCGTGCGCTCTCAGTGAGAGCGGCCGGTCCAGCGTGGTTGTGCAGATCTCAGGCGACGGAGCATTCATGCCCGGGTGTTGCGTTCGCTGGCCGCTCGTTTTTTTCAGCGTCGGTTCGCCAGCGTGGCCATCCAAAACAGAAGGCTGCGTTGCACAAAACGTGTGCGTCTTCAAGGGGCCACCAACGCAGCTGTGTGGCTGTCCAGCTCGGAAGGTTGCTTTCGCACAAAACGTGTGCGTGTTCGAGGGGTCACCAGTGAGGCGGCATGGAAAAATAAGCTGCAGTGCTGTGGTTTTAAGCAGGTTTTATTATATCATGTCGCCTTCACGGGATCCCCTCTCCGGTGCATAGTGGAGCAGCCCGGAGCGGGATCCCTAAGCTCTCAGAGAAGGAGAGGAGGACACGTGTGTGTCTACCAGTTGCAGGATCAGAGTGAGAGAAGAAGAGTAAGAGAGAGATTGCGTTACAGAGTTGCACCTTAAATACTTGATCATAACAATACATCAAAGAGACGTACCCCACAGTTTAGAATGATCAAAGGGACAACAGAACAGGCAGGAGGTATTTGCATTTGTAAGACATACATCACAATGGGCAGATTAGCTAGACCTCGCTCCAAGTGTCAGACAAAGAGGCTAACAAGCACATCTACATATTGATCTGAGTCTCTAGGTCACAGTAAGGGCAAAATGCATGAATACAAAGGATGAAAGGCATCGATTAACATCACATAGGTGAGACAGAAGAAACTCGTCTACCTGTAGACATTAATACACCAAAGCACATCTAAGATGCTCAGAAAAAGCATAGTAAGGACAAGCCATATGCACACTATATAGAATGGCGCATTACATCACAACACATGCATGTTTGCATCACAAATACATGAATGGCACATTGCTTCTCAGTAGTGTAGCAGGAAAACAGAGAAAAGAGGGCTGAGTGTCCTTAGTCTGTTGTGGGGTTAAAACGAACCGCCACACTGGCATTTCTAGGAGAGGAAAAACAAGATAAAGGCCATGGTTTTTTTTTTGTTTTTTTTTTTTAAGAGAATTGACTGTTATGAAAATTTTTTTCATAATTAGGTGATCGGTAGACTCATTTCAGACAGTTTAAACCTACAAGCATATCAGTTTTCAGTCAATGATCCCTTTAAAAAATACCAAAACAAATAAGAGTTCAATATACACATATTGCAAGCTATAGACACAATAAATGCCAGAACATAGGCAGAGTGATTCTTTCTTAAGGACTGTACTCCACTGATGCAAGGATAAGTACGAAACCTTAAGACAAAAAGTCAAAGCAGATTTAATGACCAGCGGGGATTCATGATGACTCATACAGATCTTGTTTACCCTCAAGGATTTCCACATGAGCACAAGCCCATAAAACGTTATCCAGCTGCTCTCGATGAATACTAGAATACAGTCTCTCTGTGATCAGCATTAACACTCATACAGCAATGAGGGATAAAGTTAAGAGTCATTATTTTAAAAATTGTCAATTTGTGTATCATAGCCAAAAAAGAAAGAATTTGTCATATTGTGTTTAAGGTAAAAGAGAGTATCCTGAATGATGACATTTACTGTCCTCCTGAGACCGCCGTGCTTTTGGCCTCATATGCGGTCCAGGTCAAACACGGTGACTACAGGGAAGATTATCACATACCAGGATACCTCTCCAGAGAGAAGCTGCTGCCACAAAGGTATAACCTGTGCATATTAACATTAACCAAAGTTGACCTTTTTCCCTCAAGTTTCACCCATCTGAATTCTAACTGGTCTGTCCTCTTTGATGACTAAACCAGGGTTTTGGAGCAGCACAAGCTTAATAAGAATCAGTGGGAAGACAGGATCCAGGTGTGGCATCAAGAGCACAAGGGACTACTGAGGTACTTCAGTCTTGCCAAAGTGTTAATGTGTTTTTTGTAAGCAGGTGTTGTGTAGATGATTGCAATATCCTCTGGCACACAGAGAAGATGCCATGGTGGAGTACCTGAAGATAGCCCAGGATCTGGAGATGTATGGGGTAAACTACTTTAGCATCAAGAACAAGAAAGGGTCCGAGCTGTGGTTGGGAGTGGATGCACTGGGGTTGAACATCTATGACAAAAAGGACAAGTAAGAAGCAATTTAATGTCCGGCACACATTACTACAAACAAAACCTCTTAATCTGTCTACTATGTCATTAAATACAAGACTGTACAGTTTTGGGAAGGATTTTATGCTGGATGCCCTTCCTGACGCAAACCTTCCCATTTACGTGGGCTTGGGACCGGCACAAGGAATGTACTGTAGCTGGGTAATCAACTTTGTTTCCCCATTCTTATGCTGAGGACCAAACTAGAAGGTGGAAAGTACCATTTTTATGGTTTTTGGTTTAACCCCTTGAACTCTGTGAATTCCGTGGGCGGTCACGTCTCTGCATCTTAGTGCGTCTCAGTGCGCACTGGAAAAAAAAGCTGTATTTCCGGTCTTCCAGTACAGACACAGCCTTGTTACAACCTGAGAAAAAAAGCTGTGTAATATATTCATTTTTTGTGGTATTTTTACAAAATTTTGACCTGAGCTTGAAAACACTTGGTTCTACATTTCTGTTGTGTTTTCCAGCCAGTATCTGACAGCTGTATGTTATTTGCAAGCATTTGTATCTAAAAAAACACCCAGGCAAACTTTCTTGTTACTCAGTAGCAGGAGCACTTGGAGAGATTATGACTGTTTTGCCAAAAAATTCAGGGTGTTTTCTTTTAAATGAGACTAACTCCATGAAGATGATGCAAAGGGTTGAAGAACAGCTTTTGATTTACTTTGGGCATGTTATTTTTAGGCGTTTTTAGGGAAGTTGAACAGAGTTCAACAGGTTAATCCGTCTGGGGCTTGAACCCACAACCTCCTGGCTGTGGGGCAAATGCTTTATCACTCTGGTCCAACATGTATACACTACTCACAAAAAGTTAGCAATATTGGCTTTCAGATGAAATTTCAGGATGCACCTAAAATGCACTATAACCTTTACAGGTGAACTTAATTTGACCTTCTTTGACCCTTTGAATGTACATGTCCAACTGTTAAATGTTTCAGTACTTTTTGCATAACTTGCTGTTCTCTATCAAGGTGCTTAATGGCAAAATTCACAACAGGTGTTTGATCCATGAATTGACCAATAAATTTTCTGGTTCAATTAGAATTGGTGTTTAAACAGTACTCTTCACCATGCTGTTCACATGTTGACATCATGAGACCAAGACAACACCTAACAATTGATCAACAATAAACTCGGCATTGCGAGGCTTCCAACAGGATGTTCTCAGACGGAAGTGGCCACTGAGCTGAGAGTGTCAGCGTGTCATCAGCAGATTGCAACAGAGAGACTGGAAGAGTCTCAGTAAGGCATAGAAGTGGATGTCCTTTAGCCACATCCCACGCTGATGACCATTTCATCGTGAACAGTGCCCTGTGGAACCAGATGATGAATACCACTCAGCTCCAAGCACATTTAAGGGAGGTGAGAGGCACCCAAGTGTCACGTCAGACCATTCAAAACTGTCTACATCAGCACTGTCTGTGTGCTAGACAACCTGCAAGGGTACCTGACCACACCACCAGACACAGGCTTCATAGTCTTGTATGGACCGGGGAGCATTTACGCTGGACAAGGGTACCAGTGGGCCTCAGTGCTGTTCTCTGATGAAAGTCGATTCATGTTGAGCAGAAATGATGGCCACCAATGATGTTGGAGATGTCAAGGAAAGCGCTATGCATCAGCCACTGTTGTTACCAGACGAGTCTTTGGTGGTGGTGGTGTTAGAGTCTGGGCAGGTGTGTCTCGTCAATACTCTAGTCAATACAGACTTTAGTCAATACAGAACTGCCCTACACCTTGTGAATGGTCCAGTGACAAACCGATACTACCTGAATAACATCTTTAATCCTGTCATTGTGCCCCTGCATGAACACCACAGGCCTCATTTCATCTTCATGGTCGACAGTGCTCCAGCTCATCAAGGTTGCATCATTAGGGAATGGCTGCTGGAGGCTGGAGTACCTCAAATGGAGTGGCCTTCACTTTCTCCAGACCTGAATCCCATAGAAAACCTATGGGATCAGCTGAGTCACCGTGTAGAGGCTTGTAACTCTGCACCCTGCAACCTCAATGACCTAACGCCCTTCAAGAAAAGCGGAATGCCATGCCTCAGCAGGCAATAAGTCGACTTGTGAACAGCATGAGACATCATTGTCAAGCTGCAATTGATGCTTCAGGGCACATGACAAGTTATTGAGACATTGACATTTTTTGTTGTGGTATACCCACCACTGTTGTTGGGTTTTGTGTCAATAAATTAATAATAATAATAATAATAATACTTTACACCAATACAGCGCTTTTCAAGACATTCAAAGACGCTTTACATAGGGGAGGGGGAAAAGTGTCAGTTGTGGAGAAAGGAAACAGGCGAGGCAGCGAGCTAGACGACACACAAACTTTATTCTTTCTCCAAAATCAAGTACAGTAAAAGAGCTCCCAGGTCTCTGTGCATTCCTCTTTTACACCTTTAATTCCATGCATTGAGACCCAGAACTTCCGATCATAATACAATGTTTGGAACAAAGACCTGTGTGGCATATTAACATGACATACAGTGGGCCAAAAAAGTATTTAGTCAGCCACCAATTGTGCAAGTTCTGCCACTTAAAAGATGAGAGAGGTCTCCAATTTTCATCATAGGTATACCTCAACTATGAGAGACAAAATGAGAGAAAAAAAATCCAGAAAATCACATTGAAGGATTTTTAATGAATTAATTGGTAAATTCCTCAGTAAAAATAAGTATTTGGTCACCTACAAACAAGCAAGATTTCTGGCTCTCACAGACCTGTAACTTCTTCTTTAAGAGGCTCCTCTGTCCTCCACTCGTTACCTGTATTAATGGCACTTGTTTGAACTCGTTATCAGTATAAAAGACACCTGTCCACAACCTCAAACAGTCAGACTCCAAACTCCACTGAGTCAGTCTCCAAGACCAAAGAGCTGTCAAAGGACACCAGAAACAAAATTGTAGACCTGCACCAGGCTGGGAAGACTGAATCTGCAATAGGTAAGCAGCTTGGTGTGAAGAAATCAACTGTGGGAGCAATTATTAGAAAATGGAAGACATACAAGACCACTGATAATCTCCCTCGATCTGGGGCTCCACACAAGATCTCACCCCGTGGGGTCAAAATTATCACGAGAACGGTGAGCAAAAATCCCAGAACCACATGGGGGGACCTAGTGAATGACCTGCAGAGAGCTGGGACCAAAGTAACAAAGGCTACATCAGAAACACACTACGCCGCCAGGGACTCAAATCCTGCAGTGCCAGACGTGTCCCCCTGCTTAAGCCAGTACATGTCCAGGCTCGTCTGAAGTTTGCTAGAGAGCATTTGGATGATCCAGAAGAGGACTGGGAGAATGTCATATGGTCAGATGAAACCAAAATAGAACTTTTTGGTAAAAACTCAACTTGTCGTGTTTGGAGGAGAAAGAGCACCATACCTACTGTGAAGCATGGGGGTGGAAACATCATACTTTGGGGCTGTTTTTCTGCAAAGGGACCAGGACGACTGATCCGTGTAAAGGAAAGAATGAATGGAGCCGTGTATCGTGAGATTTTGAGTGAAAACCTCCTTCCATCAGCAAGGGCATTGAAGATGAAACGTGGCTGGGTCTTTCAGCATGACAATGATCCCAAACACACTGCCCGGGCAACGAAGGAGTGGCTTCGTAAGAAGCATTTGAAGGTCCTGGCGTGGCCTTGTCAGTCTCCAGATCTCAACCCCATAGAAAATCTTTGGAGGGAGTTGAAAGTCTGTGTTGCCCAGCGACAGCCCCAAAACATCACTGCTCTAGAGGAGATCTGCATGGAGGAATGGGCCAAAATACCAGCAACAGTGTGTGAAAACCTTGTGAAAACTTACAGAAAACGTTTGACCTCTGTCATTGCCAACAAAGGGTATATAACAAAGTATTGAGATGAACTTTTGTTATTGACCAAATACTTATTTTACCGAGGAATTTACCAATTAATTCATTAAAAATCCTTCAATGTGATTTTTTTTTCTTATTTTGTCTCTCATAGTTGAGGTATACCTATGATGAAAATTGGAGACCCCTCTCATCTTTTAAGTGGGAGAACTTGCACAATTGGTGGCTGACTAAATACTTTTTTACCCCACTGTAACTCCAGCACCGCTCTCACACCCTTTCCTCTTCCAGAAGCTCCGACAGTTCCTCCTCTCCCCGGGAAGCACATAGCCCTTACTGTCCCATCTGATACCCCCCAATGACCCTTCCTCCTTCAGTCCATTGTTCCCCCCTTCCCCAGCTGCCTTCTCTGGGTGGAGAATCCCCCACCCGTACCACCACACAGCCCCCCCCCCTCCCGCCGAACACCAAGAAGGGGCATTAACACCCCCCCCCCCCCCGTCCATTGGGCTTGAGTCGTTGCCCATAGCGGCTGTGGGGGGGGATTCAGTTGAGACACCCTGCTGGCGAGGTGTACAGGAGAGCACATCAGTCTGTGGAGGGAAAAAGGGAGGGGGGAAACATCAGCTTTGTGGGCGCGGGTCCCTACCAAGGGAACACCAACTTGCGGAGCCACCGGCGGTGGGCGTCTGCACGGGGTAGCTTGGGCCAACACCACCTGCTCGTCTGCCAACACAAAAGCAGGCTTCAACCTGTCGATGCAGACGGTCTCCCTATGACCCCCCAAGTCTAACACAAAATGTTTCGCCCCAGGTTCCAACACCCTGAATGGTCCGTCATACTGTGGGCGCAGCGGGGTCCGGTGCGCATTGTGCCTGACAAAAGCAAAGCTGGTATTCTGTAAACTCTTGGGGACGAAAGTGCGGGGAAAACAATGGTGGGCCGGGCCCGGTACGTTAAAAGCCTCCGTGCTGTGCAAAAATTGCGCGGGCAGATCAGCCTCGGGCAAGGAGTTTTTCGGTAAAAACTCTCCGGGGATCCGCAGCGGCTGAGAAAAAAACGAGTTCTGCCGGGGAGGCTGCTAAATCCTCCTTAGGCGTGGAGTGCAACCCTAAAAGTACCCAGGGCAAGCGGTTGACCCAATTTGTGTCCGTGAGCGAAGCTCTGAGCGCTGCTTTAAGTGACCTATGAAAACGCTCGCATAACCCATTATCTTGGAGATTGTACGTGGTAGTGCGGTGAATTTTGACCCCCAGGCTCTGGGCCATCCTGGACCAGAGTTCCGAAATGAATTGCGGACCCCTGTTGGATGTAATGTCCGACAGGGATCCGAACTGTGCAACCCAAGCCGACAAAAAAGCGCGAGCTACTTCCGCGGACATGGTAGAAGCCAGCAGAACCACTTCCGGCCAGTGCATGGTACGGTCCACGATTGTCAAAAGGGGCGTGAAACCTTGCGACGGTGGGAGGGGTCCCATCAAATCCACGTGGACGTGGTCGAACCTCCTGGCAGGGATTTGAAAGGGCTCAAGGGGGAATCTGGTGTGCTTGTGCACTTTAGCCTGCTGATACGCAATGCAAGCTGCAGCCCACTCTTTCACGTTCCTGCGCAAGCATGGCCAGACAAATTTCACCCCCACTAGCTTCACCGAAGCGCGCACTCACGGATGTGAAAGGGAGTGGACTGACTCAAAAATGCGATGGTGCCAAGAGCTCGGAACCACCGGGCGTGGGCAGCCGGTGGAGATGTCGCAGAGCAAGGGAGGGCACCCTTCTTGCGCCACCCTGCTCTCCAGTCTTAACCCAGTAGGCGCCAACTGGAGTGCGTAAATGTTCACGTCCCCGGCTTGCTCGGCGGCCATTGCAGGGAAATCTATTCCCATGTAGACCGGGGAGACTAACGCGTGCGACAGACAATCAGCCACGACGTTGAGCTTACCGGCAACATGTTGAATGTCGGTCGTAAACTCCAAGATTATGGCCAAATGCCGTTGCTGCCAGGCCGAGTTCCGAGACCTTGGACATTGCATACATCAATGGCTTATGGTCCACGAATGTGGTGAACTCGCGTCCTTCTAGCCAAAACTGGAAATGACGTGTCGGCAGGTGGAGAGCCAACAGCTCTCTGTTGAATGTGTTGTATTTACATTCGTTGTCGCGCAAAGTATGACTAAAAAATGTGAGCGGCTGCCACAAACCGGAGATGTACTGCTCCACCACTGCTCCTACTGCAACACCAGACGTGTCTGTAGTGAGCGCTATCCGTGCCAACAGATCCGAATGGGCTAGCAGCGCGGCATCTGCCAGTGCTGTTTTGGCGTCCATGAAAGCCTGGACTCACTCGGGAGTCCAGTCGATGTTTTCCGCCGGCGTCTTTTTTTTCAGCATGGCATACAACGGCTGCATCAGCTGGGCTGCCAGGGGAAGGAAACGGTTATAAAAATTGACCATTCCCAAAAACTCCTGCAGGGCTCTCACCGTCTGCAGATGCGGAAAGTCCGACACGGCGCACACCTTATCCAGTAGCAGAATCGCGCCCGCCGACAAAATGCGGTGGCCCAAACAATCAATCACTGGCACACTGAACTGGCACTTCACCAGGTCCACTATAAATCTGTGCGCTTCCAACCTCTGGAAAACCGTCTTGATATGGGCGATGTGCTCCTCCTCGGACGCGTTAACTACCAGAATGTCGTCTAAGTAGACAAAAACGAAGGACAAGTCATGAAGCACTGCGTCCATCATCCTCTGGAAAGTCTGTGCCACGCCTTTTAATCCGAATGGCATGCGTAAAAACTCAAAAAGGCTGAAAGGAGTTATTACCGCTGTTTTCAGAACATCTTCCGCATGCACCAGGACCTGATGGTATCCGCGGACCAGATCCACTTTTGAAAAAAAACACATGCCCCGGCCAGGTGCACAGAAAAATCCTGAATGTGAGGAATAGGATAACGATCGTGTTCCGTGGTGTTGTTCAAGCGCCGGAAATCGTCGCACGGTCGCCATGACCCGTCAGCTTTCAGCACCATGTGAAGTGGGGATGCCCACGAGCTGTTGGAGCACCTGACGATGCCCAACTGTTCTAAGTTGGCAAACTCCTCGCGCCCGCTGGCCAGCTTAGCCGCGTCCAGGCACCGAGGATGCACAAACAGCAGCGGACCTTTTGTAGTGATGAAATGTTCGACCCCGTGTTTCATTATCGTAGCCGAAAAGGTCGGGACCGTGAGTGCTGGGAACTGTGCGAGTAAATGTTGGTACTTACCCCCTGGAGCTATAACGTTAGCCAGTGTTGTTGATCCAGCTTCCCAAGCTCTGCAGGGGAGTGAGAAAAAAGAGATAGCATCCACTAATTGCCTATTAGCAACATCGACTAACAACCCGTAAGCACATAGAAAGTCCGCACCTAAAATGGGGGCAGCACATGCAGCTATCACAAAGTTCCACTGGAAATTGCCTCCGTGTAAGCATATCGTCAGTGTCCGTTTGCCAAACGTCCTGATGGTGGATCCATTGGCGGCCGTGAGCTCGGGACCGCTGCCTCCTGCCAACCTGTCTGCGTTGACCGGCAGGATGAGGCTCTTCTGGGAGCTGGAGTCCACCAAAAACCGTCTCCCCGAATGTGTGTCCGTGACATAAAGCAGTTTGTTCCTGTCGCCAGCGGTTGCAGCAGCAACTGAATGCCAAACATGCCGTCTTCCCGGCTTCTTGAATTGGCATGGTGACAGACAGTGCTGGGCATTCGAGCCAAAACAGCGATGATAAAAACAGATCGCCCCATTCCTTCATCTCCTGGTGTCCGTCCCAGCTACCACCAACAGCTCCTCAACCTCGCTGGAGTCCCTCATGGATGCCGGTGCCACTGTCTGTACGCTGAGAGTTCTGGTCGCCAAAATGATGCAGTCCACTTCCTGGGTCAAGGTGCGGTAGTCCTTGGCAACCAGCTGCAGCAAGTTGGCCAGGATCGCCCTCACTGTAGCCAGTAGGTTCCTGAGGAACAAGTGGGTGAACAGAAAAAATTTGTCATCCTTCCCCTTCACTGCGAACATGCTCTCCATGAGCTTCACTGCTGATCTGTCACCTAACTCCAAACGCGTTAGGAGTCTCTCTGCCCTCTCACTGTCAGAAAGGGTATAGCGCTGGAGTAGCATCCTCTTGAGTACTTCATATTTCCTCTGGGCCAGCAGCTACTGGAGCAGGCTCGTCACCTGTTGCGTAGCACGCACATCCAGTGCGGCGACCATGTAGTAATACTTGGTATCGTCCGTTGTTATCCCACAGAGTGCAAACTGGGCTTCTATGTGCAAGAACCACGCAGTTGGGTTGTGAAACAAGAAGTCTGGGAGCTTGACTGAGACAGCGCACGTGATGCTGGTGCTCTCCCTCCAGGTAGTCTCTGGGGCGGTGCTCGGCTCGTTTTCCATGGCATGTCTTGGGCTCACCAATGTGGAGAAAGGAACCAGGTGAGGCAGCGAGCTGGACGACACACGAACTTTATTCTTTCTTCAACATCAAGTACAGTAAAAGAGCTTCCGGGTCTCTGTGCATTCCTCTTTTATACCTTTAATTCCATGCAGTGAGACCCGGAACTTCCAACCACAATACAATGTTTGGAACAAAGACCTGAGTGGCACATTAACATGACATAATGCTGGCACCGCTCTCACACCCTTTCCTCTTCCAGAAGCTCCAGCAGTAACTCCTCTTCCCAGGGGGGCACATAGTCCTTACTGTCCTGTCTGATACCCCCCGGTGACACTTCCTCCTTCGGTCCATTGTTCCCCCCCTTCCCCAGCTGCCTCCTCTGGGTGGAGAATCCCCCACCCATACCACCACATAGTGACTGAATGCAGTGTTGAATAGATGGGTTTTTAGTGATTTTTTGAAAGCTGGGAGTGAGAGGGAGCTTCTGATGGTTATAGGGAGTGAGTTTCAGAGGTTAGGAGCGGCAATGGAGAAGGCCCTGTCTCCCCACGACTTGTACTTAGTCTGGAGGGGGGGCCGTAGAAGGTTGCCATGAGTCGAGCAGAGTGTGTGGGAGGGGGTGTAATGATGGAGGAGCTTGGCGAGGAAGGGTAGGGCCAGGTTACTGAGAACTTTGTAAGTCATGAGGAGAATTTTGAAATGAATTCTCTGGGGGGTGGAGAGCCAATGGAGCTTGTAGAGGATGGGGTGATGTGGTCACAGATATGAGTGTGGGTGAGAAGGTGAGCAGCAGAGTTCTGGATGTATTGTAGCTTGATGAGGGTTTTTGATGGTCGCCCATATAAGAGGCTATTGCAATAGTTGAGATGGGAGGTGATGAAGGTGTGGATGAGAATTTTAGCAGCTGTTGGGGTGAGGGAAGGATGGAGGAGGGCAATGTTCCTTAAATGGAAAAAGGCTGTTTTGATGATGTGTTTATCATGTTTTTCAAAAGAAAGTGTCTGGTCAAAGATGGTGGCAAGGTTACAGATTTGGGGAGAGGAGATTAGGAAGCCATCAATGTTGAGGGTAAAGTTGCCGATGGATTTGAGTTGAGACTGAGGACCAATGATAATGACTTCAGATTTGTCACAGTTCAGTTGTAGAAAGTTGAGTTGGAGCCATGATTTTACATCGGTAATGCAGTTTGGCAGGGTTAGGTGGGTGATAGTGGAGATGGACTTGGTGGAGAAGAAATGACAGCTTCTTCTAATATTCTGACAGTTTAATTGAGATTTAAAAAAAAACCTTATTGTCATCATGTTTGCAGGCTCAACACACAACTACATCACAGAGCTGGTAAATTCCAAACTTTGTCTACATTTTACAGGTTGACCCCAAAGATTGGATTTCCCTGGAGTGAGATCAGAAATATTTCCTTCAATGACAAGAAATTTGTCATCAAGCCAATTGACAGGAAGGCTCCGGTATGCAAAGTTTAAAAAGATGAAATAAAATAAAACATGCCTACACTTTGATAGTATTTCTTTAATATATACACTACCGTTCAAAAGTTTGGGGTCACTTAGAAATTTCCTTATGTTTGAAAGAAAAACACTTTTTTTTCAATGAAGATAACTTTAAACCAATCAGAAATACACTCTATACATTGCTAATGTGGTAAATGACCATTCAAGCTGCAAATGTCTGGTTTTTGGTGCAATATCTACATAGGTGTATAGAGGCCCATTTCCAGCAACTATCACTCCAGTGTTCTAATGGTACAATGTGTTTGCTCATTGCGTCAGAAGGCTAATGGATGATTAGAAAACCCTTGTGCAATCATGTTAGGTCTGCAATGCTGTAATTGCTGCAAATGGAGGATTCTTTGACAAAAGCAAAGTTTGAAGGAAAAAATTATTATTTCAAATACAAATCATTATTTCTAACCTTGTCAATGTCTTGACTATATTTTCTATTCATTTTACAACTCATGGTGGTAAATAAGTGTGACTTTTCATGGAAAACACAAAATAATTGTCTGGGTGACCCCAAACTTTTGAACGGTAGTGTGTATATATGTGTGTGTGTGTGTGTGTGTGTGTGTGTGTATACATGTATGTATGTATGTATGTATGTATAGCGGAGAAAATAAGTATTGAACACGTCAACATTTTTCTCATTAAACATATTTCTGATGGAGCCATTGACCTGAGCTTTTCACCAGGTATCAGTAACAATGCAGTAAGTATTCCATGCATGCAAAGAAATCAAGCAACTGTGTTCATAAAAAAAGCTGTATTTAATAAAGTGGAATGGCACAGGGAATAAGTATTGAATACACTTGGTGAAATTCATTTAATATTTAGTAGAAAAGCCTTTGTTGGTAATAACAGCTTCCAGATGCCTCCTGTATGGAGAAACTAGGTGCAGGCATTGCTCAGGAGTGATTTTAGCCCATTCTTCCACACAAACTCTTCAAATCTTGAAGGTTCCGTGGGTGTATTCTATGAACTCTGATCTTCAGTTCGTTCCATACATTTTCAATTGGATTCAGGTCAGGTGACTGACTGAGCCGTTCTAGCAGCTTTATTTTTCTTCTCTGGAGCCAGTTGAGAGTTTCCCTGGCTGTGTGTTTGGGATCATTGTCTTGCTGAAATGTCCACCCTCGTTTCATCTTCAGCATCTTGGCAGATGGCAACAAATTCTTATCAAGGATGTCTCTGTACATTTGTCCATTCATCTTTCCTTCAATTATATGAAGTCTGCCTGTACCATGTGCTGAAAAACACCCCCACACCATGATGCTCCCACCTCCAGACTTCAGTGTTTGTATGGTGTTTTGGGGCTGATGTGCAGTGCCATTTCTCCTCCAAACATGCTGTGTGTTGTGGCATCCAAAACGTTCAATTTTGGTCTCATCTGACCAGACTATACTCTCCCAGTATTTTACTGGTTTGCCCAATTGTTGTGCAGCAAACTTTAAACAAACTTCAACATGCTTTTTCTTCAGCAATGGAGTCTTGCAAGGTGAGCAGGTATAGAGCCCATGTCAGGTGAGTGCATTACTTATTGCTTTCCTTGAAACAGCAGTACCTGCTAACTCCAGGTCTTTCTGGAGCTCTCCATGAGTGATGTGGCTATCTGATATTCAGATCTTTTTAAAGGCTATCAGTCAGGACTTAACCAGCTGAAATTAATTTGCACTGATGGGGGATGGGATGGCTTCCTAAATTCTGATGGATTTCAGTTGGTTTCTTGGCTTTCTATGCCTTTTAGCACCTCTTTTTCTTAATGTGTTCAATACTTATTCTCTGTGTCATTCCACTTTATTACATATAACGTTTTGTGAGAACAGTTGCCCTGATTTCTTTGTATGTATGGATTACTTGGGTTGTTACTGATATCTGGTGAAAATCTCAGGTCAATGGCTCCATCAGAAATATGTTTAATGAGAAAAATGTTGATGTGTTCAATACTTATTTTCCCCGCTCTGTGTGTGTGTGTGTGTGTGTGTGTGTGTGTGTGTGTGTGTGTGTGTGTGTGTGTGTGTGTGTAGTGGTGTGCAAAAGTGTTTGCTTCCTTCCTGATTTCTCATTTTCTTGTATGTCTGTCACACTTAAATGTTTCAGATCATCAAACAAATTTAAATATTAGACAAAGATAACACAAGTAAACACAAAATGCAGTTTTTAAATGAAGGTGTTTATTATTAAGAAGGGAAAAATCCAAATCTAAATGGCCCTGTGTGAAAAAGTGATTGCCCCCTAAACCTCATAACTAGTTAGGCCACCCTTAGCAGCACCAACGGCAATTAAGCGTTTGCGATTACTGGCAATGAGTCTTTTACAGCGCTGTGGAGGAATTTTCGGCCACTCATCTTTGCAGAATTGTTGTAATTCAGCCACATTGGAGGGTTTTCGAGCATGAACTGCCTTTTTAAGGTCATGCCACAACATCTAAATCGGATTCAGGTCAGGACTTTGACTAGGCCACTCTAAAGTCTTCATTTTGTTTTTCTTAAGCCATTCAGAGGTGGACTTGCTGGTGTGTTTTGGATCATTGTCCTGCTGCAGAACCCAAGTGCGCTTCACCTTGAGGTCACGAACAGATGGCCGGACATTCTCCTTCAGAATTTTTTGGTAGACAGCAGAATTCATGGTTCCATTATAGCACAGCAAATCTTCCAGGTCCTGAAGTAGCAACACTACCACCACCATATTTTACTTTTGTTATGATGTTCCTTTTCTGAAATGCTGTGTTACCTTTATGCCAGAAGTAATGGGATACACACCTTCCAAAAAGTTCAACTTTTGTCTTGTCAGTCTACAGAGTATTTTCCCAAAAGTCTTAGGGATCATCAAGATGTTTTCTGGCAAAACTGAGACAAGCCTTTTTGTTCTTTTTGCTCAGCAGTGGTTTTTGTCTTGGAACTCTGCCATGCAGGCAATTTTTACCCAGTCTCTTTCTTATGGTGGAGTCATGAACACCGACCTTAACTGAGGCAAGTGAGGCCTGCAGTTCTTTGGATGTTGTTGTGGGGTCTTTTGTGACCTCTTGGATGAATCATTGCTGTGCTCTTGGAGTAATTTTGGTCAGCCGGCCACTCCTGGGCATGTTCACTACTGTTCCATGTTTTTGCCATTTGTGGATAATGGCTCTCACTGTGCATGTTTGGCATGTGGGAGGAAACCAGAGAAATCCTGGCGTAAACCCATACAGACATGGGGAGAAAATGCAAACTCCACACAGATCACTGTTGGTCGGGGGCTGGGATTGAACCCGGGATCCCCCGGCCAGGGGTGAGTTGTTGTGCTGCCGCAGTGCTAACCACTCCTCCACCACTGGGAATTCTAAATTGTCCTTAGGTAGGACTGTGAGAGTGAATGGTTGTCTGTCTCTGTGTTAGCCCTGCGATGGACTGGCGATCTGTCCAAGGTGTACCCTGCCTCTCGCCCAAAAGATGCAGGGATAGGCTCCAGCCCCCCACGACCTGAAAAGGATTAAGTGGAAGAAGATGGATGGATGGATGGATGGATGGCTTTCACTGTGGTTCACTGGAGTCCCAAAGCTTTAGAAATGGCTTTATAACCTTTTCCAGACTGATAGATCTCAAATTACATTGTTTCTCATTCGTTCCTGAATTTCTTTGGATCACAGCATGATGTCTAGCTTTTGAGGATCTTTTGGTCTATTTCACATTGTCAGGCAGGACCAATTTAAGTGATTTCTTGATTGAGAACGGGTGTGGCAGTAATCAGGCCTGGGTGTGGCTGGAGAAATTGAACTCAGCTTTCCAAAGATGTGATAAACGGCAGGGGGAAGGGGGGGTCACTTTTTCACACAGGGCCATGAAGGTTTGGATTTTTTTTTTTTACCCTTAATAATAAAAACTTTCATTTAAAAATTGCATTTTGTGTTTGTGTTATTTTTGTTTAATATTTAAATTTGTTTGATGATCTGAAACATTTAAGTGTGACAAATATACAAAAAAAATTAAATATCAGGAAGGGGGCAAACACTTTATCACACCACTGTGTGTGTGTGTGGGGGGGGGGGGGGGCTGAAAAGTTCATAATGGTCAGATTTGACCAAATGTGGTTTATTTTTCAACCGCATGGATCCAAGCGCTGCAACACCGATGGAAGAAGTGTGTGGACCGAAGGGGAGACAATGTTGAAAAAAAAAAAACACATTTGGTCAAATTTGACCACTATGAACTTTTCTGCTGCCCCTCGTATATATAGCTTAAATGGGTCAATGACTGAAAAATGGTGTGTGTGTAGGTTTTAACTGTCTGAAATGTGTCTATTGGTCACGTAATTATCAAAAAACTTTCAAAACAGTCAATTCTCTTTTAAAACAACAGCCTTTTTCTCATTTTCTTTCTCAGAAACACTGACTCTTTCGGGTAAAATGTATATGTCATGATTTCAAAAAGCCAACCCACCACCGTCCTTGAGACCCACCCACTGCTCTATTTTTGGCCCGCCTAGCTGTCTGTTATGTAGAATATCTGTGGTGCTAAAGTAGCGTATTAGCCTCTGAGCTAACACTGGTCTCAGGAGGCTCGCACCAAGCGCAGCTTATATTATTTTCTTCAGCTCTTAGTCACTCTAATAGCCATCCCTGGTAACATCTGGTTCACCAATCCACAGTTCATAATATACCCCGCATCACTCTAGCCCACCTCCCAATAATTTCACTGTGATTCCACAGCAAATCGCAAGCACTGGAGCGCCAGTCGCAGCAATTGACCTGGCCTGGGACCCAAGACTGCTGGCTGGAGGCTGCTGGCTCTCACAGCCAGCTTCCTCACCATCCTCCAGGGCTTCACACGATTCCGCTCCACTCTCACAGGCAACGTAGAGGAGCCGCCTAGTGACGGGGCATTCCCCAGTTGGCCGTGGGAGTGGAGCAGAGTCCTGCAGAGTGAGACACTGCCCTCTGAGATCCCATGGCTTGGCAAGCTTTGCCTCAGGTCTCGGGCCAGGTTGGTTGCAGCGATTAAGAGGCCGCCTGGTCCGCAGTGCTAGCAATTTGTTGTGGAATCACTGCAGATTTATTGGGAGATGGGCCAGATTGACACGAAATACATCAGCTGTGTATCAGTGAACCAGCGCCACTCATCTGAGCTAGGAGGAGACTAAAAGCTAAAGGCTAGAAGTTCATCAGCTAATGGCTAGTTGACGTAAGAGGAAGAGCGGAGTTGAATAGGTGAAGGATGTTTCTTAAAGTGATAGGCTTTAAATTAGAGTGTTTCAACAAGCAAGGAAAAATACAAAACAAATTTGCTTCAATAATTAAAATACAGAGGGGAAAATAAGTGTTGAACACGTCAACATCTTTCTCATCAAACATATTTCTGATGGAGCCATTGACCTGAGATTTTAGATTTTAATATCAGATTGTCACATCACAAAGAACTCATGATGGGTAGAAACAAAGAGCTCTCTCTAGACCTCTGCAACGCTATTCTTGCCAAACATAATGATCCATTGATTACAGGCACATTTCTAAACTGCTGAATGTTCCAGTGAGCACTGTTGGAGCCATCATTCTGAAGTGGAAAGAACATCATTTTACCATAAACCGGTCACGACCAGGAGCTCCTCCCAAGATTTCTGACAGAGGAGTCAGAAGATTTATCAGAAGAGTTATCCAAGAGCCAAAGACCACTCGTGGAGAGCTCCAGAAAGACCTGGAGTTAGCAGGTACTGCTGTTTCAAGGAAAGCAATAAGTAATGCACTCACCTGACATGGGATCTTTGCCCACTCACCTCGCAAGACTCTCATTTAAAGTTTGCTGCACAACATTTGGGCAAGCCAGTAAAATACTGGGAGAATATAGTCTGGTCAGATGAGACCAAAATTGAACTTTTTGGATGCCACAACACAGCATGTCTGGAGGAGAAATGACACTGCACATCAGCCCCAAAACACCATACAAACACTGAAGTCTGGAGGTGGGAGCATCATGGTGTGGGGGTGTTTTTCAGCATATGGTACCGGCAGACTTCATATAATTGAAGGAAAGATGAATGGACAAATGTACAGAGATGTCCTTGATAAGAATCTGTTGCCATCTGTCAAGATGCTGAAGATGAAACAAGGGTGGACATTTCAGCAAGACAATGATCCCATCTCTATCCCCTCACCCCCCAGCCAGTCGCAGCAGATTACTGCCCCTCCCTGAGCCTGGTTCTGCTGGAGGTTTCTTCCTGTTAAAAGGGAGTTTTTCCTCTCCACCGTCGCCAAGTGCTTGCTCACAGGGGATCGCCTGATTGCTGGGGTCTTTCTGCAACTGTGGGGGTTCCCCCCTACAGTTGATAGTGCTATGAGATGACTGTTGTTGTGAAATGGCGCTATATAAATAAAGTTGAATTGAATTGAATTGAAACACACAGCCAAGGAAACTCTCAACTGGCTCCAGAGAAGGAAAATAAAGCTGCTAGAATGGCCCAGTCAGTCACCTGACCTGAATCCAATTGAAAATCTATGACGAATTGGACGAATATACTGGACGACATGACGAATCTAAGACAACGGAGAGCACTCCTGGCCCATAATCTCGGCGTGGAGGGCTGAAGAATTCTCGGTACGTTGAGTGAAACGGAGTACTACGAGGATGCTGTCGAGCGGCTGGCCAAGTAGTTCGACGAGCAGACGAGGACCACAAAGCTGTGGGTAATGGAGCTGTTGGCGCCAGGAATGGCTAAGCTAGTTAACTGGGGGACGCTAACGACCCGTTCTGTGCCTATGGACAGGTTAGCCGCTAAGCTAACTTCACGCCAAAACCAAGCTACCAGCTACCAGCTAGACTTTGAGGTAGAACCGGGGTCATGAATGGAGGAGTCCCTGGTCACTGTGTCACGGTGGCCCTCGCGAGCCACCATAAGACGCCAGCAGTCACCGGTGAGTTGCAGTGATGTTTTATTGAGGAATGAAGGAACAGAGGAAAATACACACGACAAAGAGGGTAGGATGATCACAGGGTAACTTACAACAGATGACGAATGAACAGCGTCTGAACCGGGGAACGCCCGAAGCACCAGATGATGAGACGTTCTGTCGGGAAGTATAACAGGTAGCATAACAGAGACTGCTGCATCGGGGTGCATTCAGTGTCCGCTTTTAACACCGGTCACTAATGACCCCGAATGCAGCACAGCTGTTGACTTTGACAGCAGGAGGCTCCACCGGGTGCTGTCACAATAAGAGCCCGGGGAGCTAGAAGGGACCCACTGCTGTCAAAGCCTGGAAAAGATAATGTATGACCCGAGCGTGGACGAGACCAGCACTCGGGTGGTGACAGTACCTCCCCCTCGAGGCCGAGCTCCTGAAAGGCCAAATAACACCCAAGCCCCACCACCCACCCACCCCCCCTAGGGTGGGTGGATGGGCGCCGGCAGGAGGGAGAGAGTCAAAAGGAGGAGAAGCAAAACCCAAAATGATGACAGGGGACCAACAAAGCAATTACAGAATACCGTGAGGAGAGAGAAAAAAAAAAACACACAATACTCCATAACGTGTGGGTAACACAAGGACAGAACCCAACAGGCTATACATATATCAGTTTCAAACAGTACATGGACATTAGACAGAGGGGAGGAAAAAAAAAACACAAATCACCGGCTAAGGGAAAAAGGTGAGATACAAAATTACAGATACCAGGCCCCCCCGCACATCCCAAACGCTTACAGACATGATAATGATAGAAAAAACCCGGGATGACGGCAGTCCTGGCTCTGAGGTATGGAGGCAGAAAGTTCGGGCGGCCTACCCCAGTCCCATGCCCGGAAACAATGAATTTCAGGCAGCCGGACCAGGTCGCCAAACAGGTAGTCCAGTGGGTCAGGTGGCCGGCCCAGAGAGCCAAATGGGCGCGGCAGTCCTTCGGGCGGCCAACCCGCATCGCTTGACCACCAGGACCGTGGGGGGAAGTGGAAGGCGGCCTCCCTGGAGAAGGGGAAGACGAGGGAGAACCGGGCGGAGCATTCGGAACCCCAACGGCCCCAGGTGGAAATGGGTTGCGCTCCTCAGGAGGACGAGGAGGGTGACGGTGATGATGAGGATGAAGAAGGAGACGAGCCCGTCCAGTATCCGGCGGCAGGGGATCTGTAGCTCCCTCACCGAACCTGGAAACCGCTGGTGCTGCACCCTCGTCGGACCCCGATTGGGTCACGGCTGCTCCCGCGACAGACCCCGATCGGGTCTTAGTTGCACCCGTGTCAGACCCCGACTGGGTCGGCGCCGCACCAGAACCAACCTCCAACCCCGAACCTGGAACCTCTGGCACAGCGGGCAAAAGCAGCTCCTCGCCTGCGACCTTGGGAGAAGGCTCGGGAGAGAGAGAAGAACCGGGATCAGGATCACCGGCAGCACCAGAACCCGGCAAGATAAGCTCGGATGCAGCGGGCAGCTGCACCCGGCTCATCTCCCCAAGAGACAGGCTAAAATGCTCTAAGACGGAAAGGAGAAAGACAAAACAGAGCACTTGCCTGATCTCGGGTTCTGACGCCATCCAGGACAGCGAAGATCCAGGCTCAGACGGCAGGAGGTCGTCGTCAGGCTCCCACTCAGCTACGTCGGGCTCCGCAGTTGGCGTGATGGTATCCACAGCCTCAGGATCCTCCGGCACCGAAGCCCACGCCGATGGCCCGCACGGCGTGGTGGCAGGGGACCCTCGACCCACTGGACCGAACCGCTCGTCCATGGAGACCCGGGGACGCTTCCTCGTCGGTGCAGGTTCTATGCTGCAGTCCGCTCTCCTCCTCCATCCACAACGTGGCTGCGGGCCCGGAACCAGGCTCTCCAGAACTGCAGGCCCCCTCCTCATCCAGTGATGTTGGCCTGGCGTCGAGGACCGCTCAGCGGAGGGAGACACAGAGGATGCGGGATTAATCATTAAAGCCCCAGCAGGTGGTGGGAGCTCGGGGGACTGCAAACCCCGAACTCCACCCCCAGGTGTCAGACAAGGCAAATTACAATGACGAGAATATGAACGAACTGGGGCTTGCCTGTCTCCTGGAGGTTGGATGGTGCCTGCTGCGGTGGACGTTGCTCCTCCCTTCCCCCACCGGACGGTGACAGAGGGCCCCCTGGGAGGACGACGGGTTGCTGCTCGAGCAGGTTCCGGGATGGGGCTCACCGAAACGGGACTTCCGAGACACACAGCAGCTGGGATAGGCGAGGAGGAGGAGGGGGCGACAGCCAAGATGAGCCGGGCATGGAGCGCTGACGGAACAGCAGGAGAAGAAGGCCCAGGGGGAGAGGCTGCGGGAATTCCCCTCTGACGAGGCGCGGGAGTGGCAGCTGTGTGGGGGGTTGAGCCCTTGCGGCGACCCGGAACTGGATCCGGATGGGATTCGAGCCGAGGTAGACAGCCGGTGTGACGACGGTTGCTTGCAGGGGGCGAGGCGAAGGTGAGATCCGGGAATCGCCGTTCCTGTGCAGAAACAGAGGCGAGCAGGTCGGCAAACTCAGGGAACTCACGCAACTCTGGCTTCCTCTCCACCAGTCTAACTGCCGCCGCCACATGCTTCATGATAGCCGATGGATGCACAGCGGAGCGAGCAGCAGCCACTCGGTCCCAGATCTTGATTGCTGTCAGCTGCAGCTCCTCTGGGGGAATCCCGAGTGACGACATTCTTGATGGGGAAAGACTTCCGGATGGCGCGAACTCCCGGCCCGGAACGGCGGCAGGAGCAGGATCCCGAAGCGAGGGGCGACATCTCCTCCTCTCCGGCTTCCTGCCGGGATTTCCCTCCAGCCCACGGAGTATCTCGCGCTGTGCAGTGATGTCATCCCTCCTCACGCTTACCTCAGGGTGGTCGGCGAAGTGGGGAAGATGATTGAGGATGTCCTCGGCTTGGTCCAGGTACCGGGGCACGTCGCTGTTGAAGTCGAGGAGGGAGGTGGTGATAAGGATTTCGTCCACACACTCGAGGGCGTCTGTGAGAATATCGCCCTGACTCTGAGTGCGGGACCTCCGCGACAGCATGCTTCCAGCACGGTACCCAGACAGGTAGGAACAACAGTCCAATACTGCAAAAACTCACGGTGAATGGCGTCTCGGTGCGACGCCTCTCTCTAGACGTTCTGGCAGCAGTCTACTGTCACGGTGGCCCTCGCGAGCCACCATAAGACGCCAGCAGTCACCAGTGAGTTGCAGTGATGTCTTATTGGGGAATGAAGGAACAGAGGAAAATAGGGCTAGAAGGGATCCACTGCTGTCAAAGCCTGGAAAAGATAATGTGTGACCCGAGCGCGGACAAGACCAGCACTCAGGTGGTGACACACTGAAGATGGTGGGCCGGTCAAGGAGTTCAGCATGGTAGAGGACCATAGCGCTGATGAGTCAGATGGCGTGGTGTGCAGTGACAGCAGAGAGGGAGAGCAGCAGGAGTCATCCCTGCAGCTGGAGGTTAGGCAGCGAGTGAGCAAGACCATGGAAGCTGAGAGCCCCAGGGAAGAACAGCGACAGCCAGGCACGGAGACGATGCAGTGGAGCGCCTGGAATGAGGGTACCGAGAGCAGCGACAAAACACCTGGGTCGGAGAGTGACACCAACAAGAGTGAAGCTGAGAGCCCCGATGGAGCGCAACAGCAGCCTGACTTGGAGGCAGCACAGCGGTGTGCCTGGAACGAGGGTGCTGGGAGCAGCAGCCAGGTGCCGGGGTCGGGAAACAATGCAATTCAATTCAATTCAACTTTATTTATATAGCGCCATTTCACAACAACAGTCATCTCATAGCACTATCAACTGTAGGGGGAACCCCCACAGTTGCAGAAAGACCCCAGCAATCAGGCGATCCCCTGTGAGCAAGCACTTGGCGACGGTGGAGAAGAAAAACTCCCTTTTACCAGGAAGAAACCTCCAGCAGAACCAGGCTCAGGGAGGGGCAGTCATCTGCTGCGACTGGCTGGGGGGTGAGGGGATAGAGAAGAAGAAAAGAACAGACATGTAGAGAGCAAACAGCACGATGGGGACTCAATCTATGGGAGAGAACAAACAAATGTTAATGACCAGCAAAAAAAATATTTCACTGAGAGTGAGAAAAGGAGTGAGGCCCAGTGCATTACTGGAGGTCCCCCGGCTGACTAAACCTATTAGCAGCATAACTAAGGGAGGGTTCAGAAACACATGATCCCTCCCTAATTGTAGGCTATATCAAAAAGGTAGGTTTTAGCCCTATTCTTAAAAACAGAGATCGAGTCTGACTCCCGAATCCAGATTGGCAGCTGATTCCACAGGAGAGGAGCTTGACAACTGAAGGCTCTGCCTCCCATTGTACTTTTGGAGATTCTAGGTATTACAAGTAATCCTGCATTTTGGGAGCGTAGTGCTCTGTTAGGATGATACGGTAGTATCAGATCTTTTAAATAAAAAGGAGCCTGATTGTTTAGAGCTTTGTAAGTAAGAAGGAGGATTTTAAACTTAATTCTAAAGTCTATGGGAAGCCAATGAAGGGAGGCCAGAACCGGAGAGATATGATCTCTCTTTCTAGTACCTGTTAAAACTCTTGCTGCAGCATTTTGGATCAGCTGAAGACTTTTTAAAGATGTTTTAGGACAGCCTGATAATAAAGAATTACAAAAATCTAATCTCGAGCTAACAAAAGCGTGGATCAGTTTCTCAGCATCACTCTGAGACAAGATGCTCCTAATCTTGGCAATATTACGCAAATGATAGAAGGCAGTCTTAGAAACAAATTTAATATGTGAATTGAAGGACAAATCCTGATCAAAACTAACTCCAAGGTTCCTCACAGAGCTATTAAGAGAAAGAGTAACAGCATCCAAACTGAAAGTTTGATTTGGAAAGGAATTTCTAAGGTTTTTTGGACCAACAAGAATGACTTCAGTCTTATCTGAATTTAATAGCAGGAAATTACAAGTCATCCAAGCTTTGATTTCCTTAAGACAGGCTTCTAACTTGGCTAATTGATTACTATGCAGGCGAAAGCGATGCTGTGAGCCACGGGAGTCAGCAACAGCAACCGTGCGCCACGGAGGTCGGGCAGTGTCTCAGTGCCGGAGCTCATGCCGCCTTGGACGAGGGTGCCGGGTGTTACGGCGAGGCGCCCAAGGCAGCAAGTGGCACCGACAAGCAGGCTTCGGGTCTCCCTGGAGTTCGGCCATGGGGGGCCGGAGTGTTCGAGACAACGATGGCAGCTGTGGCGGTGTTGAAAGCGGTCGGGAGCGAACCCACGAGCACGGAGAGATGGTGTGCCGGACAGCAGCACGGCGGGTCCCGAGGAATGAGGCAGTTGGTGGTGAAGAGTGACATTTTTGCAGAAGAGGTTGGTTTTGATCCCGGAGGCAGACGGCGGCCAGGGGCATTCATGCCGTGGGGCTGCCTGGGACCTCCGAGCCGGTCTTATCTACAGCGGCCAGGGGCGTGCATGATTTGGGGCTGCCCTAGTCCCCCAGGCCGGTGTTACCTCTGGCTGCCGGTGGACATAGGTGTGACTTAAATTTATCAGTGATGTAAATATGTAGATATACTCTGCTGGTGTGCATGTGAGTATGTATGTATGTTATGGGATTATTTTACTTATTTTAGAGACATGGTCCAATTTAGTTATTTTTTGTGTGTATATTTTGAAAAAAAAAAGGGGGAAAAAATGCTGGTTTGAGTTATTTTGTGTGAATGTGATAAGCCATTTTCCTACAGTTCATGATTCCTTGTTCCTTAGTGCATGATTTGGGTCCTAAATTGGGGAGGGCCTTGATTGTGTGCGTGGTTTGCATTTTTGTTCGGGTGAGGGGAATTGTGGCGTAGTGAGTGTGGTGTGTGTGTGCTGCCGCACCCGCCCTGGTGTGACGTCAGGCGGGCACGACCCTTGTGTATAAATAGTTCAGTTCTGATAATAAAGGGTGAACTTGCTGCATGACAGATGAGACTCCTGTCCCTCATTTTACATACATAACATACGATTGTCTTGATTTCTTTGTATGTATGAATTACTTGGGTTGTTACTGATATCTGGTGAAAATCTCAGGTCGGTGGCTCCATCAGAAATATGTTTAATGAGAAAAATGTTGACATGTTCAATACTTATTTTCTCCGCTGTAATAAAGAAAATGTGAACAAAATATTTTACAAGCATTTCATTAAGACATGTGTGAGCTGTTAAAATGTTCAAAAGTGCAGTCAATGACCCCTTTAACTCAATTTGTGGGTAAGATTAAATAGCCAGTCTTTTCCCAACAGGGTCATTAGTTGCATTTCTGAAAACATTTCCTCCAGTACCTGAAGGTCCCTACTTAAACATCTATAATTTAATGGCTTTTCACATTTGTTTACAGTGTCTGTAAACAGAAGGCAAGTGAGAAGCCTGCATTTTTGTTTCTGGCAGAAATTAAGAATTTGACACACGCATAAATTACAGCGTGCAGTGTAATGATCTCATTTACAAACATGAGTTTTGCCCCTCAGTCCAACTTGCCTTCTGACTGCCTGCAGAGACTTTTGGAAAGCATCCAAGAGTTTAGAAAAACTAATAAAATCCTTAAAAGCAAAATTCTGCTTTTTAGTTTTCGAAGCCAGCTTAACAGTAAAATAGATCTGACTAGTTAGTGGTGCATCATGAATTAATTGCTGAATTCTGTATGTTTTAGGACTTTGTATTCTATGTACCCCGTCTGCGCATCAACAAACGTATCCTGGCATTGTGCATGGGCAACCATGACCTGTACATGCGCAGACGTAAACCGGACACCATCGAGGTCCAGCAGATGAAGGCCCAAGCCCGGGAGGAGAAGAACAAGAGACAAATGGAGAGGTACACAAGAAGGAAATGATAAGGTTTACTTCTTTTTATGGTTTAGTGTGTTCTCTCTGCTTTAAAAAAGAACTGTCAGCAGATGAAGATTTTTTTTCTTCAGATGTGTATTTATGAACAATTCTCCTGTCAGGGCTCTGCTCGAGAGTGAGAAAAAAAAGCGAGAAAATGCTGAGAAGGAAACAGAGAAGATTGCCCGTGAGACCATGGAGTTGATGGAGAGATTGAGACAGATTGAAGAACAGACAAAGAGGGCTCAAGATGGTCTGACAACCTTCTGACTGCAAATGTTTCTTAACTTCAGCCTTTAGAGCAGTTGAAGAAAAGCTAAATAGATGAGAACATTTTTCATTTTGGGGTTGCTGTAAAATTTACACTATGTGGATGTACTTAGGGTGTGTCTTAAGCTAGTATCTCACGGAGTGGCAAATGCTGATGAATGTAGCAATTTCTGGGTTTTGTCAGGGTTTGTAAAAGGTTACAAAACAGTTAAACATTTTTTCTTGTCAAATTTATTTTTCCTTAGACAGTTGCAAACACCCCCTCATGGATCGTCACCTTATCGTGGTGGGCGGGTTTGTGTGCCCCAGTGATCCCAGGAGCTATGTTGTCCGGGGCAATTTGCCTCTGATAGGGTCACCCAAGACAAACTGGTCCTGGGTGAAGGGCCAGACTAAGAATGATCCAACAGACTCTCATGATTAATTCTAGATCAAGGATTCAGTGCACCCTGCCCGGGATGGGGTTACCGGGGCCCCACCCTGGAGCCAGGCCTGGGGGAGGGGCTCGAAGGCGAGCATCTGGTGGCCAGGTTTCCACCCATGGGACCCGGCCAGGCTCAGCCCGAAGGGGTTACATGGGTCTGCCCTCCAGTGGGCTCACCACCTGCAGGAGGGATCACGGGGGTCCGGTGCTATGTGGATTAGGTGGCGGTCAAAGGCGGAGACCTTGGCGGACTGATCCCAAGCTTTCTAAACTGGCTTTTGGTACGTGGAATGTCACCTCTCTGGTGGGGAAGGAGCCTGAGCCTGAGCTGGTGTACGAGGTTGAGAGATACCGGCTAGATATAGTCGGCCTCACCTCAACACACAGCTCCGGTTCCGGAACCAGTCTCCTGGAGAGGGGCTGGAGCTTGGCTTTTTCTGGAGTTGCCCTGGGCGAGAGGCGATGAGCAGGGGTGGGTATTCTTGTATCCCCCCACCTTGCTGCCTCTATATTGGAGTTTTCCCCGGTGGACGAAAGGGTTGCTTCCCTGTGCCTTCGGGTTGGGAAACGGGTCCTGACCATCATTTGTGCCTATGCACCAAATGATGTTTCAGAGTACCCACCCTTTTTGGAGTCTGTGACTGGGGTGCTGGAGGGTGCTCCTCTTGGAGACTCCATTGTCCTACTGGGGGACTTCAATGCGCACGTGGACAACGACAGTGAAAGCTGGAGGGGGGTGATTGGGAGGAACGGCCTGCCCGATCTGAACCCGAGTGGTGTTCAGTTATTGGACTTCTGTGCTAACCACAGTCTGTCCATAACGAACACCATGTTCAAGCATAAGGGTGTCCATATGTGCACCTGGCACCAGGACACCCTAGGTGGCAGGTCGATGATCAATTTTGTTATTGTTTCATCAGGCCTGCGACCGTATGTCTTGGACACCCGGGTAAAGAGAGGTGCAGAGCTGTCAACTGATCACCGCCTGGTAGTGAGTTGGATCCAATGGCAGGGGAGGAAGCCACTCAGACCAGGTAGACCCAAACGTATAGTGAGGGTGTGCTGGGAACGTCTGGCTGAGGCCCCTGTCTGGGAGGTCTTCAACTCCCACCTCCGGAACAACTTCAACTACATTCCGAGGGAGTCTGGAGACATGGAGTCTGAATGGGCCATGTTCTCCACCTCTGTAGTTGAAGCGGTGGCCCAGAGCTGCGGCCACAAGGTGGTCAGTACATCTCGTGGTGGCAACCCCCGAACCAAGTGGTGGACACCAGTGGTGAGGGGGGTGGGGGCATTAAGCTGAAGAAGGAGTCCTATCAAGCTTGGTTGGCTTGTGGGACTCCCGAAGCAGCTGAGGTGTACCGGCAGGCCAAGCGGAGTGCAGCTCGGGTGGTTGCTGAAGCAAAAACTCGGGTATGGGAGGAGTTCGGTGAGGCCATGGAACAAGACTTTCGTTCGGCCTCGAAGAGATTCTGACAAACTGTCCAGTGGCTCAGGAGGGGAAAGCAGCTCCCTGTCCACACTGTGTATGGTGCGGATGGGACACTGTTGACTTCGACTGGGGATATCGTCAGGCGGTGGAAGGAATACTTCGAGGATCTCCTCAATCCCACTGATACGCCTTCCACAGAGGAAGCAGGGATTGTGGACGAGGGGGTGACTCGCCTATCACAGGGGCTGAGGTCGCCAAGGTGGTTAAAAATCTCCTTGGTGGCCGGGCCCCGGGGGTGGATGAGAGTCGCCCTGAGTACCTCAAGGCCCTGGATGTTGTTGGGCTGTCATGGTTGACATGCCTCTGCAACATCGTGTGGAGGTCGGGGGCAGTGCCTTTGGCATAGCAAACTGGGGTGGTGGTTCCTCTCTTTAAAAAAGGGGACCGGACGGTGTGCTCCAACTTTAGACGGATAACACTCCTCAGCCTCCCTGGGAAGGTCTATGCCAAGGTACTGGAGAGGAGAGTCCGGCCGTTGGTCGAACCTCGGATTCAGGAGGAGCAATGTGCTTTTCTTCCTGGCTGTGGCACATCGGACCAGCTCTTTACCCTCTCGAGAATTCTTGAAGGTTCGTGGGAGTTTGCCCAACCAGTTTACATGTGTTTTGTGGACTTGGAGAAGGCATTTGACCGCGTCCCTCATGGTTTTTTGTGTGGGGTGCTTCGGGAGTATGGGGTATCGGGCTTGTTGTTATGAGCTATTCGGTCTCTGTACGACCGTTGTGAGAGTTTGGTTCGTATTGCCAACACTCGGTTGGAGTCATTCCCAGTGAGAGTTGGACTCCGCCAGGGCTGCCCTTTGTCACCGATCCTGTTCAAAATTTTTATGGACAGGATTTCTAGGCGCAGCCAGGGAATGGAGGGTGTCATGCTTGGTGACCACAGGATCTCATCTCTGTTGTTTGTATATGATGTTGTCCTGTTGGCTTCATCCAGCAATGACCTACAGCTCTTGCTGGGATGGTTTGCCGCTGAGTGTGAAGCGGCTGGGATGAGAATCAGCACCTCCAAGTCCAAGTCCATGGTCCTCAGCCGGAAAAAGATGGATTGTCCTCTCTGGGTTGGGGACAGGCTCCTGCCCCAAATGGAGGAGTTTAAGTATCTTTGGGTCTTGTTCACGAGTGAGGGGAAAATGGAGCGAGAGATTGACAGACGGATTGGAGCAGCATCTGCAGTGATGTGGACGTTGTACCGGTCTGTTGTGGTGAAGAGGGAGCTTAGTTCTAAGGCAAAGCTGTCAATTTACCAGTCAATCTACGTTCCTACTCTCACCTATGGTCACAAGCTTTGGGTAATGACCGAAAGAATGAGATCGCGGATACAAGCGGCTGAAATGAGCTTTCTCCATAGGATTGCTGGACTCACCCTCAGAGATAGGGTGAGGAGCTCAGTCATCTGGGAGAGGCTCAGAGTAGAACCGCTGCTCCTCCACATTGAAAGGAGTCAGTTGAGGTGGTATGGGCATCTGATTAGGATGCCTCCTGGACGCCTCCCACTTGAGGTGTTTCGGGCACGTCCCACTGGGAGGAGACCCCAGGGCAGACCCAGGACTCGCTGGAGACACTATGTCTCCCAGTTGGTCTGGGGACGCCTTGGTGTCCTCTCTGAAGAGCTGGAGAAGGTGGCTGGGGAGAGGGAAGTCTGGGCTTCTCTGCTTGAACTGCTGCCTCCGCGACCCGGACCTCCAGAAAAGCGGTAGAAGATGGATTGATGGATGGATGGATGGATGGCTCTAAGATTTGCCTGACATTCGCCTGGCATTTGACCTGGGATTGGCAAAAGGTCCCAAACATTCCCAAACAGTGGCAAAAGAGTTTCTAATCATTGCAAAGACTGTCGCTAAAATCTGCTAATGTTAGCCAACTGTTTTTTGTAAACATTCACCCAAATGTCGGTAATTGTCGCTAAACATCGCTAAATGTCACTAATGACAGAGGCGACCCCTGATTTTCGTGACCATTTAGAAAAGTTGGTGAATCCAAAAATCGCAAAGTTCATCAGCATTCGCCACTACATAGGATACTAGCTTTATAGATGCGCGTTGGATGCATTGTGCCAATGTGTGTATTTGTTTCAGAGCTGGAGGAGCAGACTCGTAGGGCGCTTGAGTTAGAGAAGGAAAGAACGATTGCTCAAGAGGAGGCTGAACGCCTCGAGAACGATCGCAAAGCTGCGGTTGAGGCCAAAGCAGCACTACTATGTCATTCTGAAACCCAGCTCAAGAACCAAGAGAGCCTGGTACAACATTGCACAACACATTTTCATTCATTTCAGATGAATAGAGCAAACTGCAGAAGTGAGTTTTCCCCAAACCTTAAGCACTGAAAGTCTTAATGAGTCTGAGCTCAGTTTGCTTACAGTACATTATGAAAATAGCTAGGGACTCATTTATCAGTTCTACACAGCTACAGTACAATCATTTAGAAAATCAAACCGCTCATTTTCTTATGAGGAAAGAAGATTTGCAAATTCCCTTGTGAGATGTGAGGGGTTAAATTCAGCCCCGATACCATATAAACATGCACTGTACACGCACACAAAGACACACATAAATCCCCTCTCCAACACCCTTGCACAAAAAGAGCACAATGACCTGAGATCAGGAGCACTCTTAACTCCCCTTCCATTTGTGTCCATGGTTGTATAGGCCACTGAGCTGGCAGAGCTTACCTCTAAGATCTCCCAGCTGGAAGACGCCAAGAAGAAAAAGGACGAGGAGGCAAAAAGATGGCAGAAAAGGGTGAGAGTGGAGGAAAGAATCACAGGAGAGACAAGGGAATCAAGCATGGGCAAAGAGGCTCTTTTAACAAAAGACCCAAGGGGGAAAAAGAAACATTTAGAATTAATGCTTTTCTTGGTCACATACAATGCAATGTAAATTTGGACCTGATGATACAGTCTGTACAACAAAATTAACATGTACAAATAAAGAATATATTCTGATTTCTGAATTTCTAAGGGCCAAATTATTTACTGTTATGCCCTGCCATTCTCTTTTTAGATTGGCTAATGTCACAATTCATAATGACTCATTCAATTCATAATCAAAAATCTTACCTTTGTTAGTAGTACGCTATACTAACCTGGGATTTACATGAGATAGGTGACCCAAGGTGAAATGTGTCAGCATACATTCAGATTTAGAAAATGAGTAAATGTCAGGGGAGGCCGGGCAACGGGAACCCGTGCGCAGATTCACTTGGGGAGGAGGCTATATAACTTAGGAAATCATGAGGTTCTGGGCAATAGAACCAAGGAGGGCAGGGGAGTAGATGGTGGAGATAAATTAGGAGTTACATGCAGGGGATGCTGGTCTTAAGAATTGTCATGAGCAGCTGGGAACACAGGGTTTAGATTAAGCAAAATACTGTTTCTTTTTAGCAAAAGCAGAAGATACAGAGGCTGGGGTCTCACTGTCTAAGAAGGTCTACACTCTGGCACTGAGTGGAGCAGTAGCCAGGGCTTTATTGGAGAGGAGATGCAGGTGATTGGTCAAGGGGGAAGCCCAACCCCTAATACACCTGCATTCACTCTAGTGAGTAGATTAAATTGAGCTTCTGACTCACACCTGATGCCACTGAAATGATCTAATTCTTCTCAGCTGCTGTAGAGCATCAGCCCTGACAGAAAACACACCAAGAGCCCTTCAATTTACAAAAGACAATCCAGTTTTTAGCTCATTCTGGCAAAGCAAAAAAGGAGCTAATATGATGATGTGGCATCCGTCGTCCATCCGTCCATCTGTTCTCATTTCAATCACTACTCCTCCTAGGCATTTGCCCCGATGCTCACCGAACTCACTCACAATGATCCTCAGGTGGGTCTGCTTCCAAGTTGGTCAAGGTTAAAAGTCAGGAGGTCTGGGCACTTATGTGATTTCTGAAAATCACTACTCCTGCTATGAAACTGCCTCAATATTTGCCAAACTCACTCACAATAATGCTCATATGGGGCTTCATCCAAGTTGTGCTCATGGTCAAGGTTGAAGGTCAGAAGATCTAAGCATTTATGATTTAAAAAAAAAATGATACTCCTCCAAGGCCGCTGACCTTGACTTTAAGTCCATCCATGATGGATCTGCATCCAGTCTGTACTTAAGGTCAAGGTCAATGGTCAAGAGATCCCAATGCTCCCAGGGTGACTTTGTCTGGCCAGAATGAGCTACTCCGTCATTGACAGTCTGGATTTTTGTATAAATGTATTTAAACATTTATATTTAAACAGATCATTCCATGTGCATGAAGTCTAATATGAATCCATTAAAAATATGGTGATTACAATTTTAAAAAATGAAATTTGTCTACCAGATAAGTACGCAAAATTGAATCGATAAATCAATATTCTCTTTATCCTTATGATACTTCAAGACACCATATTATGTGTTTCTACATCTGCTCTCTTGACAGCAGTTCATATGACCTACTTCAAACATTATGTCTGTGGACTCACTTTGAAGACAAATTTGCAATTTAGCCTTTCTCATAACGTGACTAGATGTTTCACAACTGTCTCCATAGAAATGAGGCATGGCATTCCACTGTTTTTGAAGGGCGGCCCTCAGGTCATTTAGGTTGTGGGGTGCACGGTTACGAGCCTCTATATGGCGACTCAGCTGATCCCATAGGTTTTCTATGGGATTCAGGTCTGGAAATAGTGCAGGCCACTCCATTTGAGGTACCCCAACCTCCAGCAGCCATTCCCTAATGATGTGACCTCGATGAGCTGGAGCATTGTCGTCCATGAAGATGAAATTAGGCCTGTGTTGTTCATGCAGGGGCACAATGACTGGATTAATGATGTTGTTCAGGTAGTATTGGCTTGTCATTGTACCATTCACAAGGTGTAAAGCAGGGTGTAGGTTAGAGAAGGTCAAATTAAGTTCACCTGTAAATGTTACAGTGTGGCGGACACATACACAATGTTTGGGGGTTTCCTCACATCCAGAATGCAGGGTGGAGAGGACAATTATAACTGAAGGAGGAAATGTCTCCAGGAGGTATCAAACGAGACAGTTAGTTCTATACACCTCCCAGGGAGAGGCATCCAGCTCGTTGCCTTCGCCCATTCCTTTTTCCCCCCACAGTGGTGACCCTAGACGTGCCATGGCGCGCCTATCCCTTCCTCCACACTGGTGAACCCAATGTACCATGGAGAGCGCTTGCCTATTCCTTTCTCCACACTGGCGACCTGAAGGGCAGGGAGAGCGAGCCACACTGGGATCCAAGACGCGCCACGGATAGCGAGCTGAGCATCGCCCCGGAGCCTGGAGAGAGAACATCAGCGCCACATGCGTTGTTTCAGTCAAGCTCCCGAACTTCTGACTTCACAACCCGGCAGCGTGGTCTTCACAGATGGAAGCCCGGCGCATTCCGTGGGATAACTACGGATGACACAAAATGCTGCAACATGGTTGCTGTGCTGGATGCGCGCGCGCCACACACCAGGGACAAGCTGGCTCCAAGAACTTATATATTGTCCTCAGCCGCTGCAAATCCCCGGGGAATAGGGCCAATCGCCTTCCCCGGATCCTTTAGGCCTGCGCTACGCATCTAAAGGGAGTCAGGCAGCCTCACCGAAAGGACTTATATTTGTTTCTCAGTCACTGCGCATCCCCGGGGAATGGGGCCAATCGCCTTCCCCAGATCCTTTAGGACTGCACCCGCACCTAAAGAAGATTTGGCAGTTTCCCTGACAGTGCTTATATATATACTATATATATATATATATATATATATATATAATTTTATTTTTTTCTCAGCTGCTGCTGATCCCCGGAGAGATCTACCGGAAAATCCCACATCCAAGGCTGATCCGCCCACACAATTTTTGCACGGCCCGGAGGCGTTTAATGCACCGGGCCAGCCCACCATGGCTTTCCCCACACCTTCGTCCCAGAAAGCCTGCAAGATACCAGTTTTGTTTCCGTCAAGCACGATGTGCACCGGACCCCATGCGCCCACGCACCACAGACCGTTCAACGTGTTGGAAACTGGGGCAAAGCAGAAGGGGTTCCCCCCCTCCCTCTGTCCCTCCACAGACTGACATGCCCTCCGATACATTTCACCAGTGGGACGGTTCTACTGGATCGACAACCCCCCGCTGCAGCCGCTATGGGCGCCGACTTGAGCCCAAAAGACCGGGGGGTTAGAGCTCCTTCTGGGTGTTCGGTGGGGGGGGGGGGGGAGCTGTGTGGCGGGGGTTTCCTTCACACCCAGAATGCAGGGAGGAGAGGAGAATTATGACTGAAGGAGGAAGTGTCTCCTGGAGGTATCAAACAAGACAGTTAGTTCTACACACCTCCCGGGAAGAGGAAGAGTAACCGGGAGCTACGGAGAGAATAAGGTGTCAAAGCAGCGCCCGTGTATGTTATATTAATGATGTGTATTGTCTGGCAATCTGTATGTTAATGTGCTGCATTTCTCTTCATGTATGAGGGTTGGAAGTGCTGAGTCTCTGCATAGGGAAATAAAAGTATAAAAGAGGGATGTAGAGATATCATGATAGCGCAATAGCTCAGCCGAGCTATGCAGCGTGTTTGCTGTATGTTGTTGGAGAAAAATAAAGCCTTATGTCATCCAGCTCGTTGCCTTCGTCCATTCCTTTTTCTCCACAATAGTGCATTTTAGGAGCATCCTGAAATTTCACCTGAAAGCCAAATATCCCTAACTTTTTGTGAGTAGTGTATTTTGTATATAATTTGGTTCCATTTTTATAAAAGGAAACTATCACATTAATATTTCACTGTGAGCCCTGTGTTCCACAGGCAGTGATGGTAGAAGCTGATTTGGAGCGAACTAAAGACGAGCTGAAGACTAAACTCATGGGCGTCCACATCCAGGATCCTGTCCACCCTAACATGTACGAGCACGATGAGATCGACGAGACCAGTGCAGAGGCAAGCGCCGAGCTGACTTCCCCAGGCATGGTCCGAGATCGCAGTGAGGAGGAAAGAGTGACGGAGGCCCAGAAGAATCAGAGGCTGCAGAAAAATCTCAAAGTAAGACTGCAGTCATGTGTCCCATTCAGTAACAGGTTTGCTTAATCACACCAGTAAGGGGTCAGACTCAGCTGAAGGTTAACAACCCGAGCTTTTAAGAGTGCTGAAAAACGGCTCACGAAATTGTCTGTTTTCTATCCATCCATCCATCCATCTTCTACCGCTTTTCTGGAGATCCGGGTCGCAGAGACAGTAGTTCAAGCAGAGAAGCCCAGACTTCCCTCTCCCCAGTCACCTGCTCCAGCTCTTCAGAGAGGATACCAAGGCGTTCCCAGACCAGCTGGGAGACACAGTCTCTCCAGCGAGTCCTGGGTCTGCCCCGGGGTCTCCTCCCAGTGGGACGTGCCCGAAACACCTCAAGTGGGAGGCGTCCAGGAGGCATCCTAATCAGATGCCCATACCACATCAGCTGACTCCTTTCAATGTGGAGGAGCAGCGGTTCTACTCTGAGCCTCTCCCAGATGACTGAGCTCCTCACCCTATCTCTGAGGGTGAGTCCAGCAATCCTACGGAGAAAGATCATTTCAGCTGCTTGTATCCACAATCTCATTCTTTCGGTCATTACCCAAAGCTCATGACCATAGGTGAGAGTAGGAACGTAGATTGACTGGTAAATCGACAGCTTTGCCTTAGAACTAAGCTCCCTCTTCACCACAACGGACCAGTACAACATCCGCATCTCTGCAGATGCTGCTCTGATCTGTCTGTCAATCTCTCGCTCCATTTTCCCCTCGCTCGTGAATAAGACCCCAAGATACTTAAACTCGTCCATTTGGGGCAGGAGCCTGTCCCCAACCTGGAGAGGACAATCCACCTTTTTCCGGCTGAGGACCATGGACTCGGAGGTGCTGATTCTCATCCCAGCCACTTCACACTCAGTGGCAAACTGTCCCAGCAAGAACTGTAGGTCGTTGCTGGATGAAGCCAACAGGACAACATTATCTACAAACAACAGAGATGAGATCCTGTGGTCACCAAGCATGACACCCTCCGTTCCCTGGCTGCGCCTAGAAATCCTGTCCATAAAAATTTTGAACAGGATCGGTGACAAAGGGCAGCCCTAGTGGAGTCCAACTCTCACTGGGAATGAGTCCGACCGAGTGTTGGCAATATGAACCAAACTCTCACAACGGTCTTACAGAGACTGAATAGCTTGTAACGACAAGCCCGATACCCCATACTCCTGAAGCACCCCCCACAAAAAACCATGAAGGATGCAGTTGAATGCCTTCTCCAAGTCAACAAAACACCATTTAAACTAGTTGGGAAAACTCTCACGAACCCTCGAGAATTCTCGAGAGGGTAAAGAGCTGGTCTGATGTGCCACGACCAGGACGAAAACCACATTGCTCCTCCTGAATCCGAGGTTCGACCAACGGCCGGACTCTCCTCTCCAGTACCTTGGCATAGACCTTCCCAGGGAGGCTGAGGAGTGTGATCCCTCTAAAGTTGAAGCACATCCTCCGGTCCCTTTTTTTGAAGAGAGGAACCACCATCCCGGTTTGCCATGCCAAAGGCACTGCCCCCGACCTCCACGCAATGTTGCAGAGGCATGTCAATCATGACAGCCCAACAACATCCAGGGCCTTGAGGTACTCAGGGCGAATCTCATCCACCCCTGGGGCCCGGCCACCAAGGAGATTTTTAACCACCTTGGCGACCTCAGCCCCTGTGATAGGCGAGTCACCCCCTCGTCCACAAGCCCTGCTTCCTCTGTGGAAGGCGTATCAGTGGGATTGAGGAGATCCTCGAAGTATTCCTTCCACCGCCTGACAATATCCCCAGTTGAAGTCAACAGCACCCCATCCGCACCATACGCAGTGTGGACAGGGAGCTGCTTCCCCCTCCTGAGCCGCCGGACAGTTTGCCGGAATCTCTTCGAGGCCGAACGAAAGTCTTGTTCCGTGACCTCCCCAAACTCCTCCCATACCCGGGTTTTTGCTTCAGCAACCACCCGAGCTGCACTCCGCTTGGCCTGCTGATACACCTCAGCTGCTTCGGGAGTCCCACAAGCCAACCAAGCTTGATAGGACTCCTTCTCCAGCTTAATGGCCCCCCTCACCACTGGTGTCCACCACTTGGTTCAGGGGTTGCCACCACGAGATGCACCGACCACTTTGCGGCTGCAGCTCTGGGCTGCCACTTCAACAATAGAGGTGGAGAACATGGTCCATTCAGACTCCATGTCTCCAGACTCCCTCGGAATGTGGTTGAAGTTGTTCCGGAGGTGGGAGTTGAAGACCTCCCAGACAGGGGCCTCAGCCAGATGTTCCCAGCACACCCTCACTATACATTTGGGTCTACCTGGTCTGAATGGCATCCTCCCCTGCCATCGGATCCAACTCACTACCAGGTGGTGATCAGTTGACAGCTCTGCACCTCTCTTTACCCGAGTGTCCAAGACATACAGTACGGTCACAGGTCTGATGACACGATAACAAAATCGATCATCGACCTGCGACCTAGGGTGTCCTGGTGCCAAGTGCACATATGGACACCCTTATGCTTGAACATGGTGTTGGTTATGGACAAACTGTGGTTAGCACAGAAGTCCAATAACTGAACACCACTTGGGTTCAGATCAGGCAGGCCGTTCCTCCCAACCACCCCCTTCCAGGTTTCACTGTTGTTGCCCACGTGCGCGTTGAAGTCCCCCAGTAGGACAATGGAGTCTCCAAGAGGAGCACCCTCCAGTACCCCAGTCACAGACTCCAAAAAGGGTGGGTACTCTGAAACATCATTTGGTGCATAGGCACAAATGATGGTCAGGACCCGTTTCCCAACCCGAAGGCGCAGGGAAACAATTCTTTCTTCCACCAGGGAAAACTCCAATATAGAGGCAGCAAGGTGGGGGGATACAAGAATACCCACCCCTGCTCATTGCCTCTCGCCCGGGGCAACTCCAGAAAAGGCCAAGCTCCAGCCCTTCTCCAGGAGACTGGTTCCAGAACCGGAGCTGTGTGTTGAGGTGAGGCCGATTATTTCTAGCCGGTATCTCTCAGCCTCGTACACCAGCTCAGGCTCCTTCCCCACCAGAGAGGTGACATTCCACGTACCAAAAGCCAGTTTAGAAAGCTTGGGATCAGTCCGCCAAGGTCTCCGCCTTTGACCGCCACCTAATCCACATAGCACCGGACCCCCATGATCCCTCCTGCAGGTGGTGAGCCCACTGGAGGGGGGATCCATGTAACTCCTTCAGGCTCAGTCTGGCTGGGTCCCATGGGTGGAAACCTGGCCACCAGATGCTAGCCATCGAGCCCCTCCCCCAGGCCTGGCTCCAGGGTGGGGTCCCGGTAACCCCATACCGGGCGGGGTACACTGAATCCTTGATCTAGAATTTATCATGAGAGTCTGTTGGATCGTTCTTAGTCTGGCCCTTCACCCAGGACCAGTTTGTCTTGGGTGGCCCTATCAGAGGCAAATTGCCCCGATCCATGAGGGGTGCTGTTTTCTAATCAAAAAATTTAGATTCTCTGAATAATTTCCTGTAAATTAGAAAACACTCAAGCTGAATGACTAATATGACATTGGGTAAATGGGTATTTTCTAAAAAAAAAATAAATAAAAAAAAAATGCCAAAACAAACTAGTCAGTATTTAAATGAACCAGAAATTTCACTAACAACCCAAGTAATCCATACATACAAAGAAATCAAGGCAACTGTGTTCACAAAACAAATTATATTTAATAAAGTGGAATGACACAAGGAATAAGTATTGAACACATGAAGAAAAAGAGGCACCAAAAGGCATAGAAAGCCAAGAAACCAACTGAAACTCATCAGAATTTAGGAAGCCATCCCATCCCCCATCAGTGCAAATTAATTTCAGCTGGTTAAGTCCTGACTGATAGCCTTTAAAAAGGTCTGTGAATATCAGATTGTCACACCACAAAAAACTCATGATAGGTACAAGCAAAGAGCTCTCTCTAGACTTTCACAAGCTTATTGTTGCAAAACATAGTGATGGCATTGGTTACAGGCACATTTCTAAACTGCTGAATGTTCCAGTGAGCACTGTTGGAGCCATCATTCGGAAGTGGAAAGAACATCATTGTACCATAAACTGGCCACGGCCAGGAGCTCCTCCCAAGATTTCTGACAGAGGAGTCGAAAGAACTATCAGAAGAGTTATCCAAGAGCCAAAGACCACTCGTGGAGAGCTCCAGAAACACCTGGAGTTAGCAAGTACTGCTGTTTCAAAGTAAACAATAAGTAATGCACTCAGCCAACATGGGCTCTATGCTCACTCACCTTGCAAGACTCCATTGTTGAAGAAAAAGCATGTTGAAGCTCATGTAAAGTTTGCTGCACAACATTTGGGCAAGCCAGTAAAATACTGGGAGAATATAGTCTGGTCAGATGAGACCAAAATTGAACTTTTTAGATGCCACAACACACAGCATGTTTGGAGGAGAAATGGCACTGCACATCAGCCCAAAACACCATACCAACAGTGAAGTTTGGAGGTGGGAACATCATGGTGTGGGGGTGCTTTTCAGCACATGGTACAGGCAGACTTCATATAATTGGAGAGATGAATGGACAAAAGTACAGAGACATCCTTGATAAGAATGTGTTGCCATCTGCCAAGATGCTGAAGATGAAACAAGGGTGGACATTTCAGCAAGACAATGATCCCAAACACACAGCCAGGGAAACTCTCAACTGGCTCCAGAGAAGAAAAATAAAGCTGCTAGAATGGCCCAGTCAGTCACCTGACCTGAATCCAATTGAAAATCTATGACGAACTGAAGATCAGAGTTCAGAAGACACCCACGGAACCTTCAAGATTTGAAGACAGTTTGTGTGGAAGAATGGGCTAAAATCACTCCTGAGCAATGCCTGCACCTAGTTTCTCCATATAGGAGGCATCTGGAAGCTGTTATTACCAACAAAGGCTTCTCTACTAAACATTAAATGAATTTCACCAAGCGTGTTCAATACTTATTTTACCCGCTGTGTGTGTTGTGGTTAGTTTAATGCTGTTTGCAATTACAAGCACTCAGAGTGCACACCTCCACCAAGGCATCTAATTTCCATCTGAACATGTTCACAGAGGGAGGGTAATAATAATGGATTTCACTTATATAGCACCTTTCATGATACCCAGAGTGCTTTACAATGAGTCCATTATTCATTCACTCTACAGACAATTGTAGTGGTAAGCTACAACTGTAGCCACAGCTGCCCTAGGGCAGACTGACAGAAACATGGCTGCCAATCCGTGCCAACGGCCTCTCCGAGCACTACCGAACATTTATACACATTCATACCCAGTGTCATGGACACTGGAGGCAAGGTGGGTAAAGTGTCTTGTCCAGGGACACAACAACAGGATGTCTGGGGACAGCGGGATTCGAACCGCCAACCCCCCAGTTATTAGACAACCCGCTCTACCTCCTGAGCCACTAGCCTTATTATTACAAGCATGAAACATAACCTACTTTAGTGAAATATAGCCTTCCAAATAGGCTGCATATTCCTCCTTATATTACTGCTACTATGTACTGTATGATAACAATGTCTGGCTAAAAGTGAGTCGCCAGTTGGCTCTCAGACACAATGTGCAGTTAAGCATAATTTCGGAGACTTTATTTTTTCCTCCCTTTATGAAGCACAAAGTTACTATGCATTAATGCTTGCTGGTCATATTGTCTTTGCCCCCACATCCCACAGACAGTTTAAATTTTTTGCAAATAACTGTAGAAACAGGGAAGCAGAAAAGACAGGCTGCCAGGGTGGCAGTGTTCTGAAACTATTTTTGATGTTGAATGTTTTGAATACTTCCTGTACGGTTACACTTTTATCTTATATCATTCCTTCTTATTCCTTTGTCATCAAAAACATGAAATATTATTTAACAATATTTCTGCTGTCTTGAGTGTTTGTCACATTTATGTCATGATCTGAAACCAAAAGTAAAGTATCCATATCAATCAGTTGTTAATTTAATAAAATGACCATAAATGGTTTTATCAGCTCACAAACATTGAATCTGTTGTCTTCGTAATAGTTAAGTGTACAGTGGGTTTGAGGAAAAGTAAAAAATACTAAATACTGAAATTACAAAAAAAACATTTGTGACTATTAGAATGTGTCAAAGCCGTTTAATATGTCCAGTCTTATCTGGAACTGAACAAGAATTTAATATGAGTGAGACTATTTTTATCATAATAACAGATTTTTTTTAACAATTTTCTTTAATCTATTTGGTAACACAGTTGCTAAAAATGTATCACACAACAACTAACATATGTGGGGGGAAAATTAACATGTGCATATTTGATGCCTGAGCTGGGAAAATCCATTATTTAATAATTTATTTGTTCTTCTTAAATGCATAAAGGCAATGAATATAAGAAAGATTCCGTTTTGTACAGTCGTTGAGGCCTAAAGTGTGCTCAGATTGTAGAACGACCCACCTAACACGCTGCAGTTATTATACCATGACCTGCATCTCTGGCTTGTCCCCTCTGTCAGCTCCCTCTTGTCCAGCGACTGTGCTTCTATGACAGCTCCTGAGCAACTGCTGGAATGACAGAACTTTATGATTGTGTTTGCAAATGTTTTCTAGAACTATGGTTTGTGGGGAACACTTGTGCTGCAACTGCATAGTTACTGTATGTAAGTCACTAATGTAGTTAGCAACATATTGTATACAGGGCTTGACATTAACACCCGCCAACCCGCCACTGGTGGGTGGATTTCACCGGTGACGGGTAAGACAGCAACTCCCACTAGCCACTTTAGCAGGTGTAGTTTTCTCAAGCGACATCTAAATAATAAGCCTATCAGAGTGTGAGACTATGAAACTACAACTCCCATAAGCACTATCTGTGCACACACTGTATTCTCATTGGGCCACTGTTGGCAGCAGCAGCCCGATACACAGGATGGACTCCATGCTCGGCGTGCTGGGTACAGGTGAAGATGCAGAAGGTCTGCTCTGCCGTTCGGTTCATTTTATAGCCAGTCTGGAGAAACGGTGATGAGCAGACAGCAGCCGCTCTCAGTGATCAGATCACGGGGATAACTGCCCCTGATCCCCTGACCAGCGGTGAGAATAACCTCTGCTCTCTCCCCCCACATTAGTTCCTTCCTCTGTGGTTAAATATGATTATTTTTAGAGCAAGAAGCTCCCGTTAGTTGTGCAAATTTAAGTTTTCGTATGACAGAGTGAAAAAGTGACTAAACTTTATGTTGCTGTAAACAGCAAATGAGCTTCTTCTGGGGTGAACTTTTGTTTATCTGTGATTATCTATGATATCTGTGATTTGCAGCTATTTCATGGAAGTAAAACTTCTAATAATGTATTTTTAACGTGCTGGTCCAGGGGTGTCAAACATGTGGCCCGCAGGCCATAAACAGCCACCAGGGGGTCCAAGTTTTTCTCTTAATTTACAGCTTTCTATCTAGTAAATTTCTGACTTTTTCTACTGATTAGAGTTGTTTGTGTAAATTTGAGACATTTTTCTCCTTAATGGAAGATGTAGAATGACCCACCTAACACGCTGCAGTTATTATACCATGACCTGCATCTCTGGCTTGTCCCCTCCGTCAGCTCCCTCTTGTCCAGCGACTGTGCTTCTACGACAGCTCCTGAGCAACCGCACATCACATTCCTTGTCAGTTTTCTTTTTTTCTGGTGAAAACAGGTAGTGAAGATTTAGATTAAATCCATCAGCAACTACTAATGACATCATGCAGCCCTGAAGGGTGTCCCCATTCATAGCAGCCATTTTCAACCCCTACCCCTTGACCACTGATTTCAAGGACCAAGGGGTGGGGGTAGGCAAAGGGGATGAGGTACAAATGAGAGTTGGGACGGACCCCAAATCTACTTGTGCTTCACTCTCATATTGCAAATATTTTTCTCTTTACAGTATTTACTGCTTTTAATAATTAAACAGTGTTTCTATTGCTATTTTTATGTATGTATAAGGGTCATTTACATTTAAAAAGGTTGTAAATTTAGTTCAAGTAAAACTTAGCATGAGATAGTCAAATTTGATCATATTAAACATAATTTTCCAACCACAAAATTGTGGCTAGTGAAAAGGCAGGGTGGCTAGTGACTGTGGAAAATCACTAGCCACAGTGGCCAGTGAGCAAAAATGTTAATGTCAAGTCCTGGTTGTATATGCTTTTGGGAAATGTAACCCTGGATAGTAATATGGATCTAAACCAAAGGTTAAAGGGGTCAATGACTGAAAAAATGGTGTGTTTGTAGGTTTTAACTGTCTGAAACGTTTCTATAGAGAGCCTAAGTCACGCCCTCAACTTCTGCATATGGGACCTTAAATCGAAAAAATTCTACATTGAAATGAATGGCAAGAGCAAAATCACCTTCTGATCCCGATCAAATTTTGCTGCGAGTTACACATATGTTTGTCATTTTAAAAGATAATTTTTCACATGAAGTTGTCGGCTGTCATGGAATAACAGAGTCATATTTAGTTTTTGTTTAAAGTCGCTAGTCGAAACAAAAACTAAACATTACTACCACAGCACTAAGTCTTGTTGTGAAATTATTATATACAGTTGCTATGAAGGGAGAAGTTAATAGTGAACCAAATGGTTTTATTTTTTGCAGCGAACTCCCTGATAGAGTTTGAACAGTTTGTGCAAACCCTTTTCCTGTCAACATTTGAACACTGAATCCTGAACTGTACCCACATTTATTTCACCTCTAAAGTTGTATATTTTAACATGAGAGTCTGTAGGAACTGACTTGCTTTTTATAGGAAATGCATTTTGGCAGTGGTGGCCCAAACCCGACATTTCATCTGACCCACATACTGCAGGGAGTGACAACAACAGGATGGTCTGCTCCTGTTTGCCAGATCTAGGTCAGAACCAGGCCAGAACAACGCCAACAATGACAAATGTTGCCCATCCTGGCTAAACGTCGTTTGTCTTACGAGATCGGGGCCAGTTTTGGTGTTTTACATGTGGCCCACTTGAGGCTCATACCTGTTTTGTCTGGGCCACAGGAAGCCACCAGAGCAATACCAGCGCAGGAAATGGCTTTTTTTTTTCCACAATATCTTTATTGAACCTTTTTTTTTTTTTTAAACAAACATGATACAAACAATCAAACACTAACACTAAAGTACTACAAAAAAAAAAAAATGCACTAAAAAACACCAACAACCACCAACAAAATCAAGTCTTCAACAATGCTCCTCTGTTTAGTCTAGACAATCCAACACATAAGTATACATATTATGTTCACCAGTTTGGAATTTACAAGGTCCACACATATCATTCACCTTCTTCTTCAAGAGTTATGTTTAAATTTTTTTACATAATCAATAAAAGGTCTCCATATATTCTCAAACACAATTTCCTTTGATTTCAGTATATATGTTATTCTTTCTAATGGAAGGTTTGTTAACATCTGTCTTAACCACTGAGTCACATCTGGTCTATGAGTCTTTTTCCATAATAGTGCAATACATTTTTTGGCATTAAGCAAACTGAGGTCTATGAATGTTCTTTCACTTTTATTAAAATTATGCTTTTCTGGGTACAGACCCAACAAAAACAGTTTAGGATTCAATATGATTTGTTTTGAGATTATTTTTTCAATTGTTACCCTCACCTCTTCCCAAAACATTCTTATTAATCTACATTCCCATACACAATGAAATAGAGTTCCTTTACTTTTCATACATTTTGTGCACGTATCTGGTATATTTTTGTTATATCCATTTAACTCCTCCGGTGTAACATACATCCGCATTAACCATTTGAAATGTATCAATTTAAGGCGTACATTTATTGATTTGGTTTGAGCTTCTGTACAAGCCAATTCCCATTGTTCCTCTGAAATTTCAGTTTGCAGATCTTCTTTCCAGTAGTTTAATCTTTTCAGTGAATTTTCACTTGAAGATAGTGTCAATGAGTTATAAAACTCTGAAATAATACCCTTTCTTTTACTATCTTTCATCAACATTTTTTCCATGGATGAATAGATAGGTCGAGTGAGAGCTTTATTTTGATTTGATCGAATAAAGTTTCTAAGTTGAAGATATTTAAAAAAATGTGTTCTATTGAGATTAAATTTGATCCTCAACTCTTCAAAAGACATTATGTTTTCTGCACATGGCAAATATAAATCCTGAATCTTTTGTATCCCTTTTAAATTCCATACTTTAAATACAGCGTCCGCTCTCCCTGGTTTAAAATATTGATTACCCCATATTGGACTAAATTGTGACAATAACTGTGGTTCTTTTAAATAGTTTTTAGCTTCACACCATATTTTGATCATATGCTTTACAAATGGATTTTTAACTTGTTTTTGTAATTTTTTTGCCGAATCTGAGTATATGAATATGGGAAGAGGTAAAGGTAAATTGTATGATTCCATTTCAGTCCAGTGAGGGAGATCATTTGATGAAAAATAATATGTCATAGACCTCAGTTGTGCCGACCAATAATACAACATAAAATTTGGACATTTCAGACCTCCACGATCAAATGGTAAATATAATAAAGACAGACGTAATCTAGCCCTCCTGTTGTTCCATATAAATTCCACTAACTTTTTTTTAATTCTTGAGAATAAATCTAAAGGTGGTGGTAAGGGAATGTATTGAAATAAATAAAGTATTTTAGGTAAGATATTACTTTTAAGTATATTAATTCTCCCGATCATCGACATTGGTAGTGACATCCATCTCTGAAGTAACTCATCAATATCTGTCATTAAGGCTTCATAATTGACACTGGCGACTGATTCTAGCTTAGGCACAATTTGGATTCCTAAATATTTAAACTGATTTACAACATTGAATTGATTTACCTCAGGGGCTGGGTAATTTCTCTGGGTCTCATTTAGCATTAATATTGAAGATTTAGTTTTATTTATTTTATATCCTGATATTTCCCCGAAATTCTTTATTAAATTCAACAAGGTCGGAATTGATTTTTTAAGATTCGACATAAACAAAATTATGTCATCGGCATACAGGGAGATTTTATGTTCTGTTGGTCCAACTTTAATTCCATATATTTGTGACTGTAGACGTATCGCCATCGCTAATGGTTCAATTGCCATAGTAAACAGTAAAGGTGAAAGTGGACAGCCTTGTCGACATCCTCTATTGATTTTTATTGGTTTTGAAATATTGTTATTTGTTAGAATTTCTGCAGTAGCATTATTATATATTATCTGAACCCATTTTATGAAATTATTTCCAAGTCCAAACCTTTGTAAGACTTAAAAAAGAAAGGGCCATTCAACTCTATCAAAGGCTTTTTCGGCATCCAGTGATAGGAGAGCTGTATCCGGTGCTTCTTTATTAGAATAAATAATATTAAATAGTCTTCTTACATTATGGAAGCCTTGTCTTCCCTTTATAAAGCCATTCTGATCTCGATTAATAATATTTGGTAAAATTTCTTGTATTCGTTTTGCTAAAATTTTACAAATTATCTTAAGGTCGGCATTTAATAGGCTTATTGGTCTCATATTTTCACATTTATTAGAGGGCTTACCTGGTTTTGGCAACAGTATAATTAAGGCATTATTCATATATGATGGTAAATTACTATTTTGAAATGCTTCTAAAACCATTTCCAAAAAAGGTTTTGTTAATTTATTCTTAAATTTTTTATATAGGTCAACTGGAAGACCATCTGGTCCTGCACTTTTTCCTGATTTCATATTATCAATGGCTAGCCCAACTTCTTCTTGACTAATTTTAGACTCCAGTATCTCCCTGTTTTCATTTGGAATACACGGTATAAATAGTTCATTCAAAAACCCATGTAGTTTTGTTAAGTCAGATTCATTTTTGGTATCATATAATTTTTCATAGTAATCTCTAAAGGCTCTATTAATTTCTGAAGGATCTATAACTACCTGTCCGTTACTTATAATACTGGTAATTGGTGTTTTAGATTCTAATTGTTTAATCTGCCATGCCAATAACTTTCCTGATTTTTCACCTTGTTCATAAAAAGATTGTTTCGATCTTAGAAGACTCAAGGCAGCTCTATTCGCTGATTTTTTGTCATATTCAGCTCTCAAAATCAGTAATTCGTTCTCCAACCTTGGATCTCTTCCTGCATATACTCTTTCTTGAAGAATTTTTATTTTATGTTCCAATTGGACTCTCTCCTCTCGAGTCTTCTTAGATTTTGAACCTGTATAACTAATAATATGTCCCCTAATAAAAGCTTTGAAAGCCTCCCACTTTACACATGCTGATGTTTGTGTAGTATTGATATCAAAGAACTCATCTATCTGTTTTTCTATATACTTAACAAATTCCTCATCCTGAAGCCATTTATGCTGAAATTGCCATCTACCTGGTTCCTTTGTCAATTTCTTATCTACATACATTAGACAGCAGGGTGCATGATCAGAGATCACGATGTTATCATAAAAACAGTTTTGAATCTTGGACCTTAATTCTGTGGAGATCAAAAAATAATCTATACGTGAGAATGTCTTGTAGGTATTGGAATAACAAGAGTATGCTTTAACTTGTGGTTTCATTTCTCTCCATATATCTATCAATTTCAATTCTTTCATAAAATGATTAATGGTCATCCTACATCCATTGTGCGTACAGTCCAGTCCTGTTGATCTATCTATACTGGGATTCAATGTACAATTAAAATCCCCTGCTATTATATGTTGCCCTGTAAGTGATGATAAGATAAGAAATAAATTGGCAAAGAACTTTTGATCATCTATATTGGGACCATATAAGTTCACCAAATTTATGTTTTCTAATAGCAAAGATCCTTGAATGATTACATATCTTCCAAATTTGTCTCCAATTACATTTTTCACTTGAAATGGGACTGATTTATGTATGAGAGTCATAACTCCCCTGGCTCGGGATGAAAATGATGAGGTGAAAACATTTCCTTGCCATCTACTCCTAATTCTTTTTACATCTTGCTCTATTAGATGAGTTTCTTGTAAAAACACAATTTTTGAACCCATGTCTTTTATTTTATTCATAACTTGTTTAAGTTTTTTTAAATTTTGTAGACCTCTGCAATTCCATGAAGTTAAATTAAGATTAACGCTTTGATTTATAATCAATAGGGAGTTTGGGATTACCTTGCAGTGTAAACATGCTCATACAGAGAAGCAAAAACATGAGTGGTTGAACATTCACCCTACAAACTACACACAAACAAATTCCCCCTTCCCACATTTGTGGCAATCCCCCCAAAAGCAAAAGAAAAATTCCGTCTCCCGATATAGCCATCGACCGTTCCACACCCACGAGGATCAGCCAAAGCCACTCCTTCTTCATCCTCCCAATCACCCTAACTCTACTGCTTTTAATAACGTAACATTAACTCTCTTCTGTAATTTTCCAATTTAACTCCAAATTTTTTTTAGCAATTTTGTACTTTTTTTTTTTTTTTAATATGTAATACATTCTATATTTTGTAATCTTGTTATATGCTTCTAATCAGTTAAATGCTCAAATATTCTACCCTATATTCTGTTCATGCTTAGCTCCCACCAGTCTCTTCCTGGATCTTCTTGATGAGCTCCTGCGCCTCCTCGGGGGTCTTGAAGATGCGTGTTCTGCCCTCATATGTGACCAGAAGTCTTGCAGGGTGAATCACTCCATGACGAATCTCAAGGTTGCGCAGTTCTTTGCGGATGGGGTCAAACTGCTTCCTTAATTGTTGGATTCCTGAGGCCAGATCTGGATAGAACCGCACCTGCTGATCTTGGTATTTAATTTCTCCTTTGGCCCGCACCGCGTTGGAGATCGTCATCCTGTCTCTGTAGCTGAGAAACTTCATAATTAGCGTCCTCGGTGCTGCCTTGTTACCTCTCGGTGGGCCAATTCGGTGGGAGCTTTCCAAGACGACTGATGATTTTAGCTCCGCGTTGTTCAGCGCCTCCGGGATCCACCCCTCCAAAAAGGAGCATGAATCACGACCTTCGGCTCCCTCCGGTAAACCCACCAGCCTCAGGTTGTTCCTTCTGGACCGAGATTCCAAGTCCAGAACGCTATTTTCCAGATCTTTATTTTTTTTTTCCAAAGTGCGCACCTTTATTTGAAGTCCGCTGATTTCATCCTCCGCACTTGAAACACGAAGCTCCGCCTGCGTCACTCGCTCCACGCAGTCACCCAACTCCTTTCTCATTGCATCCAACGCTGCCATAATCCCATCAAGTTTAGCGGAAAAGTCTGCTCTCATTGAGCTAATGGCAGCCAGCACTGCACCTGTGCCGCCATCGTCAGCAGCAGCAGTTACCGCACCACCGCTAGTTTCATCCGCCATATCCGCAGCTTTTTCTACTGCGCCACAAACTTTAAAGTCCGTTAATTTGGACTGCTTCGGCGATTCAATTTTCCCCCTCCTGATTTCCCAGCCTTAGTCTTCACCGGCATATCCTCACCCAAACGCTGGGAAAAGTTCTGTTCCAAATGAGAGAGTTATTTGCCGAATTTTTATTTCCAGGGGCAGAGCAGAGTGATACGTGTCCTTCTAGGCGGCCGCCATAACCGGAAGTCTCGGAAATGGCTTTTTTACTTCCCAAACACATTTTAGTTTTGTGATTACTAGCATTTTCAGATACAAAATAATTTCTGTTGTAGACTTTGGTAGTAGATTAAATAATGGAAACATATTAAGGATTAGGTTCCACTTTGTTGTGCCATGTTATTCCCGCTGTGGTTTGAAGTCATTCCTTTTTGCACTATTGTGATGTTAAAATTGTTTTGCTTAATTCTCTGCTGTTTATTGACATATTTCTATAGCAATGTGAGCTCTCCTATAAAGCTTAATTGCTTCAACACATTATAATTCATTAGATCTGAGTGCACTTTATATAATTACACATTATTGCATTAGTGCATTGTTATTCTTTTGTTTTAATTCAGGTTGCAAATCTCATTGGTGATCCTTGTCAAACAGCATGGCAGGAATTGATGAACAAAACTGTGTTTTCAGATGTCGGGGGCTATAGGGGAGTGGGGTAAAGGCTGTCAACAGTCTTGGAGTCTCAGGCAAGAGGATTTTTTTTCACCATGTGTCTGTTTTCTTTTTCCAGTTCCTGAGCACTGAGCTGGCTCGAGCTGCAGACGAAAGCAAGAAAACAATCAATGACCTGATCCATGCAGAAAATGTGAAGGCAGGCCGTGACAAATACAAGACCCTGCGTCAGATTCGCCAGGGCAACACTAAACAGCGCATTGATGAATTTGAGTCCATGTGAGGCAGTCCTCTATAGGCCCGCTTACCCTGAAGGGGAGACAGATTGACAGATTTGTAGCAATGTAGCCAGAGATTAGAACATACATTAAACTCAGTTAACTGTCTGACAGTGAAAACCACTTATACAATATTATATTATACTGTGAATGTCTATTAGTGATGATTTTACTGCTGTTTTTTAACAACATTCCTGGATACCATTTATGAAAAGGTTTGCCATTGTCCTCCAGTTGATCACACAAAATTGCAGTTCCAGTATGCCACAATGAAAAGCCTGTTAATCTTGATTAATTGAAGCAGTGACATTTGAGGCAAATGTTGTCATCACGGAATATGAACTGAAACGGCACATAGGGGTACAAATAAAAATCTTTGAATAAGAAGTCCTCTTATTCTTTATCTTAAAAATTAAAAAACAGACAATTACTATTCTGTGGGTGCATCATTTCTACATGTGTCACCTTTAGTGTGTCTAATGAGGCTGTGGGGGCATGGTGTGGGAGTTCTCCACCCAGAGAAGGCAGCTGGGGAAGGGGGGGAACAATGGACCGAAAGAGGAGGTGTCACCGGGGGTATCAGACTGGACAGTAAGGACTATGCGCCCCCCTGGGAGAGGAGGAACTGCCGGAGCCGCTGGAAGAAGAAGGGTGTGAGAGCGGCGCCATCGTTATGTCATGTTAATGTGCCACACAGGCTTTGTTCTAAACACAATGTATGATGGTCGGAAGTTCCGGGTCTCAATGCATGGTATTGGCGATATAAAAGAGGAATGCACAGAGACCCGGGAGGGCTTTTACTATACCGTATGTTGGAGATGGAATAAAGTTTCTGTCATCTAGCTCGTTGCCTCGCCTGCCTCCTTTCTCCACAAGGCAATTATTTAATAAAAAAAAAAAAAAATAAATAAAATAAAAAAAATCCACAACCAGCAACAGACTGTCTAATGCCCAACCACGCTTTCCTCCCTTATTACTATTTCATACAGCTATTACTGGACTTCCGAGGAAATAAGTGGCAGGAAGTGGGGTGATTTTGGTTGCCTGTTGAGAGCATTAGGGCGTCTACGCTTGTTGTGTCGGTGACTCATCACAAGTTGTTCAAAAATAAACATATGAAAAGTACAGCGGGACTATCAGACCCTCTCATGACCTCCACTCCGTGTATTTCACTTCAAAAGAGGACTACGTGATTGTGCAGTCCAAACCCTGAACGGAACCGTTACCTGAGCTGGAAATAAAGAAAGAAATAGATGTTTAATGCCGCCACAGCTGCACATGTGGTGTGTTGTGTATACACACTGTTTAACATAAGTTACAGCTGATTTAATGCCCGTGGGTGTTCTCGCGAGACGCGGCGGTTTGTTTGCTGGTGCCGCTGGATTGATGAGAAACCTGTCACTTCACCAGGTCATGGCTCATGCATAAATGAGTCTACGTGCCAGACGTTTTCTGTCCTCCTACGTGGTTTTGTTGGTTACTCGCCAGCTGCATATCAATCGCGCGTGGCCTTTAAAAATGCGCCGCGTGGAAAACTGTCACTTTGAGAAAGTTCACCACCCGGGTCCCTGCAGCGCATCGCGGGACGTCCCTTCCCTTTCTGCAGCCTACGTCGACGCCGCCGTTACTCGTCGCGTGGCCGTCGGGTAGGCGTTTTCCCCGCCTGGAAAGAGTTGTTTTGTTTGCTCGCCGCGCGCGCACACCTCCAAGCGCGAGGACTGGAAAATGGCCTTTCGCTCGAGTCTGTCCGATAGTGGAGAAGCGGCCAACTCTTTACCGATGAACGACCCGGAGCGGCTGGACATTGGCGGCTACGCCTGCCCGACCATTGAGCTGAGCAAGGCGGTGTCCGTGTCCCTGGGTTTGGACTCGGCGTCTCTGCCCCATCACGCCAGCCAGCGCTCCGGCAGCGTCTTGGCGGACGGCTCCTGGGAGCCGCCGGAGTTGGCGACCTCCGGAAACTCCGACAGGAGTGTGCTGGCCCTGGCGGACGCTGTCCTCGCAGAGAACGACTTCGGACAAGTGTGCCAGGTGAGCTGCGCGGATCTGTTCGGATCGGGCGACATGGACGGTGCGCAAACGGTGACGCGCGGCTCGGTCATCTCCAGATATGTCTGCAGTGAGTCGGACATGTTCCTGAACCCGGAGCCAGAGCGGCCCGCCACCATGCAGGGGACCGAGGTGGGACCCCCAGACCCGCCTTCAGCCTACTCCGTCCACTTGGACCAGTACAGAGACCCCACGCGTATGTGGTGCGCAAATGAGCGCGCGTACGGCGACCGACCCTTGCCACAGAGGGCCGATAATTTCAGGTGCAGGTATTGTGATCGTGAGCAAGCCTCCTTCGGGTCCCGGCGGGAGTGCGGCTGTGTCCGGTACGGCAGCGGTGAGCAGGGTGTCAACGGTGGCGCACGAGCAGCCGTGGCGCACGATTACGGCCAGATGGAGAGGTACCCGAGCGCCGTTCCTCAAAGGCAGCTCACTCTTTCCACTATCAAGACAGAACCGCCAGTTTGGATGGATTGTACTGACCGCGCTTTGAGGTAAATAACAGATTTTATTGTTCATTCCAAATGCATTTTCATGTGCGTGGATGGAGGACTGCGCTCATCCGCACCGGTTACACCTTCATGTCATCAGAGGGGGGGAGGACAGATGAGCCCCTGGCCCTCACAGTTGGACCAAAGAACTGCGGTGATTGTTTTACACTTAAATTCATTTATTTTTCAAATTATGCCCCGTCTGAGCAGAGTTCCTGCTCGGTTTCTTGACCTTTTTTTTTTTTTTTTTAAAAGGCCCCAGATCACAGATAAGCCGGATCTTTGCTTTATGTCGGCACAAATAAATCAGATATAACCATAATAATAATGCTGTCAGTCCTGCTTTTCATCACACTGTAGAATTACCCTCCATGTGTTCACGTCATGCTTTAACATGCAGCTGCAATTCTTTAAAGTTCGTCCTGTCGTGAACCTTTAGGACTTGTCCTCATCAGTGCTGTGGCAACCATCAGTGTCACTTCACACCACACACACACACCACCTGTTGCTGTTGCTGGGAATGAAGATCCTGTTTTGTTTCCAATTACTGACACTTTAAAAAAAGAACAACTGTTACATTCTTTAACCAATCTGCAAATTGCCTTAACTCGTTGTGATATTGCCAACTATCTGATGTCTCGTTTCCTCTATGATCTTTTTATGCTGCTCAATTATATGACAGTTTTATGACCTTAAACATTAACACAAACTTATTTTATTGCCCATGCATGTGTACAGGCATGAAGATTTTTTTCCAGGTATGTACTTGTCAGACAGGAGAGTGTGTCAGGTGTGCGGGGACGATGCCTCGGGCTGTCACTATGGAGCGATCACCTGCGGCAGCTGCAAAGTATTCTTCAAGAGGGCGGCTGCAGGTGGGTGTAGCGCATGCACACAAGCGCAGGTGAACGGGCAATGATCATCCACTCACTGAATTTCTTAACAAGCACTTGCTCTCTCTCCAGGCAGGGCACAGTGACCCGACATTTTGAGGGCTATTAATCTGTTATCAGTGAACGCCCACATATCGTTGCTATGCATAGAAGCCTAGGCGCTGTTGAATTCACTCTCCTTATCCCCCAGGATCTTTGTGTGCCTGCAGGTAAGCAGAACCACTTGTGCGCCAGCCGGAACGACTGCACCATTGATAAACTGAGGCGGAAAAACTGTGCCTCGTGCCGCTTGAAGAGGTGCTTCATGTCGGGAATGAGTCTCAAAGGTGAGGGGAGGAAAGACAAAAAAAACAAAGAATGTGGAAAATGGGGTGTCAGATAATTTAGCAGATGAGAACCGTTCCAGCTTGAATACAGAGTAACAAATCCTTTCTTCAACAGGCCGCAGACTGAAGGGAGTCGGCCATACAAGAAACATGGAGGACCTACAGCCAGTTGGCTGGGGCCATGGAGAGAGAGAAGAGAGGCCAGGGAAGAAAGATGTCATCTTGGAACCCGGAAATGCAGCTGGCAGGTCCCAGCGGGGTAAGGATTAGTGGCACAGAGCTCAAGTGTCACGCTAACTCAACACTGTTGCTATAAAAGGCTTGATATTGTTTTCTGTCTCTGCTTTGTTTTTCTACATGTGAAGTAGCCATGCGGGCCCATCACCTAAAAATCACCCCCTCTCTGCACCCCTGCCTGTCCCTGCTCAGCATCCTGCAGGCCATCGAGCCAGCGGTGGTCAACGCTGGGCACGACCCCTCCCAGCCGGACTGTCCCGCATCCCTGCTCACCAGCCTGAATGAGCTGGGTGAACGACAGCTGGTAACCGTGGTGCGCTGGGCCAAGGCCATACCAGGTAATCTAGTATGAACCTGCCAAAAATGTGTTTTCTCCCCCCCTCCCTCCCCCCCAAGTTTCAGGTTTAATATCTCACCAGGCAAACAAATTATAGTTTCTCCAAACAAAACACCCCTGAGTCAGGGAGGAGCATCACTAGTGTAGTACAAAGGTGAGAGTAATGTAGAAGAACGGCAGGCTTGTTAGCAATAGGATCTAAAGTCTGACAGTGCCATGCAAGGCCTTCATATCCCAGTCTGAGATAACACACTCTTGCACAATTTCAGAGCCATTTCATTTTCTCCCTGAAGCAGGCCTGTTCTAATACTAACCACTAGAGGGAGCTATGTTCATATTATAACCATGGCTGAAAAGGGCCTGCAAATGTGTTACAATGTGATCCTGAGGAATATGTTAAGCTTGTGTGTTTGTTTACTAATTTTTGACAGGGTTTCAGGACTTGCACGTGGATGACCAGATGTCAGTGATCCAGCTGTCGTGGATGGGAGTGATGGTGTTCGCTCTGGGCTGGAGGTCATACACCCTCACTGACAGCTCCATGCTCTACTTTGCCCCAGACCTGGTCTTCAATGAGTAAGTAACAGTGGCCAGGTCGTCTTTAGAAAAAGTTTTCCAAATCTGACATCTAGTTTAACTGTACAGGCCAGACTTTTTTGTTAATTTAAAAAAAATGTTGAATTTCATTTTAAAAATTGTGAATCTGTTAATCATAATAACAATAATTGATAACAGTGTTTTTATCTCCTTAAACTACGGTCACAAAGATTCTTCTAATGATGATTATGTAAGAATCTCCCAGTTCCTATGGATTCTGGAGTTCACAGACATTTGTGGAGGGGGCATAGTTTCTTACGGCTGCCGTTCAATTCGCAAGAGCAACTTGAGGCATTTTTGAGAAATGAGGTGCTTTTCTGTCATACAATGGCCCTAGAGTTCTTACTTTCTTCATAAGGCTGCCTTGGGATCTTCCTACGGCATACTTACTGCCATCTTAAGAAAATTTTTGTTGCAACTCGCGGCACTCTCAGGTCGGTGGTAGGAAGATTTTATGGCTTTCGGTACATTTTGTCAGCACAAATGTCGCACGAATGATGTACTTCCACCTTATGAGCGACTCGTTACCGCCTTACCACCTAATGACCTCACCTTGACCCTTCAGTTTTATCTAATTTTAGACCTGTTTCTCATTTGCCCTTTTTTATCTAAGGTTTTAGAAAAAGTTGTTTTTATACAATTGCAATCCTTTTTAGAAAACAATTTTATTTTTGAGAAGTTTCAGTCTGGGTTTAAATCTCATCACAGCACTGAGTCTGCCATGCTAAAGGTGCACAATGATGTCTGGTGATGCCACGTGCCCCATTGTTTTAGCGCTGCTGCTAGATCTCATAGCAGCCTTTGATACGGTGACCCATACTGTCCTTCTGTCACGCCTGAATCACCATGTTGGCATCCATGGCACTGCACTTAAGTGGTTTGAGTCTTACTTATTTAACAGAACTTTTTCTGTAACAGTTGGTGACATGTCTTCATCCAGTGCCTCTCTCTCCTGTGGGGTCCCACAAGGCTCTATCCTTGACCCTATTCTGTTTTCATTATATATGCTGCCACTCGGATCAGTAATAGCCAGGCACAACATGTCTTTTCACTGTTACGTGGACGATTTGCAGCTTTATTTACCTTTGAGCCCAGAATGAACTGACTCACATAGTGTTCTATTGGACTGCATCGCTGACATGAAGTTGTGGTTAAGCCAAAATTTTCTCCACTTAAATGAAGAAAAAACAGAATGTATTGTGTTTGGGGATACTGTAACGGCTGGCTTTGGTACCCTGTCTTTAAGGCTCAGTTCAGCTGTCAGAAATCTAGGGGTGATTTTTGACAGTCATTTAAAATTTGACAAACAGATTAACAGTGTAGTCAAATGGTAAATGGCGTTCACCTATTATAGCACTTTTCTAGGCTACCCTGAGAGGAAACATCAAGATTGGTTTGATGAGCATGATGAACACCTGAAGAAACTACTAGAAGCGAGGAATACAGCTAGGCAGGAAAACCTACAGTGTAACACAAGGTAGAAGAAGATGAAATACTCAAAGGCTCAGAGTGAGCTACAGAAGTACACCAGAGAGATGAAGTCCAACTGGTGGGATGAAAAAGGGGAGAAACTTCAAACTGCAGCAGACAGGAAGGACATGAAAACATTCTTCACAGGTTTGAGAGAAATCTACGGCCCTAAACCAAGAGGATTGATCCAACTAAAGGCTATGGATGGTGAAACGGTTTTGCAGGAGAAAGACAAGATCCTGGACAGATTTGCAGACCACTTTGACCAACTACTAAACAACCCTGGAGATCTTACTGAAGAGGCTAAAGAAGCTCTAGTGCATCGACCAGCTGTATCAAGTCTGGATGAACCATCAAATTTTGATGAACTAATGGCAGCTATCAGGACAACACAGGATGGTAAAGCTCCAGGAAGGGATGGAATTCCAGCAGAAGTGTGGAAATTTGGTGGTGTTCAGCTGACCAACTGCCTGCACAAGCTCATCCAAGAGATATGGGATGCCCAGAAAGTACCTCAAGACTGGAAGGATGCAAGTATTGTGCCTTTGTTCAAGAAAGGTGACAGGAAAGACTGTGGAAATTACCGAGGTATATCACTGTTAGCCACTGTTGGTAAGATTCTCTCACGTGTACCACTTAACAGACTCAGTGAACACATCTCGCAGAATGTACTACCGGAAACCCAGTGCGGCTTTAGAAGTGGAAGAAGCACAATGGACATGATTTTCTGCTTGAAACAGGTTCAAGAAAAGTGTATTGAACAGAACATGCTGCCTTATGTAGTCTTCATAGACTTCAGTAAAGCCTTCGATACTGTTTCGCGACAAGGACTTTGGCAGGTACTTAAGAAATATGGTTGTACAGAGAAGTTTGTCAGCCTGATCGAGGCACTCCATACAGGTATGCAAGCAAATGTGGCAATGAGTGGTTCAGTATCTAAAGACTTTTCAGTAAGCAACGGGGTGAAACAAGGGTGTGTGCTGGCACCTACGCTCTTCTCGCTATATCTGGCAGCCATGCTTGAGGTGGCCTTCAAAGACACTTCAGAAGGAGTATACATTCAAACAAGGAAAGAAGCAGACTTGTTCAATATGGCACAGTTTAAAGCCAAGAGTAAGACATCGATAAAGATAGTAAGAGAAATGCTGTTTGCCGATGACAGTGCTCTAGTTGCACACAGCGTGGAAGATATGCAATCTTTAGTGGAGAAATTTGCAAGAGCAGCTAGCTAATTCAGCCTCCAAATCAACATCAAGAAGACAGAGTGCCTTTATCAACCACCAAAGTTCCAGTTATCAACATCACTACCAGAAGAGATCAGCATTGGTACAGAGCCACTAGTCAAGTGCAAGACCTTCAAGTACCTAGGGAGTACTGTTTCAGAGAATGCTAGACTGGAGGATGAACTATCTCTCAGAATGGGAAGAGCGAGCGCTGTGTTTGGAAACTTGAGGGAGAGACTGTGGAACAATCGACATGAGTCTATCCGTGCGAAATGCAAAGTGTACAGAGCGACAGTACTGGCTACTCTATTGTACGGTGCTGAAACTTGGACTGTCTACAGAGTGCAGGTGAAGAAACTCCACACATACATGATGAGACACCTTCGAGCCATAATGAACATCTCATGGAAAGACAAGGTAACCAACATAGAAGTGTTGAAACGAGCTGGTCTACCATCAATGGAGGACATGCTAATACAGATGAACCTGAGATGGCTCGGACATGTTGAGAGGATGGACCACCAGCGTCTCCCTCAGCAGTTACTCTACTCACAGTTATGCGAGGGCAAACGCAATCAGGGTAGACCAAGGCTCAGATTTAAAGACACTGTAAAAAGAAACTTGAAGAAGTTGGACATAGACAGGAGTTCCTGGCAGCAGAAGGCTAAGGACAGAGCTGTGTGGAGGAATCTGATCAGACCTAAATGAAACAGTCATTGTTGCCCACGACAGACTGCTATGATGATGATGGATGACCAAAGCGCTTTACAGATCCTGCTATCCACCCATTCACACACTGATGGTGGCAGAGCTGTTATGCACAGGCCAGACCCACCAGGAGCAACTGGGGGTTCAATGTCTTACTCAAGGACACTTCGACATGCAGACAGAGAGGGAATCAAACCCCTGACCCTCCGATCAGTAGTCAGCCACACTACGCCTGTGCCACAGCCGCCCCCAAGATGAGCTTTGATCAGTTAATAATAATAATAATAATAATACATTTTATTTGTATAGCACTTTCCAAGGCACTCAAAGACGCTTTACATGAAAAAAGTTAAAATTAAAGATTAAAAGCAAGTCTGTACAGGTGGGTTTTGAGTAATGATTTGAAGTAGTTTAAGTCTGTGCAGTCACGGATATGTTGGGGGAGAGAGTTTCAGAGGATAGGGGCCAAGATGGAAAAGGCTTTGTCCCCCCCCAGGTTCTGTGCTTGGTTCTGTGTGGTGGAGAGGGGAGGTCTGCATCAGAGGAACCGAGGTAGCGGGGGAAATTTGGGGGGCAACAGGTCGGTGAGATAGGAAGGGGGCTGGTGACGGAGGGCTTTAAAGGTGAGGAGAAAGACTGAACTGTATGCGTTGTGAGACTGGGAACCAGTGGAGATTCTGGAGGACAGGGGTGATGTGGTTGCGGGAGCGGGACTGGGTGAGGAGATGGGCAGCAGAGTTCTGAATGTACTGAAGTTTCTGGAGGACATTGGATGATGAGCCGTAAAGAATGCTGTTGCAGTAGTCGGGTCTGGATGTGATAAATGCATGTCTGAGGGTTTCTGCAGTGGAAAAGGTGAGTGAGGGATGGAGTCGGGCTGTTTTTTTAGCTGAAAGAAGGCAGTTTTGGGAACATGATTGATGTGCGGTTCAAAAGTGAGATGGCTGTCAAAGATGACTCCAAGGTTTACGTCTGTTATCCAAAGCCAAACTTTTCCTGAGCCGTCATGACCTCGAGATAGCCATCCATGCCTTAATCACTTCTAGACTTGATTACTGCATGCACTTTATGTTGGCGTCTCCTAGTCCTCTCTCAGCTGCCTTCAACTGGTGCAAAACACAGCAGCCTGTCTTTTAACCAACACCACTAGAAGAGAGCCCATTACACAGATTCTTTTTTCACTCCACTGGCTTCCAGTCAAATTTAGAATTAATTTTATACTTTTACTCTTTGTTTTTAAAGCTCTTAATGGCCTTGCTTGGGCTTATTATTATGAGATTTTAACTGTCCGTGACCAAGGCAGAGCTTTGAGGTCATCTAATCAGCTTTTGCTGGAGGTGCCCAGGTCAAGGTATAAACACTGGGATGACCGAACCTTTTCTGTTGTCACCCCCAGGCTCTGGAATACCCCCCCCCCCGACTTGATCTGTCCCTTTTTAAATCAAAACTTAAAACATATTTATTCAGGATGGCTTTTAATCCCCAGTAGTGATGACATTTTTTTTTCTTTTCATCTTTTTACTTTGCTTATATTTTTAGGTATTTATGCTTGTCCATTTGTTTATGTAATGTTTTTATCCTGTGTGTGTTTCCAGTGCTGTTCAGTTTTTCTGTAAAGCACTTTGGTCACCTATGGGTTGTTTTAAAGGGCTATGTAAGTAAAGTACATTACATTACATAATGCACTGGGCCTCACTCCTTTCCTCACTCTCTATGAAATATTTTTTTTTTTGCTGGTCATTAACATTTGTTTGTTCTCTCCCATAGATTGAGTCCCCATCGTGCTGTTTGCTCTCTACATGTCTGTTCTTTTCTTCTTCTCTGTCCCCTCACCCCCCAGCCAGTCGCAGCAGATGACTGCCCCTCCCTGAGCCTGGTTCTGCTGGAGGTTTCTTCCTGTTAAAAGGGAGTTTTTCCTCTCCACCGTCGCCAAGTGCTTGCTCACAGGGGATCGCCTGATTGCTGGGGTCTTTCTGCAACTGTAGGGGTCCTCCCTACAGTTGATAGTGCTATGAGATGACTGTTGTTGTGAAATGGCGCTATATAAATAAAGTTGAATTGAATTGAATTGAATTACATTATGCACACTGTACGACTCTCCATACGAACGGGGATTCGTACAGCACTTCCTATGACTGCTGTAAAGGGGTCCTCAAGAACAACTTAAGGTGTTCTTGAGGCATACTTGCAGCACATCTTGTATAGTTCTTTAGTTGTTCCTGCGGCATTTGCACGGCTGCCCTACGATGAGGGGTTTTCATGCGACGTTCATAGAAATCTTGGACAAGACCACTGACCTGGCCATGAATGATCTACGAGCACTACGCCCGCATTGGCTTATACATGACGGTTGTACATGTTGACTGGTTATGTACATGGTGAGTTTTTACTCATAATAGGAAAAACGGTCTAGAATAGGTTGTTACTTTGTCCATAAAAACAAGGGGGAAAAATTGTAACCATACCTGCTTTTAATTTTCCGCCCAGTCTTTTTAACAACAGATCTACTCGTGATTTATTTCATCTCTCTGACGCTTACATTGCAATCCATTTAGTCTTTCAAGGAGAGATTTCTTAATTAGGCCCGCCCAATTTAATTCTTTTCAAACCTGGGTAACTTTGTAAAGGTACAGGGTCCTGCATGTACAGTGCAATGTAGACAATGCTGTGCATATTACAGATAATGTACACGACGAGAAAAAGATCTGGCGTTCACATACAGTGCTACAGTATATAGACGATGTTGTGTATATAGGCCTTTCTCCTACGGCTGCCTTACGACGGCCGTACAAAATGGTGTTCGCAGCCATTTGTAAGGGTATTTGTGACCGTAGCTTAACCAGTTAACTAGTTAAGATATTTTAATCATAATTAATCACGATTAAATTTTGAAAGGTGCGATTAGTGTTTTTTTAATGATTGATTCTAAGCACTAGTAAATTTATATTTTTTGTTACAGAAAAAGTGAATATCTCAATACCACATTTGAAAACTGACTACAAATGTCACAAACAAATATCTGAATAATATTTGCGTACAGCCCTACAAATTATGTACTGTAGTAGGAATCTTACATACAGGGACATTCTTTTTGCTTTGCACATGCAATACATAAGAATACCCTCCTCTGCAGCACCACTCCCCCCACCCCCCTCCTTCTCCTCTGGGGACATCAGTACCAGCCCCCCTCACATCACTGTGAGTACAGACCAGGTTAAGAAACAGCTGGAGAGACCGTCAGCGGAAGGCTGCGGGTCCTGATAGCATCTCCGCCAGGATCCTGAGGACCTGTGCCAACCAGCTAGCTCCAGAACTGAAACACCTGTACAACCTGAGCCTGAGTCTGGAGAGAGTATCAGTGCTGTGGAAGACATCCTGCCTGGTTCCTGACCCCAAGAAGTCATCTCCATCTGACCTGAACTATTGACCAGTTGCCCTCACATCTCATGTGATCAAGGTCCTGGAGAGACTGGTCTTAGCCCACCTGAGGCTGTAGGTGAAGACATGGCTGGACCCTCTGTACTTTGCATATCAGCCCCATTTAGGAGTTGAAGATGCTGTCATCTACCTGCTGCAACAAGCCCATCTGCACCTGGATGGCAGAGGAGACACTGTGAGAATCACATTCTTTGATTTCTCCAGTGCTTTCAGCACCATCCAGCCACTGCTGCTGGGTGAGAAGCTGCGGGGGATGGGGGTTGACAGCTCTGTGATCTCCTGGATTACTGACTACCTGACAGGCAGACCACAGTTTGTCTGGCTGGGCAGCGTCTTGTCTGATGTGGTGGTTAGTGATACAGGAGCTCCACAGGGAACTGTGCTCTCTCCTTTTCTCTTCACCTTATACACCACTGACTTTCAGTACAACACCGAGTCATGCCACCTGCAGAAATTCTCTGACTCAGCTGTTGTTGGGTGTATAAGAGGGGGAGAGGAGGGGGAGTACAGGGCTTTGGTAGACAGATTTGTGGAGTGGACAGAGCAGAATCACCTGAGGCTGAACATCAGCAAGACCAGAGAGATGGTGATTGACTTCAGGAAGAAGAGAACGCCTTCACAGTCATTGCAGATTAGAGGGGAGGAGGATGTGGAGGTAGTGGAGGACTACAAATACCTGGGTGTCATGATCAGCAATGGACTGGACTGGACTGGAAATCTAACACCGATGCTGCATATAAGAAGGGGATGAGCAGACTCTACTTTCTGAGGAAGCTGAGATCCTTCAACGTGTGCAGCAAGATGTTGGAGCTTTTCTACCAGGCTGTTGTCACCAGCGCCATCTTTGCTGCTGTCTGTTGGGGTAGCAGTATCAGAGCCAGCAACACCAACATCAACAGACTTGACAAGATTATCAAGAGGGCTGGCTTTGTAATTGGTCTCAGGCCGGAAACTTTTGAGACTGTGGTGGAGAGGAGGACACTAAACAAACTGTGATCCATCATGGACAATCCTGATCACCCCCTCCACCACACACTAGACAGACAGCGGAGCACTTTCTCCAGCAGATTGCTACGGCTTCGTTGCTGAACGGTTAAGTACAGGGAATCTTTCCTGCCACATGCCATTTCACTGTACAATAACTCACTCTGATGTTGAATTCTGGTCATTACTATGCTGCTGTCCTGCACCTATAAGTCTAACTGGTACCTCACATTTCACCCTGCGCCTGATAGTCCAGCATTGTACAGCGGATATGATTCATGTATCTATATGGGTCAGCATCTATTCATCTTCGATGTGTAGAAGTTATTTAGGCAGTTTTACTTTCCTGGGTAATTCTTTTGTCTATTATGCTGTGTGTGTTTCTGTCGTTTTGGTCATCTACTGTCATGCTGCTGTTACACTGTAATTTCCCAGTTTGGAATCAATAAAGTACATCTATCTGTCTATCTTTAGACAAGGAAATTTCTTGTGTCGATGTCATACAGGAAAAAAAAAAAACACAAGGCCTACAGTGTAGCGATGAATTGTGCTTTTAAAACCGGCTAAAGTTGGGTCTAAATGAGTCAGACATTTCCACTCCTAAAACATATGTCTAATTCTTTGTTCACTATCTTATTATTAAACCAAATGTTCCTGATGCTCTTTTGTCTTTTCTTCGTCCTTTAAAAAACTCAAATTCTCCTGTCACAACTGGCGGTGTGTTATTCCGCTGCCTCTTATCAGTTAATAGTTTTTTGTAGGCGAGCTGTTGCCCAGAATGGCAGTCACAGTCATAGGCTGTAGTAGAAGCTTTCACTTCGCTGTCATTTTGTGCAACATTAGCACAACACTCATTCGGTCGGCATTATGCCACTGTCATTCAGTGGGGCTACTTCTGACCTGCATGGTAATGGATACGTCTGCCCTTGTTGCTGACCCTCATTTTTCTCTGCCTCACTGCCGTCCTCTTTTTTTCCTATTATCCATCTAACTCATTTTTTCACACCTCTGCTCCCTTTTCTTCTCCTTTTTTGGCACTCTGGTCTCTGGAACTGTTAATTGTCTTGCTCCTTTTTGTGTGACCCTCCTCTGGCTCTGCACTCCTTCATTTGTTGCTCCTTGTGCTCCTTCATCCCCTCTCATACTATTTTTTTTTTTTTTGGGCCCTTTCTAACAGCCAGCGAATGCAAGTTTCTAGTATGTATGAGCACTGCCTGAGGATGAAGCTGCTCTCCCAGAGGTTCTGCATGCTCAAAGTCACCCAGGAGGAGTTCCTCTGCATGAAGGCCCTGGTCCTCCTCAGCATCAGTGAGTCAAAGCTTTGGTTGACTAATAGCTTTAACATCAGCTCGACAGGTTGAAATACGGCTGCACTAGATTGCAGCCATACTTCAGAGAACTGATGGGATGGATAAAGTCCGTGAGAATTATTGTTGTGTTCTGGATTTGTGGTCACAGTGCCAGTGAAGGGCCTAAAGAGCCAGCGCTGTTTTGATGAACTGCGGACCTCCTACATCAAGGAGCTGGACCGCTTGGCCGGCCACCGCGGAGAGACCACCCGTACGCAGAGGCTGTTTCAGCTCACGCAGCTGCTCGACTACCTCCAGTCGGTAATACACTTCATATAGGAGAACGCACCACTGTGACAGAAAAATGTTCAAGTTAGAGCCGCTAACCTGTCTGAGCAGAAAATAAGGAGTCAATGTTCACCACTCATTATATTTAAATATTAAACAATGGTTCTTATTTATTCTGTTACAGACAGATCTCTCCACAGTGTAATATCCTGAGACAAAAAGTTCTCACGCCAAGATCCACAGGGAATCTCAGTGTGTAATACACACAACTACACTCAAAAAATAAACTTTGGCGTGGTTTATTATTAAGTAGTTGCACGAGTTTGATTTAATTTAAATTTGTAATTTTTTCTCCTGAATTTGCAATGTTTTTCTTGTAAATTGGCAACTTTTTTCTCAAAAATTTGCAACTTTTTCTTGTAAATTTTTAACTTTTTTCTCAAATACAGTATCTGCAACTTTTTCCTATAAATTTGCAACCTTTCACTCAAAAATTGCCTGTAAATTTACAACTTTTTTCTTGTAGATTTGAAACTTTTAATCCTTTCGCATTCCAGCCAATTTCCCTCAATTTAGCGTATGAAAAGAAAATCAAATTCTTTTTTCACTGAGTGGCAGAAAATTTGAAACATCCCGCCGATGGAATACCAGAATTTTAAGAGGTTAAATTATGTTTAAAACTTCTATTTATTCTGGTTGTTTAGGCTTAGAATAGACAAATTTTAAAAACAATTTAATTTAAAAAATGTATTAAACAAATTTTTAGCTCATTCTGGTTAAGCCGGAATGAGTTAACACTATGACATGTCCACATTTCAGAGGAATACTCCTCCTAGGCATTTTCCCTGATGGTCACTCAACTCCCTCACAAGGATCCTCAGGTGGGTCTGAACACGCTCAGGATGATGTCATCAGGCCAGAATGAGCTCCTCCGCCACTGATGCCGCCATTTTTGGTATACTGTGAAACAAGTCAGATTAATCAACTTATAATGTATGAATTTAAAATGAATTGAGTCATAAAAAAACCAAACCTGTTTTCAACTTGATCATTTTTATGCAGTTCATTAATGTTTGACTGACAGACATCCCATCATCTTTTCTCAAACAGTATTTCTCATGTGAAAATTCTTAAATCAAAATGAATGGAAAATTGTTACACCACTGTTACAAAAATGCTGAAAACTGAGGATGCAGTGTGACAAAAATATGAATAAAAAGGATAAATTACCATCATTTCATCAAGTATATCAAATCAGTATGACTTATTTCCTGTGAACCTTGGAGTCTTTCAGCCACATTTGTCACAGTACATAAAAAAATGTTTGAAAGTACTACAGTCTCTCTAAAGTTTGCAAATAGATTTCCATATCCCCACTTTCTTTACTGAATCAAAGCTTTCCCTCAAAAGTTGCAGGCCTTAATTCAATATAACAAAGTTTTATCGTGTTACCCTTGAGCAGGAGCCTACTTTGACACCCCCCCCCCCCCAAAAAAAAAGCAAGAAAATGGTTGCAAATCTACAAGAAAAAAGTCACAAATTTTACTAGCTTGAGACTCTCAAATTCATATGAAAAAGTTAGGAGCTTACAAGTACAAAGCCTCAAATTCACAAGAATAAAGTTGAAAACCTCAAGGAAAAAAAGGCCGCAAATCAAGCCTGCAGATTTATGAGAAAAGTTGCAAATTCATGGAAGTCACAAATGTGTGAGAATCAAGTTCCAAACTTACAAGTAAAAAGTTGCAAATGTTCATTGTTTACAAGCCCGTTAGTATGAAGTTCCCAGCTGTTTTACCTTCATTTTAAGGCTCATATACACTACCGTTCAAAAGTTTGGGGTCACTTAGAAATTTCCTTATTTTTGAAAGAAAAGCACTGTTTTTTTCAATGAAGATAACTTTAAACTAATCAGAAATACACTCTATGCATTGCTAATGTGGTAAATGACTATTCTAGCTGCAAATGTCTGGTTTTTGGTGCAATATCTACATAGGTGTATAGAGGCCCATTTCCAGCAACTATCACTCCAGTGTTCTAATGGTACAATGTGTTTGCTCATTGCGTCAGAAGGCTAATGGATGATTAGAAAACCCTTGTGCAATCATGTTAGGTCTGCAATGCTGTAATTGCTGCAAATGGAGGATTCTTTGACGAAAGCAAAGTTTGAAGGAAAAAATTATTTCAAATACAAATCATTATTTCTAACCTTGTCAACGTCTTGACTATATTTTCTATTCATTTTACAACTCATGGTGGTAAATAAGTGTGACTTTTCATGGAAAACACAAAATAATTGTCTGGGTGACCCCAAACTTTTGAACGGTAGTGTATGTTTTGCGGCTGCTTTGTTCAGCATGTGGATTTTTCTCAGGCCAAAGCTTCTTCAGTGTGACTCCTTCCATTGCAGATGTTGCCCATTAATGATCAGTGAGCTATCGTTGCCTCAGCTAGACTCACAGTAGCTACAAACATTTTCACTGACAGAACTGTGTAAAATAATCTTTTCTATCCATCCATCTTCTTGCACTTAATCCTTTTCTACAGGTATTTTATTCCAACACATTTGTGAAATTTCAAGGGACATCAACAAGTTTTAGGAGAGTATTGAATTTCTGAAATGACACACTGTTTAAAGGGGTCATTGACTGAAAAATGGAGTGTTTGTAGGTTTTAACTGTCTGAAATGTGTCTATTGGTCACGTAATGATCAAAAAAAATTTCAAAACAGTCCATTACTCTATTACTGGCCCGTCTAACTGTCTCTGATGGAGCTATAAGGGGTGCTGAATGTGGCTTATTAGCCCCTGAGCTAACACTGGTAGCAGGAGGCTCGCACCACTTAGTTAAGTTAATTCTCTTTCACAGCATGTGGGACACCATGTGGTGTATGGGGGCGGCGCCTCTCTCCACTTCTCTGAGCCTAGGCCACACAGCTACTGTAAGTAGTGAAAGCTACAGTGGAGGGCGGGGGTCAGTTTTCCGGTGGCTCTGTGCGTTAACTTTCTTTCCCCATTCTATTATGCTGAGCACCAAGTTAGAAGGAGGAAAGTACCATTTTAATATGGTCTTTGATATGACCTGGCCGGGATTTGAACCCACGACCTCCTGGTTGTGGGGCGGATGCTCTACCAACTAGGCCACCACTCCAGTAGGCTCGCACCAAGCACAGCTTATATTAATTTCTTCAGTTCTTAGTCACCCTAATAGCCATTCAGTCCACAATATACCTCACATCACTCCGGCCCATCTCCCAATAATTTTACCGTCATTCCACAGCAGATCACCAGCACCGGTCGCTGCAACCAACCTGGTCCAGGACCCGAGGTGGCTGGCTCTCACGGCCAGCTCCCCACCGTCCTCTGGGTCTTCGCCCAACTCCACTCTGTTCCCACAGGCAGCGTAGGGGAGCCGCCCCGTGATGAGGTAGGTGTCTCTCTTACGCTGCCTGTGTGAGATCCCATGGCTCAGCAGCCTCGGGTCCCGGGCCAGGTTGGCTGCGGTGATCAGGGGGCCGCCCGGCCCACAGTGCTAGCAGTTTGTTATGGAATCACAGCAAAATTGTTGGGAGGTGGGCCAGAATGATGCGAGATCCACCATTGACTGTGAATCACTGAACCAGCGCCGCTCATCTGAGCTAGAAGGCTAAAAGCTTAAGAGGAGAGGCTAGTCAGCTAATGGCTAACTGACTTAAGAGGTAGAGCAGAGTTGAATAGGTGAAAGATGTTTGTTAAAGTGACAGGCTTTAAATCTGAGCATTTCAAGAAAGCCAGGAAAATACAAAACAAATTTGCATCAATAATTTAAAAAATTAAAGAAAATGAGAACAAAATGTGTCAGAAGCACTTCATTAAGATATGTGAGCTGTTAAAATGTGGGAAAAGTGCAGTGACCCCTTTAAGGTTATATTGCAAATTCTGTTTTTTTTTTTTTAACTTGCTCACTTCCTTATCTCTGAAAACTAATTTCCTTGTTAAGTTAGGCCACTTCCCACACTGACCAAACATTTCATGTCAATTCTTTAAACATTTTTAAGTGTTCCACAAACGAAGTCAACCGGACAAACCGACCCCACACCGTCAGCTGCACCCACAGATCCAACCCGTTTCTTCTTCACCTGCATGTGGTGCAGTGCTACACCTGTTATCCTTCGTTTTATTTCATTCATGCTGCTGCCTGTGTTTTTCTGTCTGCCCCTAATCTACTTTGACGAGCATTACGTGTTCTTCATCCTTCTTGGGAAGTGAGATGTTCTCCGCCACATTTTATTTCCCTCAGATAAGATCTATGACAAACTAAAGCAATGAAAGGACTCGCATGCTTCACCTACTTTATCGTGCCTGTTAATATTTTAACCTTGAAGCTTGTGTGACTGTTCGATATGATGTTTTAGAAGAACATTCATCTCTAAATGGCTAACAGCTTTCTGAAAATATTTAACCACTCCAGCCGGACTGGTAGTGAAGTTCTGTAATAGAACAATAGCACCACTTTTTTCTTTTGATTTAAAGCCATAAGGTGAAATGAAACTTTTTATGATTTATAGCCACTGAGGAAAAGTCTGACAAGGTCATTTATTTTTTATTATATATATATATATATATATATATATATATATACATATATACAGTGCATCCAGAAAGTCTTCACAGCGCTTCACTTTTTCCACATTTGGTTATGTTACAGCCTTATTCCAAAAGGGATTAAATTATTTTTTCCCTCAAAATTCTACACACAATACCCCATAATGACAATGTGAAAAAAGTTTTTTTTTTTTTTAGATTTTTGCACATTTATTAAAAATAAAAAACTAAGAAGAAGGCAGCACGGTGGCGGAGTGGTTAGCACTGCGGCAGCACAGATCCTGGGTTTGATCCCAGCCCCCGACCAACAGTGATCTGTGTGGAGTTTGCATGTTCTCCCCGTGTCTGCGTGGGTTTACTCTGGGATTTCTCCGGTTTCCTCCCACATGCCAAAAACATGCAAGTTAGGTTAATTGGCATCAAAACTGGGGATTCTAAATTGTCCTTAGGTATGAATGTGAGAGTGAATGGTTGTCTGTCTCTCTGTGTTGGCCCTGCGATTGACTGGCGATCTGTCCAGGGTTGACCCTGCCTCGTCCAAAGATGCTGGGATAGGCTCCAGCCCCCCGCGGCCTGAAAAGGATTAAGCTGAAGAAGATGGATGGATGGATGGATGAAAAAAACTAATAAATCACATGTACATCAGTATTCACTGCCTTTGCCATGAAGCTCAAAATTGAGCTCAGCTTCATCCTGTTTCCACTGACCATCCTTGAGATGTTTCTACAGCTTAATTGGAGTCCACCTGTGGTAAATTCAGTTGATTGGACATGATGTGGAAAGGCACACACCTGTCCATATAAGGTCCCACAGTTGACAGTGCATGTCAGAGCACAAACCAAGCATGAAGTCAAAGGAATTGTCTGTAGACCTCCAAGACAGGATTGTCTTGCAGCACAAATCTGGGGAAGGGTACAGAAAAATTTCTGCTGCTTTGAAGGTCCCAATGAACACAGTGGCCTCCATCATCTGTAAATGTAAGAAGTTCAGAACCATCAGGACTCTTCCTAGAGCTGGCCAGCTGTCTAAACTGAGCAATCGGGGGAGAAGGGCCTTAGTCACGGAGGTGACCAAGAACCCGATGGTCACTCTGTCAGAGCTCCAGTGTTGCTGTGTGAAGAGAGGAGAACCTTCCAGAAAGACAACCATCTCTGCAGCAATCCACCAATCAGGCCTGTATGGTAGTGGCCAGACCAAAGCCACTCCTTAGTAAAAGGCACATGGGAGCCCGCCTGGAGTTTGCCAAAAGGCACCTGAAGGATTCTCAGACCATGAAAAACAAAATTCTCTGGTCTGATGAGACAAAGATTGAACTCTTTGGCATGAATGCCAGGCATCATGTTTGGAGGAAACGAGGCACCACTCATAACCAGGCCAATGGTGGTGGCAGCATCATGCTGTGGGGATGTTTTTCAGTGGCAGGAACTGCCCCCACCCCCCCTCGACCCAAAAAGGATTAAGCGGAAGAAGATGGATGGATGGATGGAAAGATGAATGCAGCAATGTACAGAGACATCCTGGATGAAAACCTGCTTTAAAGCGCTCTTGACCTGAGACTGGGGCGACGGTTCATCTTTCAGCAGGACAACAACCCTAAGCACACAGCCAAGATATCAAAGGAGTGGCTTCAGGACAACTCTGTGAATGTCCTTGAGTGGCCCAGCCAGAGCCCAGACTTTAATCCAATTGAACATCTCTTAAGAGATCTGAAAATGGCTGTGCACCAACGCTTCCCATCCAACCTGATGGAGCTTGAGAGGTGCTGCAGAGAGGAATGAGCCAAACTGCCCAAAGATAGGTGTGCCAAGCTTGTGGCATCATATTCAAAAAGACTTGAAGCTGTATTTGCTGCCAAAGGTGCATCAGCAAAGTATTGAGCAAAGGCTGTGAATACTGATGTACATGTGATTTAATAGTTTTTATTTTTAATAAATTAGCAAAAATTTTAAATTAAAAAAAAAAACTATTTTCACGTTGTCATTATGGGGTATTGTGTGTAGAATTTTGAGGAAAAAAATAATTTAACCCTTTTTGGAATCAGGCTGCAACATAAAATATGGGAAAAGTGAAGCGTTGTGAATCCTTTCCGGATGCACTATACACCATACCATTTTAAGCTTCTAAAGAAACAGACAAATACGCACCAGCACACAAGCATGAAAAACACATTCAAAAAAGATGATTAAAGGGGTCACTGACTGCACATTGTCTTTAATTTTTTTTAAATTATTGAAGCAAATTTGTTTTGTATTTTTCCTGGCTTTCTTGAAACACTCAGATTTAAAGCCTGTTGCTTTAAGAAACATCCTTCACCTATTCAACTCCGCCCTCCCTTTTATGTCAGTCATTAGCTGACTAGCTTCTAGCCTTTACGTTTTAGCCTCTTTCTAGCTCGGATGAGCGGCGCTGGTTCATTGATCCACAGTCGATGGTGTATTTTGCGTCACTCCAGCCCATCTCCTAATAATCTTGCCATGATTCCACAACAGATCGCTAGCACCGTGCGCTTGGCAGCCCCCCCGATCGCTGCAACCAACCTAGTCTGGAACCTGAGGCTGCTGGCTGAGCTGAGGTGAGCTGCCAAGCCACGGGCTCTCAAACAGCAGTGTCTCGCTCTGCAGGACTCCACTCCCACGGCCAGCTGGGGGACACCCCATCATGAGGCAGCAACCCTACGCTGCCCGCGGGAGCAGAGGGCAGTTGCGTGGAGCCCGGGAGAGCCAGCAGCCTCCAGCCAGCAGCCTTGCGTCCTGGGCCAGATTGGTTGCAGCGACCAGCGCACTGGTGCTGGCGATTTGCTGTGGAATCACAGCAAAATTATTGGAAGATGGGCCGGAGTGACGCAAGGAACAGTGAATATAAAAAGTCTACACACCCCTGTTCAAATGCCAGGTTTTTGTGATGTAAAAAATGAGACCAAGATAAATCATTTCAAAACTTTTTCCATCATTAATGTGACCTATAACCTGTACAACCCAATTGAAAAACAAACCGAAATCTTTTAAGGGGAAAAATAAAAAACTTACAATAACCTGGTTGCATAAATATGCACACCCTTTTCAATGGTCAACCTAACGTTGACCGCAGACTGGTGAACCAGGTGGTAACAGGGATGGCTGATAGGGTGACTAAGGTCTGAAGAAAATAATATAAGCCGTGCTTGGTGCGAGCCTCCTGGTGCCAGTGTTAGCTCGGGAGCTAATAAGCTACCTTCTGCTTCCATCTACATGACAGGCAGCTAGACGGGTCAATAATAGAGCAGTGGGTGGGTCTCAAGGATGGCAGTGGGTTGGCTTTGTCAAATCATGACATATGATTTACCCTGTGTTTCTGGGACAGAAAAACAAGATAATGACTGTTTTAAGAGAATTGACTTTTTTTAATAATTACATGACCAATAGACACATTAAAACCTACAAACACACCATTTTTCAGTCATGACCTTTTAAAAAAAAATCATTCTCATCATCACCACCATCACTTTGGTTCTGAAGTAACATGTGGCTCTCTGGACCTGTGGGCTCTGTCGCTTTGATAAAAACAAAACAGTACACAATGTTGCAAATTTATTAGAATAAAGTTACAAAAATACAAAAAAAAAGTTGCAAATCTAACAGTAAAAAAGATGCACATCTGCAAGAAAAATGGTCAAATTAACTAGATAAACCTGCAGAGTTTTGAGAAAGAATGTTCCAGATAAACAGAACAATTTACACACTTGTGTGAATAGTTGCATATTTAAGAGGAAACAATAAAAGTGAGTTCTACAAGGTCCTGGATTGTACGTGATTAGTTAATCATTTAGCAGTTTTATACATATGACTGTAAACCTCTGGCAAAAATTATGGAATCGGTACTCTTAGAGGATGTTCATTCAGTTGTTTTATTAAAAATTTAATTAATCACAGACATGTCACAAAACTATTTTTATTCAAAATCCCAACCTTCTGCCTTTAATTACATTGACTGCAGAGGAAACAGATATGGAATAACTCAGTTCTGAGGAAAATATGGAGTCATAAAAATAATGCCACATCACTAGTACTTTCTTGCACCACCTCTGGCTTTTATCGCAGCTTGAATTCCCTGGGGCATGGACTTACAGTTGCAATCAAAATCATTCAACCCCCACTGTAATTAGGTTTATTGGCAAAATGAACAATCTGGCAGCTGTTTGCAATAAACTAATCAAACAAGAATAATTTAAATAGCTCAACACAACTAATATTACAAGTAGTTTCTCCAAATTCAACACAAAATGTCACTTAATGACTACTGCAGTCTCAAAATTATTCAACCCCTTCATGACAAGGGTCTTTAGTACTTAGTAGAGCACTCTATTGCTGCTATGACCTGCTGCAAACGTGGTACCTAGCCAGACACCAGCTTCTGCAGCGTTCCTGAGGAATCTTAGTCCATTCCTCATACGCAAAGACCTCCATTTCACTAATATTTTTGGGTGTGTGTGCTGCAGCTGCCTTTTTCAAATCCCACCAGATATTTTCAGTGGAGTTCAAGTTAGGTGATTGTGATAGCCACTCTATTATCTTCCAGGACTTCTTCTGAAACTAAGCCTTGGTGGACTTTGAGGTATGCTTGGGATCATTGTCTTGTTGGAAGCTCCAATGACGCTCAAGCTTCAGCTTCCTCACAGACGGCATGACATTTTCTCCCAGGATTTCCTGATACTTGATTGAATCCATCTTGCCCTCCACACACTGCAGGTTTCCAGTGCCATAGGAAGCAAAGCAGCCCCAGAGCATCACTGAGCCACCACCATGCCTCACTTTAGGCAGGGTGCTCTTTTCAGCATATGCTTCATTCTTTCTTCTCCAGGCATACTGCTGATCCATAGGCCCGAAAAGTTCCAGTTTTGTTTCATCACTTCACAAAACAGAATCCCAAAACCTCTTGGGCTTATTTATATAGTTTTGAGCGTTTAGTACATGCCTTACCGTGGAAACTGAAACCTCAGTGTCTGCTGCCACCAAGTCTTGCTGCAGGTCTTTCGCAGTCATTCATTCTTCTTCTGCCACTTAATCCTTTTTGGGGGAGCTGAAGCCTATCCCAGTGTCTTTGGGCAAGAGGCAGGGTACACCCTGGACAGATCGCCAGTCCATAACAGGGCCAACACAGAGAGACAGAATTCCCAATCAACCTAACCTGCATGTCTTTGATCTGTGGGAGGAAACCAGAGTACCCAGAGAAAACCCACACAGACACGGGGAGAACATGCAAACTCCACACAGAAGGGTCACTGATAGTCAGAGGTGGGATCAAACCTGTGACCTTCTTACTGTGCTGCCACAGTGCTAACCACTGCACCACTGAGCTGCCCCTTTTGCAGTCAGTCGAGGGTTTTTGACCGCCTGCCTCCTCAGGACTCAAGTGGCAGCCGCTGATAGCTTCCTCTTTCTGCCACGTCCAGGAAGTTTAGCCACTGGTCGTTTAACTTTAAACTTGTGGACTATGCTTCCAACTGTATCTCGAGGAACATTCAGTGCCTTTGCTATCTTTTTGTGTCATTGTCCTTGTTTTTGCAAGGCAGTGATCTCTTCTCAGAAATATGGCTAAGTCAAGAGAACTGTCCCAAAAAGTTCAAGCATGCAATCAGACATCAGCGGCACCCCAGAACTGCTCTATCGTGATATTGACAACTACCTAATTAACTCAAAATCACCTCATACAAAAGTCTAAATACCTACCAGTACTTTGCTGGCTTTGTTTTGGATTTAAGGCAACATGACAATTCTTTGGTGCTCATTCAGCCAAGGTAAGCGCCGTCTACATATCCCAATATTTTATACAGTATATCAGTAAGTCAGTGTAGTAGAAATATGTTTTTATTAAAAATCTTAGTGATTCAATTCAAACAGCTTTATTTATGCCTCAAGGGGCAATTGATTAATAAAAGCAGCTTGTACATTAATGCACAGGTATTGTGCAAACGCAATAAGCAATACAAGAAGACACACTGAAGGTCACATCTAACTAGCCATTACAGAGTGCTATAATGAATAATACTATAAAAATAATCTGGAAAAATGGGTAGTAAACACCCAAGTGCATGTTTAATATCAAGCTAGGACTGGAATACTAGGACATTATATAACAGAAACATCCTTACCTCCCACAAAATGTTCATTGTATATCTGACCGTTTTTTGCTGGTTTCTGTTTGTTGAAGGGGGCAGCTCTTTTCAGTGCTGAGGTCAGTTTCTGCGTCTGATCGGTATCAGCAGGAAACCTGGAAATGACAGCCTTCGTTCTTTCTCCTGTAATTTTGACAGCCTACCGCTGCACAGTTGAGGACTATAGTCGTAAATAATCCAGTGTTAGCTTCCAATTAAGCCTTATTCTCTTAGAAACATTACTGAAATATACTGTATGTTTTCTATAGCATAGCTCTATGTGTCTTCCTGCTGCTTTCACACTCTGCTTATGATGTATAGGGCAGGGGTGTCCAATCATGTGCCATGGAGGGCCAAGCCCCTGCAGGCTTTACCTCCAACCGGTGTCTTCAACAGTAGATTTCACTGAACTTCTTCCCACTGATTGTTGATCAGTCAAAACACCTGCTGAAGAGACTGGGTAGAAGAGAAATCCTGCAGGGTCTTGGCCCTCCATGGCACATGATTGGAGACCCCTGGTCTATGGTGACAACTGCAAAACCTCAATGTGACGGTCTGGTTTTGCATTATTTAAAGGAAGATATTATTGGTAAGTAGCCGCTAGAGGGCGTAGTTCAACCACTTTCCTCCCTAAATACCTCAGAACCACTTATTACTGTGGTGAGAACAATTGTTGAATGACAAATCCCCTAATGACACAGAAGTGGGCGGGGCCACAGGAGTCATGTGCAAGTGCTCCCACAGAGAAGAAGAGCCACAGCCCTTAGCCTCACGCCTTTCACTGTGGATTTACCCTTAAATGCTCAGTGCTGCTCCTCATGAGCTGGAGGGCAGCCAGCGACCTGTCTGGCAGACAGAGAGAAAGTGGATTGAGACTTTGCGAATCCAGACCCCCTCCAGCTGTGTCGGTGCAAGCTTAAGAGTGTCACAACAGGCGTAGAGCCACCTCTCCAGACAGATTCCACTGTTGTTCCTTCTTTTGTTTTCAAGCTTTACCTAACATCCTCTCTGGTTTTTGTCTCTCCCTGACGTTGCCCCGTCCTCTCAGATCGTGAGGAAGCTGCACCAGTACACCTATGATCTGTTCATCCAGGCTCAGTCCCTGCAGACCCGTGTCAACTTCCCAGAGATGATCTCAGAGATTGTGAGTGTGCATGTGCCCAAGATCCTCTCCGGCATGGTCAAGCCCATCCTTTTCCACAACACGGCCTAGAAAGAAACGCACTCCTGCTGTTTGGTTCATGAGCTTCAAAACCCGCTTCTCCCACTATTTATTTTAATTTGGTAGAGTATGAAGTCTTTTCGAGGGTGGGAGCATTCAGCACATTTTTCCACTCTTACATGATATAATATCTCTGTTTCTTATGGAGTTTTGACCCTGTCACGTACACATCAAAGCTCTAAAAAAAAAAAAAAAAAAAGGCACCTGCATGCTCTCCTCCGACGTCGGCCAGCAAGCCAGCGACATGCCGGATTATCGACAACAGGCAGCGTTTCGTTTAAGCAGTGAGAAAAACATGTTTGCAGACTTCACATCCCCAACGCTTCTGTGTGTGCATTAGTGTGACATTTGAACTGGCTTCTCTCACAATGAGTGTTATTGTGTGCACCTGAGTCAGAAAAAAAGTCGTTGAGTGACAGTTAATAAGCGGTTGTGACGTGCATGCTCCGAAGAAAAGCTGTCTCGCCTGAGGGCATATAAAAACATTTCTGAAAGCTGTTGTCATCCATGGGAAATAATATCAGACCACTTGTTTTTGTGTGTGTTTTTGTCAAATTGAACCCACATTCAGGGTGGGTAAAAGTGACTGCCATAATTTAAAGTGTATATTTGTCAATTTTATAAGTGTAAAAAAATGACATCAGAAAAAAAATTGGGAATAATAACACCATGGGTGACTCTTAAAAAAGTTTTTGAGTGCCAAATGTAATTCAAGTAAAGTTTTTTCCAGAGTGCCATTTCATACTGTTGTAACTTTTCTACAGTTTCTTATAGTGGCCTTGGCGGATGCTTTGTTGTGTATGTATGTACTCAATGTAGCTTTTAACAGTTTTTGCTAAATGTTTAAAGTCCAGCCAATAAATCTGCTCTTTTTTCGCAACATTTGTAGCTTAATAAAATGTGATGAAGAAAATCAAAACAAGTGTGTGCTTGTAAGTGTGCAGTGCGGACTCAGTTTTAGCAAAGATCTGGTCTCTTCTAGGATAACCTTTATATCAGAGGTGTCAAACATACGGCCTGCGGGCCATAACCGGCCCTCCAGAGGGTCCAAACTGGCCCATGGGATGAATTTGCAAAGTGTAAAAATTAGCAGAAGACATGAGCTGTAATTTCAATTCTCAATTTGTACACTAGGGGTCACAGTGTTTTATTAAGAGTAGCAGACCACACAACAGAGACCCAAAACTAAACAGCAGATGGCAACAATATGCCATCTGGTTCCTTAAATGGCAATTTTGTCTTATCGTTATTAAGGTATATACTACATGTTCTTTTGCTGTCTAAATTACCCTGTGCAGCACCCTCATTTCCAAAAATCTCTGTCAATAAGATGAAAGGTTGACAGATGAAAAGTTGGCAGAATGTAGAGTTTCCCAAGAAAAATGGACAGATTCCCCCTTATTCAGAGGTTAATTAATGGGAAACCCGTGTGCTTGGTGTGTACGCAGCACATTTCAGTGCTGAAGGAATATAATCTTCAGCACCACGATGAGACTCATCATGGTGAAAAAAACATCAGCTTGTAAGGACTTTCTTAAAGTGACACTCCACCAAAAATTAAGTTTTTTCTGTTATTAACATGTCTGTAACACATTTTCTGTGACTTACAAGACATCTCAGGAGCAAAATCAGTCCCAAGTCTGTTTTTCTGCTGTAAAAGTCCAGTTACTAGAAGTCCCAGACGTTGGCCCTCTTGTGGCAACTTGATGGTCCCCCTATGGGTTTTCTAGCCAAAAAGGCCAAATGGCCCCTCTCTGGGACTTCTAGTGTTGCTACGCCCCCCCCCCAAAAAAATAAATAAATGTGAGTTTGGATAGAGCGTTTCTAGCTACATAACCATTCCTGTGTAGCCTGATTGGTTAATGTTGCAACCAATCAGGCTAAGCACTGGACATGGCTACAGACCTGAGTTTACTGCCTTGGGGGAAAAGGGAGGAGCTAAGGAGCAGCAGGATTTTAGGAATGCTAGTGGTAGCTGAGGCACATGCTGAGGTTGTGGTTTCATGGCGGTGGGCAGGCGCACTGCACCGCCAGCCCCCAGGGAGCTGCCCAGCGGGCACCCATCTGCCCCAGGTGGGACCGCTGAGAGCCAGCTCGCTTTGGGGGTTGGTGGCGGACGGGACACCGCACCTGCTGGCTCGCCTCCTTCACTCCCACACGGGAAAGACTCGGACAGCGAGCCAGTCAGAGGGGATGCCAGTGTTGCATCCCCCTTCCCGGGAGCGCATGTCTGAGGAGTGATGCTGTAAAACCACACACACCACAAATATAACACTGCAGCCAGTGTTGTAAACCTTTATACAATTTACAAGTAAAAAAAGGGGGGGGCAGGGGATGCTTTCCACAGCAGACATGCATTTCTCAGCACAACACTGGCCTTGCAGCATCCACTACTGGTGGGAGGGGGTATGAGTGGAGCTAATTAGAATATTCATAGATCCGCACATACTTAAGTAGGTGGAAGATGTAAAAGGTCTTTCCAAGCAATTCTAAGGCAATGAAACTTTTTTTTTTTGTGGATAAAAAAAGCCACAATATACTACTTTGGGGAATACACATTTGTTTTTGAGGTGGTTTTAGAACCGCCGCAGTGTGTCTTTAAAAAAATTTCAGGTTCATAAAATGTTTTGTAAGATAATGGTTCATTAAATGTAAACATTTTTTAATATACTTCTTTGTCTGAAAACAAAGAAACAAATTTGGAGTTGTCATTATTTATACGTTATTATGCTATTATTTTACTGGTCTGGCCCACTAGAGATTTAATCGGGCTGCGTGTGGCCCCTGCACCAAAATGAGTTTGACACCCCTGGTTTATATAGTAGAGCAGTGACAGATTAAACTCAGCCCAGGATAAGTTAAACTGGCTTGACAGGCTTTAGAAAACATCAGACAGACAAGTATGTACCACTGTTGCATTACCCAGACTCCCAATTACCACACAGTTCACCCAGGCCAACAATGAAAGAGCAAAAAGAAAAGCATTGCCAAGCTGAGACTCTTTACAGACTGGAGATGTTCCATCCATTGACATCAATGTGATGTCAAACTGCTGCCAGTGCTTCAGCACCATCTAGTGGCAGCTGCACTCCCTGCAACAGCCAATGGAAACCTGGCTATTGGGGGCAACATCTGCCGGATCCATTGACCTTTGCTTCCTAATGTAATTGGACACAGATCCGCTCAGTGTTTCCCTGAGGTTAGCATTAAATGGCAGGACAGAGGACTTCATTAAAGGGTAACAATAAATAAAGTTTGCCTTAAAAAGCACAAATCAGGGTTGAAAGGTTGATTTGTATATAATTTGGAAGAAAAGAGATTCATTTGTTGGTGCTTAGCGTTAAAAATATAAAGTACAGGTTGACTAAAAAGGACATACAGTAGCTTGAAGAGACTATTAAGCTTTTCCTTCTTACTGAGTTACATTAACAGAACATAAAAATGGTAAAATGCACAGGAGATCAAGATGTACCAAAGCAGAGTGGGCTGAGCAGCCAGAAACTCTACTTAATTAAAAACATACCTTATGATAATAATAATTACTGGACTTTAAAAAAGCCTACTCTCTTGCCAAGTTTGAAACCTTCAGCTTCTTTGGGTCTTTTTTCTTTTCAAATTCACATGTACCTTTTCTGCATAAATTTGAAGCCATTTTTGTATAAATTTAAACTTTCACATCCATTTGTTTTTTCCTGTAAAACTGACATTTTCTTCAACATTTGAGACTATTTTATAAACTTGAGTTTTTATTTATTGTATTTTTTTCTGATATATTTACACATGTAAATTTCTGACATTTTTGCACAAATTTGGATATTTTTTATTAGTATATTTGCAGCTTTACTGTTACCAGTTTGTGAGGGTTTTTTTTTTTTTTAAACTCTGAAAGGAGCTTCTGCAATGATGCTGCATCTGTCCATCCATCTGTTCACATTTCACAGGAATTGCTCCTCTTAGGCAACTGCACTGATGGTCTCCGAACTCACTCACGACGATCCTCAGGTGGGTCTGCATGCAGACCGTGCTCAAGGTCAACGGTGAAGAGATGATTGTGTCAGGCCGCAACGAACCACTCTGTCGCTGACCGTCTGGTCTCTTAAATTTGTTCATCTGAAAAAAATGACACATCCTCACAAACAGTGCTGTGACAAAGTATTTGCCTCCTTTGTGATTTCTTATATTTATGCATATTTGTCACACTTGAATATGTCAGAGCATCAAACAAATTTTAATATTAGACAAAGACCACCCGACTAAACACAAAAGGCAAGGCAGGTTTATTTGTAAAAGACAATTCCAGTTGCTTTACATAAAAACGCAGTTTTCAAATGATGATTTCATTTATTAAATGAAAAAAAAGCTATCCAAACCTACCTCCCCTGTGTGAAAAAGTAATTGCCCCCAACCCTAATAACTGGTAGTGCTACCCTTGGCGGCAACAACTGCAGTCCAGCGTTTGTGATAACTGGCAGCTAGGTTAGGATAGCTTTCTTCCCTTAATAAATGAAGTCATCATTTGAAAACTGGTTTGTATTTACTCAGGTTATCTTTGTCTTATATTAAAATCTGTTTGATGATGTGAAACATTTAAGTGTGATAAATGTGCAAAAATGCAAGAAAGCAGGAAGGGGCAAATACTTTTTCACAGCACCATCTTTTCAGACTGATGTTCAGCTGCAGTTGCCCAGCAAACGGCTTGAAAGAATGAAAGACAAAAGAAGGAGTGAGAAAGGATTGAAACAAAGAGAACATTACAATTAAACTACAAAAAAAAGCGTCAATATAGCTTCATCCATAGAGAAAATTTAACAATTACATTATTGTCAAGTAGAGCTGGGCGATACCACCGAAGTGGTGGCTTAGAGGTAGAGCATCCGCCCCACATTTCGGAGGTCGGGGTTCAAGTCCCGGCTAGGTCATGCCAAAGACCATATAAAAATGAAACTTCTTGCCATCCAGCTTGGTGCTCAGCAAAAATGGAACTGAGGGGGGAAATGTGAGCAGCAGTGGCTCAGGAGGTAGAGTGGGTCATCTAATAACCAGAGGGTTGGTGGTTCAAATCCCACTCACCCCAAATATCCTGCCGTTGTGTCCCTGGGCAAGACACTTTACCCATCCTGCCTCCAGTGTCCATGACACTAGGTATGAATGTGTATAAATGTTCGGTAGCAGTCGGACAGGCCGTTGGCGTGGACTGGCAGCCACACTTCCATCAGTCTGCCCCAGGGCAGCTGTGGCTACAGAAGTAGCTTACCACTGTCAATGTCTGTCTGGAGTGAGTGAATAATGGACTCACTGTAAGTGCTTTGAGATGTCACTTGACATGTAAAGTGGCACATAAATCTAATCCATTACATATATCTAATATATTCAATGTATCAATACATTTGGCTGTGCGTGATGCAAAAAAACCTATATTGTTCTTATAGAATACAATTTTGTTGCACTCACTCCCTCCCATCCCCCAGTATGCCTGACCAACAGAAAGCAAGGCCGTCTCTTAGCACATAAAAGGGGGGAGACAGATGAAAATAAACATTTTATTTACAGTCTAGAATCTACCGGTATGAAAATCATTCTCTCTTTGTGAGTAAACTTTCAAAATAAGAGCTCCAATCTGGTCTTGTAAACTGTTGGAACAATCTCTTCAACCAGTAGTCAAAGAATCAGGAAGGATTAAAGTTTCAATAAATTTAATTTGCACTGATCAGTGGAGAACTATAAGTGATACACTCGGAGTCGCCCACGGAAATTGTTCTGAATCATATACAGAACTTTCAGTCTTTAAGCATCCTGTTATCTCAGAACTGTCCATGAGAGAATATCTGGTCCAGGCTGGTTCTTCCAAACTGTCTCCCTACTCAGACACAATCATAACAGCACAAAACGTTCGCATGAGAACAACCAGATAAATGTTCAGCTGGTCGGCCTTGTACACATTTCACACAGACTCTGAGGTACCAAAGACAAAGAATACAAAATTATTCTATCATTTCCCCCCCTTTGTTGCCATGCAAGGCATCATAAATGAAAAGTGATAAGTTATGGCATCTAAAACCCCATCTGGCAGTTATACTAAGCTCCAGTGCATTGATATGCAACAGACCCTAACTAGCTAGTGATGGGGAAAGTCCGCCATCGACCCTGTTGCCCCAGGTGCCGGCTAACATTTAGTCCTTTAGGAGGAAATATAGAACAGTAAAACTTCATTCATTCATCTTCTTCCGCTGAATTCTTTTCGGGTCGCGGGGGGGCTGGAGCTTATTAATGGTAAAAGTAATTAATGATAAAAAAACATTAAAATCAAATGATAATAGAGTAAGGATGATAGTAAGGATATATGTGTCATTGCTGCATATGTCATTGAAGCTTGTATAAAAACAAAGCATAAAAGACCAAGCAAAAATAATAAAACAAAAATAATAAAATATAAAAACAGAAAAAAAGTAACAAACTAAAATAAAATAATGTCTCAAACTTCATAAATGTATTTAGTACATTTCAACTTCACATCACGATCATGCAGCTTCTTTCGGTTTTTCTGCATGTCAGTCATACCTTTACTCTGTACTTGGGTCATGGAGAGACACTTTGAGCTCACGCTGTTTGTTCATCATCCCCACCATCCCCGGCAACCGCTCCATGGTACATCACTAAATTAACAAGCACAAGTCTCATCATCATATTACGGATGCAGGGAATGACACAAGAAAAGAACAGCAATATTGCCACAACAAGTTCATGATGAGACGTCTCCATGAAGAGAGTAACCAACTTAACCAGGTATGTTCATCAGTGACATTGTCCTTGGCTACGGCAGCCTGCAAAGCAGTCAAATGCTGTATGGCTGAGGCAATCACATGACCATCTGCATCATTTTCAGGGATAAAAGCACAACAATAATCCCCCACAATTACACACACACACACACACACACACACACACACACACACACCCTCGGACAGCAGTTATTTGATCAAGTACCATCTTATTTTGGGCCAACATAAGGCTAAGAGCTGTTAACTCCTCATTTACTCCAGAAAAAGCAGACAAAGAAAAATTCACAAATGCATGTAGTCTATAACTAGTTGTTTCAGTCCATAAGGTATTCTTAGCCTCTCCCACCAAAGGGAACAAGGAATTAAGTACCTCCTGCCCCATGGTTTCTAACTTGAATCCTTCCGGCACAGCCACTAGCAGCCCATCACCATATACGTGCCATACTTGTGAGAATCACAAATTGTGGCACTACAGAGCTCCTGCAGGGTGGCATCACTTTCCAGACTTCTAGACTGACAATAAGGATCTTCAGGACAGTTTTTGCTCACTATGCCGGTCTGGCAGGTAGTAGTACAGGGGCAAGATGCACTATATACCACTGCACACCTGGAAAATGATAAACTGCCCAAAGAGATGTTTCCACACCCTTTTAGACAAAAGGAAAAATTCCCCAGTGAGGCTAACCTTGCCTTCACCGAGTAAGGGGTGTCGTCGTGTCTCCGGTCAGTGGAGTCATAGACAATGTGGCAGGTGTGAGTCAAGTTAATGCTTGCTGTACTATTTCCATACATAGCCTCGTGCAAGAAACAAACAGCTTCTGACAGTTCCATTGGTTTAGCAGTAACAGATATTTGACCATTTGAGAGTGGGAAAGAACACACATAACAATTTGAATGATTAGCCGTTTTGGCTGTGTAGTTAGCATACTTCCACCACACATTACCAGCATAAACATGGTCATCAAAGCCTGGTCCTTCTAGCCAGTCGTGATTCGTATGAGTAACATACCTAGCCCTGCGATAAATAGGTAATGGTGTCCCTAAAAGTAACCAAATCAAAAGTGTTACCACAAGGATGATGATGATGAAAAAAACAAGTGTACCATTCACATCCTTCTACTGTCAACCTTCTCTCTCTTGCATTTTGTCTCTCCATGATAAACAGTTGTTTTTGTAGTGATCCGCACTGCTTACCAATTATCATCCTCAGCTGCACCTGCTCTCTCCAATTAGGCACCCTTTATTAGGAGTGGATTCCTGCACCCCTGCACGGAGACGTCAATGCTCCTTGGGTGAAGCCATCCTCGTCCTGACTCACCCTTCTCTACTGCTGGGAGTTATGTCTCCCTTTCTCACATCGTTCCAGCATCTATTCGCCTGGGAGCTTCGCCTCCCCAACTCCACAGTAAGCTTACCTCACTGGACACTTCTCCTCCTACTCCTGCTTTCCTCCTCCTCTCTCCCCTATGCACAGGTGGATTTTCCTCCAGGCAGCGGACCGGACTCTTTCCCGTGAGCTGGAGGCCGCTCCCACTCCCTGCACAGTAAGAGCCTCCTCTCACCAAACTCACTCCTTCCTTTCATCCCTCAGCTGTGGCTGCACCTGCTCCATCTTCCCCTTCATGGGCACTGCACCTCCCAAGCGGGACGCTGGTAACCTGGAGTGGACAAAGCTACTCTTCGGTGCTTCTACAACTCCTGAACTCCGTAAGAGAACCTATCACTCAATCCATTCAACCCACGGTTGCTGAACTGTTATTAATTTCCTCTCTCCTCTCTTCCCACAGGGTTGCCAGTTCTCTCCCGCTCTGCACTCACATCTATCCACTCACTCACTCATCCACTTTATTAATAAAGATTATTGTGATTTATAATCGAGTCTGTGTCTGCACTTGGGTTTTCATGCAAACATGTCAGTTTTGCTATGTTTTATGTGTTGCTGGCTGTCTGTGTGGTTTGCCCTGTGGTTTGCTCTCCTCATTCTCCTGAGGATTTTGCTTTTAACTGTATTTTAATCACTTTTTTCCATCTACCGTTAGCTCTCACTTCTGTTTATCAAGCCTCCTGCACCTGTGTGCACACTCAGTGTCATCTAATCACCCTCTTTAGCCTTCTGTTCACCTTTCTTCGGCGTTTTTGTTAGCTTCGGGTTAGCCACTAGCTATGGCTACTAGCTCTCCTTCCTCTTCTCCTCTGGTGTGCTCTCTGTCAGATGTTTAGCTACACCTCTGCCTCTTTTAGTGATAACGGTAAATGTAATAAATGTTGTCTTTTTGAGGCGCTCGAGGCGAGGTTGTCTGATTTGGAATCCTGGCTCTGCTGCATTGAAACACCTTCTGCGCCAATTAATCTTGACGGACGTCCCCTAGCTGCAGCGGAGCTCCCTAGCATAGGCCCTGTTAGCGGTCCTCCGGTTCTCCTCAGCAGCGAGGAGACTGGGTGGGTGACGGTGAGAAGGAAGCCTAGTCGCAAAGCCCCGGTTAACCACCGACCTATTCATGTTTCTAATCGCTTTTCCCCACTCAGCGACACACCCGCTGAGGAAAAAACTCTGATCATTGGCGACTTTGTAGTCAGAAACGTGAACCTAGAGACTTCAGCGGCCATAGTCAAATGCATTCCTGGGGCCAGAGCAGGCGACATCGAGTCAAATTTGAAAATGCTGGCTAAAAGTAACTGTAAATACTCCACAATTGTAATCCACACCGGCATTAATGACATCTGACTCCGGCAGTCGGAAGTCACAAAACTTAACGTGGAATCGGTGTGTGACTTTGCCAAAACAATGTCTGCCTCTGTAGTATTCTCTGGGCCCCTCCCCAATCTGACCAGTGATGACATGTTTAGCCGTTTGTCATCCTTGAACCGCTGTCTGTCTGTGTGGTGTCCTGCAAACAATGTGGGCTACATAGACAATTGGAGCTCATTTTGGGGAAAATCTGGTCTTATTAGATGAGACGGCGTCCATCCCACTCTGGATGGTGCGTCTCTTTTATCTAACAATCTGGCATCATTTTTATCCAGATTTCCAAAACCTTGACTACTCAGAGTTGGGACCAGGAAGCAGAGTCGCAGTCTTACACGCCTCTCTGCAGCTCCTCTTCATCCGCCACCCCTCAACTTAGCCCCTGTCTTCCCCTTCAGAGAGTCATTGTCTGCTCCCTCCAAAGTTAATAAAAATATAATGTATAAGAATCCCAAAGTGATTAAACAAAAAGTTGGTAAAACTCATATTAAAACATGAAGCCTCTAAATTGAATGACTTGGCCTCTGTTCCTCCTCATAATTTAAAAATTAAATTGTGGTTTATATGGGACTTCCGGTTATGGCTGCCACGTAGGACGGACGTGTCTCGCTCTGCTCTGCTCCTGGAGAAAAAAAAATCGGCAAATAACTCTCTCATTTGGGACAGAACGTACCCCAGCATTTGGGCGAGGATATGTCGGCGAAGCCTAAGGCTGGAAAACCAGGAAAAGGAAAAAGCGAGCCGCCGAAACAGTCCAAATTAACGGACTTTCAGGTCTGTGACGCAGCAAACAAGGCTCCATATATGGCGGAGGAGGCTGGCGGCGGTGCGATTTCTGCGGGGAATGGCGCAGATGCGCTGATGGCTGCCATGAGTTCAATGAGAGCGGACTTTTCCTCTAGATTTGATGGGATTATGACAGCGTTGGAAGGAATAAGAAAGGAATTGGGTGACTGTGTAGAACGAACGGCGCAGATGGAGCTCCGTCTCGCTAGTGCTGAAGATGACGTCACCCGTCTTCAATTAAAGGTGCGCACTTTGGAAAAAAAAAATAAATCTCTGGAAGATAATATTTTGGATTTGGAATCTCGGTCGAGACAGAATAATTTGAGGCTGGTGGGTCTTCCAGAGGAATCAGAAGGTCGGGACGTATGTTCCTTTCTGGAAAAGTGGATTCCGGAGGTGCTGGGCAGCGAGGAGTTGCAATCAGCAGTGGTTCTGGAAAAAGCACATCGTATTGGCCCACGGAGAGATAAGGGACCGCCGAGGACCTTAATTATGAAGTTTCTTAGCAACAGAGACAGGATGAAGATCTTCAACGCTGCACGAGCTAAAAAAGGAGAGATTAAACACCAGGACCAGCAGGTGCGGTTCTACCCAGATTTGGCCACAGGAATCCAGCAATTGAGGAAGCAGTTTGATCCCATACGTAAGGAGCTGCGCAACCTTGGGATTCGTCATGGTGTAATCTATCCTGCGAGACTGCTGACCACGTATGAGGGCAGAACCCACATCTTCAAGACCCCAGAGGAGGCGCAGGAGTTCATCAAGAAGATCAAAGAAGAAGAAGAGACTGGTGGGAGCTAAGCATGAACAAAATATAAGGTAGAATAATTAAGCATTTGCACAGGCATCTGACTGACTTGAAGTAAATAGTAAGTTTACAAAATATAGATTGTATTATATATTAAAAAAAACAAAACAAAACAAACAAAAAAAAAAACTATGATGTACAAAGTTGTTAAAAATTTTGGAGTTAAGTTGGAAAACTACAGAGGAGAGTTAATGTTACGTCATTAAAAGCAGTAGAGTTAGGGTGATTGGGAGGATGAAGAAGGAGTGGCTTAGGCTGTTCCCCGTGGGTGTGGAACAGTCGATGGCTATATCGGGAGACAGAATTTTTCTTTTGATTTTGGGGGGTTTGCCACAAGTGTGGGAAGGGGAAATTTGTTTGTGTGTAGTTTGTAGGATGAATGTTCAACCACTCATGTTTTTGCTTCTCTGTATGAGCATGTTTACACTGCAAGGTAATCCCAAACTCTCTATTGATCATGGACCAAAGTGTTAACCTTAATTTAACTTCATGGAATTGCAGAGGTCTACAAAATTTAAAAAAACTTAAACAAGTTATGAATAAAATAAAGGACATGGGTTCAAGAATTGTGTTTTTACAAGAAACTCATCTGATAGAGGAGGATGTTAAAAGAATTAGGAGTAGATGGCAGGGAAGTGTATTCACCTCTTCATTTTCATCCCGGGCCAGGGGAGTTATGACTCTCATACATAAATCAGTTCCTTTTCAAGTGAAAAATGTAATTGGAGACAAATTTGGAAGATATGTAATCATTCAAGGTTCTTTGCTATTAGAAAATATAAATCTTGTGAACTTATATGGTCCCAATATAGATGATCAGAAGTTCTTTGCTAATTTATTTCTCATCTTATCATCACTTACAGGGCAACATATAATAGCAGGGGATTTTAATTGTACATTGAATCCAGGTGTGGATAGATCAACAGGACTGGATTGTACGCACATTGGATGTAGGATGACTATTAATCATTTTATGAAAGAATTGAGATTGTTAGATATATGGAGAGAAATGAAACCACAAGTTAAAGCCTATTCTTGTTATTCCAGTACCTACAAGACATTCTCACGTATTGATTATTTTTTGATTTCCACAGAATTAAGGTCCAAGATTCAAAACTGCTTTTATGATAACATCGTGATCTCTGATCATGCACCCTGTTGTCTAATATATGTAGATAAAAAATTGACAAAGGAATCAGGTAGATGGCAATTTCAGCATAAATGGCTTCAGGATGAGGAATTTGTCAAGTATATAGAAAAACAGATAGACGAGTTCTTTGACATCAATACTACACAAACATCAGCATGTGTAAAGTGGGAGGCTTTCAAAGCTTTTATTAGGGGACATATTATTAGTTATACAGGATCAAAATCTAAGAAGACTCGAGAGGAGAGAGCTAAATTGGAACATAAAATAAAAAATCTTCAGGAAAAAGTGTATGCAGGAAGTGACCCAAGGTTGGAGAATGAATTACTGATTTTGAGAGCTGAATACGACAAAAAATCAGCGAATAGAGCTGCCTCGAGTCTTCTAAGATTGAAACAATCTTTTTATGAACAAGGTGAAAAATCAGGAAAATTATTAGCATGGCAGATTAAACAATTGGAAATTAAAACACCAATTACCAGTATTATAAGTAACGGACAGGTAGTTATAGATCCTTTAGAAATTAATAGAGCCTTTAGAGATTACTATGAAAAATTATATGATACCAAAAATGAACCTGATTTAACAAAACTAAATGGGTTTTTGAACGAACTATCTATACCGTGTATTCCAAATGAAAACAGGGAGATATTGGATTCTAAAATTAGTCAAGAAGAAGTTGGGCTAGCCATTGATAATATGAAATCAGGAAAAAGTGCAGGACCAGATGGTCTTCCAGTTGACCTTTATAAAAAATTTAAGAATAAATTAATAAAACCTTTTTTGGAAATGGTTTTAGAAGCATTTCAAAATAATAATTTACCATCATACATAAATAATGCCTTAATTATACTGCTGCCAAAACCAGGTAAGCCCTCTAATAAATGTGAAAATATGAGACCAATAAGCCTATTAAACGCCGACCTTAAGATAATCTGTAAAATTTTAGCAAGACGAATACAAGAAATTTTACCAAATATTATTAATCGAGATCAGAATGGCTTTATAAAGGGTAGACAAGGCTTCCATAATGTAAGAAGACTATTTAATATTATTTATTTTAATAAAGAAGCACCGGATACAGCTCTCCTATCATTGGACGCCGAAAAGGCCTTTGATAGAGTTGAATGGCCCTTTCTTTTTGAAGTCCTACAAAGGTTTGGACTTGGAAATAATTTCATAAAATGGGTTCAAATAATATACAATAATGCTACAGCAGAAATCCTAACAAATAACAATATTTCAAAACCAATAAAAATCAATAGAGGATGTCGACAAGGCTGTCCACTTTCACCTTTACTGTTTACTATGGCAATTGAACCTTTAGCGATAGCGATACGTTTACATTCACAAATATATGGAATTAAAGTTGGACCAACAGAACATAAAATCTCCCTGTACGCCGATGACATAATTTTGTTTATGTCGAATCTAAAAAAATCAATTCCAACCTTGTTGAATTTAATAAAGAATTTTGGGGAAATATCAGGATATAAAATAAATAAAACTAAATCTTCAATATTAATGCTAAATGAGACCCAGAGAAATTACCCAGCCCCTGAGGTAAATCAATTCAATGTTGTAAATCAGTTTAAATATTTAGGAATCCAAATTATGCCTAAGCTAGAATCAGTCGCCAGTGTCAACTATGAAGCCTTAATGTCAGATATCAATGAGTTAACTCAGAGATGGATGTCACTACCAATGTCGATGATCGGGAGAATCAATATACTTAAAAGTAATATTTTACCTAAAATACTTTATTTATTTCAATACATTCCCTTATCACCACCTTTAGATCTATTCTCAAGAATAAAAAAAAAGTTAGTGGAATTTATATGGAACAACAGGAGGGCTAGATTACGTTTGTCTTTATTATATTTACCATTTGATCGTGGAGGTCTGAAATGTCCAAATTTTATGTTGTATTATTGGTCGGCACAACTGAGGTCTATGACATATTATTTTTCATCAAATGATCTCCCTCACTGGACTGAAATGGAATCATACAATTTACCTTTACCTCTTCCCATATTCATATACTCAGATTCGGCAAAAAAATTACAAAAACAAGTTAAAAATCCATTTGTAAAGCATATGATCAAAATATGGTGTGAAGCTAAAAACTATTTAAAAGAACCACAGTTATTGTCACAATTTAGTCCAATATGGGGTAATCAATATTTTAAACCAGGGAGAGCGGACGCTGTATTTAAAGTATGGAATTTAAAAGGGATACAAAAGATTCAGGATTTATATTTGCCATGTGCAGACAACATAATGTCTTTTGAAGAGCTGAGGATCAAATTTAATCTCAATAGAACACATTTTTTTAAATATCTTCAACTTAGAAACTTTATTCGATCAAATCAAAATAAAGCTCTCACTCGACCTATTTATTCATCCTTGGAAAAAATGATGATGAAAGATAGTAAAAGAAAGGGTATTATTTCAGAGTTTTATAACTCACTGACACTATCTTCAAGTGAAAATTCACTGAAAAGATTAAACTACTGGAAAGAAGATCTGCAAATTGAAATTTCAGAGGAACAATGGGAATTGGCTTGTACAGAAGCTCAAACCAAATCAATAAATGCACGCCTTAAATTGATACATTTCAAATGGTTAATGCGGATGTATGTTACACCGGAGGAGTTAAATAGATATAACAAAAATATACCAGATACATGCACAAAATGCATGGAAAGTAAAGGAACCCTATTTCATTGTTTATGGGAATGTAGATTAATAAGAATGTTTTGGGAAGAGGTGAGGGTAACAATTGAAAAAATAATCTCAAAACAAATCATATTGAATCCTAAACTGTTTTTGTTGGGTCTGTACCCAGAAAAGCATAATTTTAATAAAAGTGAAAGAACATTCATAGACCTCAGTTTGCTTAATGCCAAAAAATGTATTGCACTATTATGGAAAAAGACTCATAGACCAGATGTGACTCAGTGGTTAAGACAGATGTTAACAAACCTTCCATTAGAAAGAATAACATATATACTGAAATCAAAGGAAATTGTGTTTGAGAATATATGGAGACCTTTTATTGATTATGTAAAAAATTTAAACATAACTCTTGAAGAAGAAGGTGAATGATGTGTGTGGACCTTGTAAATTCCAAACTGGTGAACATAATATGTATACTTATGTATTGGATTGTCTAGACTAAACAGAGGAGCATTGTTGAAGACTTGATTTTGTTGGTGGTTGTTGGTGTTTTTAGTGCATTTTTTTTTTTTTTGTAGTACTTTAGTGTTAGTGTTTGATTGTTTGTATCATGTTTGTTAAAAAAAAAAAAAAAAGGTTCAATAAAGATATTGTGGAAAAAAAATTGTGGTTTATATTAATCATATATCCCATAACCTACATATGTATAAGCATGTGAGAATGTTTGGTGATTACATATGTACAACGACTTCACACCTCAGAACAGGACAAGAGGTCTCAACCGCCAGCGAAGATCAAAGAGCATCCGAGGCGCTGCGGTGGAGACCAGATCGATCGCCCTGACCACCCAGGGTCAGGTGGAGGAGTACGAAGACAAAGGAGGGAGGATTAAGCTAATGCGGGATGTCAGCTTTGATATACATGTCTTTTGTTATGTGTAGGTATAAGTATGTAGAGCTGAATGTGTTCGCTCTCTTATTCTGCTTCTGCACTGAGATGAGACTTGTTAGAGGAGCGAAGCTGATAATAAACTTTGGTTTATAAGTCACATCGCCTCGTTATTCCAAGCTCTTCTACACTGGTGACCCTGACGCGAGGATGGAACAGAGACATTCTCCCGCGACTGACTCATCGGAGGCGACCCAGGCAAGCGCCGGCGCCCATGCAGACAGGGGAACAGATGGACGACGTTCCCCCACGGCAGAAGCTACAGAGAGGGCTCAACCGAGCACCAGCCCCGCCGTGAGAGCGGAAGAAAGGCGCTCTCACCCGGCAGACACATCAGGGACGGCCCACACAAGCGCCGTCACCGTCAAGCTGCCAGAATTCTGGCAGGAAGACCCGAGCTCGTGGTTCCAGTAAGCTGAGGCTCAGTTTGCACTGGCGGGCATAACGGCAGACGACACAAAATTTTATCACATCGTCGCCAAACTCGACGCTGCCACGTCAAGATGTGCGCGGAGCATAATCCAACGGCCGCCCGCCCATGACAAATACAGAGAGCTTAAGGCGACCATCGTGGAGAATTTCGTCCCCTCAGCCGAGGAGAGAGCAGAGAAAATCCTGGCGATCTACGGCCACAGAGGATGCAGACCCAAGGCCCTCATGGAGGACATGCTGCAGCTTAAGGAAGAGGACAACGACAACTTCCTTTTCCTATATATCTTCCTCAGCACTCTGCCGCCACACATGAGAGGGACGCTGGTCAACATGCGGTGCAACAACCAGCAGGACTTCCGCGCGCTGGCCCGAGAGGCGCAGCGGCTCATCAACGCCTGCGGGGAACAGATGGCCACGGCAGCATCCGCAGATCTCAGCGCGGAAGCCCAGAGCAGCAGAGAACCACAGACAACCGAGCAGAGCCCACCCACCATGGCGGCAACACGACCAAGACGCAGCAGGCGGAACGACCTCTGCTATTTCCACCACCGTTTCGCCGGGAGAGCGTACAAATGCGTGCCCCCCTGCAAATTCAAAAGTTTGGGAAACGCCAAAGCTGAGAGGCCGTTAACAGCTGCGGCTCTCGGCGAGAAAAATAAACTACTGTATGTGACTGACGGACACACCGGGAGACAGTTCCTGATCGACACCGGAGTTCAGCTGAGTTTTATCACCCCTTCCCGCGCAGACCGGGCCATGGGTCCCCGGGGAAATGGAGCGATGGCAGCCAACGGCTCCATCATCGACACCTTCGGTGAAAGGAACCTGCCTCTTTGCATCCACGGCCGCAACTATAGATAGACATTTATTGTAGCGGCGGTGAGCTTTAACATGTTGGGCGCTGATTTTTTGTGTGCACATGGGTTGTTAGTAGATCTAGCAAATAGACGCTTGGTTAATGCACTGTCATTTTCTTCTGTCCCCTGCTCAGCTCGAGTTTCTCCACCACCCGTGCAGGCCAACGTCACAACAGCAGGAGGTAAGTTTGACCAGCTCCTCACCCAATTTCCAGCACTCACAGTTCCCAAATTTTCAGCAACAGTAGCGAAACACGGGGTTGAACACTTCATTCCCACAACGGGCCCACCCGTGTTCGCCAAAGCTCGGCGCTTAGATGCGACCAAGCTTGCCATAGCACGGGACGAGTTTGCCACCCTGGAAAAATTAGGCATTATTAGACGCTCGAAAAGCCCCTGGGCATCGCCACTCCACATGGTCCCGAAAACCGACGGTTCTTGGAGACTGTGCGGGGATTACCGCAGATTAAACAATGCGACAGCGCATGACCACTACCCAATTCCTCACATCCAAGATTTCTCACTACATCTGGCGGGTGCGCGCATTTTTTCTAAAATAGACCTGGTCCGCGGCTATCACCAAGTCCCCGTTCGAGCGGAAGACATTCCTAAAACGGCTGTAATAACCCCTTTTGGTCTTTTTGAATTTTTGCGGATGCCGTTTGGCCTCAAAGGCGCTGTTCAAACCTTTCAGCGGATGATGGACGCGGTATTACGCGATCTCCCTTTCGTGTTCGTCTACCTCAACGATATGCTGGTAGCCAGCTCGTCGGAGGAAGAACACGAACAACACCTCACTACGGTTTTTCAGAGACTAGAAGAGCACGGGTTAATAATCAATCCAGCCAAATGCAAATTCGGCGTGTCACAAATTGATTTTTTGGGACACAGAGTTTCACCAGAGGGGGCAGTCCCATTGCCAGACAAAGTTCGCGCAGTAAAAAATTTTCCACGACCACAAACGGTCAAATCGCTGCAAGAATTTTTGGGAATGGTTAATTTTTACAACCGTTTCCTCCCCCGCGCAGCTCAACTCATGCAGCCCCTGTATACCGCGCTCAGAAAACAAAAGCCTTCCAACGCGGTCGAATGGACCCCGGAGCGCGAACGCGCCTTCGCGGAAGTAAAAAGTGCTCTAGCGAACGCCACATTGTTGGTTCACCCTGATCCCTCGGCCCGCATCGCGCTAACCACAGACGCTTCAGACCTGGCCATAGGGGCGGTTGTGGAACAACACGTTGGCGGAACCTGGCAACCTTTGGCGTTTTTCAGCAAATCGTTAAACCAAACGGAGCGTAAATACAGTACTTTTGACAGGAAGCTGCTAGCGCTTCATTTATCCATCTGCCACTTCCAGTTCTGGTTAGAAGGGCGGCGTTTCACGGCTTTTGTAGACCACAAACCGCTCACCTTTGCGATGGCTAAAATTTCAGAACCATGGGCAGGCAGGCAACAAAGACAGCTAGCTGCAATTTCAGAGTTCACCAGACATTCGACATGTGGCAGGCAAACTTAATGTGGTAGCAGACTGCCTCTCTCGTGCTGTGACATCGCCAGAGCGCGAGGAGACAGATTATACTACCTCAGCCGCAGAACTCTTCGCCAACGCGGACATGTACGCGGCCCCAATTCACGTAGGGATAGATTACGCAGCCATGGCAGAGGAGCAAAGCAGTGACGCGGACGTGCGCGCACTCCTGTCTGGACCAACAGGGTTAAGGCTGGAGGAAAGGGGTTTATGCGACGGTGTACCCCCCCTAATCTGCGACATCTCAACCGGCCGACCTCGCCCGGTAGTCCCAGCTGCATGGCGCCGCCGTATTTTCGACTCAATTCACTCCTTCGCGCACCCAGGTGTGCGCGCCTCGGTTAAAATGGTCGCCGAAAAGCTTGTGTGGCCGGGCCTGCGCAAAAATGTAAAGGAATGGGCAAAAACTTGCATGTCTTGTCAGCGCGCCAAAATACACAAACACACAAAAGCCCCTCTAGAGCCTTTTCGAATCCCAGCTAGAAGGTTCGACCACGTTCATGTCGACCTCGTGGGACCACTACCTTCGTCTCAGGGTTTCACACACCTGTTAACAATGATAGACCGTACTACGCGCTGGCCTGAGGCGGTCCCTCTGGCGTCAACCACAGCGGAGGAAGTCGCTCGCGTTTTTTTGACAAACTGGGTGGCACGTTTCGGCGTCCCATCGGACATCACGTCCGATAGGGGGCCTCAATTTGTCTCGGAGCTTTGGTCAGCCATGGCCAGCAGCTTAGGGGCGACAATTCACCGCACCACCGCTTATCACCCTCAGGCTTATGGGTTATGCGAGCGCTTTCACAGATCTTTAAAGGCCGCCCTCAGAGCCTCACTAACGGATACAAATTGGGTGAATAAACTTCCCTGGGTTTTATTGGGGTTGCGTGCTGCGCCTAAAGAGGATCTAGACACTTCCCCAGCAGAATTAGTTTTTGCACAACCTCTCAGACTCCCAGGTGAATTTTTACCAGAGAACCCAGAGCCGGAGCATCTTCCAGCCCTGAGGCTTTTAGGCAGCAACGGACCTGACACTCTCTCCGGACCGGCACATCACTCTTTTCCACGGGTTTTTGTCCCCCAAGCTTTAAAAAACGCCGAATTTGTTTTTGTTAGGCATGAAGCTTTACAACCAACCCTCCGTCCACCATACGATGGACCATTCAGAGTGCTGGAACCTGGTGATAAGCATTTTGTGCTTGATTTAGGGGACAGAAAAGAAACAATCAGCATTGACAGACTTAAACCTGCCTTCTTGTTGAGAGACGAACCTGCACGGTTGGCGAGAGCACCTCGGCGGGGTAGACCCCCCAAGAGAAAAGACTCAGCCCCCCTGCAGAGAACAAATAATCACTCTCCTCCCCAAGCTGCAGATTCCTTACAGGAAGGTCCCACCAGGACGCCCAAGCGGACCCACAGCAGATTCGGGAGAAGATTAAAACCCAGACGGCACAAGGACTGATGCAAACTACTCAAAAGTTGTTCACCAATTGTGCTGTGACAGTTTAAGACTGACTTGTGATATTACTACGCTGTTATGATTACCACTGAATTCTCTACAGGAGCATAGCTGCTGGAAAGTTTCTTCCTTGTCAAGAGGTTTAGCAGTTAGTATGTCATAGTAATTATCTTAAACTGTGAATTTTTTTATTATTGTCCTTTTCTTAGTCGTTTGGGGGGGGGGGGCTGTGGTTTATATTAATCATATATCCCATAACCTACATATGTATAAGCATGTGAGAATGTTTGGTGATTACATATGTACAACGACTTCACACCTCAGAACAGGACAAGAGGTCTCAACCGCCAGCGAAGATCAAAGAGCATCCGAGGCGTAGCGGTGGAGACCAGATCGATCGCCCTGACCACCCAGGGTCAGGTGGAGGAGTAGGAAGACAAAGGAGGGGGGATTAGGCTAATGCGGGATGTCAGCTTTGATATGCATGTCTTTTGTTATGTGTAGGTATAAGTATGTAGAGCTGAATGTGTTCGCTCTCTTAGTCTGCTTCTGCACTGAGATGACACTTGTTAGAGGAGCGAAGCTGATAATAAACTTTGGTTTATAAGTCACATCGCCTCGTTATTCCAAGCTCTTCTACATAAATGAGGTTTGTTAAATATTAGGTCTCTAACTCCCAAGTCTCTGCTAGTCCATGATCTGTTAATTGATCATCAGATTGATTTAATATCCCTTACAGAGACTTGGTTAGGGCAAGAGGAATATGTTGGTTTAAATGAATCAACTCCCTCTGGTTATTTAAACTGTCAAAATCCTAGAAGTTCTGGTCGTGGAGGAGGAGTAGCAACAATTTACCATTCCAAATTACTAGTTAATGTAAAGCAAAAAACATGTTATAATTCCTTTGAGGACCTGGTCCTCAGTATTGGGCATTTTAGCAATTTTAGGCTAAAAATAATTTTATTTGCCATAGTTTATCGTCCTCCATCAACCCACTCAGAGTTTTTAATCCAAATTTCCTGAATTCTTAGCTGATTTAGTGCTGAAATCAAATAATTATAAAAGAATAATTATAGTAAGGGACTTTAATATACATGTAGATGTAGATAGTGATTGCCTTAATATGGCATTTAATTCAATATTAGACTCGATGGGGTTTTCTCAGAAAGTAGGAAATTCTACTCATTATCTCCACCACACGTTCAGGTTCAGGTTCAGGTTACTTTATTTGTACCCGTAGGTAGATTTGTTTTGCAGTTGGTGACATCCATATTTACAAGCCACTAATTACATTCAACATAGACACAAACACAGGCACACATCTTACAAAATAGGTAAATATAAAATATGTACAATATAATTTTTATAGCTTGTTCAACTCTTTGACAGCAGCAGGGACAAAGCTGTTTTTGTAGCGCTGGGTTCTACTTTTTGGGACAGCAAACCTCCGTCTGGAGGGAAGAAGCTGAAAGTTGCAGTGCAAAGGGTGGGAGTCATCATTTAAAATCGAGTCGGCCATCCTCTGTACTTGTCTGGTGTACAGGGATGTCAGGCTCAGCTGTGACTCACCAAGCAAACGACTGGACCATCTGACTACCTGATCCAAGGATTTCCTCTGTTTCAGTTTTATCTGACCAAACCATGACATTAAAGAAAAGGATAAAACAGATTCAATAAAAGCCCGATAGAACATAGTCATTATGGTTCGGTCAATTTGGAAGCGTGCAAGTTTCCTCAAACAATGCAAATTTTGCTGACCCTTTTTGCACACCCTTTCACAGTTCACCTCAAAGTTCAATCCACTATCAATAATTGTCCCAAGATATTTGTACGATTGTACACATTCGGTGGTCTGGCCTTTTAGTATGGTGACTTTGTGCCTGGGAGTTTTCCTCCTAAAGTCAATAATCATATCTTTCGTTTTTGTTGTATTCAGCTGCAGGTAGGAATCCTCACACCAGTGAACAAAGTCATCAACTACTGGGCCGTGGCCACTCTCACCATCCTGGAGGAGACTGACAATGACTGAGTCATCAGCATACTTTATAATGTGTCTGTTGTCATGTCTGCTCCGACACATGTTTGTGTACAGGATGAAGAGTAGTGGTGACAACACACACCCCTGAGGAGAGCCAGTAGAAGAGCACTTTAGATCAGACAATGTGCCATTGACCCTTACTCTCTGCGTCCTGTTGGTTAAGAAATCCAGAATCCAACCCACCAGATTATTGCTTAAATCAAATTGTTGCAGGAGCCTTTCAACTAAAATATGAGGTTGGATTGTATTAAAGGCAGAAGAAAAGTCCACAAATAAAAGCCTGGCGTGTGTCCCATTAAAATCCAGATGTTTAAAAAGCATGTCAAACAGAGTGACAGTGGCATCCTCCACTCCTCTGTGAGGCCTATAGGCAAACTGCAGAGGATCCAATGCATGTTCAGTCTGCCTTAGGACCTCACGTCTGACCAGTTTTTCAAAAATTTTCATTAAAATTGAAGTCAAAGCAACTGGTCTAAAGTCATTTACCGTTTTAGGACAGCTGGATTTTGGAACGGGAACAACCACGGCATCTTTCCAGATCTTAGGCACATGTTGTGTCTGTAAGGACTTATTGAAAATATAATGAAATATAGGACTCAGTTCATGTGCACAGGACTTTACCAGGCGTCCACATATATTATCAGGGCCCTGACTTTTGTTCACTTTTACAGCGCGGAACTCCCTTATAACATCCTGCATCTCAATATTAAAGTGCTGATTGTCTTTGAGTTTCTGTTTCAAATCTTGGATTTCTGTGCTAAAATCAAAGGAGTCAAAACGACCATAAAAACAATTAAGAGCATTAGCCAGCTCTGTGTCTGAACTAAAACCATCTAAAAACACACGATTACTGCGCTCTGTGCTCTGAAGGCCTGCAATAGTTTTCATACTGGCCCAGGCCGAACCAAGTTTATTTGCTGCCATCTTGCTTTCCAACTCTGATTTATAATTCTGTTTTGCTCTTAAAATTTCGGCCTTCAGCTCCTTGGTGGCAACCTGTAGCGCAGAAACAGACCCTTGTTTAAAGGCAAGAGCTTTCCTCTGTAAGCAGGATTTAACTGATTTAGTAACCCATGGTTTGTTGTTGGGGTATATTTTGACACGTTTACGTGGAACAAACTTATTTTGACAGTGAGCCATGTATGAGCATGTGAGCTCAGCCAGAGAGTCCAAATCATCCCCGCAGGCCATTATGAACATCTTCCAGTCTGTACAGTCAAAGCATTCCTGGAGGCTGTGCTCTGAATCTTCTGTCCACACATCAATGTCTCTCGTCTCCACCTTGCCTCTTCTGAGAGCAGTTTTATATGTGGGCAGCAAATGAACACAGTTGTGATCTGATGATCCTAAAGGAGGAAGGGGGAGTGATTTATAGGCCCTCTCTATGGATCCATAGCACAGGTCCAATGTCTTTTTTCGCCTGGTTGGGCAGGAGACATACTGATGAAAGTTTTTAAGTGTCTTCTTTAAAGAAACATGGTTAAAATCCCCAAGAATGAAGTTTGGCGCCTCTGGAGAAATTGACTGCAGCCGCTGCACCACATCAGAGATGGTGCTGGAGGCGGAGTCAGCGTCTGCCCTCGGATGAATGTACACAGTTGTGATGAAAAGTTGGGGAAACTCTCGAGGCAAATAAAAGGGGCGTAGTGACACAGACAGCAGCTCCACATGGGGTGTACAGATGCGCTCTCTGACCGTGACAGATGTGCAGTACTGCTTATTAATGTATAAACATACTCCGCCCCCCTGACGCTTCCCAGTTACCTCTTCCTGCCGATCCGAGCGCAGTGGAGCTCCAAAGCCGTCAATCCACAGGTCTGCATCCCGATCATGCGCAGTAAGCCAAGATTCAGTGAAAGCCATGACGCAGCAGTTCTTAAAATCCTTCTGGTAACGTACATTGCCTTGAATTTCCTCCACCTTGTTTCTCACAGACTGTGCATTCCCAAAAATGATCGAAGGAAGAGGAATGTTACCAAACTGACGTCTCTTAAGGCGCAATTTCACACCTCCACGTCTTCCACGCTTCCTCCTGCCGCTTCTTTTTTCACCACTGTGACCGTCTCTCAAAATAAAGTCCGGCAGCTGAAATTTGGGCGCAATCAGAGACTCTGCACCAGCTGTGTTAAAGCGCAGCAACACGTCCCTGGAATATTGTATTCTGCCCGCTATTCTGCTCGTCATGGAGCCGAACGCGTTTACCTCAGAGACAAAGAGCCAGAACACAGAAAGCAGCAGTGCGAGATATGAGAGGAAATCCATGTTGCAGATACTAGGGAGCTGTTCGCCATATATTCCACAAACGCTCCAGGGCAGAAACGACACAGAGGATTTTCTAAAAACGTAAAAAAGTACAAAAAACACACACACGCACTATATCACCAAGCTGCTGGTCGCTGCGTGCGCATGCGCCCAATTGGACCGCCCGTTGGACCTTGTTCTGACATATGGCATAGAAACAGAAAATCTGGTAGTGTCTCCTCACAACTCTGTACTGTCAGACCATTGTCTGTTAACCTTTGATTTTACTATTTCTGACTATATGGCTCCTAAAGAAAAATATTACTACAGTAGATGGTTTTCAGATGATGTTGTTACCAAATTTATGCAGATTGTTTCCTCTATGCCATGTGTCAACACAACGGAAATAAGCTATAGACAGCTTGCTCCTTCTGTAATTGATAGCATGGTAGATAGTGTTACGTTGGTAGGTCAGGTCCTGACCTACAACGTCAGTTAATGAACGGCTGATGAAACTCCGTTTCCCCTTTAACCATAACCGGCACGTTACCCTCATCAGCGCATATGCCCCAACTCTCACCAGCAGCGATGAAGTGAAGGAAGCTTTTTATGAGGAGCTCAGTACCCTCGTGAAGGACACTTCCCCCAATGACAAACTCATTCTGCTAGGCGATTTCAACGCCAGAGTCGCAACAGACTGCTGTAACTGGAAAGGCATGCTGGGGCCACACAGCACTGGAAAATTGAACTCCAACGGCTTGATGCTCTTGAGCCTTTGTGGTGAAAACCACCTCGCTATCACAAACACACTGTTCCGGCAAGCAGACAAATATAAGACAACATGGATGCACCCATGATCCAAGCAGTGGCATCTGATAGACTTCGCCATTTGCCGTCAGACAGACATCTGTGACGTCAGGATCACCAGGTCCATGCGCGGAGCAGAGTGTTGGACGGACCACCGTCTAGTCAGATCCATCCTATTCCTGCATATTGCCCCAACACATTGCAAGACGCCAAAAGTCATCAGGCCAGCGTTCAACGTTGCCAAACTTGAACAACCTCAGCGATGCAGTGAATTTGCAGAAGATCTGGACGGCTGACTGATTGCCCATGGACTCCTGACTGGCTGCCCAACACAAAGGTGGGAACAGTTTAAAGCATTGGTGACAGAGTCGGCAAAAACCACCATCGGCCCCAGGAAATGAATGCACCAGGACTGGTTTGACGAGAACAACGATAACATCAAGACACTCCTAGATGACAAGCAGAAGGCCTTTGTTGAGTGGCAGAATGACCTCACTTCCATTTCCAAGCGTGATCGCTTCAAGCACCTCCAGAGACAGGCACAAGCAGTGCTGCGAAAGATGCAGAATGAATGGTGGGAGAAGAAGGCAGATGAGGTGCAGAGATACGCCGACATGCAGAACTCCAAGATGTTCTTCAGCGTCATCAAGGAAGTATATGGACCTGCCAAGCCATGTACTACCCTACTCCTGTCGGCAGACGGTTCAACTCTGCTAAAGGAGAAGAGCAGCATCAATGCGCGATGGAGAGAACACTTCAGCTACCTGCTCAACAGGCCCTCCACTGTAGACCCCCAAGCCCTCGATCTGATCCCACAAAAACCCACCGTCCACTGCCTCGACCTCCCCCCTACAATGGACAAAGTCTTGAAGGCGATTAGGCAGACCAATTCAGGTAAAGCACCTGGGATGGATGGAATCCCGGCGGAAATATTCAAATCAGCCTGTCCTATGGCCTTGAAATCTTCCATTCCCTCCTCACCAGCATCTGGGATGAAGAACAACTGCTCAAAGACTTCAGGGATGTCACTGTTGTCTCTCTGTTCAAGAATAAGGGTAGCAAGTTGGACTGCAGCAATTACGAGGTATCTCCCTTCTATCTATTGCCGGAAAAATACTGGCCCGGGTCCTCCTCAACCGACTGATTAACAACATCTCTGAAGGGAACCTGCCAGAAACAGTGCGGATTCCGCTCAAACTGCAGCACCGTGGACATGATCTTCTCCGTCCACCAAGTGCAGGAGAAATGTCTAGAACAAAATATGGACTTATACGCGGTCTTTATCGACCTGACTAAGGCCTTCGACACGGTGAACAGGGAGGCCCTCTGGATCATCCTAGCCAAGCTTGGGTGCCCAGACAAGTTTGTAAACCTCATACGCCAGTTTCACGACAACATGACTGGACAGGTTCTCTCAGGTGGAGAGGTATCGGAGCCATTCAAAATCAGCAACAGCATCAAGCAGGGGTGCATTCTGGCCCCGGTCCTCTTCAACCTCTTTTTCTCTTGCGTCCTCAACCATGCCTTTAGGGACTTCGACCTTGGGGTATACCTGCGATACAGACTTGATGGCTCACTGTTCGACCTCCGCCGACTGAAGGCTAAGACCAAGGTCACAGAAAAGATTGTCCTGGAAGCACTTTTCGCTGATGACTGTGCCCTCATGGCCCACACGGAGTTTGATCTCCAGATCATCGTGAATAAGTTTGCAGAAGCCTCCTGCCTTTTTGGTCTTACCATCAGCCTCGACAAGACAGAGGTACTGTTCCAACCAGCACCCGCCTCCACCGTCCTACCCCCCTCTATCTCCATCGAGGGTACCCAACTGAAGACGGTAGACGACTTTAAATACCTCGGCAGCACCATCAGCAACGACAGCAGCCTGGATAAGGAGATCAACACCAGAATCTGCAAGGCCAGTCAAGCTCTCGGTCGTCTCCGAGCTCGCATCCTGAACCAGCACAACATCCAGCTGTCCACAAAGCTCAAAGTGTACAGGGTCGTTGTCCTCACCAGCCTTCTCTATGGATGTGAGACGTGGACCATGTACAAAAAACACCTGAAGCAGATGGAGAAGTTCCACATGAGAAGTCTACAGATGATCATGAACATTCACTGGCAAGACCGGGTCACAAACCTTGAGGTCCTGGACAGAGCTGAGATGAACAGTATCAAGGCCATGATTCTGAAAGCCCAGCTCCGATGGGTTGGTCATGTGATCCAAATGGATGGCCACAGGCTGCCCAAGCAGCTCATGTACGGCAAACTCTGCTCTGGGAAGTGGAACCAAGGCAGACCACGCAAAAGATTCAAAGACTGCGTGAAGCTCAACATCAGACACACTGGCATCCTTCCAAAACAATTAGAGCTGTGGGCTATGGACAGGCCAGGCTGGCGCGCCCTCACTACCCAGGCACAAGACTACTTTGAAGAGAAGAGGCGAGCTGATGTAACTGAAGCACAGGCACGAAGAAAAGCGTTATTACCTGGGCAGTTTCCTTGCCCCTACTGCAGCTGTGTCTGCCGATCAAGGATAGGTCTAAACAGCCATCTCCGTGCTCACGCAAGAAGAGGACTTAACACATGAGGGACGGTCATCATCGGATCGATGGACAACCAAGAAGGAGATAGTGTTACAGTTTCTCTGCATCAGACTCTAGACTTGGTGGCCCCTTTAAAAAAGAAAAAGTCTAATCAGAGATTTCTAACCCATTGGTTCAACACAGAAACTCGTTGTTTAACCCCTTGCACTCCGGTCAATTTCCCTAAAAACGCCAAAAAATAACGTGCCCAAATTAAATCCAAAGCTGTTCTTCAACCCTTTGCAGCATCTTCATGGGGTTGGTCTCGTTTAAAAGAAAACACTTTGAATTTTTTGGCAAAACAGTCATAATCTCTCTAAGTGCTCCGGCCACTGAGTTACAGTCATCTAAACATAGTGAACTTGAAGAAAATAAATTTGGCCTGGGTGTTTTTTTGGATACAAATGCTTGCAAATATCACACAGCTTCAGATCCGGGCTGGAAAATGCAACAGAAATGTAGAACCAAGTGTTATCCAGCTGAGGTCCAAATTTTGTAACAATACCACAAAAAATGAATATATTACACAGCTTTTTCCTCAGGTAGTTCCCAGGCATTTTGGAACTGTGCCAAATTGTGCCAAATGGCACAGTTTGGAAAAACGTCTGTAACTTTTGAATGATTCAATGTACAAGCTTCATTTTGGGCTCTAATGAAAGGTCACACTCAGGGCTGTGTCTGTGTGTGTGTGGGGGGGGTGTTTGTCCCCCCCCCTCGCTACAGAGGACGAACATCGCCCATCGCTACATGACGGATTAGCCTCATATGGCGATGTGGCGACAGCAGCGTAGTCACCGCGGCTTCCCCCCCCCCTCGCTACAGAAGAATAGCGGGGGGGGCGGCGTTCACGGTCTGGATGGGCGAACGACCCGTGTACCGCGGCGCACAAACTTCAGACTTCGTGCGCCGCACAGTTGGAATTTACCGATCGGTCAAAAGTCATTTTGGATTACAATTTTCAGGGATAAAGAATAATTTAGCTTATAACACCTTACCTCTTCACAGCAGTGTCCTGGCAAACTTCTCTTCCTCATTGTCAGACGAACGCGACGCTGGTCCGCTCGTGGTTCTGGTCTCGCGACCTGATCAAAACATAATTCCATTATTGCGGTTTTGTGCTTCCATGATTGCGGTTTTTGGCGAACGATTTTTCAAAACAAATAACAGTAGTAATTAAAAAAAGACTGGCGAACGCGTGTGTGTCACTCAGCCTTCGTCGTCGGCCTCCGTCGGTCTATGATGACCATGGAAGAAATCACAACGTCTACTCTGCTAGAACAAAAACAAAATAAGCACCGCCTGTGGCCGAACATGCCGATGCGCGAATGGCAGTCGCTGTCACACAGGTTGCATTTGTGGGTGGTCTCCGTGCTGCTGGGTCTGTGACGGTTCTTCCTGCGGGTCCTTTTTTGATCCGCTGCAGCAGTCAGTTTTCACCCAGCCTTAAAAAAAACAGCTCGCGAACTTCTCTGCTTCAATTGGCTCACTGCATTCACAGCATTGGTAGGCGGGTCCTTCTTGCTAGGTTTTCAGTCATTGGTTCTTCAAGGTTTCAGAAACCCAATTCAAGGCTCTTATTAGTCGAATGAGAGGTCAATCAGATGAACTAATCTGTTCGCGGTTGTGTCTGCAGCTTTTATTTTCAGTGCGTGCTTGGACGCCATCACCATCTCCATCATGCGTCCTAGAGCGCACGAGGGCGCACGAGAGCGCCCTCGTGCGCTCTGGGACGCAGAGACTTGCCCGCCCGCGGTACAATGGAGTGCAAGAGGTTAAAACAGAAGACCCGTCAATTAGAAAGAAAATGGCGCTCCACTAATTTAGATGAAATCTATTTAGCTTGGAGAAATCATCTTTTAATTCATAAAAAATCTCTTAGAAAAGCTAGAACAAGCTATTATTCTGCATTAATAGAAGAGAACAAGAATAATCCCAGGTTTCTTTTCAGCACTGTAGCCAGGTTGACAAAGAGTCAGGACTTTGTCAATCCTAGCATTCCCCTAGAGCTTACTAGTCAGGACTTTATGAACTTTTTCAATAATAAAATTTCATCTATCAGACAGTTAGACAAAATAATTTCCTCGTCCAAGCCTTTAAGTTGTCTTTTAGATTGTCAATTAGATGGTAAACTATCAATAATACACTTTAACAGCAGAAGTCTTAACAAAAACTTTCCACAGATTCAGGACTATTTAAAACAGCTAGATAGAAAATTTACAGCTATCGCAGTCTCTGAAACTTGGCTCAATGAAGAGCAAGCTTCTCTGATGGCAATAGAGGGATATCAGATGTTTTATATTAATAGATCTCAAAAAAAGGGTGGTGGTGCTGCACTGTATATTGATGACCTGTATAGGTGTAAACTTGTAAATGGAATGTCTTTTGCACTACCAGGGATTCTGGAATGTGTTACTGTTGAGATTGACCAAGATAAAACAAAAAATCTAATTAAAAGTTGTATATATATCACTTCCGGTTATGGCTGCCACGTAAGACGGACGTGTCTCACTCTGCTCTGCTCCTGGAGAAAAAAAATCGGCAAATAACTCTCTCATTTGGGACAGAACGTATCCCAGCGTTTGGGCGAGGATATGTCGGCGAAGCCTAAGGCTGGAAAACCAGGTAAAGGAAAAAGCGAGCCGCCGAAACAGTCCAAATTAACGGACTTTCAGGTCTGTGACGCAGCAAATAAAACTCCATATATGGCGGAGGAGGCTGGCAACGGTGCGATGTCTGCGGGGGGAGGCGCAGATGCGCTGATGGCTGCCATGAGTTCAATGAGAGCGGACTTTTCCTCTAGATTTGATGGGATTATGACAGCGCTGGAAGGAATAAGAAAGGAATTGGGTGACTGTGTAGAACGAACGGCGCAGATGGAGCTCCGTCTCGCTAGTGCTGAAGATGACGTCACCCGTCTTCAATTAAAGGTGCGCACTTTGGAAAAAAAAAATAAATCTCTGGAAAATAATATTTTGGATTTGGAATCTCGGTCGAGACAGAATAACTTGAGGCTGGTGGGTCTTCCAGAGGAATCAGAAGGTCGGGACGTATGTTCCTTTCTGGAAAAGTGGATTCCGGAGGTGCTGGGCAGCGAGGAGTTGCATTCAGCAGTGGTTCTGGAAAATGCACATCGTATTGGCCCACGGAGAGATAAGGGACCGCCGAGGACCTTAATTATGAAGTTTCTTAGCAACAGAGACAGGATGAAGATCTTCAACGCTGCACGAGCTAAAGGAGAGATTAAACACCAGGACCAGCAGGTGCGGTTCTACCCAGATTTGGCCACAGGAATCCAGCAATTGAGGAAGCAGTTTGATCCCATACGTAAGGAGCTGCGCAACCTTGGGATTCGTCATGGTGTAATCTATCCTGCGAGACTGCTGACCACGTATGAGGGCAGAACCCACATCTTCAAGACCCCAGAGGAGGCGCAGGAGTTCATCAAGAAGATCAAAGAAGAAGAAGAGACTGGTGGGAGCTAAGCATGAACAAAATATAAGGTAGAATAATTAAGCATTTGCACAGGCATCTGACTGACTTGAAGTAAATAGTAAGTTTACAAAATATAGATTGTATTATATATTAAAAAAACAAAACAAACAAAAAAAACTATGATGTACAAAGTTGTTAAAAATTTTGGAGTTAAGTTGGAAAACTACAGAGGAGAGTTAATGTTACGTCATTAAAAGCAGTAGAGTTAGGGTGATTGGGAGGATGAAGAAGGAGTGGCTTAGGCTGTTCCCCGTGGGTGTGGAACGGTCGATGGCTATATCGGGAGACAGAATTTTTCTTTTGATTTTGGGGGGTTTGCCACAAGTGTGGGAAGGGGAAATTTGTTTGTGTGTAGTTTGTAGGATGAATGTTCAACCACTCATGTTTTTGCTTCTCTGTATGAGCATGTTTACACTGCAAGGTAATCCCAAACTCTCTATTGATCATAAACCAAAGTGTTAATCTTAATTTAACTTCATGGAATTGCAGAGGTCTACAAAATTTAAAAAAACTTAAACAAGTTATGAATAAAATAAAAGACATGGGTTCAAAAATTGTGTTTTTACAAGAAACTCATCTAATAGAGGAGGATGTTAAAAGAATTAGGAGTAGATGGCAAGGAAGTGTATTCACCTCTTCATTTTCATCCCGAGCCAGGGGAGTTATGACTCTCATACATAAATCAGTTCCTTTTCAAGTGAAAAATGTAATTGGAGACAAATTTGGAAGATATGTAATCATTCAAGGTTCTTTGCTATTAGAAAATATAAATCTTGTGAACTTATATGGTCCCAATATAGATGATCAGAAGTTCTTTGCTAATTTATTTCTTATCTTATCATCACTTACAGGGCAACATATAATAGCAGGGGATTTTAATTGTACATTGAATCCAGGTATAGATAGATCAACAGGACTGGATTGTACGCACATTGGATGTAGGATGACTATTAATCATTTTATGAAAGAATTGAGATTGTTAGATATATGGAGAGAAATGAAACCACAAGTTAAAGCCTATTCTTGTTATTCCAGTACCTACAAGACATTCTCACGTATTGATTATTTTTTGATTTCCACAGAATTAAGGTCCAAGATTCAAAACTGCTTTTATGATAACATCGTGATCTCTGATCATGCACCCTGTTGTCTAATATATGTAGATAAAAAATTGACAAAGGAATCAGGTAGATGGCAATTTCAGCATAAATGGCTTCAGGATGAGGAATTTGTCAAGTATATAGAAAAACAGATAGACGAGTTCTTTGACATCAATACTACACAAACATCAGCATGTGTAAAGTGGGAGGCTTTCAAAGCTTTTATTAGGGGACATATTATTAGTTATACAGGATCAAAATCTAAGAAGACTCGAGAGGAGAGAGCTAAATTGGAACATAAAATAAAAAGTCTTCAGGAAAAAGTGTATGCAGGAAGTGACCCAAGGTTGGAGAAAGAATTACTGATTTTGAGAGCTGAATACGACAAAAAATCAGCGAATAGAGCTGCCTCGAGTCTTCTAAGATTGAAACAATCTTTTTATGAACAAGGTGAAAAATCAGGAAAATTATTAGCATGGCAGATTAAACAATTAGAAATTAAAACACCAATTATCAGTATTATAAGTAATGGACAGGTAGTTATAGATCCTTTAGAAATTAATAGAGCCTTTAGAGATTACTATGAAAAATTATATGATACCAAAAATGAACCTGATTTAACAAAACTAAATGGGTTTTTGAACGAACTATCTATACCGTGTATTCCAAATGAAAACAGGGAGATATTGGAGTCTAAAATTAGTCAAGAAGAAGTTGGGCTAGCCATTGATAATATGAAATCAGGAAAAAGTGCAGGACCAGATGGTCTTCCAGTTGACCTTTATAAAAAATTTAAGAATAAATTAATAAAACCTTTTTTGGAAATGGTTTTAGAAGCATTTCAAAATAATAATTTACCATCATACATAAATAATGCCTTAATTATACTGCTGCCAAAACCAGGTAAGCCCTCTAATAAATGTGAAAATATGAGACCAATAAGCCTATTAAACGCCGACCTTAAGATAATCTGTAAAATTTTAGCAAGACGAATACAAGAAATTTTACCAAATATTATTAATCGAGATCAGAATGGCTTTATAAAGGGTAGACAAGGCTTCCATAATGTAAGAAGACTATTTAATATTATTTATTTTAATAAAGAAGCACCGGATACAGCTCTCCTATCACTGGACGCCGAAAAGGCCTTTGATAGAGTTGAATGGCCCTTTCTTTTTGAAGTCCTACAAAGGTTTGGACTTGGAAATAATTTCATAAAATGGGTTCAAATAATATACAATAATGCTACAGCAGAAATCCTAACAAATAACAATATTTCAAAACCAATAAAAATCAATAGAGGATGTCGACAAGGATGTCCACTTTCACCTTTACTGTTTACTATGGCAATTGAACCTTTAGCGATAGCGATACGTTTACATTCACAAATATATGGAATTAAAGTTGGACCAACAGAACATAAAATCTCCCTGTACGCCGATGACATAATTTTGTTTATGTCGAATCTAAAAAAATCAATTCCAACCTTGTTGAATTTAATAAAGAATTTTGGGGAAATATCAGGATATAAAATAAATAAAACTAAATCTTCAATATTAATGCTAAATGAGACCCAGAGAAATTACCCAGCCCCTGAGGTAAATCAATTCAATGTTGTAAATCAGTTTAAATATTTAGGAATCCCAAATTGTGCCTAAGCTAGAATCAGTCGCCAGTGTCAACTATGAAGCCTTAATGTCAGATATCAATGAGTTAACTCAGAGATAAGATAAGATAAGATAAGCCTTTATTAGTCCCACAACGGGGAAATTCCAGGATTGCAACAGCACAGGGATAGCAACACTCAGAGCAACAATCAGAAGGCAAGAAAAAAACAAGCAAGCAAGAGCAGCTAATAAACATATGTACGTATTACTATAAAATATATATACACTCACCGGCCACTTTATTAGGTACACCTGTCCAACTGCTCGTTAACACTTAATTTCTAATCAGCCAATCACATGGCGGCAACTCAGTGCATTTAGGCATGTAAACATGGTCAAGACAATCTCCTGCAGTTCAAACCGAGCATCAGTATGGGGAAGAAAGGTGATTTGAGTGACTTTGAACGTGGCATGGTTGTTGGTGCCAGAAGGGCTGGTCTGAGTATTTCAGAAACTGCTGATCTACTGGGATTTTCACGCACAACCATCTCTAGGGTTTACAGAGAATGGTCCGAAAAAGAAAAAATATCCAGTGAGCGGCAGTTCTGTGGGCGGAAATGCCTTGTTGATGCCAGAGGTCAGAGGAGAATGGCCAGACTGGTTCGAGCTGATAGAAAGGCAACAGTGACTCAAATAACCACCCGTTACAACCAAGGTAGGCAGAAGAGCATCTCTGAACGCACAGTACGTCGAACTTTGAGGCAGATGGGCTACAGCAGCAGAAGACCACGCCGGGTGCCACTCCTTTCAGCTAAGAACAGGAAACTGAGGCTACAATTTGCACAAGCTCATCGAAATTGGACAATAGAAGATTGGAAAAACGTTGCCTGGTCTGATGAGTCTCGATTTCTGCTGCGACATTCGGATGGTAGGGTCAGAATTTGGCGTCAACAACATGAAAGCATGGATCCATCCTGCCTTGTATCAATGGTTCAGGCTGGTGGTGGTGGTGTAATGGTGTGGGGAATATTTTCTTGGCACTCTTTGGGCCCCTTGGTACCAATTGAGCATCGTTGCAACGCTACAGCCTACCTGAGTATTGTTGCTGACCATGTCCATCCCTTTATGACCACAATGTACCCAACTTCTGATGGCTACTTTCAGCAGGATAATGCGCCATGTCATAAAGCTGGAATCATCTCAGACTGGTTTCTTGAACATGACAATGAGTCACTGTACTCAAATGGCCTCCACAGTCACCAGATCTCAATCCAATAGAGCATCTTTGGGATGTGGTGGAACGGGAGATTCGCATCATGGATGTGCAGCCGACAAATCTGCGCCAACTGTGTGATGCCATCATGTCAATATGGACCAAACTCTCTGAGGAATGCTTCCAGCACCTTGTTGAATCTATGCCACGAAGAATTGAGGCAGTTCTGAAGGCAAAAGGGGGTCCAACCCGTTACTAGCATGGTGTACCTAATAAAGTGGCCGGTGAGTGTATATATACACACACACACAGACACACAGTGCAGAGCATTGTAGCTGGATGGAATAAATATATGAATATATGAACACACAGTGCAGAGCATTGTAGCTAGATGGAATAAATATGTAAATATATAAACACCCACAGTACGGAGCATTGCAGCTAGGTGGAATAAATATGCAAGTATATAAACACACACAGTGCGGAGCAATGTAGCTAGATGGAATAATATGTAGATATATAAATATATAAACACACCCAGTGCTGAGCATTGTAGCTAGATGGAATAAATATGCAAATATATAAACACACACAGTGCAGAGCATTGTTGCTAGATGGAATGAAACAGCATAACCGTCTACTTAGTTATCCTACATGGTATGATTATGTGCCCATACATATTCTCACCCTCCATAGCGACCGGTATGTTCCTAGTTGTATGCCGGAGGGGACCATTGTGTAAGTCTATTGGACTTACACAGATGGATGTCACTACCAATGTCGATGATCGGGAGAATCAATATACTTAAAAGTAATATTTTACCTAAAATACTTTATTTATTTCAATACATTCCCTTATCACCACCTTTAGATCTATTCTCAAGAATAAAAAAAAAAGTTAGTGGAATTTATATGGAACAACAGGAGGGCTAGATTACGTTTGTCTTTATTATATTTACCATTTGATCGTGGAGGTCTGAAATGTCCAAATTTTATGTTGTACTATTGGTCGGCACAACTGAGGTCTATGACATATTATTTTTCATCAAATGATCTCCCTCACTGGACTGAAATGGAATCATACAAGTTACCTTTACCTCTTCCCATATTCATATACTCAGATTCGGCAAAAAAATTACAAAAACAAGTTAAAAATCCATTTGTAAAGCATATGATCAAAATATGGTGTGAAGCTAAAAACTATTTAAAAGAACCACAGTTATTGTCACAATTTAGTCCAATATGGGGTAATCAATATTTTAAACCAGGGAGAGCGGACGCTGTATTTAAAGTATGGAATTTAAAAGGGATACAAAAGATTCAGGATTTATATTTGCCATGTGCAGATAACATAATGTCTTTTGAAGAGCTGAGGATCAAATTTAATCTCAATAGAACACATTTTTTTAAATATCTTCAACTTAGAAACTTTATTCGATCAAATCAAAATAAAGCTCTCACTCGACCTATTTATTCATCCTTGGAAAAAATGATGATGAAAGATAGTAAAAGAAAGGGTATTATTTCAGAGTTTTATAACTCATTGACACTATCTTCAAGTGAAAATTCACTGAAAAGATTAAACTGCTGGAAAGAAGATCTGCAAACTGAAATTTCAGAGGAACAATGGGAATTGGCTTGTACAGAAGCTCAAACCAAATCAATAAATGTACGCCTTAAATTGATACATTTCAAATGGTTAATGCGGATGTATGTTACACCGGAGGAGTTAAATAGATATAACAAAAATATACCAGATACATGCACAAAATGCATGGAAAGTAAAGGAACCCTATTTCATTGTTTATGGGAATGTAGATTAATAAGAATGTTTTGGGAAGAGGTGAGGGTAACAATTGAAAAAATAATCTCAAAACAAATCATATTGAATCCTAAACTGTTTTTGTTGGGTCTGTACCCAGAAAAGCATAATTTTAATAAAAGTGAAAGAACATTCATAGACCTCAGTTTGCTTAATGCCAAAAAATGTATTGCACTATTATGGAAAAAGACTCATAGACCAGATGTGACTCAGTGGTTAAGACAGATGTTAACAAACCTTCCATTAGAAAGAATAACATATATACTGAAATCAAAGGAAATTGTGTTTGAGAATATATGGAGACCTTTTATTGATTATGTAAAAAATTTAAACATAACTCTTGAAGAAGAAGGTGAATGATGTGTGTGGACCTTGTAAATTCCAAACTGGTGAACATAATATGTATACTTATGTATTGGATTGTCTAGACTAAACAGAGGAGCATTGTTGAAGACTTGATTTTGTTGGTGGTTGTTGGTGTTTTTAGTGCATTTTTTTTTTTGTAGTACTTTAGTGTTAGTGTTTGATTGTTTGTATTATGTTTGTTAAAAAAAAAAAAAAAGGTTCAATAAAGATATTGTGGAGAAAAAAAAAGTTGTATATATAGAATGCCGGGAACTTGCGTTGAGACATTTAGAGATAAGTTAGTCGAGCTGTACAATAATATAACAAATAAGAAAATGGTTGTAATCTGTGGAGACTTCAATATTGATTTACTAAATCCATTTCAACAAAATGTAATTACAGAGTTCATTAATTCTATGTACAGTATGAGTCTATATCCCACAATAACACATCCCAGTAGAATCACAGTTCACACTGCTACACTTATTGACAACCTGTTTGTTAATATTATTGATAAGAAAATAGAAAGTGGATTATTGATAAATGACATAAGTGACCATTTGCCAATCTTTGCACTTATCCACAGCCACGCGCAGGCCAATACAAAAAAAACTTTAAAATCTTTCAGACACAAATCACAAAATGCAATCAATTCTTTTAAAGAAGACCTGTTGAAGCAAGACTGGACAAAAGTCTATGTATCAGATGTAAATGAAGCCTATGACACATTCATGAACATTGTAACCACTCTTTTTGAAAAAAATTGTCCATTAGTAAAGAAAAAGCTTAAACAGAAATTTGCCGATAAGCCATGGTTAACCAAAGGATTACAAAAAGTGTGCAAAAAGAAAAACTCATTATATAAAGTCCTTCTAAAGAAAAGGACAAAAGAAGCAGAGCAGCGGTATAAAACATACAAAAATAAGTTAATATATATAATGAGATGTAGTAAAAGAGACTATTATAGTAAAGAACTGGAGAAAAACAGATATTAAAAATACATGGACAATACTTAACAATGTTCTTGGAAATAAAAACAGAAATACAAGCTACCCAACCAATCTTTCAAAGAAAAAAATGACAGTGTGAATGCAGTCTCACCTGCAGGTGAATTTAATAACTTTTTTGTTAACACTGGTCCTAATTTGGCTCGATAAATACCCATTATGGTATCTGCAGGTGATGCAATAAGCAAAAACATTGCTATAAAAGACTCCATTTTCATAAAGAACATAGATGAGAGAGGGGTCATTGAAATTGTTAAATCGTTTAAAAGTGAAACATCAACGGATTGTGATGGTATTGAAACATGCTTTTAGTCAAAACTATCATTGAATGCTTAGTGAAGCCACTGACGTACAGTATATCTGTAACCTGTCTCTCCAAACAGGTATATTTCCCAGTGCAATGAAAACAGCAAGTAATTCCGATATACAAGATGGGTGACAGAGGGGAATTTTCAAACTATAGACCTATTTCACTATTGCCACAATTTTCCAAGATACTTGAAAAAATATTCTGTGAGAGAACTGACAACTTCATAATGAAGAATAATTTATTGTGTGAGCAGCAATATGGGTTCAGATACAAGAGGACAACTGCATTTGCTCTAATGGAATTTATAGAAAAAATATCAACTGCCATTGAAAATAAAGAGTATTCAGTTGGGGTATTCCTGGATCTTAAAAAAAACATTTGATACAGTGGATCATAAATTATTGTTAATGAAACTACAAAATTATGGTATTTGGGGTAGCACTGTCCTGGTTATGTAGTTACTTAAAGAACAGATATCAGTATGTATGTGTTGGTAGCAAAAACTCGCAGTTACTGAAGGTTACTTGCGGAGTCCCACAGGGTTCAGTTTTGGGGCCATTGTTATTCAATATGTATATAAATAATATATGTAAAGTTTCTGAAAAAAATTGATTTAATATTGTTTGCAGATGACACTAATTTATTATGCAGTGGAAGCAATTTGGAACAACTTTTGGATACACTCGGAAAGGAATTAGAAAAGCTTAAACTGTGGATTGATTCAAACAAATTAACGCTCAATTTAAGTAAGACAAAATTTATAATTTTTAACAACCATCACAACAACTCAGTATCTAAACTCAGTGTAAATGGTGTAGAGATTGAAAGGGTATCCGAAATTAAATTTCTTGGAGTAATAATTGATCACAAACTGTGTTGGAAGTCACATATTAATTATATTAAAGGTAAAATATCCAAATCAATCGCAATACTACACAGAGTGAAATATTTGCTGAATCAACCCACACTATATACTTTGTATCATTCATCAATACTCCCATACATCACATATTGTACTGAAGTATAGGAAAATACATATAAACAAACATATATCCAGTCTTTATGTTTCAGAAGAGAGCTATTAGAATAATAAACAAAGCTGCTTACAGGGAACCAACAAACCCACTTTTTCTTAAATTAAAAGCTCTCAAGTTGAAAGATCTGGTTGACTTTAAAACTGCAGTAATAATGTTTAAAGTGAAGAATCTGTCACTGCCCGCAAATATCCAAAAGTTGTTCCAAATAAGGGAGAAACAATATCATTTCAGAGGAACATGTATATTTCAAAAACCTTCAGTGAGAACTACCACCAAGCAACACTGTGTCTCAGTGCAAGGAGTCAGATTATGGAATGATTTTGGACCTGAATTAAAATCATGTACAACGCTTGGACAATTTAAACAAAAACTAAAGGAAGAAATACTCCAAACATATATACAAGATGACATGTAAAATCACATAAGGATTGTCATATTCAGTCTGTGTTGTGTTGTTGCTTAGTTTTTTTGTCACATTTTGTCTTAGCTTTGTTCTGAACTGTAATCGCTTTTGTTTTGTTTTTCTTTTGAATTCTTGGATGGAATATGGGTGGGCAATATAAGCTGCGGCTTCAGCCATCACCCATTTCGGATAACTTACGTTGAACTGTATAATCAGAGGAGTTATTGTCTAATTTGACCTTGTTGGATTTTCTTTCCCCCTTTGTTATATTATTCTGTTTCTTTCTTTTTTTTTTTTACTTTTAATCTATCCGAAATAAAGATTCATTCATTCAAAAAAAAAAAAAAAAAAAAGATTTAGAAGAAGAAGCTATCTCTGTTGTCATTCAGTCCATACAGCCAATCATGTACAGTAGAACAAAATTACCTTTCTCCTATCTACAATGTCTTAACAATCTTTTTATTGAATTTTCAAGTAAACAAAATAAACAAAATAATATACAGACTGACAATTCTGTAAACACTGTGTACTGCATCCATCCAAAAAAAACAACAAGGGCTTATTATGCAGAATAATCCTGGCAGAAACCAACATGTATCTAAGGTGGGACTAGTGACAAATCCTTAAAAAGGCAAGAGATATAAAATTTATTTATTTACTTTTCTCTGTATGAACCAATGTGTGTAAACAGATGAGAAAAAAAACGTTATAGACCAAAAAAGGGGGGGATGACTGCAAACGAACATAGAAGGTCAGTAGGGATCAAGAAAGTGTCTTAAAAAGGGTCCCCAAACACTGTTAAATTTCACCCCTTGGTTCTTAACAGAGTATCAAATCTTTTCCAGACTCAGGCAAGACATGACGTCTGACAGCCACTGAGTGTGAGTAGGCAGGGCAGCACCCTTCCATCTTATTAAGATAACCCGTCTGGCCAGGAGGAAGGCGAAGGACAACATACGACGCACTTTAGAGGGAACATTAAGATTCCCTGAAAAACAACCAAATAGAGCTAAAAGTGGGTCAGGAGTGATTGTTATACCAGAAACCACAGAGAGAGACTGAAAAAAATCCTTGCAAAATGTTGTAAGCCTGGGGCAGGTCCAGAACAAGTGAATCAGAGTTGCTTCATCAGCGCCACATTTGTCACACTGAGGATTCAAGTCAGGATAAATGCGAGAGAGTCTGGCCTTAGACATGTGGGCACGATGGACAATCTTAAACTCTAGTAAGGAGTGATGTGAGCAAAGCGAGGGAGAATGAACAAGCCCCAAGACTGAATACCAGGTGTCGTCTGACATGTGCAGTTTCAGATCCTGTTCCCAGGCTATCCTGATCTTAGCAGTGGAGGTTTAGTTTAAAGAGGTCAGTTTATTGTACACTGCTGAAATGAAACCTCTGACAGATGGCTGAAGGAAAAGGGTGTCTTCTATTAGGGAGCACTGAGGAAGTTCTGGAAAAACTGGTAACTGACTTTGAAGAAAATGACGAATTTGTAAATATCTGAAAAAATGAGTTCTTGGGAGTCCAAATTTATTTTGAGAGTTGCTCAAAAGAAGCAAAATTGCCATTGACGAATAAATCCTTAAACTATTTGATACCCATAACCTGTGAGTCCTTAAAGGCTTGATCTGTAGCTGGAGGAAGAAGGTGGTTAGAAAAAAATAGGACTCTGGAGGGAAAAATCCCACAATTTAAAGTGTTTCCTGAACTGAGCCCACACCCTGAGAGATTGCTGGTCTACTGGGTTAGTTATGAGCTGAGGTGTGGAGAGGGGATATGGGGCACCCAAAAAAGCTCCAAGAGAGGTATTTTGAGCTGAGCTGGCTTCCATAGCCAACCATGATGTAGAGCTGGTCTGGCTACCATTTGTCCAATATAACAAAGGGCGGATATTAGCCACCCAATAATACAAACGGAAATTAGGCAATGCTAGCCCACCGTCTAACTTGGACTTCTGTAGGTGTGTTCTCGAGACCCGAGGATGTTTACCTTTCCAAATGTAAGAACTAATTATTGAATCTAAAGAGTCAAAAAAAAAAAAAACAACAACTTTGGGATAAAGACTGGAATGGACTGGAAGAGGTAAAGGAATTTATGGAGAATATTCATTTTTACTGAGTTAACCCACCCAGCTAAGGTGATGGATAAGGGTGGCCAATTTGGAAAGCTCTGCTTCACCTGATTTAAAAGTTTGAAAAGGTTTTCTTTTAACATTAGTTTATGATTTCTCGTAACATTGACTCCAAGATAAGTAAATTGTTCTTTTACTAACCTGAAGGGAAAACAAGAAAAATCTAACTCAAGAGCTTTATTATTTATATGAAATAGTTCACTTTTGTGCAGATTTAATTTATAACCTGAAAAATGACCAAAATCAAAAAGTAGGGATAATATGGAAGGAAGTGTGGAAGAAGGGTTTGAGATGAAAAGCAATAAATCATCAGCGTATAGTGCCAGCTTATGTTCGATATGGTACCTATGAATACCAGAAATAGAGGAGCTATTATGGAGTGATATCGTAAGTGGTTCAATGGCTATGTCGAATAGCAAGGGACTTAGAGGGCAGCCTTGGCGCATGCCGCTCTGTAAATAAATGGGTTTGGATTTTTTTCTGATTAGTGAGAACACAAGCAGTGGGGCAAAGAAAGTAATTTTATCCATGATCTAAAATTGGAGCCAAAGCCAAATTTCTCTAAAGATTTAAACAAATAGGGCCACTCAACACGGTCAAAGGCTTTTTCTGCATCAAGGGAATGAATACATTCTGGTACAGTGTTTGGGGAAGTGTAAATAATGTTTAGTAAACGACGTATATTAAAAAAAAATGGCAATTCTTTACAAAGCCTGTTTGCTCTTCACAAATTGTTGAAGGTAAGTGCTTTTCCAATCTGCAGGCAAGAATTTTTGCTAAAATTTTAAGATCAACGTTTAATAAGGAAATTGGCCTGTAAAATGAATATTCTAATCAGAATCAGAATCAGAATCAGCTTTATTGGCCAAGTATGCACAACACATACAAGGAATTTGACTTTGGCTAAAAACTTGCTCTCGAAGGATCCTTATCCTTCTTTGGAATGAAAGTAATGGATGTCTCATACCATGAAGAATGGAAGTTTACCTTTACTGAGTGACTCCAATAAAACAGTATGTAAATTAGGTATTAGCAGAGTGGAAAAGGACTTAAAAAAAATCCACTGGAAAACCATGTGGACCAGGTGACTACATGGATTGCAGGGATGAAATGGCAGCAGGAATTTCTGCCTGGGATATCGGGACGTCTAACTCATTTTTTGTGACCTCAGAACGAGTGGGAAAATCTAACCCATCTCAAAATTGTTCCATTGTAGAATTGTTGTTGGAAAATTCAGACATGTACAGTGATGAAAAATAATTCCTGAAAGAGGTATTTATTTTCCCTGGGTCTGAAGTGGTTCCTGTGTCTGATTTGATTCCACCAGAAAACTGTTTTGCCTTACACATCCGTAACTGATTAGCCAACCACTTTCCAGCCTCGTCTCCATGTACATAAAAAGTTGCCTTGCTTTTTAAAAGTTGTCGCTCTACAACATGAGTTGATAGGAGGTCAGATTGGGTTTGAAGTTTAACACGTCTTTGGTATGTTTCAGAATTTTTTGTGTGGGCATATTGGTGATCTAATTCTTTAATCTTTTTTGATAACTCTAATCTTTCCTTAGAGTTCTCCTTTTTCATATTGGCTGTATAAGAAATTATTTGGCCCCAAATATAGGCCTTCATGGTGTCCCAGATTAATAGACTAGAAACATCTGGTGTGGAGTTTGTCTGCCAAAATAAGGTTATCTTGTGGTGACCCACCACAATCTACATGGACATTCAATCCTCAAACTCAGCTAGCCTGCACTAAGCAGGGGACAATTTGCATACGGACAGAGAGGCCCTAGGAGACAATCATAACAATGGACTATTGTTATACATCCCCGGATTAAGGAGAGGACATCCGGGCGCCAGTTGGTCACGTGAATGATATGTATTGACTGATATGTATATCGATATGCAAATGTGCCATGCATTCTCTCTGTTGGTATAACATATATAAAAGAGCTTGCTATACATGCCTCAAGAGACAGCGCAAGACATCACACACAGCACAGCAGAACACAGCACAGTAGCGCACAGCGCTACAAGTGCGTCTCATTATGTTGGAGGAAAATAAAACTCTGCCACCTTCCAGCTCACCGCATCTCGCCTGAACTTATTTATCCTCCACACTGGTGACCCTTGACGAAGAATGGAACACAAGGCGAACACCCCGGAGATCACCCGGACGGGAAGCCCCAGCACGCGTCATGGTGCGCCCCTCGCCTGACCTCTTCCCTCCACACTGGTGACATGACAAGAGAGAATGACCATCTGCTCCCTCTCAGCGCGCTGTGGACACAGAGGACCAAAGAACGCCTGCAACCTCTTCATCCTCACCGGAGAATGTGCTCCGGAGCGCAGCGCTGGGACCAAAAAGCAACATGAACGGCAACATGAGCGAAACAAAGGAAGCAGCCTGAATAGGGAAATCATTGGCACCGACTGCGTTGATTTCCGCCAAGCTCCCTGAACCTGACTAACCTCACGACAGCAGACCTCCCGTGCACAGAAGCCCCGCACGCACACCGCAGGATTATGAGGACAGTGCAACTGCCAGTTATGTGGTCACCGCGCCAAGCGCGCACCACACACGGGACAAAAACGGCTCCACAGACTGATACAGCGTCCTCCGCCGCTGCACATGCCCGAGAAACACGGCCGATCGCCACCCTTGGAACCTTCAGAGCTGCTCACGTACCTGAAGCAGACATGCAGCACGCACACAGGACTTTGTATGGGTTTCTCAGCCACGGCGCACAAAGGGAATTTAGCCAATTGCTGTCCCCGATAGCTTTAGGGCTGCTTCCGAACCTAAAAGCCAAACCGCCTCACACCCTCACACAGCTGCAGTTGTTTCACAGCTGCTACGCATCCTCGGGGAATTTGGCCACTCGCCTTCCCCACATCCTCACTGGATCGAGCCGCGAGAGGAGTCAGAGATAAAAAAAATTTTCACAGCCGCTGTGGATCTCCGCCAGGTTTACCGGGAAAGTCCCTCACCATCGCAGATCCACACGCAATTTTTGCGCGGCCCAGACACCTTTGACGTCCCGGGCCGGCACTCACTTACTCCCACCCCCCTCCCCCTCCTCCTGCACAGCGCTTTTCCCGCACCTCACTCCCTAAAGCTGGCCGATCGCCGTCTTGTTCCATTACGCACGAAACACACCAGCCCATGCACCCACGATCCACGGCCGTTCAACGTGCTGGAACCCGGAGCAGAGCACACTGTTTTTTTCCCACCCCTCCCCCATCCCCCTCACGGACTGACATGCCCTCCGACAGTTCTACCGGAGCTGGAGCCAAACGATGGGGGGGGGGGGGTCATAACCCCTGCTGAGTGTTCTGGGGGGAGCCCTGTGGTGACCCACCACAATCTACATCAGTGGTGTCAAACTTATTCCATGGAGGGCCAAGACCCTGCAGGTTTTACTTCCACCCAGTCTCTTCAGCAGGTGTTTTTACTGATCAGCAATCAGTGGGAAGAAATTCAGAGAAATTACCTGTTGAAGACACTGGGTGGAGGTAAAACCTGCAGGGTCTTGGCCCTCCATGGAATGAGTTTGACACCTGTGATCTACATGGACATTCAATTCTCAAACTCAGCTAGCCTGCACTAAGCAGGGGACAATTTGCATATGGACAGAGAGCCCCTAGGAGACAATCAGAACAATGGACTATTGTTATACATCCCAGGATTAAGGAGACGACGTCCGGGCGCCAGTTGGTCATGCGAATGATATGTATTGACTGATATGTATATCAATATGCAAATGTGCCATGCATTCTCTCTGTTGGTATAACATGTATAAAAGAGCTTGCTATACATGCCTCAAGAGACAGTGCAAGACAGCACACATAGCACAGCAGAACACAGCACAGTAGCGCACAACGCTACAAGTGTGTCTCATTATGTTGGGGGAAAATAAAACTCTGCAACCTTCCAGCTTGCCGCATCTCGTCTGAACTTATTTATCCTCCACAATCTGTTCTTTAATGAATTCCAAGAAGTTTGGATTTGAAAGCAAGGTAACATTGAGTCGCCAGGTTCAATCCACCTTTGGTGAATCAGGCATGGATAAAGTGAGTATCAGAGGGGCGTGATCCGAAATCAGAATACTCCAATACTCACATGAAGTGGTAAGTGCAGCTAGCTGGCTGTCAATAAAGAAATGGTCTAACCGTGAAAATGAATGATGTATATGTGAAAAAAAATGAATACTCTCTCAAATTTGGGTGGAGTTGTCGCCAAATGTCTGATACCCAATTCAGTGGAGAAAGAATGGACAAGTGAGGCAGATTTACTCAGAGAAGCTGGTTCAGGAGAGGAACGATCTAACACAGGATCTAGACAGCAGTTAAAGTCCCCCCCAAGTATGAGTGAGTGTGAGCTCAGATCAGGTAGTTGAGAGAAAAAAATGTTCAAAAAAGCTTGGGTCGTCTGTATTTGGGCCATATAAGTTAGCCAATACAATATTAGTATTTAGCAGCTTTCCAGAGACAATAACAAAGCAGCCGTACTTATCTGATATGACATTCTGGGGCATGAATGCTGTATTAGGACTGATAAGAATAGAGACCCCCCTGGCCTTGGCCTCGAATGATGAATGTGCTGCCCTGCACATCTTGTCATAAGTCTGGAGCACTCAGAAGCCCGAATATGCGTTTCTTGTAGAAAAACGAAGCATTTTCCTGTCTAATCTGTGCAAACACTTTCCTTTGCTTAATGGAATGATTAAGGCCCTTGACATTCCAGCTGAGAATATTCAATGAATTACTCATTAAAGTTGGTTACAGAAAAGAAGATTGAGCAGGTTGCCACATGCTGCAAAAATAACACCAGGCTATTACTAAGAAATGAGTACCAATTATTAGAACCAAAAACAAAAGAAAGAAAAAAATCAAATTTGAGCCCCCCGCCCTCCCCCCCAAAACAAACAGCTGTCCACAAACATGACAGCAAGCTTTTACCCAAAGAACTCTCTCCCTATCAAGGTTTCTCTTCCGTATTCTAACTCCTAATCAGGCTCCATTTTAAGAATGGTTAAAAAGAACAGAAAAACATTTAACACTCCGAGTAAAAAAAAAAAGAAAGGGCTAAATATTGACCAAAACCCTAACAATCATAGGCATCACAAGTGGTGTAAACATTGAAATAACAACAATGCTATAAGTCTCTTTTATATTGCGATTAAGCTATATTTTTAAGAAATGTCCCAAAGAAAATGACAAAAGTCTGTATAATAGTGAGGAGTGGAGGTACTCACTGAGACTAAACACTTATTACTGCCCATAAGGCTTCCCATAGTTCGCAGAAACGTAAAGAATGAAACAGTTTACCCCGTCAAGATGGATAACACAGCCTTTACAATGCACAAGGCGAGGGTGGATGAGCCTCAATGAATTTCCAAGCGTCCTCCACAGAGTGCAACCACTTCTTTTCCCCACTGGTGAGAGTGATGTGAAGCCTTGCTGGGAAGAGGAGTGAAGGTTGGAGTCCCTTTTTAAAAAGTTCGCCCATCACCTCCCTGTATTCGGCTCTTTGGGTTAACACCTTGGGGCAGTAAACATCCACCACCCGAATCTGTTTGTCGCAGTAGTTGAGGGTTCCTCTCCGCCAGGCTTCCCTGATGAGCAAATCTTTAATCTGGTAGCGATGCAGACGGATAATGACAGGCCGCGGCCTCTGGCCCGGCTTCGGCTGAACTGCTAGCGAGCGATGGGCTCTGTCAAGTTCTGGGGGAGTTAGGAGTGTGTCCTTGCCAAAGGTTTCACACAGAGCACCGGCAAAAAACTCAGTTGCATGCCCACCTTCCGTAGATCCTGGCAGCCCCAAAATGCGCAGGCTGTTCCTCCTGCTGTGGCTCTCCAGGTCGACAACTTTAGCGGTTAGCTTAGCATTGCTATCCCAAAAGTTAGAACAGAGGTTCTCCAGCCCCCCAACACGCTGGCTCAGGTCGTCAGCTGCAAGCTCAAGAGAACCCAGACACTGACCGTAGTCTTCCACAGTAACCTGCACTTGGTCAAATTTTGCCTCCATAGCACTGAATGCAGCTTTAAACTCGACGGATAGCGAGCTGCGGTGCTCCTCCAGGAGCTTCAAAATAGCATCGAGGGTGAGGCCCGCAGGTGAATCTTCTTTTTTTGCGCATTTACCACCCTTAGAGCTCATTATGGCTGTGGCAAAGTTTCAATGCAGGTAAAAAACCAACCACCATGCTCAAAGTTATGGCATTGAAAAAAGTGAGTGTTTTAAAATGTAAAAAGTATCAGGAGCCTCTCTGTAACTACTTCTGCGCCATGGAGTCATCAACCGGACGTCCTCCTATTTACAATGTTAATCACATGTAGAATCAGAGGGGTCGCTGCCATGCAAGGCACCGCCATAAACAACTTCTCCTTCCCCCATTCTATTATGCTGAGCACCAAGCTAGAAGGCGGGAAGGACCATTTTTATATGGTCTTTGGTTTGACCCGGCCGGCACTTGAACCCCCAACCTCCCAGTTGTGGGGTGGATGCTCTATCAACTACGTGGCCTAGTTCATAATTTAATATTCATAATTATGCTTTTACGCTTGGAAATTTTGATATTTTTACCTGCTATAGAGGGGATGCATTGGAACAGAATTCTTGGCAGTTATAAAGCAGTTACCATAGTTATCCTTTTTTTTTTTTTCCTTTGAAAGACAAAAGTAAAATAGAAAGATGTCTTTACCTTCTTTACATGTTTCAACTGCACTGCAGCCTTCATCAGAAGAGTCAGCTGATTGCTGCCAGGTGACATTTATCAGCTGATTTTCGTAGGCGGGGCCAGCTCAGCAGATCTGTCAGATCCGCCGAGCCGGCCCCGCCTCCCGCCGTCAGATGGTCTCTGGAGAATGTGGTCCCAGGTGTGAGAAAGCATAAAGGCCCCCTCATCTCGGTTCATGGTGTCTTTTCCCCGCTTTCTGATCTCTATTGCCTCCTTGATCCAACGTTTGTGTCTGTTGCTCTCCGATCCAATAATTTTTGTGTTGTCCCAGTCCATGATGTGATTATTTCTTTTGCAGTGGTCCGATATAGCTGATTTTAATGTTTCTTGTTCTGCTTTTTCTTTTTGTGATCTTGTGAGTCGTCCTTGCGTTTCCTTCTCACATTCCTTTTGGTGTTCTTTTTTTCTTGTGGTGAATAATCTTCCGGTTTCTCCAATGTAGGTTTTGTTACATGATCTGCATGATATTTCATATAATACATTGCATTTATTGTCTTGTTCTATTCTGTCCTTGGGGTGTACTAATAACTGTCTTAATTTTTTGTGTGGTTTGACTGCTATGTTTATTTTGTATTTTTTCATGATCCTTTGAATTGGTTCCGTGATCCCTCGTATGTATGGTATAGTTATGGTTTCCTTGTTTTTGATTTCAGCTTTTGTTCTGTGTCTTGTGTCCTGTTTATTTTCTTTGTTTTTGACTTGCTGTTTCCCTTTGTTTATGGCCCATACTGGATATTGGCAGCGTATAAGTGCATGTTTTATGTGGTTTTCCTCTTCCTGTCTGTCTTCTTGTTCCGTGATGATGGTGGCTCGTTCATATAATGTCCTGACGACTGATAGCTTGTGTGCTGTGGGGTGTTCCGATGTCCAAAGTAGGTATTGATCTGTGTGGGTTGGTTTCCTGTAGACTGTGATTTTTATGCTGCCATCCTCGTTGTGGTGGATTTTCATGTCCAGAAAGGCTATGGTGCCATTTTCCTCCTCTTCGTGTGTGAATTTTATGTTCCCCGTAAGCCCTTCTAAAACCTCTATTAGAAAGCAATAAAATCACAAAGGACGCATATGATCACCTGATCCCCACAGCCAGCATCACCCCTCGGATTTATGGAACACCGAAAATACATAAAAAGGATATCCCACTGCGGCCAATAATAGACAGCATTGGATCAGTCACATACAACTTATCAAAAGCCCTAGATGAAATCATCTAACCCCTCCTTGGACTGTCAGACTTTCACTGTAAAAATTCAAAAGAGCTTGCACAAGAACTCAAAGACATAAAAATAGAATCAGACGAGATCCTCATCTCACATGACGTCATCTCTTTATTCACAAAGACTCCTATTGACGTCACACTACATATAGTGCAAGAACGCCTCAACAATGACAGTACCCTAAAAAGACGCACCAACCTCACAGTCCATGACATATCCAAATTACTACAGTTTGTTGCAAAATCCACTTATTTTCAATTCAGAGGAAAAATCTACAAACAAAAAGAAGGATTTGCAATGGGAGACCCACTATCAGCCATCATGAGCAGTTTTTTTATGGAGGATCTGGAAAATAAAGCCATCAACACAGCACCCACAATATGCAAACCCACCCTTTGGAAGAGATACGTAGATGACATTCTGGAAAAAATAAGGAAAGGACATACACAAGAACTCACTGACCATCTGAACAGTACAGACAGTACGGGGAACATAAAATTCACACACGAAGAGGAGGAAAATGGCACCATAGCCTTTCTGGACATGAAAATCCACCACAACGAGGATGGCAGCATAAAAATCACAGTCTACAGGAAACCAACCCACACAGATCAATACCTACTTTGGACATCGGAACACCCCACAGCACACAAGCTATCAGTCGTCAGGACATTATATGAACGAGCCACCATCACCACGGAACAAAAAGACAGACAGGAGGGGGAAAACCACATAAAACATGCACTTATACGCTGCCAATATCCAGTATGGGCCATAAACAAAGGGAAACAGCAAGTCAAAAACAAAGAAAATAAACAGGACACAAGACACAGAACAAAAGCTGAAATCAAAAACAAGGAAACCATAACTATACCATACATACGAGGGATCACGGAACCAATTCAAAGGATCATGAAAAAATACAAAATAAACACAGCAGTCAAACCACACAAAAAATTAAGACAGTTATTAGTACACCCCAAGGACAGAATAGAACAAGACAATAAATGCAATGTATTATATGAAATATCATGCAGATCATGTAACAAAACCTACATTGGAGAAACCGGAAGATTATTCACCACAAGAAAAAAAGAACACCAAAAGGAATGTGAGAAGGAAACGCAAGGACGACTCACAAGATCACAAAAAGAAAAAGCAGAACAAGAAACATTAAAATCAGCTATATCGGACCACTGCAAAAGAAATAATCACATCATGGACTGGGACAACACAAAAATTATTGGATCGGAGAGCAACAGACACAAACGTTGGATCAAGGAGGCAATAGAGATCAGAAAGCGGGGAAAAGACACCATGAACCGAGATGAGGGGGCCTTTATGCTTTCTCACACCTGGGACCACATTCTCCAGAGACCATCTGACGGCGGGAGGCGGGGCCGGCTCGGCGGATCTGACAGATCTGCTGAGCTGGCCCCGCCTACGAAAATCAGCTGATAAATGTCACCTGGCAGCAATCAGCTGACTCTTCTGATGAAGGCTGCAGTGCAGTTGAAACATGTAAAGAAGGTAAAGACATCTTTCTATTTTACTTTTGTCTTTCAAAGGAAAAAAAAAAAAGGATAAATAATTGAAAGAAGACAAAATGAACCTGTTTGACGAGTTACCATAGTTGCCCAGCACTGAGTGGCACATGTGGCAGCTTTTAGTTTGTATGCAGTAAAACATGAAAATCACACAAAACATTTAGTCACAGCAGTACACAGAGTGTCTTTTTTAACTTTAGATGTTAATGGTGCACTGTTTACTTAACTGTAGTGATGTGTGGGTAAGAGCACACATAAGGGAAGAACTGGTTCTGAGCCTTACCTTTTTTTGTCAATTAAAACAAGACGGAATGATAAGATTAGATCTCCTCAATGCAAACAGGTACGCCGTTTACTGCTGTGACTGAACACTGTGTGTATTTTTGTGTTTTACTTTTGGGAAGCTCAGTGGCACAGTGGTTACCACTGTGGCAGCACAGTAAGAAGGTTATGGGATTGATTCCACCCCTGACCATCACTGACCCTTCTGTGTGGAGTTTGCATGTTCTCCCTATGTCTGCCTGGGTTTACTCCGGTTTCCTACCACAGGCCAAAAAATCATGCAAGTTAGGTTAATTGGAGACTCTAAAGCTGCCAATGTGTGTGTGAATGGTGAAGGGATTGGTGCCGTACTGTGGATGCCCTGAATTTCCCTCTGGGGGTGAATAAAGTATAGCTGCCATTCATTTTTGCCATTCAATGTTTTTTTTTTAACTGCCATGAGTTCTATTCTGTGACATCATGTGCATACATGCATCCATTTAATAAAATCTGTTATTCCAGCATTTTTCTTTGTGCTCCTATATTTTGCATTTTTATGCCTCAGTGCAAAGGCAATGTAGGCATATGGTAATCACTGCATGTAGCCAGGTTGTGGCCAGGTCATGTTTGTAAATGAGAATTGGTTCTCAAACATTTTACCTGGTAAAATAAAGGTCAAATACATAAAAATGTGTCTGTGTATGTCTGCCTGTCTGTTACCGGCTTTTCAGCTCACCTGCTCAAAATCAACTGGAACTAAAGGCTTGTATCATTGTATCACCATATTTTCTCGACTTTTAATTTGCCACAATTTCCAGATAAGGCTTTGTTTTCAAACTAAACACAAATTTAACTCACCTTTACCATCAATGCTGCACGGTGGGGCTGCACGGTGGCGCAGTGGTTTAGCACTGTGGCAGCACAGTTTTACCCTCGGCCGGGGGACCACGGGGATCATGAGATCGTGGGTTCGATCCCAGCCCCCGACCAACAGTGAGCTGTGTGGAGTTTGCATGTTCTCCCCGTGTTGCGCGGGTTTACTCCGGGATTTCTCCGGTTTCCTCCCGCATACCAAAACATGTAGGTTTAGGGCGCTCGCGCACGCAGCGACCAGCAGCCGGTGGCTTGTCACCAGACTGCAAACCATGTCTACCTACGGGTACAAATAAGCAACAAAAAAAAAAAACAAAAAAAAAAAAAAAAAATGCAGCTGCGAAGAAAGGTATTATAATAACTATGCCAGGCCACTACAAGTGACGGTGTGACTTTTTCACAGCCCCCCACGCTACCATGCCACAGGCACCGAGGCGTCAGCACCTTGTTGCTTTCATTAAACTACAGCAAATACGGTGACATTCAGTGTGTGCTGGATCCGGCATCCATTAAAAAAGACTTGCTGCATATTTTTAGTGATCCGTTATGGATGAGAAGGGAGAATAACAGATGCAGTTGGGAAATGTTTGCCTTTAAGTATTTCTGGAAGAAATCCTGTCCTCTCGACCTGCATAACAGACTCCCTCAGAGGAAACTGGGGATCACTTTTTTGTCTGCTACTCTTGTACGATCCCAAATGGACAAATTGGGAATAGCAGTTACTTTATTACCTCCGCCAGGCCGAAAGGTCAGGAAGAGGTAATGTTTTTGCCGGGGTTTGTCTGTGTGTTTGTCTGTTTGTCTGTTGGTTAACAAGATAACTCAAAAACTTTTGGACGGATTTCAATGAAACTTTCAGGCGTTGTTGGAAATGGTACAAGGAAGAACTGATTACATTTTGGGGATGATCTGCATCACCGTCTGCATACAGGAATTTTTTAAAGCATTTTTCCACACTGTGACATATGGCCATTTTCAACATGTGCGCAGGCGCAATGGAGGGCGCTGGGCGTCGTGTCTGACCAACACAAACTCCGCCTTCTTCAACGTTTTAGCCACAAAAGCATGCGGAAAACACTGGTGGCCTGGGCCCGCCAGCATGCCTGTGCCAGCCATAGGCGCTGCGCACATTGCGCTGGGCGTCGTGTCTGACCAACACAAACTCCGCCTTCTTCAACGTTTTAGGCACAAAAGCACGCGGAAAACACTGGTGGCCTGGGCCCGCCAGCGTGCCTGTTTTTGCGCCACGCTGCAAAACCTGACACGGCCACCTGTCCGCCGCCCGATTATTTGCCACAAATTCCCCGCCCAGCTATAGGCGCTGCGTAAAAACGACCTCTCTGCCGGGGAAGATTCTAAATTCTGTTTTGCCACGGAGCGCAACCCCAATATAATATAAAACCCACGGCAACCTGTCTAACCAATCTGCATCCGTCAGTGAAGGAGATGGACACACCAACACTTCAGTTTATTACCTCCGCCAAGGAGGCAATGCTTTTACAACCGTAAAACGGGGCTATAAGGGACGGCGGGGTAATATGGGACACTTTTCTAAATGTAATTCTGCTTTTTTAATTTTGCTTCCGCCTAGATTTGATGAAGGATTCATGGATGTTTGACAATAACAACACAACTCAGCGTCCTGCTCAAAATAAAAAAAAGTAGAATTACATTTAAAACATTTCCCAGAAAAGTGTCCCTTATTAACCCGCCGTCCCTTATAGTCCCGTTTTACACTACTGAACCACTAATCCTATCACTATCACATTGATTGTCATTCATTAATTGTCTGTTTATTGCACTGTCCATGTCAAATAAACAAATAATCATTGTGAATCCAATTGCTAGTCATATCTTTTCATGCTCAGGGAATCTGAAAATGTACACACAAACACTGTATGGGGGGAACTGTGCCGCTTGGCGGAGGTCTGCGCTCTCCGAGTGCTTTTCTAGTTGAAAAGCTCATTTAGCAGCTCATTTAGCAGCAGACTACATCATCCCAGGTGCACAACCGAGAGGTTTCGTAGGTCCTTCCTACCAACGGCTGTCAGACTGTACAACCTAAGCAGGGCTGCTCGCAGAGATAGCAAAAAGACGTAACAAACTAATAGTTTTTTTGAATGCAAAAGATGCAATAGACTTACACAATGGTCCTCTCCGGCATACAACTAGGAACATACCGGTCGCTATGGAGGGTGAGAATATGTATGGGCACATAATCATACCATGTAGGATAACTAAATAGACGGTTATGCTGTTTCATCCCACCTAGCAACAATGCTCTGCACTGTGTGCGTTTATATATTTACATATTTATTCCATCTAGCTACAATGCTCAGCACTGGGTGTGTTTATATTTATATATCTATATATTTATTCCATCTAGCTACAATGCTCCGCACTGTGTTTTTATATATCTACATATTATTCCATCTAGCTACATTGCTCCGCACTGTGTGTGTTTATCGTCGGCCTCCGTCGGTCTATGATGACCATGGAAGAGAATCCTAAACGTCTACTCTGCTGGAACAGCACCGCCTGTGGCTGAACAGGCCGATGCGCGAATGACAGTCCCTGTCACACAGGTCACACTTGTGGGTGGTCTCCGTGTTGCTGGGTCTGTGGCGGTTCTTCCTGCGGGTCCTTTTTTCATCTGCTGCAGCAGTCAGTCTCTCTTCACCCGCCTTGAGCTGTCTGGTCAGGGTGCCTCTCCATTTGGAGCGGTCCGTTGCAAGGTCCTCCCAGCGCTCTGTGTTGATATCCAGGGCCTTCATGTCTCTCTTGCAGACGTCTCTAAAGCGCAGCTGTGGGCGGCCAACGTCTCTCCTGCCAGTTGCCAGTTCTCCATAGAGGACGTCTTTGGGGATTCTGCCATCCTCCATATGGTGAACGTGGCCTAGCCAGCGGAGCCTGCGCTGCCTGAGTAGAGTGAACATGGAGGGAAGGCCGGCGCGGGACAGAACTTCTGTGTTGGGCACTTTGTCCTGCCAGGATATGTCCAGGACGTGGCGAATGCAGCGCAAGTGGAAGGAGTTCAGTCTCTTTTCCTGCCGGGCGTAAGTTGTCCACGTCTCACTCCCATAGAGCAGTGTGCTGATGACGCAGGCGTTGTACACTGCCATTTTCGTCTTGACAGAGAGTTTGGGATTCTCCCACACTCGTGTGGTGAGGCGAGCGAGTGTGAAGGCTGATTTTCCAATCCTCTTGTTGATCTCTGTATCAAGGGAGAGGTTGTTGCTGATCGTGGACCCCAGGTACGTGAACTGATTCACGACCTCCAGCTTGTAGTCATCAATGGTGATGGTTGGTGGTGCTTCCGTGCCTTGCGCCAAGACGTTAGTCTTCTTCAGGCTGATGGTAAGCCCGAAGTCCTTGCATGCCTGGGAGAAGCGGTCCATCAGGGTCTGAAGCTCCTGCTGTGTGTGGGTTGTGACTGCAGCGTCGTCTGCGAACAGCATGTCTCTGATTAGAGCCTCGCGTACTTTGGTTCTGGCTTTCAGGCGGGCGAGGTTGAAAAGCCTGCCGTCAGATCTTGTGTGCAGGTAGATTCCCTCTGTTGCTGTGCTGAAGGCATGCCTCAGGAGCATAGCAAAGAAAATCCCAAAGAGGGTTGGCGCAAGTACACAGCCCTGTTTCACTCCGCCGCGTATGTTGAATGGCTCTGAGACGTTGCCGTCGTGCTGCACTATCCCCTGCATGTTGGTGTGAAACGATTCGATGAGGCTTTGCAACTTTGGTGGGCATCCTATCTTTGGCAGGATCTTGAAAAGGCCCTCTCTGCTGACCAGATCGAACGCTTTGGTGAGGTCAATGAAGGCGACGTACAGAGGCATGTTCTGTTCTCTGCATTTCTCCTGGAGTTGGCGGATGGAGAATATCATGTCTACCGTCGATCGCTCAGGGCAGAAGCCACACTGAGACTCGGGGTAGACACGTTCGGCAAGCTTCTGTAGACGAACAAGAACAACTCGTGCGTAGACTTTGCCAACAACGCTGAGGAGGGAAATGCCCCTGTAGTTGTTGCAGTCGCTTCTCTCCCCTTTGTTTTTGTAGAGGGTGATGATCTTGGCGTCCCTCATGTCCTGTGGTACGGCACCTTCCTTCCAGCACTGGCAGAGGACGTCATGCAATGGCAGCAGTAGGCCGGTCTTGCAGTGCTTGATCAGGTCAGGGGGTATGCCGTCGTTGCCGGGTGCCTTGCCAGCGGCCAAGCTATCAATGGCCTTACTGAGTTCGTCGATGGTTGGCTCGGCGTCAAGTTCATCCATGGATGGCAGGCAGTCGATGGCATCAAGGGCTGACGGTGTCACGGTGTTCTGTCTAGAGTAGAGGTCGGAGTAGTGTTCCACCCATCTCTCCATCTGCTTGTTCTTCTCTGTGATCATCTCCCCAGTGGAAGATTTGAGGGGGGCCGTCTTGCTCTGTGCCGGACCAAGTGCTTTCTTGATGCCATTGTACATACCACGGATGTTCCCTGTTATGGCAGCGGTTTGAATGTCTTGGCTGAGCTGAGTCCAGTACTCGTTGGCACAGCGCCGAGCAGTCTGCTGAACTTTGCTTCTCGCAGCCCTGAGAATCTGGAGATTCTTCTCGTTTGGGTACTTCTTGTACTCAGCAAGTGCTGAGCGCTTGGCTTCAATGACGGGGGTCATCTCGGTCAACTTGGCATCAAACCAGTCCTGTGACTTCGAGGTCTTCCTCCCAAAGGTAGCCAAGGCTGTGCGGTGGATGGTGTTTCGCAGCTCTTCCCACTTCTGCTTTGCAGATTCTCCTCCTTGTGGTACACCAAGTTCCTTCTCAAAGGTGGAGGCAAACTGCTCAACAAGTTCTGGTTGGGCCATCTTGCTGATGTCAATCCGTGCCTTTCCAGGTTGTCTAGCATGATGGAATTTCTTCAGCTGCAGCTTGACCTTGCAACACACCAATGAATGGTCTGTGTCGCAATCTGCACTCTGGAACGAACGGGTGATTAGCACGTTCTTCAGTGAGGTGCGCCTGGTCAGGATCAAGTCTAGCTGGTGCCAGTGCTTTGAGCGCGGATGTTGCCAGGAAACCTTGTGTTGGGGCTTGGTCTTGAAGAACGAGTTTGTGATGCACAGATCGTGATATGTGCAGAACTCGAGCAGCCGCTGTCCGTTGTTGTTCATTCTGCCCACGCCAAAAGGTCCAAGACAGGAGGGCCAGGAGTCGTGGTCAGCACCCACTCTGGCATTGAAGTCTCCAAGGAGAATGAGTTGTTCAGAGTTGGGGATGATCCTGACAGTTGTTGCGAGATTCTCATAGAACTCGTCTTTTGCCTCTGGTGTGGCTGTCTGTGTTGGGGCATACACACTGACGAGGGTGGCTGGGCCTTGAGTGGTGTTCAGGCGGAGGGTGAGGAGTCGTGCAGAGCCAGTGCTGCCCGGTTCCACCATCTTCAGCAAAGTGTTCTTCACTGCGAAGCCCACTCCGTGTTCCCTGTGTTCGTCACTGCCCTTTCCCTGCCAGTAGAACGTGTAGTCCTTCTCTCTCAGTGTGCCTGCATCAGCTAACCGTGTTTCCTGGAGAGTGGCGATATCCACTCCCAGTCTCTTCAGCTCATTATTGATGATGGCAGTCTTCCTGGTGTCGTTGATGTCCTTGAGGTTAGCAGCGAGTCCTGTCATCATAGTGCGGACGTTCCAAGTTCCCAGTTTTAGAGTTGGTCTCTTTTGTTTTATTGTCTTGCCTGGTGCGAAGGTTCTCAGCCTGCTGTTTGGATTTCTCCTTATCCCCATGCACCCAATGAGGAAAGCAAGCTGTGGCGGGACAACACCTTATTGGCTGGGGGCTGCCCAGCTTGAGGCGGGCGGTAGCTGTCCAGTGAGATCTGATGATCCCTCCCACCGTCGGGAACAACCCCTGGCGCCATGCTCTACGCCAATTGAGCAGTGGCTTATAACCGGTAACTGTCATTCCCCGTGTTTTGTCTACGCCAAAGGCGAAGCTGGAATGTCCTCTCCAGTGATCCGGTGTTCTACCTTCCAGCGTTGGGCGTTGGTAGGATTCAAGCCTGGGCAGGAAGATATGGAGGACAAGATGTTGCCCATGCAGCATGTCCCCCCTCTCCACGTCACTGATGAATCCAAAGGAACAGCAGGGCTGCTACAGTTTGGCACCAGCGCCGTTGCAGGAGCTGCCAGAACGATGTTGAGCACAACATAGAACTGCCTTAGGGGCTCCGACTTCGGATTTTTCCTCAGGGTTGACTCCCGAAGCCTTTCCCGTGACCGGGTATACCGCAAGGCAGCAGAGGTTTGAAATCAGGGTTTACCTTCCCCTAGATGGGCTACCTTCCCAGGTTGACGAGCCACCATCTACCCGAAGCATCTGGTTTTAAGGCGCCAGAGATCCGCCCTCGCCCCTTCTCACGATAAGCCTCAGAGCAAGGAGTGCTCTGAAGAAGTGGAAACGCACTTCAGAGGCTGGAAGCAGGGAGTGATCAGAAGGTAATCCAAGACAATCCAATAAAACCATGGAGGTTTGTGTAGTGTGTTTATATACTTGCATATTTATTCCACCTAGCTGCAATGCTCCGTACTGTGGGTGTTTATATATTTACATATTTATTCCATCTAGCTACAATGCTCTGCACTGTGTTCATATATTCATATATTTATTCCATCCAGCTACAATGCTCTGCACTGTGTCTGTGTGTGTGTGTGTATATATATATTTTATAGTAATATGTACATATGTATATTAGCTGCTCTTGCTTGCTTGTTTTTTTTCTTGCCTTCTGATTGTTGCTCTGAGTGTTGCTATCCCTGTGCTGTTGCAATCCTGGAATTTCCCCGTTGTGGGACTAATAAAGGCTTATCTTATCTTATCTTAAAATGTGCTGCTTGTGTATTCATCTTAATCCGCTTAATCCTTTTCGGGTCGCGGGGGGGCTGGAGCCTATCCCAGCATCTTTGGGCGAGAGGCAGGGCACACCCTGGACAGATCGCCAGTCCATCACAGGGCCAACACAGAGAGACAGACAACCATTCACTCTCACAGTCATACCTAAGGACAATTTAGAATCCCCAGTTTTGATGCCAATTAACCTAACTTGCATGTTTTTGGCATGTGGGAGGAAACCGGAGAAATCCCGGAGTAAACCCACGCAGACACGGGGAGAACATGCAAACTCCACACAGATCACTGTTGGTCGGGGGCTGGGATCGAACTCAGGATCCCCAGGCCAAGGGTGAGTTGCTGTGCTGTGAGTTGCTGTGCTGCCGCAGTGCTAACCACTCCTCCACCGTGCCGCCATGCATACACAAGCAGCCTGCTGTGCTGCTTGTGTATTGTATTATTTAATTTTCACACTTTGCAAACTCATCCCGCGGGCCAGTTTGGACTCTCTGGTGGGCCGGTTTGGACCCGTCGGCCATACGTTTGACACCCCTGATTTAGAAGCTACTTTTCGTCCTTTTTGTGTTTCCTCAAAATGCTCTTTATTCGGATCTATTTTTTTTCTCTTCTTATGCATGTTTGTTTTTAAATTGGACCTGTGACTCTGAATAAAGGTTTATCTATTTCATTCATCTATTTATGTAATATAAATCTGAATCCTTCACCTGTTCTCTGGACTCTGAATTTGATGGAGATTATGAAAACACGGAACAAATGGTACGGAATGTTCTGTCAGCATTCCGTACAGAACATATTCCGTACATGTAGGTTAGATTATTGTAACTTTATTTTCAGGCTGTCCTAAAACATCTTTAAAAAGTCTTCAGCTGATCAAAAATGTTACAGCAAGAGTTTTAACAGGTACTAGAAAGAGAGATCATATCTCTCCAGTTCTGGCCTCCCTTCACTGGTTTCCCATACAATTTAGAATTAAAGTTGAAAATCCTTCTTCTCACTTACAAAGCTATAAATAATCAGATCAATAATCAATAATCATATTTAAAAGACCTGATAGTACCATATCATCCCAGCAGAGCACTATGCTCCCAAAATGTAGGATTACTAGTAATACCTAGAATCTCCAAAAGTACAATGGGAGGCAGAGCATTCAGTTATCAGGTTCCTCTCCTTTGGAACCAGCTGCCAATCTGGATTCGGGAGTCAGACTCGATCTCTGTTTTTAAGAATAGGGTTAATACCTTCTTTTTTGACATAGCCTATAGTTAGGGTGGGTGCACAGGGTGTTGTGTCACCTCAGGGAGTGACAACCTTGCCCATAATCGTGTAGTCCCGGGCTCAGCTGGCGCCGGCTGACAGTACCCAGCTACAGCCCTGTGCCAGGGTTACGGTGAAGCCAGTGGCAGCAGGCTGATGGATCCTGAATCGAGTGCTTGACAATTATTGTCATCAAGAGTCAACTTAGTTCAGTGGCATGCGGAGGATCCTTACTCGTGATCAACGGGTGGCACAACCGGCCAGTTAACGGTAACTGCGGGGCAGCCTGTACATCCCCAGCTCTGTTACAGTTCGGTGTACCTCTGGACCTGGGTGTGCAGGCCCAGAGAGACCCAACAACGGGGGCATGATGTTGCAGGTCTGTATCTACTGTGCAAAGGTTAGGAGGGAGTTTTGGAGTTTGGAGGAGGAGTTAAATGCAAACAGCCATGTAGATCCAAAGCCGATCTAGCAGCTCATCTGCGAGCTTGCAAGAAAAACCTACATAAAGTAGCATTCTCTCTCTCTCTCTCTCTCTCTCTCTCGCTCTCTGTTTCCGGCAGCCGAAGGAGGAGGGCGGAAATAGGGAACTCCGTGGTTTGTTTGGACTTTTTTTCGATTTTCTACTACTGGCCGCATTTACAGTTTTTGTTTTTTTGGGTGGAGGATGGCGACCTTGGGAATGCCATCTCCGTCTATCCGCCAGGGGGTGCGGATCGTTCCCCCGGACAGCAGTGTTACTGTGGAGGAGGTCCTTCTGGCTGTGGCCGAGCAGGTGGGCCATGATGCGATCTGCTTTGCGTCCCGAATGAATAGAGCTGTAGTTGTGTTTCTGGCTGCTGAAGAGGATGTCCACACCCTGATTGGAAGCGGTGTTGTTATCGGGGATACGTATGTACAGGTGTCCCCCTTATCTGTTCCATCAACGCGTATCACCGTCTCAGGTGTTCCACCTTTCATCACTGACGAGCAGTTGGCGACGGAGCTCCGCAGATTTGGGAAGTTTGCGGGCCTGTTTAGAACTCTGACTTTGGGATGCAAGGAGACCAAGTTAAAACACGTGAAATCACTCAGGCGACAGGTGTTCATGTTTTTGGACTCGCCAACTGCGACTCTGGAAGTGTCCTTCCGGGTCAAACACGGGAACGGCTCCTATATGGTGTATGCGAGCTCAGGACAGATGAAGTGTTTTGAATGTGGGGACGTGGGCCATAAACGGTTCGCTTGTCTGCACAGGCAGCGGGCGGGGGGGCTCTGATGGGGCCGCGGCTGGTGCCGGCGGCGCGCCCTCCGCTCACACCGCTGCTGCGGACGGTGTGGCGGGGCCTTGTGCCGCAGCTGAGGCCGCTGGTGCGGCCTCCGCTCCCACCGCTACTACGGACGACGTTGCGGGGGCTTCCGCCAGTCCTGCTCCGGAGCCTGCTGCTGTGTCTGTGGACAGCCTGGCTGTGGCACCCGCAGCCCAGCTTACGGCCAGGAGCGTCGCTGGTGATGGCGCCCAAACTCTCACTGATGGTGTGTCAGAATCTCGCTGTGTGACATCAGCGGCTGTGCTTCCGGAGGCTGCTACCATTTCAGAGCAGGAGACGGAACAGCGACAGTCAGCTGCTGTGGGTGGTGTCCAGGAAAATGTGGCCCATGATGAATCCACTGGGCCAGATGAACCAAACAGTCAGCTGAGTTGTGCTGACGAGGAAATGGAATCTGATCCCGACACTGTGTCTAATACTGACTCTATTGAGGCAAAATGCAGTACAAACACGAGTTTGTATTCACTGGAAGAAATAAATGCTTTTCTGGATGAAACCTATAACAAGGCCATTAAAGTCACTGACTACTTCAGTGACACTGATAAAGTCATTAAGTCTGTTAATGTGCTAAGAAGGCAGGTTGGTCTTGACCTCCTGGATGAAAGGAAACGTTTTCGCCTCAAAAAACACCTGACAGCCGTGCGTAAAGCAGCAGGGAGAACAGGGGTCAAGCGCGCCCGACAGAAGGACTAAATGGCGGTCGTTCCTCTGCCTGTTTTACGCATTTTTGGGATATTGTTCGCTGGTGAAATAGTGCGTCGTGTGTGTGTCTGTTTTTATGTACTTTTATCCTGTGTTTGTGTCTATGTTGAATGTAATTAGTGGCTTGTAAATATGGATGTCACCAGACTGCAAAACAAATCTACCTACGGGTACAAATAAAGGAACCTGAACCTGATCAGACTTTTATGACGTTTCTAATTGACTGTAATTGACTGTCACAGAACTGGATCTTTACCGGTCTCCTGCCGGCGCGCAGCACTATCTTTGCTGCCCGAGGACGGGGACTTGGCCTGGCTTAAAAACGGGAGGCCTGTGGCTCTTCTTTGCACGGACTACAAGGTCACAGTTTACTCGCCTGCAGGGCATGGATGCCCCAACGTTTTCTTTCTACAATCTGGACGAGCCTGCTGCAAAGATGACTTGCTTAAAAATCCTGCATGGTCTAAGGACTACAATCCATCTGAGATGAGGAAAATGTCTCTGGGACGTACAACGGAACTGGCTGCGGGCGCGCAGCGCTATCTCTGCTGCCGGAGGAAGGGGACTTGGCCTTGCTTAAGAACTGGAGGCCTGTGGCTCGTCTTTGCACGGACTACAAGTAAGACTAGGACTACTGCCACTGGCAATGTGGAATAGGTGGACTGCAGGGAATACTTTGTGTTGTGTGGGGGAGGGGCATGACTTATGTTTGCACTTTTCCAATGTGAGACACTTGGTGGAATGATATTGGTGCTCTTACATTTTTTGAATTGTGCAATAAAGGCATTTTTTAAAACTCTCTGTCTGTCTCTCTCTCTCTCTCTCTCTCTCGCTCTCTCTCTCGACAGGGCCTGGTGGACATACACTCCAAGATCGCCTGCTTTAGGCTTCAGACTGCACAACGCCTTCTTTACGGATGCGGCCCCTGCTGGATGGACACTGCAAAACTGCTCCTGAGGAGAGTTGGCCGCTTGGGCTATGATAAGCAGCTCCTCCTCGTGACATCTGGGGAGGTGGACCTTACTGTACTTTCTGCTTTTTACACATCCGTCTTGCATGCATGGCAAGTCTTCACTGTAGCCCGCTTCCCTGACGAGACACTGGGCATGTGGCTGTTCGAGGAACCACTGTTTTTCAATCAATTCATCGACACTCAGGTGCTGCAGTCGGTCAGTCTGCAGACTTGTTTACGAGAGGCATGCTGTACCAAGCTTGGTCATCTTATGAAGATGTCGACCACATCAATGGAAACGCTGAGGCGGAGTGCCAACATTACATCTGTCAGACTGCTGCAGAGGGTGGTGGGGGAAGTGTGCACCGCCCTGCCACAACCGCTTTGAGCGTTTGCGAAAAACCGGACTCTTTCCACTCAATGGGATGACGACACTGTGTCCAACTTTCTTGCCATTTCCATAAGTCCAGCTGTGGGGGAGTGGCAGGGGAGAGAGGATCACCTGCTGGCCTTCAGAAATCCTCGTCTGGGCAGGTTCCAGTTTGTGGGGACGAAGACGGCGTATAACATCTGTGTGAAAGTTCTGAATCTGCGCTCTCTGATGGACGTGAGCGAGTCGAAGTGGGCGGGTTTTTTGGGGCCAGAGGTCTCCCCGAAAGGCAGCTGGCGGTGCATGTACAAGCTCCCTATTGACAAACGGACGGCAGATCTCCAGTGGAGGATTGTTCATGGGGCAATATCTACGAATAAATACAGAGTATGCCTGGATCCAACTGTGGGGGAGGAATGTTTGTTTTGTTCCCAAGTTGAGACCCTGGAGCATTTGTTTGTTCAATGTTTTCGTTTATCTGGCCTTTCTGATCTTTTGCGAGTGTGGTTTCAGGCTTTGGGTGAATGTTTCTCTTTTGGTTTGTTCATTTACGGTCCAAAGTATAAAGTGGCAAAGAAGTCTGCGCACACTTTGATGAACTTCCTATCTGGTACTGCTAAACTTGCCATCTGGCTGACAAGGAAAAATCGGACTACCAACGCTGGCAATGTGGATCCTGTGTCTGCTTTCAAGGCCTTGTTGAAAGTCAGACTCCAGGTGGAGTTCTCTTACTATCAAATGGTGGACAATTTGGAGGCATTCACCAATACATGGACTGTAGGGAATGTTTTGTGTTCTGTGGGAGAGGGGGATGAGTTATGTTTGCACTTTTGAGATGTGACACACTTGGGGGCATGATATTGGTGTTCTTTCATTTTTGAATTGTACAATAAAGCCATTTTTTTAAAACTCAAACACACACACTCTCTCACTCTCTCTCTCTCTCTCTCTGTTTCCGGCGGCTGAAGGAGGAGGGAGGAAATAGGGAACTCCGTGGTCTATTGGGACTTTTTTTTCCGTTTTTCCATCGCTGCCCGCATAATAAATTCTTGTTTTTGGGGGAGGAGGATGGCGACCTTGGAAATGCCACCTCCATCTATCCGCCAGGGGGTGCGGATTGTTCCCCCGGACGACACTGTTACTGTGAAGGGGGTCCTTTTGGCTGTGCGGGCCCAGGTGGGCCCTGCTGCGATCCGCTATGCATCCAGGATGAATAGGGCTGTAGTTGTGTTTCTGGCTACTGAGGAGGATGTCCACGCTCTGGTTGCGAGCGGTATTGTAATCGGGGACGTGTACGTGCAGTTGTCCCCCTTATCAGTTCCATCAACGCTTATCACCGTCTCGGGTGTTCCACCTTTCATTACTGACGAGCAGTTGGCGGCGGAGCTCCGCAGATTCGGGAAGTTTGCGGGCCCGTTTAAACACGTCAGTTTGGGAATCAGGGAAGCCGACTTAGACCATGTGAGATCACTCAGGCGACAGGTGTTCATGTTTCTAGACTCGCCCACTCAGACTCTGGAAGTGTCCTTCCGGGTCAAACACGGGGACGGCTACTACATGGTGTATGCGAGCGCGGGACAAATGAAGTGTTTTGAGTGTGGCGATGTGGGCCATAAACGTTTCGCCTGCCTGCACAGGCGCCCGGCGGGGGGCTCTGGTGGGGCCGCGGCTGGGGCGGCCGGTGAGCCTTCCGCTCGCGGCGCTGCTGCGGATGGCGTGGCGGGGGCTTCCGCCGTGACGGAGCCCGGCGAGGCAACACAGCCTGCCGGCGAAGCCTCCGCGGCGCCTGCCGCGACTGCGGACGACGTTGCGGGGCCTTCCGCCGCTCGTGCTCGGGGGGCCTGCCGCTGTGCCTGTGGACAGTCGGCCTGTGGCGCGCCGAGGCCCTTCCGGTGCTCGGCCAGGACGACAGGGCCGCTCTGGACTGTGCCCTGACATTGGATGAGTTGACTGTGGCTGTGAATCAGCTGGCACTGGGACGCGCGCCTGGACTGGATGGCCTTTCTTCAGAATTTTTTAAGCATTTTTGGAATGTTGTTGGACCAGACTTCTATAACATTCTGACGGCCTGTTACAGGGAAGGAACGTTACCGGTCTCATGTCGCCGTGCAGTGCTGTCTCTGTTGCCAAAGCAGGGGCACTTGGCCCTGCTGAAAAACTGGAGGCCTGTGGCTCTTCTCTGCACGGACTACAAGGTGCTTTCCAGGGCCCTGGCAAACAGACTGAACACTGTCTTGGGTTTGATTGTGGATAGGGATCAAACATATTGTATTCCTGACCGGAACATTATGGACAATGTTTTCCTCATACGTGACGTTCTCCAGCTCAGTAAATGTCATGACTTACAGTTTGAAATTGTGTCTTTGGACCAGGAAAAAGCCTTTGATAGGGTTGACCATTCCTATTTGTTTTCTACCCTGAGGGGGTTTGGTTTTGGAAATATGTTTTTGAGGTGGGTCAATCTGCTATACACTGGAGCTGAGTGTTTGGTGAAGGTGGGGGCGGGACTGAGTCGGCCAATCCCTGTACACCGGGGAATACGCCAGGGGTGTCCACTCTCGGGTCAGCTGTACAGCTTGGCTATTGAGCCTTTGCTGTGCAGGTTGCGCGCTCGGCTGGGTGGTCTGGTTCTGCCGGGGCCATCAAGCTGTGGCCGCCCAATTGTCTTGTCTGCTTATGCGGATGACGTCGACGTTTTCATCACCTCCAACGGGGATGTGCAGCGTCTGGTGGACACTTTGACAGTTTATGAAAGGGCATCTTCTGCAAGGGTTAATTGGGCCAAGAGTGAGGGTCTATTGGTGGGCCACTGGTCGCGTCAAGCCGTCCCTCGCCTGCCCGGCGGCCTTCAGTGGGGGACGGCCGGTCTCAAAGTGTTGGGGGTTTTTCTGGGTACGGAGGCTTTTGAACGAAAGAACTGGGAGGGTGTTAAGGACAAGGTGTGTGCTCGCATTTCTAAATGGAAATGGTTGCTACCACAGCTGTCATATAGGGGCAGGGTTCTGGTCATGAATAATCTGGTTGCCTCGGCTCTCTTGCATAGGCTGGTGGCTTTGACACCGCCAAGGAGCCTCGTGGAGGAGATTCAGAAGACAATCGTGGACTTCTTTTGGTCTGGTCGCCACTGGGTCCGCGCGCCAGTTCTCTACCTGCCTGTGGCCGAGGGGGGACAGGGCCTGGTGGACATACATTCCAAGATCGCCAGCTTCAGGCTTCAAACTGCACAACGACTCCTTTACGGATGCGGACCCTGCTGGATGGACACTGCTAAGCTGCTTTTGAGGAGAGTTGGTCGCTTGGGCTATGATAAGCAGCTCTTCCTCGTGACATCTGGGGAGGTGGACCTTACTGGACTATCTGCTTTTTACACGTCCGTTTTGCATGCATGGCGAGTCTTCAACGTGGCCCGCTTCCGTGACGAGGCGCCGGGCATGTGGCTGTTTGAAGAACCACTGTTTTTCAATTGATTCATCGCAGCAGAGGTGCTGCAGTCTGCCAGTCTGCGGAGCTGTTTGCGGGAGGCACGCTGTACCAAGCTGGGTCATCTTATGAGGATGTCGACCACATCGATGGATACACTGAGGTGGAGTGCAAAAATTACATCTGTCAGACTGCTGCAAAGGGTGGTGGAGGACGTGTGCGCCGCCCTGCCACAGCCGCTTCGAATGTTTGCGACGAACCGCACTCTTTCCAATCAATGGGATGACGACACTGCGTCCACCTTTCCTGCAATTTCCATAACTCCGGATGTGGGGGAGTGGCAGGGAGGACAGGATCACCTACTGACCTTCAGGATTCCTCGCCTGGGCAAGTTCCAGTTTGTCGGGACAAGGGCGGTGTATCACATCTGTGTGAAGGTTATGAATCTGCGCTCTCTGAAGGATGTCACGGAGTCGAGGTGGGCGGGTTGTTTGGGGCCAGGGGTCTCCCCGAAAGGCAGCTGGCGGTGCATGTACAAGCAACCTATTGAGAAACGCACAGCAGATCTCCAGTGGAGGATTGTGCATGGGGCAATAGCCACAAATAAATACAGGGCACACCTTGATCCGACTGTGGGGGGGGGAAATGTTTGTTTTGTTCCCAAGTTGAGACCCTCGACCATTTGTTTGTCCATTGTTTTCGTTTATCTGGACTTTTTGACATTTTGCGCGAGTGGTTTCGGGCTTTGGGTGAACGATTCTCTTTTGGTCTGTTCATTTACGGTCCGAAGTACAAAGTGGCAAGGAAGGCTGCCCACACTTGGATGAACTTCCTATCTGGGACTGCTAAGCTTGCCATCTGGCTGACGAGGAAAAATCGGGCAAGCAATGCTGGCAATGTGGATCCTGTGTCCGCTTTCAAGCTCTTGTTGACAGTCAGACTCCGGGTAGAGTTCTCTTACTATCAAATGGTAGACAATCTGGAGGCGTTCATCAATAGATGGGCTGTAGGGAATGTTTTGTGTTCAGTGGGTCAGGGGATGAGTTATGTTTGCACTTTTGAGATGTGACACACTTGGACAACTGATATTGGTCTTTCTGCAATTTTGAAATGTGCAATAAAGCCTTTTTTTAAAAGTCAAAGTCTCTCTCTCTCTCTCTCTCTCTCTCTCTCTCTCTCTCTCTCTCTCTCTCTCTCTCTCTCTCACGGGTGAGAGCGTCGCTGGTGACGGCGCCCAAATTGTCACTGATGGTGCGTCAAAATCTCGCTGTGTGACGTCAGCGGCTGTGCTTCCGGAGGCTGCTACCGTTTCAGAGCAGGGGACAGAACAGCGACAGTCAGCTGCTGTGGGTGGTGTCCAGGAAAATGTGGCCCATGATGAATCTGCTGGGCCGGATGAACCAAACAGTCAGCTGAGTTGTGCTGACGAGGAAATGGAATCTGATCCCGACACTGTGTCTAATACTGAGTCTATTGAGGCAAAATGCGGTACAAACACGAGTTTGTATTCACTGGAAGAAATAAATGCTTTTCTGGATGAAACCTATAACAAGGCCATTAAAGTCACTGACTATTTCAGTGACACTGATAAATTCATTAAGTCTGTTAATGTGCTAAGAAGGCAGGTTGGTCTTGACCTCCTGGATGAAAGGAAACGTTTTCGCCTCAAAAAACACCTGACAGCCCTGCGTAAAGCAGCAGGGGGAACAGGGGTCAAGCGCGCCCGACAGGAGGAATAAATTGCGGTCGTTCCTCTGCCTGTTTTACGCGTTTTTGGGATATTGTTCAAACAGACTTTTATGACGTTTCTAACTGACTGTAATTGACTGTCACAGAACTGGATCTTTACCGCAATCCATCTGAGATGAGGAAAATGTCTCTGGGACGTACAATGGAACTGGCTGTGGGCGCACAGCGCTATCTCTGCTGCCGGAGGAAGGGAACTTGGCCTTGCTTAAGAACTGGAGGCCTGTGGCTCGTCTTTGCACGGACTACAAGGAAGACTCGGACTACTGCCACTGGCAATGTGGAATAGGTGGACTGCAGGGAATACTTTGTGTTGTGTGGGGGAGGGGGATGAGTTATGTTTGCACTTTTCCAATGTGAGACACTTGGTGGAATGATATTGGTGCTCTTACTTTTTTTGAATTGTGCAATAAAGGCATTTTTTAAAACTCTCTCTCTCTCACTGTTACTGTGGAGGAGGTGCTTCTGGCTGTGGCCGAGCAGGTGGGCCATGATGCGATCTGCTTTGCGTCCCGAATGAATAGAGCTGTAGTTGTGTTTCTGGCTGCTGAAGAGGATGTCCACACCCTGATTGCAAGCGGTGTTGTTATCGGGGAAACGTATGTACAGGTGTCCCCCTTATCTGTCCCATCAACGCGAATCACCGTCTCAGGTGTTCTGCCTTTCATCACTGATGAGCAGGTGGCGACGGAGCTCCGCAGATTTGGGAAGTTTGCAGGCCTGTTTACAACTCTGACTTTGGGATGCAAGGAGACCAAGTTAAAACATGTGAAATCACTCAGGCGACAGGTGTTCATGTTTTTGGACTCGCCAACTGCGACCCTGGAAGTGTCCTTCCGGGTCAAACACGGGGACGGCTCCTATATGGTGTATGCGAGCTCAGGACAGATGAAGTGTTTTGAATGTGGAGACGTGGGCCATAAATGGTTCGCTTGTCCGCACAGGCAGCGGGCGGAGGGCCCTGATGGAGCCGCGGATGGTGCCGGCGGAGAGCCCTCCGCTCATGCCGCAGTTGCGGACGGCGGCGCGGCCTCCGCTCCCGCTGCTACTGCGGACGACGTTGCGGGGTCTTCCGCCGGCCCTGCTCCGGAGTCTGCCGCTGTGTCTGTGGACGGCCCAGCTGTGGCGCCCGCGGCCCAGCTTACGGCTGGGAGCGTCGCTGGTAATGGCGCCCAAGATGTCACTGATGGTGCGTCACAATCATCTCGCTGTGTGACATCAGCAGCTGTGCCTCCGGAAGCTGCTACCGTTTAGGAGCAGGAGACGGAGCACCGAACTGATGGTGCGTCAGAATCTCGCTGTGTGACATCAGCGGCTGTGCTTCCGGAGGCTGCTACCGTTTCACAGCAGGGGACAGAACAGCGACAGTCAGCTGCTGTGGGTGGCATCCAGGAAAATGTGGCCCATGATTAATCCACCGGCCCAGGAGAACCAAACAGTTAGCTGAGTTGTGCTGACGAAGAAATGGAATCTGATCCCGACACTGTGTCTAATACTGAGTCTATTGGGGCAAAATGCAGTACAAACATGAGTTTGTATTCACTGGAAGAAATAAATGCTTTTCTGGATGAAACCTATAACAAGGCCATTAAAGTCAGTGACTACTTCAGTGACACTGATAAATTCATTAAGTCTGTTGATGTGCTAAGAAGGCAGGTTGGTCTTGACCTCCTGGATGAAAGGAAACGTTTTCGCCTCAAGAAACACCTGACAGCCCTGCGTAAAGCAGCAGGGAGAACAGGGGTCAAGCGCGCCCGACAGGAGGAATAAATGGCGGTCGTTCCTCTGCCTGTTTTACACATTTTTGGGATATTGTTTGATCAGACTTTTATATGACGTTTCTAATTGACTGTAATTGACTGTCACGGAACTGGATCTTTACCTGCAGGGCATGGATGCCCCACCGTTTTCTTTCTACAATCTGGACGAGCCTGCTGCACAGATGACTTGCTTGAAAATCCCGCATGGTCTAAGGACTACAATCCATCGGAGATGAGGAAACTGTCTCTGGGCCGTGCAACGGAACTGGCTGCGGCCGCGCAGCGCTATCTCTGATGCCAGAGGAAGGGGAATTGGCCTTGCTTAAGAACTGGGGGCCTCTGCCTCGTCTTTGCACGGACTACGAGGAGGACTCACACTACTGCCACTGGCAATGTGGAATAGGTGGACTGCAAGGAATACTCTGTGTGGTGTGGGGGGGGGGGAAGACTTATGTTTGCACTTTTTCCAATGTGAGACACTTGGTGGAATGATGTTGGTGCACTTACATTTTTTTTTGAATTGTGCAATAAAGGCATTTTTTTAAAAGTCAAAGTCTCTCTCTCTCGCATGCATGAGCGTTTGTGGGAGTACTAACTAACTACTAACTAACCTGCACTTATATAGCGCTTTTCTAGTCACAAAGACCACTCAAAGCGCTTTTCATTAATACTAACCCTCTATTCTAAGGGCCTATAGGAAACAGATATCTAGGGACAATTTAGAACAGCCAATTAACCTAACATGCATGTTTTTGGCATGTGGGAGGAAACCGGAGAAATCCCGGAGTAAACCCACGCAACACGGGGAGAACATGCAAACTCCACACAGATCACTGTTGGTCGGGGGCTGGGATCGAACCCACGATCCCACGATCCCCACAATCCCCCGGCCAAGGGTAAACTGTGCTGCCGCAGTGCTAACCACTGCGCCACCGTGCAGCCCACCCCTACCCCTGCAGTAGGGGTGTGGAGTGGTGTCGAGTGAGTACTTCAAACTTTGTTTTTTCTAACTTTTCTCTATCTTGTGTGTTGAGGTGTGTGTGTTTAGTATATAGCGGTTTGAGTGTGTGTGTGCTGGGGTGTGAGTGTGTCGGGGAACGGTAGCTTCTGCTGCCCGTTTTTCCCGGCTGGCATCATGCCGGTGTTTGACAGTGGTGTGGAGTTCGAGTGCTTGACCTGGCGGCATGGTGTGAGAATCCTCCCGACAGTTTCCTGTTCTGTGGAGGAGGCCGGCCTTGCTGTAGGACAGGTGGTTGGGCATGACAGCATAAAATCAGCATCAAGGATGAACAGTGCAATTGTCATCTTTCTGGATTCTACTGAAAAGGCTGATCAGGTGGTGGAACAGGAAGTTGTCATAAATGACACTTTTACTCCTGTTTTACCACTGGTGAACCCTTCTAGGAGGATCACCATCTCTAATGCTCCTCCTTTCATTAAAAATGATCAGCTGATAAGAGAGTTGTCCCATTTTGGCCAAGTTGTTTTCCCCATGAGAATGGCCTCTCTAGGTAGTAAATCACCCCTGCTGAAGCATGTCGTGTGTCACAGGAGGCAGTGTTTTATGGTGTTAAAAGACAGCTCTGCTGAACTGAACGTGTCTTTTAACTTCAGGATTGATGGCTTTAGCTACTTAGTCTTTGCAACATCTGAAACCATGAAGTGTTTTGCGTGTGGTGCTGAGGGCCATCTTATTAGACCATGTCCTGAAAAGGTGAACACAAAGAACACTGGCAGTAAGAAAGGTGACGCCGGTGTTTCTGGTGGTCCGGAGGGTAGTGCTACATGTGGTGTGGCGGATGCCGCTGCGGCGCCCGCTTCCACTGGGGCATTCGCAGCCGCATCCGCTTCTGCTGGGGCGGCCGCGGTGGGCACAGTAGCTGCCCCTCCAAACAGTGATGGTGGGGAATTTCTGTCTGGCAGCAGCTCTGATCATTGTGACGAGCCTGTCACCCGGAGTAAAGAGGTGGAGGGCGAAATGAGTGCAGTTAAACGAAAGAACGTGAATGAACAGACTTTGCAGGCGGGGGAGGAGCGGACTGAGGCTGTGGCGGACACACAGAGTAAACACTGCATGACAAACGTTGCAGTTGACGAAGAAATGCAGGAATGTAATTTTGTTGAGGATCCTTTTAAAGCTGCACAAAAAAGAAAAAGTGCTGAAAACTTGCAGAGTTCTGCTAAATCTAGTAGGGTTGGGAATTTGGAAATACTGGACGAGAGCGCTTCTGAGGAAAGTGGAGCTGAATCTGAACTGATGCAGACGCAAGAGGAGCAAAGCTCCTATTGTTTTACCAAGATTAGGAAATTTCTTCAGGTGACTAAGGGGAGCAGAGCTGTGAAAGTGGAAAATTACTTTCCAGATCTGGAGTTATTCGTGGCATCAGCTCGCAAGTTTACGAAACTGAATGATGGGAATGAGACTTTCACTTATCAGGAAATATATCGTTTAAAGAAACTGGTTCTTAAACAGAAATCACAAATTACTAACAGTCATGATGACTCTTAGTTTGTTTCTTCCCTTTTATGCTATGTGTGTGCGTTTTTTTTACTGTACCTTATTTTTATCCTTTTTAAAGCCCCCCCTTAGAATTGGCACTCTTAATATAAATGGGGCCAGGGATGATGTAAAAAGGGCCTCTTTATACAAGCTTTTTAATTTAAAGAAACTTGACGTGCTGATGCTCCAGGAGACTCACAGCACTGTAGACATTGAGAGCCAGTGGAGAAAAGAGAATCAGAATCAACTTTATTGCCAAGTATGCTTACACAAACAAGGAATTTTACTTATCACTAAGGTGCGCTCATTATTAAGCGCTCCCTAATGACGCGGCAGCCATACAGGCGCCTCATGCAGTGGGGGGTAAAGAGGGGGAGGGGGGAGGGGGTGACACATTGGGCAGAGAGAAAAAACATAGTTATCAAAATATGGCTCGAGTGAGCAAGATTGTGATCACATAGAAAAAAACCCTCTAAGCACACTTAGCAGACAATACAGATCCACACATTAACAAAGCAAGAGCGAGACCAGTGTGTGTATGTCAGTCATATGATATCAGTGTGAGTGCAGTGTGTGAAGTATCAGTTACTGGTGGACAACAAAAATCGTCTCTTAGGCAACGGCTAGATGTTATGTCCTTAGTGTCCTAAAACATAGATAACATGTCCCCAGAGTTCATCTCTCTTCAGTTCATGCCAGATGTTAAAATTCCATGTTAGTCACATGGCTGTCCTTGGAGAGTTCAGATTGTTGCACATCAGCAATTGTTTGGGTTAAAGAGAAGCCAAGCCAAAACTCCCTTCAGCCTTATCTTTTCTCCTGGAGGAATGATTCTCAAGGACGCCGAATCAAGGCCTGATAGGCACAGTTCACTTAGAGCATAAAAATTTCACCTCTCATGCGATTCTGTGCATCACAATTTGCATGTACATTTCCATATACATTTCCAGGAAAAGAGTGGGATGGCTGCATTTTTTTTTTTAGCCACAAATCCAATAGCAGTGGGGGGGTGGCTGTACTTTTCTCTAGGAGTTGTGCGCCTGTCTCTTATGAGGTAGAAGAGGTGGTGAAAGGACATGTACTTTTCTTAAAGGTACAGTTTGAAAACGTGAACTTGGTTTTTATAAACGTGTATGTGCCTACACAGACAGCAGAGAGGATCAGGGTCTTTGATGTGTTATCGGATACGGTTAGGTCCTGTAATCCAAATAGTTTTTTATTTCTGGGGGGTAATTTTAACTCTACATTAAACCACAGACTAGACAGGAACCATCAGGAGCCTCACCCTGCTTCTGCCAATAGGCTGAGGGAACTGGTGAAGACACACGAAATGGCCGATGTGTGGAGATCACATCATGGGGACCAGAGGCAGTACACCTGGAGCCATGTTAAAGATAACCTTTTATCTATGGCTAGGTTAGACCGTTTTTATGGTTTTAAACATCAAATGAGTGTTTTTAAAAATAGTTGCATCTGTCCTGTTGGTTTCAATGATCACTGCCTGCTGTTTTGTTCTGTGTTTATTGAAAATGTAAAGTGTAAGAGTGCTTTTTGGCATTTTAATAATACACTTTTAAATGATGTGTTTTTTAACCTGTTGAACTCCGGTATTCCGCAGGCAGTCACATCTCTGCGTCATAGTGCGTCTCAGTGCGCACTGAAAAAAAAAAGCTGCATTTCCGTTCTTCCAGTACAGACACAGCCGCGAACAGAAAGCCAAAGGAGTGTTTGATTGGTTCAGATTTGATTGACCTCTCATTCGACTAATAAGAGCCTTGAATTGGGTTTCTGAAACCTTGAAGAACCAATGACTGAAAACCTAGCAAGAAGGACCTGCCTACCAATGACCGCGAATACAACGAGCCAATTGAAGCAGAGAAGTTCGACGATTGCAACGCGTGCGTCGCCGTGCGTAAAATCTTTTTTGTCTAAGGCGCTGGGTGACACACATTGAGACCTGTGTGTAACGGTAGCGTTAGCCACTCTCAGCCGTTAGCCAGTCTTTTTTTATTACTACTGTTCTTATTTGTTTTGAAAAATGGTTCGTAAAAACTGCAATCATGGAAGCAGAGATGGTTTGACCGGGTTGGGTGACCAGAACCACGAGTCCGTAACAACCGGACCAGCTTCATGTTTGTCTGACAATGAGGAACAGATGTTCGCCAACGACACTGCTGTTGTGGACAGGTAAGTGTTATAAGCTAAATTATTCTTCATCAATGAAAATAGTAATAAAAATGACTTTTGACCGATCGGTAATTACAACGGTCCGTCATGGCCACAAGTTTTTTCGTGCGCCAAGCTCCTCTGTAGCGGGGGGGGGGGGGGGAGTTGTTATCCTCTACATTGCAGATATTTTAGTATAATTTTTATTGCACTGTAGGTTATTTTTTCTTGTAAAAAAAAAAAAAAAAGGCCACACATTTTTTACGTGGCATGTTTTTTGTGTGTGGGGGGCTTGTTTGTTCATTCATTCATTCATGAATGAACAAACAACCCCCCCACACACACACACACACAGAGCCCTGTGTGTCACCTTTCATTAGAGCCCAACATCAAGCTTCTATGTTGAAGCATTCAAAAGTTAGACGTTTTTCCAAACTGTGCCATTTGGCACAGTTCAAAAACGCCTGGGAACTACCTGAGAAAAAAGCTGTGTAATATATTCATTTTTTGTGGTATTGTTACAAAATCTTGACCTCAGCTTGATAACACTTGGTTCTACATTTCTGTTGCATTTTCCAGCCAGTATCTGACAGCTGTGTGTTATTTGCAAGCATTTGTATCTAAAAAAAACACCCAGGCGAACTTTATTTTCTTCAAATTCAGTATGTTTAGATGACTGTTACTCAGTGGCAGGAGCACTTAGAGAGATTATGACTGTTTTGCAAAAAATTCAAAGTGTTTTCTTTTAAATGAGACCAACCCCATGAGAACAATCTCCACAGCAGCAGAGATCAGGAAATATGCTGCTAGTTTCTACAGTGAATGGTTTAGAGCAGAGTGGAGGGAGGACACATCACTGGGCCAGGTTTTCCTTGATAGTCTTCCAGTGCTCTCAGGGCTCTTTTCCACCAAACTGGTTCCAGTGCTAGTTTGGTGCTGGTGCTGGTGCTAGTGCTTAACCAGAGTGCTCATAAGAACCAGTTGTCTTTCCACCGATATGGAGCTAGTTGGGAATTATGTCAGAGCTACGTCATTACGTACTGTGAAGCGCCCAACCCCCGCAGAACACCAGAGAAGACGGAAGGTGGCGGTATGCACCTCTCACTTGTTTGCTATCCGCCAGTAACCGAGAGAAGAAGAAGAAGTAGCAGCGTTAGCTTGTCAACATGTAGGAATTATTGTGTTTGGGAGCGCTGCTTTTATTATTCCAAACCTGTATTACCATCCAAAAACAGTTTTATTCTTAATGGCAGAGAACGGGGGCTACGTTTAAGGACACCGGTACTCATCAATATTTCAGTTATCAGCCGTTGTTAGATAAAGTCTGTAGCGCGAGCATTGACGACACTTTTAAACATAATATTTATGTCATTTCTGTAATAGGTGGTGTTATGGCGCATTACGAGATGGAGGTCGCCTGTTATGTCATGCCAAAAAGTGATCAGCTGTCCCCAAAAAATGATCGCCAGGGGCCATATTGTTATGGGTTATATTAGCCGGTAAATATATACATTTCAACAGATAAACAGAACTTAGTTAGGTATAACAAGATATATTTAACACTTACGATGCATTTTGAACCCTAAACAAACTTGATCTGGGATTAAAAGCAATTAAAATAATGCAGTCACAAGGTTACATGGAAAAATGTATAGATTTACGGTACTGCATATATACATGAAGATACTGTATAAATGCATATTCTATGCACCTCCAAACTACAGAGCTGTGAAAGGTATACCCTTCTGTACTTGTGTCATCTATTCTGGTTAAAGTACTGATTCAAGTTTTTATTCATGTAGGGATAACAAGAGACACAGTGTAAAGTGTTCAAGTTCAATGTTCTTTCCCCAGAAATGATCTTGTCCAGAGCTGACAGAATGTCATATGGTACGTTGTCAACAGAATATAAACTTATCATTTTTAAAGCTGGCAACTTGGAACATTTTCCACAGAAAAAGTACATAGATTTAAAGTTTGTTGCTGCTTGTTCTTTAAAAAATGTGAAAGAAATTGTCAAAAATATGTATAAGTCCACAAATACCTGATATATTGTCCAATACCTGGAAAAATGAACTTAAGTGCAGCAATTCAGTACTTGTACTTTCACTTCCCACCACTACAATGTTATAGTGATTTGCATTGTCCTAAATAACTTTATATATGAAATGTAAAGTCTTTAACTTTTTAATATGACCCTTCTCTCATGTTTTTTCTCTTATCTCTTTGTCTTATGTCCTGATTGGTGGAGCCTTGAGCACTTTTATCATGTCTATAGTCAGCTTCATGTGTGCCTGTGTTTGTGTTCATGTTGAATGTAACTGTAGTTTGTAAATATGGACGTCACCTGAGTGCAAAACAAATCTACCTACGGGTACAAATAAAGGAACCTGAACCTGAATACGTTTGGTGTGAGGATAACAATGTAGAAGAAGAAAAACACTTAAGGAAAGAAAGCTTTTACTTCCAAAATGTGCAAAAACTTCAGACTGCTACATATGAAATATTATGTACACACAGACAAAAATATCAATGCTGTGATAGTTACTTTTTTTACAGTCCCTCAAGCACAGACAACACGTCCCATCAGTCCAACAAGGGTGCTGGTCTGCTTTGCAGCAAAGCGAAGTTCAGCTGCTCCTCCCTCCTGCTCTGCTCCTGCTGTCTCATCTGACCATAGTCAAGAAGGAGGTCCATGTTTGTGTCACACTTCTGTTTCCCTGTTTTAAAGTACAAAAATAAGCAATATAAAATAACCACACACTGAAAAATGCAGGAATCGTCAATCCAAGATTGAATGTGTCTATTCAACATCCATTTACTGTTAGTGGCATCACAACATTCAATTCAAGTGTATAATTGGTTTAATTCACTCCCTCCTTTGTGTGACTGGGTCATGATCCATCCAGGTGGATGCCCTCAATTTCCCCTATGGGGATCAATAATGTACACAAAATCAAAATGATCTGAACATAAATTACCTAATCTGGTCTGATTAGAAGAGCAGGAGGAGGACAAGCTTGGAGCTGGTGAAGGTGAGCTGGACACCACAGGTCGGGCTGCTTCTCCCTCATCATCCAGCTGTGATAAATCTATTAAAAAAAAGTGTTTTAGTTTGTGCAGTGAACAACTTAAGCCTTCCATTAAATGTGCAGACATAGAAGACAATTTTATTCAATATCAATGTTAGCAAAGCTTACATGTCTGATTATGGAATAGAAGAATAGGAATAGATGAAACTTCATTGTCACTGTACAATTATACAGTGTAATGAAACTGTAGGTGATCCACCAGGCTACTGCGCAATAAAGTAAGAGAAGGATTAGATAAAATACGGCTACACAACATACAATTAAACACGAGTGACATTTTAAAAAAAAAATGGCCTAAGATTATGGAAATATTACCAAAATAGTAAAAAAGACGATACTAGTGTCTGGTAGAAAAATCTCCCATACCACAACGCAAGGCACCCATTCATACACGGTATTCATACCACAAAAAACGTATTTTGCGCTGGATGTCTTTATAAAAAAAAAGTATTCTGTAAGATGCTAAGATTTCTGTTCTAGTTTCTCAAATGCGCATTTCTGCCGAGGAGAAGCGTTCGTGCTAAAAACAGTTAACTTGTTAGCATCGCTAACCGAAAATACTATGGCCAAAAAATTAGTTTAAAAAAAAAAAAAAAAAAAATCCGCACTTTGGCCGTTATATATCAATACAAGCGGTATACATCTGTCAGCAGAGACGACCTGTTCATTTCTTTGTGGCGAGGAGAAACGTTTGGTCGTAGTAAAATTACTTTTAGCTTGTTAGCATAGCTAACCGAAAATACTATAGCCACAAGTGACTAAATATCCGCACTTGGCCGTTACATATCAATACAAGCGGATATATATGTATACATATATTGGTTAACGTCTGGCATTTTAAAGACAATACACTTACCAGTGTGTTTTAAGCAGTTTGTTGTCCAGACTAATCCAAGGCAGTGACAATGGTCCAGCTGGCTGGCCTGTCCTCCAAAGCAGTTGAGATGAGTGGCCCCCTCCAGCTGATCTTGTACTTCTGCTTATGTCCATAGAGCCAAGAAATATGTCTCCTCTTCACTCTAAATCTGTTTGGTTTGGGAATCCGTTGCGTGCTCCGCTGTTTGGAAAGCAACATGGCGGTCAGTAATGTTTTGAAGCTGGTCGGTTAACCACGCCCACGGCTGTGGACCTAACCGACGTAAACTGGTGCTGCTGCTGGCCCAGCTAGGAGTTGGGGCCGCGATAGCCCCACTTTTGGGAGCCGGGGACTGGTGCTTTAGTCGGTGGAAACCCAAAGAACTGGTGCTAATGACGCAATAGCTCCAGTTAAGCACTGGAACCGGTTTGGTGGAAGAGCCCTCAGAGGACCTTGTTGCCGGCTTGAATGCTCCACTGTCTCTGTCTGAGCTGCATACGGCACTAATGAGCCTCCAGAATGGAAAATCACCAGGCATAGATGGTCTCTCTGTGGACTTTTTTAAGGAATTCTGGCCCCTGCTTGGTCCAGACCTGCTGGAGGTTCTCCAAGATAGCTTGAAAAGGGGGACCCTACCCACGACCTGCAGGAGGGCCATCATCACACTGTTGCCAAAAAAAGGGGACCTACAGAGCCTAAAGAACTGGAGGCCAGTCTCTCTGCTCTGCACGGACTACAAGATTCTTTCAAAAGTTCTGGCCCGAAGACTGAGAAAGGTGATGAGCGAGCTCATTCATGTAGACCAGACTTACTGTGTGCCTGGCAGGCTGATTAGTGACAACGTCACTTTAATTTGGGATGTTTTGGAGGTCTCTGGTTCATTGGCAATGGAAACTGGTTTGATTTCAATTGACCAGGAAAAGGCGTTTGACCGGGTTGAACACCAATATTTATGGACAGTTTTAGCAGCTTTTGGGTTCAGCCCAGGCTTCATAGCCAGGATACGGGTCTTGTACAGTGACATTGAGAGTGTGCTGAAGATAAATGGGGGCCTGTCTTCCCCTTTAAAAGTCCAGAGGGGGTTCGGCAGGGCTGCCCTCTCTCAGGGATGCTGTACTCCCTCGCCATAGAGCTTTTGCTTCACTGCTTGAGAAGGAACCTATCAGGAGTCACATTTCCTGGCTGTGACACCACGTTCAAGCTGTCGGCCTATGCAGATGATGTAGTCATTCTGCTAAACAAGCAGAGTGACATTGACGTTTTGGTTAGGAGTGTTAATCTTTTTGGCCAACTTTCCTCTGCAAAAATAAACTGGGGAAAAAGTGAGGCTCTGATGGTGGGGGAGAAACTAGAAAATCAGCTTACGCTGCCTGGTGGGCTGATTTGGAAAAAAGGAGGGTTTAAGTATCTTGGTGTCTTTATTGGAAAGCAACAGTTTGAGCAAAAAAATTGGGATGGGGTCATAGAGAAAATCAACTGGAGACTAAATGAGTGGAAGTGGCTAATGCCAAAAATATCTTTTAGAGGGAGAGTGCTCATTTTAAATAATCTTATTTCCTCATCCCTGTGGCACCGCCTCATGTGCATGGACCCCCCTGTTGGTTTGTTGTCAAAAATTCAGTCTGTTATGGTGGACTTTTTTTTGGGGGGGTGGACTCCACTGGGTCCCTCAAGCCCTGTTATTTATTCCCAAAGAGGAAGGGGGGCAAGGAGTGGTTCATTTAGCTAGTAGAGGTGCTGCCTTTAGACTGGCTTTCATTCAGAGACTGTTGACGGGCCCCCAGGACCTGGTATGGAGGCCTTTGGCCTGTGTTATTTTACAGAGAGTCCTTGGGCTTGGGCTAGACCTCCTTGTGTTTTTAATGGATTTTAAGAACTCTAGTGCACTGTCTTTGCCCAGTTTTTACTGCAGTCTTTTTTCAGTATGGACTCTTTTTAAAAAACAAAGAGGGCCATGCGATTCCCTCCACTGGTTGTTGAGGGAGCCGCTGGTTTTTGGTAGTCGCCTTGGTGTCCTGCCGGGAGTTGGAAGGACGTTCCTTGATAGGCTGTGTTCCAGGAATGTTCTCACTCTGAAGCAAGTGGTGGAACTGGCTGGTCCTGGCCTCAACAACGCTTCAGCTTTAGCAGCTCATCTTGGTGTTAGATCAAATCGTTTCATCGATGGTCTTCTTGCACACTGGAAATAAGGAGCTTCATGGACTTGAGCGCTCCCTACTCATGGACTTTAGCAATGGCACGCTGCAGCCAGAAAGAACGGACCCTTTTCCCTCTCTCACGCTTTATATGGACTTTAACGTCTCTCCTTGCTCCTTACTGGCATTCTGTGCTCCCACTGGTGTGGACTTTGGAGGAGCCAGTGGTAAGGCACTCTACAGACTGGTGGTGATGGCACTCAACAAGGACAGATTGAACACCTGTGTGGACACTCCATGGAGAGCCTATTTTAGACTAGAAAAAGGGCATCGGCCTGCCTGGAGGGCTCTTTATAAAGCCCCTCTCCCTAAGAGGCATGGAGACTTACAGTGGAGGGCCCTGCATGGCATTATAGCTGTCAATGCTTTTGTTTCTGTGATTAACAGCAGTGTCAGTGATCAGTGTGTTTTTTTGTTCCTCTAGGGAGACAGTTTTTCATTGTTTTACTGAATGTCAGCGTCTGAGTGGTCTCTCTGAACTTCTCACAGAACTTTTTCACATTTTTAAGGAAGTTTTCTCTAAGCAGGTTTTCATTTGTGGTTTTATGTACAATCGTCGTTTTAAGCAGAAGTGTCAACTACTGAACTTTATTTTAGGGCAGGCAAAGTTGGCTATCTATGTAAGCCGGAGAAGAAAACTTGAGAATGTTGAGAATGATGTTGATATGATAATAAAAATTTTATTTGTGAGGCTACTTAAAGCCAGAATCAGGCTGGACTTTCAGTTTTTTATGGGGAATGGGGATGTGGAAGGTTTTAGGACCCTCTGGTCCCTGGAGGATGTCCTCTGTTTAGTTCGTGATGGGCAGCTTTTGTTCGGGCGTTTTTGGGGGGAATAATTTTCTTTGTAATATAGCATGGCATAGAAATTGTACTGAATGATGGACAAGTGTGTTTATTAAAGATCTTTTAAAAATCAAAATCAATCTCTCTCTCTCTCATCCTCATCAACAACGATGGACTGCTGATACTAAAAAATAGTTAGGGTAGGATCAGGTGACCCTGAATCCTCTCTTAGTTATGCTGTTAATAGGTTAAGACAGCCGGGTGACCTCCAACAATGCACTGGGTTTTACTTCTTTCTTTACTCTCAACGAAATATTTTTGCTGGTCATGGAAAGTCAATGGAAAATACACAAGAGAGATGAAGAAGAGAGTGCAGGCAGGGTGGAGTGGGTGGAGATGAGTGTCAGGGGTGATTTGTGACAGAAGGGTAAAAGCAAGAGTGAAAGGGAAGATTTACAAGACGGTAGTGAGACCTGTGTAGCACTGACCTTGAGTTCCAATCTATAAAATCATTCTTTGCTGAAGAAAAATTGTTTCAACTCAAAAGTCTGGTCATGAACTGCTTCTCTCACCCAAGGACCAGAGCCGTAACACTACCCGTTGGCCATAAAGCGGAAGTTAATCCCTTCTCCAGGACTTAGTCATTCTCCCTTTTCTGCTCTTTGGCAAAGGAATGTTTCAATTGACAGATTTATGGTTGATATAATCCAGACTTGGGAGTCAAGATTCTCCAGTAAACAACTAGACAGTTTCACAGTGCCATCTGGTGGACGATGCAGGAATATTTAATATTTTTTTCCTCTTTGAAATGGAATCTCTGCAGTTTGTGAACAATAAATAAATTCATATTCTTTCTCTCGAGACAGTATCCGCTTCTGAAGACATGGTTGAACTCTTGGGATGGACAATGTGGTTTCAAATGCTTTTATTGATATGTGTTGCTTTATTTTCAGGGAGAAATTAATTTTTGCATGCTTACTATCACAAATTAATTACAGTTACAATGTAGAGACATTGCATGTTTCCTTATTATTGAGTAGAATATTTTAGTCACTAAAGTTTAAGGAATTTATGCTTTATTCAGCAACATGTGTGTCTTGGGGGGGGGGGGGTCTCACTTCTCATATCAAATGTCTCTCCCCCCCTCCTCTCTCTGCTCTTTAGCTGGACTTTAACTGACCAATAAAGCTCCAGGCTTCACTGCATCTCCTTTTTAGGTTGAGTTTATGACTTCTGTTGAACAAAACTCCATGTAATTGGTTCAGCTCAAGTTCCATGAAATTCAGTGAGATTCTGCCACACCCGAAAAAAAGCTTTCCTTTGTTCAGTTTTGGGGTGTTGGTCAAGCTGTAAGAAGCAGACGTCTCTGCTCTCCCATTTTTTTCTATCTTCCAAGTAAAGCCCAGAGCCTGTCATGCTCTGTGAACATTTTTTCTTTTCTTTAAAGTTCACTTTTTCCTTATTTTAATCCTGTTCTTTAAATCACTGTGCAAGAAGATTTTGTTTGATTTTTTTTCTAAGCTTAAGGCAACTCATTCCAGCCACAATACATCGGAAGAAACGTGGCTTGTGTTTGTCTCAGTTTGACTCTCTGATGGGACGTTGTACAATAAACAAATTCCCTTTCAGTACATAAGAGGAGACCTCGCCCAGCTTGCTGCAGAACAGCCTGATTGCGATCTCAGGAATACGGCCATGTGGGAGAATCTGTCTATCAGCCTCTCCATCAACAGAATCCACGGACATCCAGCTGAATCAAGGTTGGCACGTGGGGGCCCTGCTGCCACCAGAGACGTGATCTGACTCTGTGGCTGACTGTTGTTTAATTTAAACTTAATTCTTCAGAATATTCCTGGTATAAGTTCTTTAAACTTAATTTCATGCAAACCCCCATCAGAATTTCAAAATGCATTTTGTCCTTTCAGTAATTTACATTCTTTTCAGAGTAACACCAATTTTCTATTTTTATAAATAGTATACTCATCATTTTCTTTATAAAATTGATCCACTTTTCTTAACCAATGCTATTTTATGGTTTTCCAATTTCCAGTACATTGCCAAGTTAAACTATGCTTTATTAGGTTCCACAAATGTTTGATTCACAAGTAACTCAGTAATAGTCTATGGTGCCCATGATACATGTTGAATTCTGTTTTAAAGTTACTCAAATATGTTAACCTATTCTGACATTTCTTATTAAACTATTGAAAGACATACAGCTGTGGACAAAATTGTTGTACCCTCTGTTAATGAAAGAAAAACCCACAATGGTCACAGAAATAACTTGGATCTGACAAAAGTGGTAATAAATAAAAATTCTATGAAAATTAACCAATGAAAATCAGACAATGCTTTTGAATTGTGGTTCAACAGAATTACTTTAAAAAACAAACTCATGAAACAGGCCTGGACAAAAATGATGGTACCCCTAGAAAAGACTGAAAATAATGTGACCATAGGGACATGTTCAACCAAGATGTGTCCTCTAATTAACATCACAGGTGTCTACAAACTTGTAATCAGTCAGTCGGCCTATTTAAAGGGTGACAAGTAGTCACTGTGCTGTTTGGTGACATGGTGTGTACCACACTAAACATGGACCAGAGAAAGAAAAGGAGAGAGTTGTCTCAGGAGATTAGAAAGAAAATTATAGACAAGCATGTTAAAGGTAAAGGCTATAAGACCATCTCCAAGCAGCTTGATGTTCCTGTGACTACAGTTGCACATATTATTCAGAAATTTAAGATCCACAGGACTGTAGCCAACCTCCCTGGACGTGGCCGCAGGAGGAGATGGATAATACGAATGGTAACAAAAGGGTCCAGAACAACCTCCAAACGCATTCATGGTAAACTCCAAGGTCAAGGTACATCAGTGTCAGATCGCACCATCCGTCGTTGTTTGAGCCAAAGTGGACTTCACAGGAGACAACCAAGGAGGACACCACTGTTGAAAACAAATCATAAACTAGAAAAGCACTCATAGAGCGCATACCTCCACCAAGGCTCCTTCCGTTTGTCATGGATCATCTCCAAAATGTAATGAGTTTGTGTGTAGGCGTATAGCCACTTGTGGAGAAAATTGCATCAAAGTCTGTCCATCAGTTTTGGAGTATTGTTGCTAACACACTGTGAGAAGATAAGAGCCTTGGCTGAGGTATGCATTCTCAGATCATCACCAAAATATAAAGGGTTCCTCTCTAGCCCAAGAACCACTTCTGGTGAAAATTTCATCCAAATCCATCCAGTAGTTTTTGTGTAATCCTGCTGCACAAATACAAACAAAGCCCTTCGTGGAGGTATGCACTCTCAGATCATCACCAAAATCTAACCATCTGTTCCCCGTGCCATGACACACCTTTCCTGAAAATTTTGTCAAAATCCGTTCATAACTTTTTGAGTTATGTTGGTAACAGACAGACAGACAGACAAACCCCAGTAAAAACATTACCTCCTTGGCAGAGGTAAAAAGCCAGACTGGAATTTGCCAAACTGCATGCTGACAAGCCACAAAGCTTCTGGGAGAATGTCCTACGGACAGACGAGACAAAACTGGAACTTTTTGGCAAGGCACATCAGCTCTGTGTTCACAGACGCAAAAATGAAGCATACCAAGAAAAGAACACTGTCCCTACTGTGAAACATGGAGGAGGTTCTGTTATGTTCTGGGGCTGCTTTGCTGCATCTGGCACAGGGTATCTTGAATCTGTGCAGGGTACAATGAAATCTCAAGACTATCAAGGTATTCTAGAGAGAAATCTGCTGCCCAGTGTCAGACAGCTTGGTCTCAGTCACAGGTCATGGGTCTTGCAACAGGATAATGACCCATAACACACAGCTAAAAACACCCAAGAATGGCTAAGAGCAAAACATTAGACTATTCTAAAGTGGCCTTCTATGAGCCCTGATCTAAATCCTATTGAACATATGTGGAAGGAGCTGAAACATGCCGTCTGGAGAAGGCACCCTTCAAACCTGAGACAACTGGAGCAGTTTGCTCATGAGGAGTGGGCCAAAATAGCTGCTGAGAGGTGCAGAAGTCTCATTGACAGTTACAGAAATCGTTTGATTGCAGTGATTGCCTCAAAAGGTTGTGCAACAAAATATTAAGTTAAGGGTACCATCATTTTTGTCCAGGCCTGTTTCATGAGTTTGTTTTTTAAAAATAATTCTGTGGAACCACAATTCAAAAGCACTGTCTGATTTTCATTGGTTAATTTTCATAGAATTTTTATTTATTACCACTTTTGTCAGATTCAAGTTATTTCTGTGACCATTGTGGGTTTTTCTTTCATTAACAGAGGGGTACCAACAATTTTGTCCATGTGTGTATGGGAGTTATTGTTTGATTTCATGTCCATTTTCTTGATTATCAACAGACAAGAACTCACAAGGGTTTTTTTTGAGACTGATAATAATTGGTACAAATAAAGAATTGTTAATAAAATTGTCCATTATCTGAACTGGTGCCCTACGAGGATCTGAGTGTAATGAAAAGAAATCTTGATTCCTACTCACATTCATATTTACATTAATACTTTTACCAACAATAAAACACCTATAAACCCATAAATCCACTACACCTGTTATGATGTATGGTTTGGAGATGGTGGCACTGACAAAAAGACAGGAAATGAAGCTGGAGGTGGCAGAGTTGAAGATGCTAAAGTTGAATTGAACTGAACATGTTCGTACAGGATGTCTACTGATCATGCCTGCTGTCAATTCTATGTCAGTGTGCCTTCATGCGAATCTTTACAGAGCGGTCCTACTGCTAGAGGTGTCAAGTGTGCTACGAACATGTACATGTAACATAAATACGGAACCTTCCTTACGGAATGCTAGTGGTCCGCCTACATTCATTCCGTATGTGTTCCGTCCATGTTCCATACGAAACATTCCATTAGAATACAGAATCTTCCGTGTCTAACATTCTGTATGCTAGTAGTCCCTACATGCTCCGTACATACTAGGCATCACAGACAGTTTCTTTGTAAAGCATTTTTTTAATAAAACAGGACCCCCTGGAAATGTGTCAACCACGTTTTTTGTCTGACTACTTAGATTAATGATTAATGGATTAATGCACGGACATAACCGGGCAAACCTGCCAACCGGACAACTATGGTATGTTCCTTAATTTCTTATTGCATGCATTTATTTACTGATAATTGCTAATGTGTTTATTTACAACCACCAAGTACAGAACATGCATGGTATATGTACGGAGCATGCTAAGTGCAGACTGCAGCTAACGACAAGGTACATTGACAACAGAACTGACAGCAGGCAGGATCAGTAGGACGTCCCAATGGAACATGTACGGAATGCTGACGGAATATTCTGTGCTGAAAGCTGACAGAATGTTCCGTACCGTACCATTCGTTCTATGTTTTAGTAGGCACCAAATTTGATAACTAGTGGGCTGGTTGTCTGATAACTTTCACATAATCTTTACTTATTCTGGAATAAGCAAAAAGAATACTGAACAACTTTCTGATTAATATAACTATAAACAATCAATTTGGTGTAAATTAAGCTAATTAGAAATAATTTACAGCAGAGTGAAAAAAACATTTAAAATACCTTCTTCCACTAAGCTAAATGTTTATGCCTTCACAATATTAACATCAAGAAAACAAAATGCGTGCCATTGTTTGACAGTCTGCATATACAGTATAATTCACTGTTTGTCCAAAAAGCCATTAACATCAGGTAACAAGCTAGCAGTTATCCTGCAGAGAAAAAGCTGAAAACCCCTTAAATATGACTCACCTTACACACTACCACAGAATCTTCCCTCCTCTCTTTTCACTCATTTGAACTTCTTTTTTTCTTTCTTTCTTTCTTTTTTTTCATTTAAAAACTGTGAGCAAAAGCCAAACCTGGCTGTAGGTTCAGGTTGCTGACTTCAATCAGGTATATCCGGTTGGCCGGCGTTTCATAATAAAAGCACATAACAAACAACCATTCTGAAAATTGAATTTCTATGCCGGGCTTTTTTTTTAATATTGAAAGTTTCTCATGCAGTACCACACTTCCTCTCTTGGCACCCTATCATAGGTTCAGGTTCAGATTCAGGTTACTTTATTTGTACCTGTAGGTAGATTTGTTTTGCAGTCAGGTGACATCCTTTTAGACACATATTTACAAACTGTGGACAGTGTGGGAAATGATGAGGCCAGTTTTACGAACAAAGTTTTATTAACACTCTCACATCAGTCATACACAAAAAGCAATGAATCAGCCAAGCCAGGTTTCTCCTTATAAACTCCACAGATCATCTCACATCTGCATGACATTTCACATCACACTGCATGATATCTAACCCCACAATACATTTCCCTTAAACCCCCAGCTCCCTCTTCCTGCAAACTCCCCATGACGTCCCTGTCTATTATTCTTCTTATGTTTACCACTGCATCCTGACTGAGTCACTGTCTGCTGACTCCTCTACAATATGCATTGCCACCCCCCCCCACCCCCCCAGACAAAGTTTCAGTTGGCACGTCTTTTGGGCTTCAGTCTCCTCCCATATCTGCTGTAACGGGGGTCTCTGTGCTGGTGGGGAGCTGCTGGACGTGTGTCTGACCGCGGGTGGGCCAAGGCGAGGGGTGGGGGACTTTGCTCTGCCCGTGTGGCTGTCCTGGTGAATCGTTTGCCTGGGGAGTTCTCAGTGTGAGTCTTCCACGCCGAGGGGCCCGGGCCAGCAGCACTTGCTCGTCCGCCACTACAAAGATGGGCTTAAGTCTGTCTGTGCATATTTTCTCCCGACGCCCCCCCCCCCCCCAAGTCTAGCAAAAAATGCTTGTCCCCTGTTTCCAGCACTCTGAACGGGCCATCATAGGGTGGGCGCAATGGCGGGCGGTGGGCATCGTGTCTAACAAACATGAACTCCGCGTTCTTCAAAGTTTTTGGCACAAAAGCGCGTGGAAAACAGTGGTGGGCCAGGCCGGGCAGTGTGCCTGTGTCTGCACTACGCTGCAAACGCTGAGACGGGCAGCTGTCTGGCGCGGGACTATCCGGCAAGAATTCCCCAGGCAGCCGCAGTGAGTTAATCCCTTCACACCTGAAGGTGTATATGGGCGGCGCCTATCTCCGTTTCTCTGACCCTAGGCCACACAGCTACTGTAAGTAGTGAAAGCTACAGTGGGGGGTTAGTCCTCTGGTAGCTCTGTGTGTAACTTTACTTTCCCCATTCCATTACTGCAGAGCACCACGCTAGAAGGCAGAAAGCACCATTTTTATATGGTCTTTGGTATGACCCGGCCGGGATTTGAACCCCTGCCTCCCGGGTGTGGGGCGGATGCTCTACCAACTGAGCCACCACTCCGGTAGGCAGCCGCAGTGGCTGGGAAAAAAACAGCTCAGCCGGGGAAGCCTCCAAATCCTCTTTTGGGGCGGAACGCAACCCCATTAAAACCCACGGCAACCGGTCAACCCAATTTGCATCCGTCAACGAAGCCCTGAGTGCTGCTTTCAGTGACCTGTGAAAACACTCGCATAACCCATTTGCCTGTGGGTTGTATGCGGTTGTGCGATGAATTGCAACACCCAGGCTGCGGGCCATCGTGGACCAAAGTTCGGAAACAAACTGAGGGCCCCTATCGGACGTGATGTCCGACGGGATTCCAAAATGCGCCACCCATGTTGTCAAAAAAGCGTGCGCCACGTCCTTGGACGTGGTTGCCGCCAGCGGGACTGCTTCTGGCCAGCGTGTGGTGCGGTCCAACACTGTCAGAAGGTGCGTGCACCCCTGCAACGGCGGGAGGGGGCCCACGAGGTCCACGTGAACATGGTCGAATCTTTTAGCCGGTATACTAAACGGCTCCAAAGGAGCCTTCGTGTGTCTGTGCACTTTGGCTCTTTGGCACGCTACGCAGGCTGCCGCCCACTCTTTCACTTGTTTGCGCAGGCCTGGCCACATGAATTTCGCTCCCACCATTTTGACTGACGCGCGCACTCCTGGGTGCGCCAAAGCGTGAACTGACTCAAACACGCGGCGGCGCCACGCGACCGGGACCACCGGGCGCGGGCGTCCTGTGGAGACATCGCAGATTGGGGGGGGCTGCCGTCTTGCAGTACCCTGCTCTCCAGCCTTAACCCTGTTGGTCCAGACTGGAGCGCGCGCAAGTCCGTATCGCTAATCTGCTCTGCGGCCATGGCTGTATAATCTATCCCCACGCAGACCGGGGCCACTACTGCACGCAAGAGGCAGTCTGCCACCTCATTCAGTTTACCCGACACATGCTGAATATCGGTCGTAAACTCCGAGATCGCGGTCAGCTGTCTCTGCTGCCGGCCCGACCATGGTTCCGAAACCTTGGCCATCGCGAACTTCAGCGGCTTGTGGTCCATGAACGCGGTGAAGCTGCGCCCTTCCAGCCAGAACTGGAAGTGGCGTATGGCCAGGTGGAGAGCCAGTAACTCTCTGTCGAACACGCTGTATTTACGCTCACTGTCGCGCAAAGCCCTGCTGAAAAAAGCGAGTGGCTGCCAAGAACCGACAACACGTTGCTCCACGACGGCCCCTATGGCCATGTCCGAGGCATCGGTAGTGAGCGCTATCCGGGCCGCCGGGTCTGGGTGCGCCAACAGTGCGGCGTTTGCCAGGGCTGCTTTCACCTCAGAGAACGCCTGCTCTCCCGCCGGAGTCCATTCGACTCCATCCATGGGTTTCAGTCTCTTGAGCGCGGCGTACAGTTGCTGCATGAGCTGAGCTGCGCGGGGGAGGAAACGGTTATAAAAGTTAACCATCCCCAAAAATTCCTGCAGTGTCCTGACCGTCTGAGGCCGGGGAAAGTTCGCCACAGCGCGCACTTTGTCGGGCAAGGGTATCGCTCCCTCCGGTGAGACGCGGTGCCCCAAAAAATCAATCCCCGTCACGCCAAACTGGCACTTCGCCGGGTTGATTATTAACCCATGCTCCTCCAACCTCTGGAAAACCGTCCTGAGGTGGGTTACGTGTTCATCTTCAGACGCACTGGCTACCAGGATATCATCCAGGTAGACGAACACAAACGGGAGATCGCGCAGCACAGCGTCCATCATGCGCTGGAACATCTGTGCCGCTCCTTTTAATCCGAAAGGCATGCGCAGAAACTCAAACAAGCTGAACGGAGTTATTATCGCTGTTTTGGGTATGTCCTCCGCGCGCACTGGGACCTGGTGGTAACTGCGGACCAGGTCTATTTTAGAAAAAAATGCGTGCTCCGACGAGGTGAACGGAAAAATCCTGAATGTGGGGAATCGGGTAGCGGTCGTGTGCTGTGGCGTTATTCAACCTGCGGAAATCGCCGCACGGTCGCCACGACCCCTCAGCCTTAGGGACCATGTGTAGCAGGGATGCCCATGGGCTGTTTGAGCGCCTAATGATGCCCAACCTTTCCAGGTTGGCAAACTCCTTGTGCGCTATGGCCAGTTTAGCTGCGTCCAAGCGCCGAGGTCGTGCGAAAACAGGTGGCCTGGTGGTGGTGATAAAGTGTTCCACCCCGTGTTTAGCGATGGCCACTGAAAACTTCGGGACTGTGAGTGCTGGAAACTGAGTGAGCAGTGTGTGGAACTTACCGCCTGGAGCTGTGACGTTGGCTTGTGTTAATGGCCCGGCCCCTCGAGCTGTACAGGGGAGAGAGTCAAAGGACAGTGCATTAACCAGGCGCCTGTTAGCAACATCAACTAATAAACACACACAGAAAATCACCTCCCAGGATTGGGAAACTCAGTGCTGCTATGACAAAAGTCCACTAGTATGTACGGCCGTGTAGAGATAAAGCCAGTGTTCTCTCACCAAAGGTCTTAATGTCCGAGCCGTTTACTGCTACCAGCCCAGGGCCGCTAGGTCCTGCCAGCCGGTCGGCGTAGGTCGGCAGGATGATGCTCTCCTGGGCTCCAGTGTCTACAAGGAAACACCTCCCTGAGCTCGAGTCCGTCACATAGAGCAGCTTGTTCTCTTCGCTGGCGGTCGCAGCTGCTACCGACTGCCGGCTCTGGCATTTCCCGAGCGCTTGAATTGGCACGATGGCGCACATCTGCGTGTGTTCCCTCCAAAACGGCGGTGGTAGAAGCAGAGCGTGTCTCTCTGGCGCCCCTTGGCCCCCACTGCCGCTACCGTCGGTGGCTCCTCGCCTCCTCTGGTCATCTCGCTGGGCTCCGACGCCGCCGCGTTCACCGTGAGCGCTTTGGTGGTGATGATGATCCGGTCTGCCTCCTGGGCTAGCGCACGGTAGTCACGCGCGGCCAGCAACGGCGAATTGGGCAGGACCGCTCTCACCTCTGTTGGAAGGTTCCGGAGGAAAAGGTGGGCAAACAGAAAATGCCCGTCGTCCGTGCCCATTAACGACAACATTTTTTTTTTTTTGTTTTTTTTTTTTTTTCTCTCGGCGCCACACGAGTAGGCTGCCTTTTGCAACAGCGGCTCGATTCCGAGTCTTTTTTCCCTTCCTCTCTCTTTTGATCCGTCTTTTTTTTTCACCCCACTTATATCACGGACACACAGATCGTCCTAAATGTCTCCTGAGCCGGTGGACGGAGCCACTGTTTATAGCAGGATACGATACAGCAGAGAACAGCTGCTAGCATTCAACCGCCACCCGGTCCCATTGGAAAAACTCGACATACCGAGAGAACTGAGGCGAAAACGCCGCGGCTGCTGGGCTGGAGTAAGGCGGAGGACAAAAAATATAAGGTACAGACCCTCCCTTCCATCTGTTGTCATGGGAAATGTACGGTCGATACTGGGAAAGTTAGATGAGCTAGCGGCTATCTCCCGTTATGATAGCACATACCGGGAGTGCTCTCTCCTTTTGTTTACTGAGACGTGGCTAACTGAACTAGCAGCAGATGCTAACATTGAGCTGGAGGGTTTTCACATGATACGAGCTGACCGAACACCAGACAGTGGCAAGGCTAGGGGCGGTGGAGTGATAATGTATGTTAACAACAACTGGTGCAGACCGGGACATATCACTGTTAAACAACGACACTGCAGCAAAGACATTGAGTTGCTAGCTGTTAGCATGAGGCCTACATATCTCCCGAGAGAACACTCACACGTGATCTGCATTGTTGTTTATGCAAATCCAACGGCGAACGCTGGGACAGCACGTGACGTCATCCATTCAGTAACCAGCAGGCTGCAGACAGAACACCCAGATGCTCTTCTCCTCATCTCAGGCGATTTCAACCATGTTTCACTGTCTCCCATTCTACCCACGTTCACCCAGTATGTCACATGCCACACTAGAGACAATAAAACACTGGATTTATTCTACGCAAACACTAAGGAGGCGTACACCTCATCACAACTCCCCCCACTCGGGAGATCGGATCACAACTTGGTTCATCTCCGGCCGGTGTACAAACCCCTAGTGCACAGACAACCTCCGGCCATGCACACTGTGGAGTTATGGTCTGAGGAGACAATGGACACCCTAAAGGGCTGTTTTGAAGCCACCGCCTGGAAGCAGCTCTGCGATCCACGTGGTGAGGACATCGATGGCCTCATTCACACCTTCACGGGCTACCTCAGCTTCTGTGTGGACAAATCCGTTCCCACCAAGACCATACGGCGTCACTCAAACAACAAACCCTGGATCAACCCTGAGATAAAAACACTTCTGAGAGAGAAGAAGAGGATCTTCAGGTCAGGGAACAGGGAGATGCTGAAGTCCGTACAGAGGGAGCTGAGGAGAAAGATCAGAGAAGGCAAGGACAGCTTCAGGAAGAAGATGGAGGACAAGCTGCAACAGAGCGACATCAGCGGGGTCTGGAGAAACCTCAAAACCATCTCGGGGCTCCAGAATACCTCCCCCCAGGCCACAGGGGGCAGGGAGTGGGCGAACAACCTGAATCTGTTTTTCAATAGATTTGACCAACCGCCCTCCCCCCTGACTGCACAACAACCACTGCTGCCTCTAAAGAAATCAAGTCCTGCTGCCCACTCCCCACTCCACCAACACCCCCCCACTCCCAACACACAGCCCCCCATCCTGACCCTGACCAGGACCCAGGTGAGGACGGAGCTGAGGAAGATCAAGGCGAGGAAGGCGCCGGGACCGGACGGCATCAGCGCAAAGCTCCTCAAGTCCTGTGCAGACCAGCTGTGTGGGATTGTGACGTATATCTTCAACATGAGCCTGAAACTGGGGAGGGTACCACAGCTGTGGAAAACATCTTGTGTGGTACCTGTACCAAAAACTTCCCACCCCAAAGACCTGAACAGCTACAGACCGGTGGCCTTGACGTCCCACTTGATGAAGACCCTGGAGAGACTGCTCCTTGCTCACCTCCGCCCCCTGGTGGAACCAGCGATGGATCCACTCCAGTTCGCCTACCAGCATGGCATTGGGGTGGAGGATGCGGTGATCTTCCTCCTTCACCGTTCTCTGTCCCACCTGGAGAAGCCCGGGAATATGGTGAGGATCATGTTCTTTGACTTCTCCAGTGCTTTCAACACCATCCAACCGATGATCCTGAAGGACAAGCTGCTGCGCGCAGGGGTGGACCAGCACCTGTCATCATGGATCCTGGACTACCTCACGAACCGGCCTCAGTTTGTGAGAACCCGGGACTGTGTGTCCGACACGATCATCAGTAGCACGGGGGCCCCCCAGGGAACGGTGCTGGCTCCCTTCCTGTTCACTCTTTATACTGCGGACTTCTCACACAACACAACACACTGCCATCTACAGAAGTTCTCTGATGACTCTGCGATCGTTGGCCTCATCTCCAATGGAGATGAAGCTGAGTACAGAGGGCTTATCCAGGACTTCGTGGACTGGTGCCATCGGAACTGCCTCCAGATCAACGCGAGGAAAACTAAGGAGCTGGTGGTGGACTGCCGCAGGCATGGGCAGCCCCTCACAGTACCAGTAAATATACAGGGAACAGACATCGAGATGGTGACATCCTATAAGTACCTGGGTATTCATCTGAACAATAAACTAGACTGGTCACACAATACTGATGCACTCTACAAGAAGGGACAGCGCAGGCTGTTCCTGCTGAGGAGACTCAGGTCTTTTGGTGTACAAGGGGCGCTGCTGAAGTCATTCTATGACACGGTGGTGGCATCAGCCATCACTTTTGGAGTGGTCTGCTGGGCAGTGGCATTACTGCAGCCGATAGGAAGAGACTGAACAAACTGATTAAGAAAGCTAGCTCTGTCCTGGGGCAGCGCCTTGATCCGATGGAGGAGATAGGAGAGAGAAGGACGGTGGCTAAACTGTCATCTCTGCTGGAGTCCGAGTTCCACCCTATGCAGGACATACTGAATGCACTGAGGAGCTCATTTAGCAGCAGACTACATCATCCCAGGTGCACAACCGAGAGGTTTCGTAGGTCCTTCCTACCAACGGCTGTCAGACTGTACAACCTAAGCAGGGCTGCTCGCAGAGATAGCAAAAAGACGTAACAAACTAATAGTTTTTTGAATGCAAAAGATGCAATAGACTTACACAATGGTCCCCTCCGGCATACAACTAGGAACATACCGGTCGCTATGGAGGGTGAGAATATGTATGGGCACATAGTCATACCATGTAGGATAACTAAGTAGACGGTTATGCTGTTTCATTCCATCTAGCAACAATGCTCTGCACTGTGTGTGTTTATATATTTACATATTTATTCCATCTAGCTACAATGCTCAGCACTGGGTGTGTTTATATATTTATATATCTACATATTATTCCATCTAGCTACATTGCTCCGCACTGTGTGTGTTTATATACTTGTATATTTATTCCACCTAGCTGCAATGCTCCGTACTGTGGGTGTTTATATATTTACATATTTATTCCATCTAGCTACAATGCTCTGCACTGTGTGTTCATATATTCATATATTTATTCCATCCAGCTACAATGCTCTGCACTGTGTGTCTGTGTGTGTGTGTATATATATATATTTTATAGTAATACGTACATATGTTTATTAGCTGCTCTTGCTTGCTTGTTTTTTTTCTTGCCTTCTGATTGTTGCTCTGAGTGTTGCTATCCCTGTGCTGTTGCAATCCTGGAATTTCCCCGTTGTGGGACTAATAAAGGCTTATCTTATCTTATCTTATCTTATCTTCTCCATCAAATCGACGGCCGAACCATCTCCTAACTCGGAACGCCTCAGGAGCCTCTCTGCTCTCTCACAGTCCGAGAGCATGTAGCGCTGGGTCAGCGCAGCTTTGACAGCCTCGTATCTGTCGTGGGCTGGGGGCTGGTCGAGCAGGCTTGCTACCTGCTGAGCTGTGAGAGCGTCCAGCGCTGCAACCACATGGTAAAACTTGGTGTCGTCTGCTACTATTCCCCGGAGGGCGAACTGGGCCTTGGTGTGGTGGAACCAAGAGCTTGGGTTGTGCTGCCAAAAGTCCGGTAGCTTGACTGCAACAGCGTACGCGTTGCTGGGGGTTCCCATCCGGGCCGTCTGTGGGACGCTTGCCGCGTTGCTGGGGATTCCCGTCTGGGCCGACTCCGGGGTTCTTGCCTCGTGTTCCATAATACGTCTAGGGTCACCAGTGTGGAGAGTGTGGGAAATGATGAGGCCAGTTTACGAACAGACAAAGTTTTATTAACACTCTCACATCAGTCATACACAAAAAGCAATGAATCAGCCAAGCCAGGTTTCTCCTTATAAACTCCACAGATCATCTCACATCTGCATGACATTTCACATCACACTGCATGATATCTAACCCCACAATACATTTCCCTTAAACCCCCAGCTCCCTCTTCCTGCCAACTCCCCATGACGTCCCTGTCTATTATTCTCTTATGTTTACCACTGCATCCTGACTGAGACGCTGTCTGCTGACTCCTCTACAATATGCATTGCCACAAAACCACAATTACATTCAACGTGAACACAAACACAGACACACATGAAGCTGACTATAAACACGATGAAAGTACTCAAGGCTCCAATAATCAGGACATAAGACAAAGAAATAAGAGAAACAACAAAGAGAGAAGAGAGAAGGGTCATATTAAAAAGTTAAGAACTAAGTCAAAGAGATTAAAAACTCAATAAAAGTCTGAAGTCTAAAACCCAATAAAAGATTTAAAACCCAAGTAAAAAAACCTACAAAAATAAACAAACATAAAATAAAAATTAATAAATAGATAACTAAATTATGTGCAATATATTGTTATATCTCGTTCAACTCTTTAACAGCAGCAGGAACAAAGCTGTTTTTGTAGCGCTGGATTTTACATTGTGGGACCACAAACCTCCGTCTGGAGTGAAGAAGCTGAAAGTGGCAGAGCAAAGGATGGGAGTCATCATTTAAAATGGAGGTAGCAATCCTCTGTACCTGTCTGGTGTACAAGGATGTCAGGCTCAGCTGTGACTCACCAAGCAAACGACTGGACCATCTAACTTCCTGATCCAAGGATTTCCTCTGTTTCAGTTTTATCTGACTAAACCATGACACTAAAGAAAAGGAAAAAACAGATTCAATAAAAGCCCGATAAAACATTGTCATTATGGTTCGGTCAATTTGGAAGTGTGCAAGTTTCCTTAAACAATGCAAATGTTGCTGACCCTTTTTGCACACCCTTTCACAGTTCTCTTCAAAGTTTAAATTACTATCAATAGTCATCCCAAGATATTTGTAGGATTGCAGACATTCGGTGGTCTGGCCTTTTAGTACAGTGACTTCGTACCTGGGAGTTTTCCTCCTAAAGTCAATAATCTTATCTTTAGTTTTTGTCGTATTCAGCTGCAGGTAGGAATCCTCACACCAGTGAACAAAATCATCAACTGCTGGGCCATGGCCACTCTCACCATCCTGAAGTAGACTGACAATAACTGAATCATCAGCATACTAATGTTTCTGTTGTCATGTCTGCTCTGACACATGTTTGTGTACAGGATGAAGAGTAGTGGTGACAACAGACACCCCTGAGGAGAGCCAGTAGAAGAACACTTTTGGCCAGACAATGTACCATTGACCCTTACTCTCTGCGTCCTGTTGGTTAAAAAATCCAGAATCCAACCCACCAGATTATTACTGAAATCAAATTGTTGTAGGAGCCTTTCAACTAAAATATGAGGTTGGATTGTATTGAAAGCAGAAGAAAAGTCCACAAATAAAAGCCTGGCATGTGTCCCATTAAAATCCAGATGTTTAAAAAGCATGTTAAACAGAGTGACAGTGGCATCTCTAGATCCACAAAGACAGTGCAACTCCTTCTGACCTTCTCTATACTTCTCCATCAGCACTCTTAGAGCAAACATTGTATCTGTAGTACTCTTTCTTGGCATGAAACCATACTGCTGCTCACTGATTGTCACCTCTCCTCTTAACCTGGCTTGAACAACTCTTTCCCATATCTTCATAGTGTGGCTGATCAACTTTATGCCTCTGTAGTTACTAGCTCTCATTACCTTTGTTCTTGAAAATGGGTACCACTACACTTATTCTCCACTCCTCAGGCATCTTCTCACTCTCCAAGATTGTGTGAAACAATCTGGCTAAAAAGTCCACTGCCATCTTTCCTAGGCATCTCCATACCTCCACAGGTATGTCCTGTGGAGATATGACCTTTCCATTCTTCATCCTCTTCAAAGCTGCCCCACTTCCACCTTGCTAATCCTTGGGACTTCCTTGTTCACCATCTTTCCTTCATCCATCCTCCCCTCTCTCTCATTTTCTTTATTCATCAGCTCTTCAAAGTATTCATTCCTGTCATGAGTCGGAGCCAGAGCTCAGACTCCCTTTGTAGTTTTGAATGTTTTTCTGTCTATTATTTTCTTATCAGTTTGTTATGTTGATTGTGTGACACGAGCCTCTTTCCTTCTCTCCCAGACACACCCACCATTCACTCACAGTTTGTTTTCCAGTTCCCAGCTGTGAGTGATTGCACCTGCTAGTCTCCCACTCACTGCTCCCAGTCTGCTTTCCTATCAGCTGGGAGCAGTTACACAATCAGCTCTTCTGCCAGCTCAGCTCTCCCACCTGCATCTCATCTACTTTCATGTATTTAAGGACTGCTGTCTTGTCTCTAATTGTGTCTGCATTGCCATTTCTTCATGGACTTCTTGCCTATTGTCTGTGAACCTCATCTACGGTCAATTGTGGCATTCGCAGAGCAATTCCGGCTCTGGAACGGTATTTGTAAGTTTTTTCCTTTATTTGCATTTTTGTTTGTCTTACACAGCTTTTGGACTTTTCTTCTCTTTTGTTAATAAATGTCACCAACAGTCCAGCGCGAGAGTCTGTCCCTCTCTGCCCTGCAGTGCGTTCATGACAATTCCACCTTCTCAACACACTCTCGTCATTTGTAAGTACATTACCACTTCTGTCCTTAATCAACCTAACCTGCTATAAATCCTTTCCAGCTCGATCTCTCTGTCTAGTCAATCAATACAAGTCCTTTTCTCCTTCCTTAGTGTTTAGCCTCTCATACAACACACTATATGTCTTTTCCTTTGTCTTTGCCACCCCTCTCTTTGTCATGCGCCTAGATTCCAAATACTCCTGTCTACTTTCTTCATTTCCCTGACTATCCCTGTCAGACTGTGGGCGGCAGTGGCTCAGGAGGTAGAGCAGGTCGTCCAATAACCGGATGGTTGGTGTTTCGAACCCCACTCTCCCCAGATATCCTGCCGCTGAGTCCCTGGGCAAGACACTTTACCCACCTTGCCTCCAGTGTCCATAACACTGGGTATGAACGTGTATAAATGTTCGGTGGTGGCCAGAGAGGATGTTGGCACGGATTGGCAGCCATGTTTCTGTCAGCCTGCCCCAGAGCAGCTGTGGCTACAGTACTAGCTTGCCACTACCTCTGTCTGGAGTGAATGAATAATGTATCTATTTGTAAAGTGTCTATGATAAAGTGCTATATAAATCTAACGCATTATTAACCCATTTTTTCTTTGCTAACCTCTTCCTTTGAATATTTCCTGTACCTCCTCATTCCACCACCAAGTCTCTTTGTTTTCCTTCCTCTGTCCACTGGATACACCACATACCTTTCTACCTGTTTCGCTCAGTACTTTTGCTGTACTTTCCCAGTCATCTGGTAATTCTTCCCTGCCACCCAGAGCCTGTACCAACTCCTTCCTGAACTCTGTGCACCCTTCTTCCTTCTGTAACTTCCCCCACTTAATCTTTGGCTCTGCCTTCACTCTCTTCCTCTTCTTGCTTTCCAAAATCATCCTACAGACTACCATCCAATGCTGTCTAGCTACATTCTCCTCTGCCACCACCTTGCAGTCTCCCATCTCTTTCAGATTTTGTCTTCTGCATAAGATGTAGTCCACCTGTGTGTATCTTCCTCCACTCTTGTAAGTCACCCTACGTTCCTCTCTCTTCCTGAAGTATGTGTTCACCACAGCCATTTCCATCCTTTTAGCAAAATCTACAACCATCTGTCCTTCCACATTTCTCTCCTTAGGACTATACCTACCCAGGACCTCCTCATCACCTCTGTTCCCTTCACCTACATGTCCACTGAAGTCCACTCCAATCACCACTCTCTTCCCCTGGGAACACTTTCTACCACTTCATCCAACTTACTCCAGAATTTCTCTCTCTTCTGCCTGACATCCAATTTGTGGGACACACACACTGACAACATTCAACATCACACCTTTGACTTCTAGCTTCAAACCCATGATTCTGTCTGACTCCCTCTTTACCTCCTGAACACTTTTCACATATTCTTCCTTCACGATTACTCCTACTCCATTTCTCTTCCTATCGACACATGGTAGAACAGTTTAAATCCACCTCCAACGCTCCTAGCTTTGCTTTCCTTCCATCTGGTTTCCATCTGGTTTCTCCTGGAATCCCAGTTGTTCAATCAGATTGCTTGGTCAGAACTGACTGTTGTATAAAGAGAAATAGAGAACCTAAGTCATGCCCCTGTGGCATATAGGAAATGGTACCACAGATGCCACAGGCACAGGGATGCATGCACAGGATGACGCCATCATGCCGGGACTATAAAGGAGGACTAACGGCGGGAGTCGGCCTCTTTTGGCGCTTCGTTTTCCAACAGTCAACTCCCTTGTACCACCCCTCGCTTAGTTTAGGCTATAAGTTAGTTATAGTTATTGGTTTGAATAATAAAGTAACCCTCAGCACGTGGGTGTGTCCGCTGGTCTTCTTCAGCAAACACAGACATAACATTGGCGATGAGGTAAACTGGTCTTCTGGAGGAGAATTAATTATGTATTTTCCTGAAGATGGAAGCATGTCTAGCACCCCTGCCGCCGTTCCTCGCCACACCAGGTGAGCCGCCCATTCCATGGCCTCGTTGGTTTGAGTTTTTCGAAACGTTCATGTCAGCTATGGACCTGGCTAAGGCTAGGAAGCTCCAGCTACGTGCTATGTTAATACACAGCCTCGGCAGTGATGGACAATGTGTATTTAGAACATTGGGCCCCACGGACACACCTATGACGAATGTGTCGCCTTATTGGCTGGACATTTTGCGACACCCAAGAGTGTGTTGGTACGGAGAATTAGGTTTTGCCAACACCAACAGGGAGCAGGAGAGACAATACAGCAGTACGTCACCAACCTCTGCTGTTTGGCGAGTACATGCAGGTTTGCACAGTTGGAAGATGAGATGGTGCGGGACCAGCTAGCGGAGCACACCACCAACATGAAGCTGTGGGAGAGGCTACTGATGTCGCTGGATGACATGCCACTGGTGAGGGGAGTGGAGTTGGCGGTCCAGTTGGAGGCCGCTGCCCAGTTAGCATCATAGTTAGGAGCTTTGCAGCAACAGCCTCAGCAAGCACAGGCAGTTGCCCCAGTAGAAGAGCCCGACAATGCCGCAACCTTTTCAGAGGACCCTGAGATGAACGTCATGGGACAACAAGACATCATGGGTCGCCAACTATGTGGCAGCTGTGGTTCCCCCGCACACCATACGAGCATGCGCTCCTGCCCAGCAAAAGGACAGCGATGCCAGTGCTGCGGTAAGCTTAACTCTTTGAGTGTGTCTGTCACTGAATTGTGACATAATCCCTAGTGGTCAAGAGTGGTAAATATTTTTTGTCAATAAAATAGTTCAGATTTCCAAGGCTATAACTTGAAAGTGGTAAGAGATAATGGCTTACTGTCAATTAGAAAAATGTAAAATATGATCCAAAGTTTCAGATAGGAATAAATTTATGCATCTAATTGGCATAATGTCGCGGCACCTCTTTAAATTCCATAACACAGTCAAAACTGGACTTTGGACGTATTTACACAAAGAATGGTTCAGTCTTTTGACGTTTTTGTACATAGGTACCTCATCATCTTATCTTCAAAGTATATGAACAAGAAATCTGTACAATGTTTAAAAAAAACACAGAAGAGGACTTCCGGTCTGGACACCATGGTGATAGCAGCTTAACGCTGAAGTTCCCAGAACCAATCCAGGAAAACATCTTGAAAATCAGACTTAACGGATTTTTGGAAGAGTAAAAATCAAAAGACCAAAACATCATGCCTAAACAAAAACAGAAGAAACTGACATTTCCCAGGCCAGGACACGCATCGGCTGAAGAAACTGAACCAGAGGATCTCCGTTCAGAAGACGAGGAGCTGAACGTAGCTAACAAGAAGGTTAGCTTGAAAACATTATTTGAAAAATTACAACGATTTCGCCGAGAGGTTTGGGCCGAATTTCGTGAATTCAGAGATGAATTAAAAAGGACGAACAGCAGAGTGGACCAGGCCGAGAACCGAATCTTGGAAGCTGAAGAAAGAATAAAAGTGCTTGAAGATTCCGTGCTGGATCTACACAAAAGACAGTCAAGATTGGAAGCTAAGCTAACCGACCAAGAAGGAAGGCTGAGAAGAGACAACATTAGAATTCACGGTCTGAAAGAAGGAACCGAAGATGGTTTCAACACAATGGCGGAATGTGTGGAATCTTTACTGAGAGAGAAGTTGGATTTTCCCCAAACCACTGATTTGAAGATAGAAAAGGCCCATCGTACATTAGCCGCTAAGCCAGCGGCGGAAGCGCCCCCACGTTCTGTGGTGGTGAGATTCTCCAATTTCAAAATAAAACAAGAGGTTGTAAGACTGGCTTGGCAGAAAAAAGGATTTATGCACCAAGAGAGAAAAGTCTTCGTGGAACACGATTACGCCCCGGAGGTTCTTAAAAAGCGCCGGGAATACGACGACACTAAAAAGGTGCTACGAGAGAAAAAACTGCACTTTCAGACGCCATTTCCTGCGAAGTTAAGGGTCTTCTATGGTGAAGAGACATGTCTCTATAATTTGGCGGAAGAAGCTACAATTGACATGGCGAGAAGAGGGCTCCCGGTAACGGTGTTTAAACCCGCAGCAGACCCGAGCGAGAGAATCAAGGCTCAAACGTGGTCCACACAGAGACCTTCAAAATCCACGGGCCAGCAACGGGAAACCCAGCGCCAGAGCTCCAAGGATAAGCTTGCCGTTTTCAAGAGGGAATAGCGACCTTTTTTCTTTTTTTTCTTTCTTAGTCATTCTGCACATCCAACCCCCCTCCTACAAGGTAACAAACATTAAAGGAGATGCAGAATCAGCATGTGGTAAAACATTTCATGGATCAGTCATAGTATTAGAAACAAATAAGTCTTTTTAATTAAAAAAAAAACAAAAAACTTGTTAAAATAGAAATGTGACAATGATCCACATGTTCTCCCCACACTAACAAATACTGTATTAGCGTGAATGTTTGCTGTGATGGGGGTGGGAGGGTGCACACAATTTCATAGGGTATAGGCATAAAAAAAAAAAAAATCACTACAAGTTCGGATTGGGATCTGAAATTCACGTTAAAAACATGGGACAACTTACAGGGGTAAGAGAGGGCCCTCAAAACGTAGAGTCCCTCAGAGCCTACACTCCATCAAGGCTCTTCCAGGGTCTTTAAAAAGACCTCAGCTCAGGAAGTTCTTTTGTCAGTTTTTTGTTTTAAAGTTTTGTACACTATGTTCTTAATGTTTTTCATGTTCTTAATGTTTCAGTTTCTGAGTAGCATAAAAGAGGGCCACCACACTGTTATACTAAATAAGACAATACAATGGAGAAACAGGGTGTAACCAAAATAGTCTCATATAATGTAAAAGGGATCCTGAATCCAGTTAAAAGATCCAAGATTCTAGGCAAAATGAAAAAAGACAAAGCAGAAATAATATTTTTACAAGAAACCCACCTAACAGACGTGGAGCACACTAAACTCAATAGACAAGGGTTTAAAATGATCTCTTCATCTTCATATAAGTCAGGGAGGAGGAGGGGAGTAGCGACATTGATATCAACCAAAATTACATTTGAAAAAAAATCAGAACACAAAGATAAAGAAGGAAGATACAGTTTGGTAATTGGGCGGCTAGAGGGAGAAGCTATCACCCTGCTGAATGTATATGCACCTCCAGGGGCTAACTGGAAATTTTATAAAAATGTATTTGACCTAATGATAACTAAAGCCCAAGGTTTAGTGATATGTGGTGGAGACTTCAATCTAAGACTGAATCCATACTGGGATGCATCAGGTAATTCTCCACATCAAAATAACACTCAAAGTAGGAAAACTCGGATGCTACTAAAAGAAATGGGAATCTGTGATGTGTGGAGGGAATTCAACCCCAGTGTAAAAGATTATACATTTTATTCAACGCCACATTCATCTTACTCAAGGATTGATTACTTTTTTTATGTTTAATAGAGACATTGGAAGAGTAAAAACATGTAAAATAGGACTGATGGATCTCTCTGACCACAGTCCGATCTATATGGACTTAAGTACCCAAAATTACACAAATAATACATTTTCTTGGAGGTTGAATTCAAATGTCCTGAAAGGACCACTGAAAGATGAATTGGAATCAGATATTCTCAGATATTTGGAAGAAAACGATAATGGAGACGTATCCCCTTTAATACTGTGGGATGCATGCAAAGCTGTAATAAGGGGAAAGATTATTGCAAAACTGGCAATCCAAAAGAAACTGAGACAAGAAAAACTAATCACTTTAGAGTCAGAACTTAAGAACCTAGAAAAAGAACACAAAGGCAACACTCATTCTAATGACTCGCTCAAGATTAAGGAAATTAAAAATCAAATAAATGAGATCTACACAATTGAAATCCAGAAGAAACTTACATTTCTGAAACAAAAATTCTATGAAGCAGGCAGTAAATTGGCAAAATTACTAGCCTATAAATTGAGGAAACAACAAACAGAAAGAGCAATCTACAAAATCAGAGACCCAGTATCAAAGGAAATAAAATTCAGAATTCAGGATATTCTTAAAAGCTTCGAGAACTACTATAAGAACTTATACTCCCTCAAAAAACATAAAAACACATCCGAAGCATTCCTAAACACATTAAACCTTCCCCAACTTACGGAGTCTCAAAATAAAACACTACTGTCAGAAATACAACCTAAAGAATTGGAAAAAGCAATTATGAAACTTAAAGCTAACAAATCCCCAGGAGCAGATAGCTATACAGCAGAGTGGTACAAAACCTTTAAACAGCAACTATCTCCTCTCCTCCTGAAAACATTTAACTATGTCCTCCACACAGGGGAAATCCCCCCCTCCTGGAGAGAAGGGGTCATTACAGTTATACCTAAACCTGAAAAGGATAAACTAGATTGCTCCAACTACAGACCAATCAGTGTATTAAATCAGGACTATAAGCTTTTTACCACTATCCTTGCCAAAAGGTTAGAAAATATACTGACAGACTTAATTCATTTAGACCAAACAGGTTTTATAAGACAAAGACAGACACAAGACAACATTAGACGCACTTTACACATAATTCATCATATAAAAAAATATAACTTAAATGCAGTCATATTGGGATTAGATGCCGAGAAAGCATTCGATTCGGTTGACTGGTCTTTCCTATATAGAATCTTATCCAGTTTCAATTTTCAAACAACTTCATTAGAACTATCCAGGCACTATATAAAAAACCAACAGCTAAAATAAGGATTAACGGTAATTTATCATCATCTTTTGAGCTGGAAAGAGGATGTCGTCAGGGCTGCCCCTTGTCTCCACTGCTCTTTGCAATCTTCATAGAACTTCTGAGCCAATGGATAAGACAGAATCAAAAAATTCAGGGTATTACACTTGGTCAGAAGGAACATAAAATAGCACTCTTTGCTGATGACATTTTAATACACCTGGGGCAGCCGGACACCTCTTTACCAGAACTAATCTCAGTTTTTTCAGAGTATGGAGATTTATCGGGGTACAAATTAAACATGCATAAAACCCAAGTTTTAACATTCAACTATGACCCAAATCATTATTCACTAAGCAAACTCAAAACTAACTGGGAATTGGAATCTATGAAATATCTGGGGGTCAATATCCCGAAACAACTCAACAAAATTATAACACGAAACTATGATCCTCTGGTGGCAAAAATAAAATCTGACCTAGCAAGATGGAATATGATACCATTCCTGGGTACTGCACAAAGAAATGATGCAGTCAAAATGAATATACTTCCACGTCTTCTATACCTTTTCCAAACAATACCGGTAGAACTTCCCAAAAAAACATGGCAGGAGCTGGACAGAATGATCTCAAGATTCATATGGCAGGGCAAGAGACCTAGAATCAGATATAGAACTTTACAGCTAAACAAAGACAAAGGTGGGCTTGCGCTGCCAAATATCAGGGACTATTTTAAAGCCGCACAAATTAAAACTTTAGTAGAGATATGTAGTAGTAGTAGATTAGTTTATTTGACAGGGACAGTGCAATAAGTAACCCAGTCTACACTGCACAATGGAAGGAGATCGATTGCCAAATAACAAATGACATCCCCCTACAGGCAATAATAGGGAACAATGCCTTACCTAAACTTTTGAATAGCACTAACCCGTGGATAGAGACCCCGCTAAAAATTTGGTTTAAGATAGTCAGAGAGAATCAAACTAAAGAACCCTATCGATTTCTGCAATGGATTGCCTATGATCAAGACTTTACTCCTAATAAGACACTAGATTTAAAAAGTGGAAAGAGAACGGACTGATAAAATACAGTATTATGATTTTTTTAAAGGGCAAATTTTAAGAAGTTTTGAAGATTTGAAAAAACAAGGTCTAATAAATCAAGACCTTTTCAGCTTAGACACCACATAAACAATATACTTAAAAAGGAGGATGTGGAAAGGGCCCAGTCAGGTGTTCTGAATGTCTTCTTAATGGCATATAAAGGGATCCCAGGGATCAGATACATTTCAAAAATATACCAAGGTCTTCAAGACTTGAAAGGAGACAACACATCATATATAAAAGAGAGATGGGAAAAAGAGGGGAATTTCACTTTACACCTGGAAATATGGGAAAAGCTAAATAAACAACAATGGAAAAGTACTTCATCCCTGCAGTGGAGAGAATTTGGATGGAAAAATTTGGTAAGATTTTTCAGAACACCTGCACAAAACAAATTTACTCATAAGGGGTTGAATTGTTGGCGCTTGTGTGGTGAAGAGACTGCAAATCATTTTCATGTGTTTTGGTCATGCCCAGTTACCCACCAATATTGGACCAATGTACAGACAATATTGGGGAAAATATTCAAAATAACAGTCCCCTTTTCTTTTGTAACTTTGTATTTGGGTTTACTACCGGACTCACTGGAAAGTGGAGGAGAAAAATACTTATTCAATGTTTTAATATTGGCAAGTAAAAAAGCCCTAACTAAAAAATGGATGTTGAAGGACTGTCCTACACCTGAAGATTGGATTAATGTGATCCAAGACATTTACTCGATGGAAAAGTTGACATTCGCACTGAGACAGGACATGGATGGGTTCTTGAAATTTTGGCAACCCTGGATTGCATATGTGTCTTCCATTAGATCTAATCTTTGACAAATACCATTTCAATAATGGCTCTGCTCTTTATTCCAACACTACTCAGATGCTCTTTTATTTTTAACTATTTGTTTTTATTTTTCTGTCTGTTTGTTTGTTTGTTTTTTGCTCTTTTGGTTTTTTTTGTTTTTTTTTATTCTCTTTAATTTCACTTTTTCTTTCCCCTTAAAAAAAAAGGGTGTTGTAATAATTATTCTTCCAATGTTGTCAAATAGCAAAAAGTAAGGGAACATGTGATGAAAATGTAAACAGTGCAATACTGTAATGACCTGTATACCCTTTACAAAAACTTAAATAAAAAAAAACAAAAAACAAAAAAAACACAGAAATTCCTCACTTACTGTTGACAAAGGGGGGCTGGCTGGCTTGGTCGCTGCGTTTTCACCCATCATGGTCATTATTTTGCATTCTGTCGGTAATTTACGCTCTCTACCACATCTACAAAGTCTTATGGTTATCCCACATAAATTTCGTTTGTATCCCACGGCTATTTTCTGCGTACAAAGCCAACTAAGTGATGGTGTCAATGATCAATCGCGGCCATATTAGCTTTCTGAACTAAAAGAAGGGAATACAGGAAAAGGAAATGAGGAGTTCTTCTTCTTTGGTGTATTATGTGTCATCCATTGAGTCCTCCAATGGATGTCTGCCACCTTCTGAAACTGGCAGATCAGTACAAATCAGTACAAATCCTCAATGGAGCCGATCATGTCAGAATGAGATGACAGGCGCAGCACCGTGCTCTGCCACTAGGGGCATGCAAAATCTCACACTCAAAAGGTTAATCATTTTGCCAAAGTGTGCCGTTCAACACTATCAGCGACAAGCTCGCCACCTAGCTCAATTGGACTGCCAACAACCATTCACTCTGTGGACTGTAGTAATTTAGCATACAAGCATACATACATACAAGCATACAGGCAACCATACAAGCATACAGATCAACGCGAGGAAAACTAAGGAGCTGGTGGTGGACTGCCGCAGGCAAGGATAACCCCTCACAGCACCAGTAAACATCCAGGGAACAGACATTGAGATGGTGACATCCTACAAGTACCTGGGTGTTCATCTGAACAATAAACTAGACTGGTCACACAATACTGACACACTCTACAAGAAGGGACAGCGCAGGCTGTTCCTACTGAGGAGACTCAGGTCTTTTGGTGTACAAGGGGCGCTGCTGAAGACATTCTATGACACGGTGGTGGCATCAGCCATCACTTTTGGAGTGGTCTGCTGGGGCAGTGGCATTACAGCAGCCGATAGGAAGAGACTGAACAAACTGATCAAGAAAGCTAGCTCTGTCCTGGGGCAGCGCCTTGACCCAGTGGAGGAGATGGGAGAGAGAAGGATGGTGGCTAAACTGTCATCTCTGCTGGAGTCCGAGTTCCACCCTATGCAGGACACACTGAATGCACTAAGGAGCTCATTTAGCAGCAAACTACATCATCCTAGGTGCACAACCTAGAGGTTTCGCAGGTCCTTCCTACCAACAGCTGTCAGACTGTATAACCTAAGCAGGGCTGCTCGCAGAGATAGCAAAAAGACGTGACAACCTAATAGTATTGAATGCAAAAGACGCAATAGACTTACACAATGGTCCCCTCCGGTATACAACTAGGAAAATACCGGTAGCTACGGAGGGTGACAATATGTATGGGTACATAATCATACCATGTAGGATAACTAAGTAGATGGTTATGCTGTTTCATTCCATCTAGCTACAATGCTCCGCACTTTGTGTGTTTATATATTTGTATATTTATTCCATCTAGCGACAATGCTCCACACTGTGTGTTTATATATTTACATATTTATTCCATCTAGCCACAATGCTCCGCACTGTGTGTGTTTATATATTTACATATTTATTCCATCTAGCCACAATGCTCCGCACTGTGTGTGTTTATATATGTACAGTGTGGAGCATGTAAATAACGAGGCGGATTTGGCTCAGACGATTTATTACACATCTCACACAAGAAGCAGAGACAGAATGACATCTCAGCAAAGACTCTTCTCTTAAATCACATGGCATTCCTCTAGAAGCTTCTAACACACAAAAGGTCACATTGCATTCACTTCCTTAATCCTTTACCATTCCTCTAGAAGTTTCTAACACACAAAAGGTCACACTGCATTCATCCTTCACACCTCCCTGTTATCTCATCAGGGAACCTCTGCTCTTTGTTCTTGTCTAAGATGTTACACAATTATGCTCTCCCCATGTGCCGCCAAACGACCCCCCCGGGCATCTTGGATAGAACAATAGAATAACAGTCCGTATGCTGTGATAGAACCATTAAACATCAATCCACATGCTGCTTGGGCTTCAGTCTTCTCCCGTATCTGCTGTAACCAGGATTCACCGCCTCCGCGGCGCTGTCATGCTGGGGGGGTTGATGTTTGGGGGGTAAAACTTTTTGTCTGTCCGTGTGGGTGCTCTGGGGAATCTTTTCTCTGGGGAGCTTCCCTTGGGGGTCTTCCACGCCGAGGGGCCCTCGCCAACAGCACTTGCTCGTCCGCCACCACGAAAGCGGGTTTGAGTCTGTCTTTGCCAATCTTTTCCCTCCTACCCCCCAAATCTAGCAAAAAATGCTTGTCCCCCGTTTCCAGCACTCTGAACGGTCCATCATAGGGTGGGCGCAGTGGAGGGCGATGTGCGTCGTGTCTGACAAACACGAACTCCGCGTTTTTCAAAGTTTTAGGCACATAAACGCGCGGAAAACTGTGGTGGGCAGGGCCCGGCAGCGTGCTTGTGTCTATACTACGCTGCAAACACTGAGACGGGGAGCTGCTCGGCGCGGGATTATCTGGCAGAAACTCTCCGGGCAGCCGAAGTGGTTGCGCAAAAACGAGATCAGCCGGGGAAGCTTCCAGATCCTCTTTAGGCGCAGAACGTAACCCCAATAAAACCCACGGTAGCTTGTCTACCCAATTTGCATCCGTCAATGAAGCCCTGAGAGCCGCTTTCAATGATCTATGAAAACGTTCGCATAACCCATTAGCCTGTGGATTGTACGCGGTTGTGCGGTGAATTGTGACACCCAGGCTGCGGGCTATTGTTGACCAGAGTTCGGAAACAAATTGAGGGCCTCTGTCGGATGTAATGTCCGACGGGACTCCAAAACGCGCCACCCATGCTGTTAAAAACGCGCGCGCCACCTCCTCGGCTGTGGTTGCCGCCAGTGGAACCGCTTCCGGCCAGCGCGTGGTGCGGTCCACCATTGTCAGGAGGTGCGTGCATCCCTGTGATGGCGGGAGGGGGCCCACGAGGTCCACCTGAACATGGTCGAACCTCTTAGCCGGAATACGAAACGGCTCCAAGGGAGCCTTTGTGTGTCTGTGTACTTTGGCTCGTTGGCACGCCACACAGGCTGCCGCCCACTCTTTCACTTGTTTGTGAAGGCTCGGCCACACAAATTTCTCCCCTACCATTTTGACCGATGCGCGCACTCCCGGGTGCGCCAAAGAATGAATAGAGTCAAACACATGGCGGCGCCATGCGGCCGGGACCACGAGACGCGGGCGCCCCGTGGAGACATCGCAGATTAGGGGGGGGGCATGCCGTCTTGCAGCACCCTGCTCTCCAGCCTTAACCCTGTTGGTCCAGACTGGAGCGCGCACACGTCCGCGTCACTAACCTGCTCCGCAGCCATGGCTGCGTAATATATCCCCACACAGACCGGGGCCGCCACGGCGAACGAGAGGCAGTCTGCCACTACATTCAGTTTACCCGACACATGCTGAATATCGGTAGTAAACTCTGAGATCGCGGCCACGCTGTCTCTGCTGTCGGCCCGACCACGGTTCTGAAACCTTGGCCATTGCGAATGTTAGCGGCTTGTGGTCAACGAACGCGGTGAAACTGCGCCCTTCCAGCCAGAACTGGAAGTGGCGAATGGCCAGGTGGAGAGCCAGCAACTCCCTGTCGAACGTGCTGTATTTACGTTCACTGTCGCGCAAAGTCCTGCTGAAAAAGGCGAGTGGCTGCCAAGCTCCGGCTACGCGCTGCTCCACGACCGCCCCTATGGCCACATCTGAAGCGTCAGTGGTGAGAACTATGCGAGCCGTTAGGTCTGGATGTGCCAGCAATGCGGCGTTTGGCAAGGCTGCTTTGACTTCCGAGAACGCCCGCTCTCGCTTCGGGGTCCATTCGACCTTATCCGCGGGTTTCTGTTTTTTGAGCGCGGCGTACAATGGTTGCATGAGCTGCACTGCGCGGGGAAGGAAACGGTTATAAAAGTTCACCATTCCCCAAAATTCTTGTAGCGCCTTGACCGTTTGCGGCCGGGGAAAATCTGCTACTGCGCGCACTTTGTCAGGCAGCGGGACCGCTCCTTCGGGAGAGACGCGGTGCCCCAAAAAATCAATCCCCGTCACCCCGAACTGACATTTCGCTGGGTTGATTATTAATCCGTGCTCTTCCAACCTCCGGAAAACCGTCGTGAGGTGGGTTTCGTGTTCGTCTTCGGACGTGCTGGCTACTAAGATATCGTCCAGGTAGACGAACACGAAAGGGAGATCGCGCAGCACTGCATCCATCATGCGTTGGAACGTCTGTGCAGCCCCTTTAAGCCCAAATGGCATGCGCAAAAACTCAAATAAACCGAACGGAGTTATTACCGCTGTTTTGGGTATGTCCTCAGCACGCACTGGGACTTGGTGGTAACCACAGACCAGGTCTATTTTAGAAAAAACGAGCGCTCCTGCAAGGTGAACGGAAAAATCCTGAATGTGAGGAATTGGGTAGCGGTCGTGCGCTGTGGCGTTGTTCAACCTGCGGAAATCCCCGCAAGGTCGCCACGATCCCTCAGCTTTAGGGACCATGTGTAGCGGGGAAGCCCATGGGCTGTTTGAGCGCCTGATGATGCCCAACCTCTCCAGGTTGGCGAACTCCTCACACGCTATGGCCAGTTTAGCTGCGTCCAAGCGCCGAGGTTTTGCAAAAACGGGCGGCCCGGTGGTGGTGATAAAATGCTCCACCCTGTGTTTAGCGATGGCTGCCGAAAACGTCGGGACAGTGAGTGCTGGGAACTGAGTGAGCAGTGTGTGGAACTTACCGCATGTAGCTGTGACGTTGGCTTGTGCTGTTGGCCGGGTCACTCGAGCTGTACAGGGGAGAGAGTCAAAGGACAGTGCATTAACCAGGCGTCTATTAGCGACATCTACCAACAAACCATGTGCACACAGAAAATCAGCCCCCAGTATATGGAAATTCAATGCTGCTATGACAAAAGTCCACTCAAATGTACGGCCGTGTAGAGACAAGAGTAGAGTCCTCTCACCAAAGGTCTTAATCTCCGAGCCGTTTGCTGCCGCCATCTCGGGGCCGCTAGATCCTGCCAGCCGGTCAGCATAGGTCGGCCGTATGAAACTCTTCTGGGCACCGGTGTCCACTAGGAAATGCCTCCCCGAGCGTGGGTCCGTCAAGTAGAGCAGCTTGTTCTCCTCCCCGAGGGTCGCGGCTGCTACCGACCCCCGGTCTTGGCGTTTCCTGAGTCGCTTGAATTGGCACGGTGGTATACATTTGCGTGCCCTCTCTGCGATGCGGCGGTGATAGAAGCAAAGCATGTCTCCCCCGCATTCCTTGGCCCCCGCTGCTGTTGCCGTCGGTGGCTCTGCTGCTGCCGTCGATGGCTCCTCGCCTCCTCCGATCATTGTGCCGAGCTCCGTCGCTGCTGCAATGGTCGTGAACTCCATGGTGGCGACGATGATCCGGTTTGCTTCCCGGGCTAGCGCACGATAGTCCCGCTTGGCCAGCAACGGCGAATTGGCCAGGGTCGCTCTCGCCGCTGACGGAAGGTTTCGGAGGAAGAGGTGGGTAAAAATAAAATGGTCGTCTGTGCCCTTTAACCTCAGCATCTTCTCCATCAGGTCTATGGCCGACCCGTCTCCCAACCCGGTCAGCGTCAGGAGTCTCTCTGCTCTCTCACCATCTGAGAGTGTGTAGTGCTGGATGAGCGCAGCCTTCAGCGTGCCGTACTTGTCGTCGGTTGGTGGCTGATCGAGCAGGCTCTCTACGTGCTGAGCCGTGCGGACGTCGAGCGTTGCGACCACATAGTGGAACTTTGTGTCATCCGCCGATATTCCCCGGAGGGCGAACTGCGCCTCGACTAGGTGGAACCAGGAGCGCAGGTTGTGCTGCCAAAAATCCGGTAGCTCGATCGCAACAGCACATGCGTGGCTGGGGGTTCCCATCGAGGTTGGCTCCGGCGATCTTTCATCGTATTCCATGATTCGTCTTGGGTCACCAGTGTGGAGTGTGTAAATAACGAGGCGGATTTGGCTCAGACGATTTATTACACATCTCACACAAGAAGCATAGACAGAATGACATCTCAGCAAAGACTCTTCTCTTAAATCACATGGCATTCTTCTAGAAGCTTCTAACACACAAAAGGTAACATTGCATTCACTTCCTTAATCCTTTACCATTCCTCTAGAAGTTTCTAACACACAAAAGGTCACACTGCATTCATCCTTCACACCTCCCGGTTATCTCATCAGGGAACCTCTGCTCTTTGTTCTTGTCTAAGATGTTACACAATTATGCTCTCCCCATGTGCCGCCAAAACATATCTATTCCATCTAGCTACAATGCTCCGTACTGTGTGTGTGTTTATATATTTACATATTTATTCCATCTAGCTACAATGCTCCGCACTGTGTGTGTTTATATATCTATATATTTATTCCATCTAGCTACAATGCTCCACACCGTGTGTCTATATATTTATGTTTATATGTACATATGTATACTCGCTGCCCTTGTTTTTTTTCTTGCCTTCTGATTGTTGCTCTGAGTGTTGCTATCCCTGTGCTGTTGCAATCCTGGAATTTCCCCATTGTGGGACTAATAAAGGCTTATCTTATCTTATCTTAAGTGGTGCACAATGACTGTAGTAATTTCGATGATATCAGCCTACCATTACTATTGGACACCACTGCTACGAGGTCGCTGATGAACTGAGTCACAGTGAGGAAGTTCTTTCCTCGGCATCCAATCAAGCAGGACGAGATGGAGCTCTATGGATGCAGGCACACCAAAATCAGCCTTGTAGGAACCATCACGGTAACAATTCTCTACGGGTCCAAAGTCCTCCCAGTGTTCACCTTCCAAGTAGCAATGTATGGCAACAACATCCTGGGGTGCAACCTCTTTCACAAATTGGGTTTCACCATCATTGACCACCAAGGACTTTGTTTTACCGCTGATGGCCGGCGCATGTTTCACCCAGATGTGGGTACAGCTGCTCCAATCTTCGCACCGCACTGACAGCAGAACACGAGTTCGACTCAAATCCTTGCCCAGCATAAGCCTCACGGAACTGCTGTAAAGCTGCAGGAGATTGGGTCCATGGCCAAGCAGGACCCCAGAGAACGACATCAGCTCAGACCTTGTCCTGCCACCGGAAAGAACATCACGCCGCCGCAACAACCAGCATCATCCACCACCTACGAGACGAGAGAGCAGCATGATTGAGTTTGAGTCTGGCAATCGAAACACCCTCACGGCCTGCAGATCCTCCTGTCACTGCCGATGCAGATCGCCGTGCAAGTGGAGCCAGCCACATTCCAGATGGCCAGTGGTTCACTATGGCACGCCAGCCATCTGAGGAAGGTAAGACCAACAGCTGTCCCGGATCAAGACACGACATCCCAGCCAATGTGGGACTCAGACTGGGACTTTGCTGATGAGCAGACCGTAATTCCAGTAAGACGGCACCTAGGTACACTGCCGCTAGATCCACTGGGGTCACGCCCACCACAGGCTCGCCAGAGACCCCCTGAGGTGGCACAGTAAGGAAATGACTCTGTTTCTTTAACATGCTTAAACAGAGCATGGTTGGTTCATAAGTGGCAGAATAATCCATTCAACCATGCAGGGTTATGCCGGTAGTCTACCTGGCTGTCCAGGTTCAAAATAATGGTTTGGTTATGGTGTATGGAACCTCAAGTGATTTATGGTTTGGGGTCTTAGAAGCTAATTTACCATATTGTGCTTTTGGTATCAGGCAAATATGAGTACCTTAAGTATTAGCTAAATGGTGTGCTTTGACGGTATGCAGTATTTTACTTTACCACCATGCATATGCTAACCACAGCACGGGTAACAATATACTGTTGAATATATGTGTGTTTTGCTTTGATACAACCCTGACACGAGACGAGTTCCAAGTCAGTTGTCTAGCCTTGTCCACACACATCTATGCGCCACACAGAAGGAACACCTGTCGACAGTCAGGCCATACAGTATATGTATGTTAGCTAGCTCTGGTGACTCCCGCTGTGCTGTATCCAGTCGTAGTCTTGATGCTACTTTACAGTACATGGGTCTGGCTATGTATATGTGCAGTGTTAGCTGTAGGCCACCACATCCCCACAACGGTTACCCAGCTAAAGGTAAACAACACCAGTGAGGTTCTGGGTTTTTTTCCCAGGAAGGGGGAGGGGGATAAATGTGGCATATGGGAAATGGTACCACAGACACCACGGGTGCAGGGATGTATGCACAGGTTGACGTAATCACGCCAGGACAATAAAGGAGGACTTTTGGCATTCCTCCTTCCAACAGCCCTGTACCACCCCTCACTTAGCTTAGGCTCTAAGTTAGCTTGTTATAGTAACTGGTTTGAATAATAAAGTAACCCTCAACACATGGACGTGTCCGCTGGTCTCTTCAGCAAACACAGACATAACAGCTCCCTCTGCTTCCGCATATGGGACCTTAAATTGAAAAAAATCTCCATTGAAATGAATGGCAAGAGCAAAATTATGTTTTGATCTCAATTGAGTTTTACCACGAGTTACACATATGATATTTGTCAATTCAAAATATAATTTTCCACGTACGGTGGGGCAAAAAAGTATTTAGTCAGCCACCAATTGTGCAAGTTCTCCCACTTAAAACATGAGAGAGGTCTCCAATTTTCATCACGGGTATACCTCAACTACGAGAGACAAAATGAGAAAAAAAAAATCCAGAAAATCACATTGAAGGATTTTTAATGAATTAATTGATAAATTCCTCGGTAAAATAAATATTTGGTCAATAACAAAAGTTCATCTCAATACTTTGTTATATACCCTTTGTTGGCAATGACAGAGGTCAAACGTTTTCTTTAAGTCTTCACAAGGTTTTCACACACTGTTGCTGGTATTTTGGCCCATTCCTCCATGCAGATCTCCTCTAGAGCAATGATGTTTTGGGGCTGTCGCTGGGCAACACGGACTTTCAACTCCCTCCAAAGATTTTCTATGGGGTTGAGATCTGGAGACTGGCTAGGCCACTCCAGGACCTTGAAATGCTTCTTACGAAGCCACTCCTTCGTTGCCCGGGCGGTGTGTTTGGGATCATTGTCATGCTGAAAGACCCAGCCACATTTCATCTTCAATGCCCTTGCTGATGGAAGGAGGTTTTCGCTCAAAATCTCATGATTTATGGCCCCATTCATTCTTTCCTTTACACAGATCAGTCGTCCTGGTCCCTTTGCAGAAAAACAGCCCCAAAGCATGATGTTTCCACCCCCATGCTTCAAAGTAGGTATGGTGTTCTTTCTCCTCCAAACACGACAAGTTGAGTTTTTACCAAAAAGTTCTATTTTGGTTTCATCTGACCATATGACATTCTTCCAGTCCTCTTCTGGATCATCCAAATGCTCTCTAGCAAACTTCAGACGAGCCTGGACATGTACTGGATTAAGCAGGGGGACACATCTGGCACTGCAGGATTTCAGTCCCTGGTGGCGTAGTGTGTTACAGATGGTAGCCTTTTTTTTTTTTGTTACTTATTTGTACCCGTAGGTAGATTTGGTTTGCAGTCTGGTGACAAGCCACTGGCTGCCGGTCGCTGCGTGCACGAGCGCCCTAAACCTACATGTTTTTGGTATGCGGGAGGAAACCGAAGAAATCCCGGAGTAAACCCACGCAACACGGGGAGAACATGCAAACTCCACACAGCTCACTGTTGGTCGGGGGCTGGGATCGAACCCACGATCTCATGATCCCCGCGATCCCCCGGCCGAGGGTAAACTGTGCTGCCGCAGTGCTAAACCACTGCGCCACCGTGCAGCCTTTGTTACTTTGGTCCCAGCTCTCTGCAGGTCATTCACTAGGTCCCCCCATGTGGTTCTGGGATTTTTGCTCACCGTTCTCGTGATCATTTTGACCCTATGGGGTGAGATCTTGCATGGAGCCCCAGATCGAGGGAGATTATCAGTGGTCTTGTATGTCTTCCATTTTCTAATAATTGCTCCTACAGTTGATTTCTTCACACCAAGCTGCTTACCTATTGCAGATTCAGTCTCCCCAGCCTGGTGCAGGTCTACAATTTTGTTTCTGGTGTCCTTTGACAGCTCTTTGGTCTTGGCCATAGTGGAGTTTGGAGTCTGACTGTTTGAGGTTGTGGACAGGTGTCTTTTATACTGATAACGAGTTCAAACAGGTGCCATTAATACAGGTAACGAGTGGAGGACAGAGGAGCCTCTTAAAGAAGAAGTTACAGGTCTGTTAGAACCAGAAATCTTGCTTGTTTGTAGGTGACCAAATACTTATTTTACCGAGGAATTTACGAATTAATTCATTAAAAATCCTTCATTGTGATTTTTTGGATTTTTTTTTCTCATTTTGTCTCTCATAGTTGAGGTATATCTATGATGAAAATTGGAGACCTCTCTCATCTTTTAAGTGGGAGAACTTGCACAATTGGTGGCTGACTAAATACTTTTTTGCCCCACTGTACATAATAAAAAAGTAATATTTAGTTTTTGTGAAAACGATTAGCAGACAACATCCCCCATCATTCCACATCACCAAACATAATCATGGTGGGAGACTGTTAAACCTCCCCTCCTGTTTCCTGACCGATGAAAGAAGGATCCAAAGAAAAACAACACAAAGGTATTGTTTTGTATTGTGAGAGCTGCAGCTGAGCCAGAGGACTGTTAGGCTGCATTCATACCAGGACAGTCCGGGGGTCTCGGTTCCATTAGGCGGGTAATGCCGAGAATTTTCACACTTTCGTTTGGTTTGGTTTGCACTCACACTACAGCGGACCAAACTGCCTGGACAACGTCATGCAGTTACAACAACTGCTCATTTGGGGCACTGTACCCGAAACCAAAACTGACCAGGAAGAAAAAATCTCGGTGAAGACAAAAAATCAGGGTCATTGATTGGCCAGGACCGAAAACAGAAATCCATTCCCTTCAGCTGGGTTGTTTGTCTTTGGGCTCATTGGGCTACAGTAAGAAAATTCTTCCCCCACTACAGAATTGCAGGAGACCCAGCACCGCTCTATGGTTATGGAGGTGGACGGCTGTGCACAGTTGGAATGCTGGTGCTGACGGTGTGGTACAAGTTGGCGGAGATGGCTGACTTCAAGTTCCACATGACAGCCCAAGGCGACAACATCAGGGGCTGTGACCTATTTTATAGTCTGGGGTTCACCATTAAGAATGGTGCTGGATAGGAGTGGTCTGGCTGTGGAAAGTGGAACCAGCCAGTTCCAATGGTGGAGGATGACGCAGTGTGGTACAAAGATCTTCCGGGCACCATGCCGGTTGAGCAGGACCAGCCTCACGCAGGTTCAACGCAGGAGAGTCTCAGCGCTGACGCTCAAGATACCTTGGACAAGGGTACCAAGCATAACGGTGAGGCACCTGCATTGACAAGTAATGCCGACAAGCTAGCTCCAGTTTCCCCCGGAACTCGGCCGCAGTGGGATGGAGGATCTGGGGCTACTACGGCGACCGTTGCAGCGGCTTTAAAAGTGGTCGGGGCCAGACCAACAGCCACGGAGAGACCACATGCCAATCAGCAACACTGCAGGCCGAGCAAGACCCCTCTGAGAGTCACGGACCTGGTTCGGGCTCTTGGGGAGGGATGCCCATGGCGAATATGAGCCAAACAACAGCCTGAGGGTCACCAGGAACGCCTGCACATCGTGGCTAAATGGGGCACAGCCTATTTTCAACTGTTGGATGGTTCGTGGAGGCACGCCAATGAGCTGCATTGTGCCTGGGAGAAGGCTTTGGATGGTGGGCCCAGATGAGAGGAGCGGCCGACGACGAAGAAGAAGAGGCGCACCATCGTCTATGCGATCAGCTGCGGCCCCGTCTGCCGCCTCCAAGGGCAGACTTACTGAGGGATTGCCCGGGGCCCCCACAGGCCAGTTCTAGCCCTACCTCACCAAGTGGAAGTAGTGAGGGTTTGTAAAAAAAAAAGAAAAAAAAAAAAGAGCTCCATTGTTGAGATGTTTTTTGGAGTTTTTTTTTGCATGTGTTCTAAAAAAAAAAAGGCAAAGCATAATAGCTGCATTTGGAAGCACTTAAAGTGTGATTAATATAGACTTAGTAGACAAACCCTGTGTGTGTGTAGTATATACTGTATATATTTAGTTCTGTGTGATTTTAATTGCTGATGTTACATTATGTTCTGTGCTGCTCGTATTATGTGCCTTAGTTTAGGAAACACGGCAACATTTTAATTTGATGGAGTTCTAGGAATTTACAGGTGGAAGAATAACCCACCTTGCCATGTGGGGTGGGACGGTAGTCCATCCGTCCCCCAGCTTAGGTTTGTTGTGTGAATTTGATAGGCCCTTTTAGTGATTTCAGTTCTAGGTTTTTTTTACTGCGTGATTCGGGTCTTAAATTGGGGAGGGTCTTAATGGGGTGTGTGTTTTGGGACTTTTCTACGGAGGGGAATGTTGTATGGTTATATATATGCTTTTATTTGTGAAGTGCGGTGTAGTGGTGGCCACTTCCTTTTCCGCCACTGCATCACCCCATAAATATCAGCGGGCACCTGAGTTTGGCCTCTTTGCCAATGCCCCAGCCTAGTGGCTGCATTGCGAAGATCATAGCAGAAATATAGTTGAGTTCTATCGAGCACCTGGCCTCATCATTGGAGAGATAATTCCAGACATAGCACGCACCAGAATTTGAATGTGCGTTCAGACGGCACGAAACAAACTGAATTATCCACGGAAGCGGAGCAGAGTTCCTTTGGTCCAAACCAAACAGTGGCCATGTGAATGCACCCTAAGTTACTTTTCCCTGGGCACGCTTTGAAAACGTGACGTAGTTTAAGATCTCTGTGTTTGTAGTTTTTTAATTTACATATTTTCATAACCTTATACCTTAATAGTTAGACAACAACCTACACCATTTTTTTATGTGGAAAATTATATTTTATATTGACAAATATTATATGTGTAACTCATGGCAAAATTCGATCAGGATCAAAAGATAATTTTGCTCAAACCATTCATTTCAATGGAGATTGGTATGGTTTTGTCATGGCGGCCTCTGGGCCGTCATTGGCGTCATCAGTTCCAGCTGCGCACAGACCAACAGGTGCCAATCAACGGCTGTTAAAAGCCAGCGTTGCTGACAGCCCGTCACGGAGTCGTCTGTCCTCCTCGTCGGAGTATGAACCAGAGCTCCGCTCTCGAGCCTCGTCAAGAACCTCTCATCAAGTACAACCATGTAAGAGAACTATTTGTTACTCTACCCCTTGTCTTAACCCCTGTGCACAGGTGGACCTCCCAGGCGGCGGACCAGCTACCCCAGCCGTCGGGGCAACGCCACCTCACCCACGTAGCTCCTCGCTACCACCTCGACTATCGGTACGTCTTGCTCCTCAGCTGCAGGAACTGTTATTATCTCAGTTGCAGGAACAGTCGTCACCAGGATCTGTGGAATCCTCGTCATCACTATCATCAGTACTGTCATCGCCACGGTCAGAGGAATCACTGCAGTCATCATCACTGGAACTCCCCTCGTCACAGCCACGGGTGGATTCACTAGCACGGTCATGGACACCTTCAACTCCACGTCACACGGCCGCTGGAATTCAGCAGGACGCCCCCTGCGCCTTGCCCAAGTAAGCCCCTTCTCTTACAGTTACCCACGAGTACTGTACAGTGATAATTGTGTCTGCTTGTGTGTTACAGGGTTGCCGGGTCTCCGTCCAGGTTGCTCAGTTCCAGTGACCAGAACACAATACTTGCACTCACTCACGCACTACATTCTCTCACAATTCAATAAAGGGATTATTGTCACAATCTGCCCGTGTCAGTGTCTGTCTCCTGGGTCCTAAACCATGTCAGGTTTGACCCAAAAAGCAGACACGGCTCAGGGAAAACACAATTAACCTTTTATTGATTATCGTGTAAGTGTGTGAGTGTGTGTATATGTGTCTGTAGTGTGTGTAGTGCGAGGAGGAATCAGCTTGGGGCGAGAAGAGCACCGTGTGACCTGGCAACCCTAAGGACAAAGCAGAGAGACAATTAGGGACAATCCAGGCAGGTGAAGCACCCGATTATGCAGTCCTTACTGTTAGCAGTGTAGGAGTGGAACTCAGGTTAGCTCAACCGCCACGGCCAGGAGGACAGTGTCAGCGGCCCCGTAGGAGATGGAGTCGGCAGGTGAACAGAGCAGGGGAGTCCGTCGCCAGGTGGAAGGGAATCCGCCACCAGGGTTTCACCGCCTGTACACAGGGGAAGTTGAAGGGTGAAAGGAAATGTTGAAGGCTTACTTGGCTGCCGGATGGTGAGAAGTTCAATGGCGAGCAGTAGCACTGGAGAGCAGACGAGGCTTAGAAGCTCAGCGTTGAGTTGGCGAGTACAGGCCCCTTGGGAAGGAAGCTGACGACTCCGCGCTGATCTCTGGGCCTCGCAGAATAAATAGCCAGAGTCGGATAGAAGACAGGTGTGTGCGCAGGTGCGCCTAATTGCCGTCCATGACAGAGATTTTTTCCAATTTAAGGTCCCATGTGAGGAAGTAGAGGGGGCGTGACTTAGGCTCTCTATTATATTGTGATACATTGTTTTTTTTTAGCTATCTTGCTCAGCCCTAATGTAATGTCAAGTTTGATTTGGTACTTGATTTGTTATTCTCCAGGACAGGTGAGCTGGTAACTGATGTGGTTTGGATTGTGCTGGTATATCTATCACTCTGTTAGACAATGACTTTATTTTTGCCTGTAGCATTCTTTGAAGTGCAGCTAAAAGGTCACAGCTGAGCATAATTTAGTTATTACCTCCTCTTCCAGTTCCGGCGCCACACAAGTTGGCTGCCTTTTGCAGCAGCGGCTCAATTCTGAGTCTTTTTATCTTCCTTCTTCTTTCTGATCTGGTGATGGCTTTCTGATCCGGCACACCTTTCACTCTATGTGTATCACGGACACACAGATCGCGCCCGGGGGGTCTCCCGAGTCGGCAGACGGAGCCTCTGTTTACAGCGGGAGACGATGCAGCGGGGAGGAGCTAGCTAGCGCTCGGCCACCACCCGGTGCTAACGGAGAGGCTTGACATACCGGGAGAGCTGAAGCGGGAGCGACGCGGGTGCCGGGCTGGAGTTTGGGCGGCGTGCAGGAAAAATAAGACAGAATAATAAAGAGCGATGGCAAGAACCAAGAAGACCGCCCGTAAATCTACTGGAGGAAAAGCCCCCAGGAAGCAGCTGGCCACCAAGGCTGCTCGAAAAGGTGCTCCGGCCGCCGGCGGATAGAGGAGGCCTCACCGTTGCAGGCCCAGTGCCGTGGCTCTGAGAGAGATCCGTCGCTGCCGGAGGTCCACGGAGCTGCTCATCCGTGGGCTGCCCTTCCAGCGCCTGGTGAGGGAGATCGCTCAGGACTTCAGGACCGACCTGCGCTCCCAGAGCTCCGCCGTCATGGCTCTGCAGGAGGCCAGCGAGGCCTACCTGGTGGGTCTCTTCGAGGACACCAACCTGCGCGCCATCCACACAAAGAGGGTCACCATCATGCCTAAAGACATCCAGCTGGCCTGCCGCATCCGCGGAGAGAGAGCTTAGACTTTCTGCTGCACATCCACCAACCACAATGCTCCGCACTGTGTGTCTATATATATATATATTTATATTAATATGTACATATGTATACTAGCTGCTCTTGTTTTTTTCTTGCCTTCTGATTGTTGCTCTGAGTGTTGCTATCCCTGTGCTGTTGCAATCCTGGAATTTCCCCATTGTGGGACTAATAAAGGCTTATCTTATCTTATCTTATCTTATCAAGGAGGTCATGTTTTCATCTGTGTTTGTTTGTCTGTCTGTCAGCAGGATTACTCAAAAACTACTGGACAGATTTAGATGAAATTTTCACCAGAAGTGGCCCTTAGTGAGCCCATTACATTTTGGAGGTGAGCCACGAGTGCATACCTCTACCAAGTCTTTATCTTGTAATGTACAAGGAATGAAGGCAGGGAGGTATGGACAGACGGATGGACAAAGGGAGGGAGGGAAGGAGCCTTGGTGAAAGTATGCGCTCTCTGAGTGCTTTTCTAATTTGATATGCAATGTGGTACTGGCTATCAAAGAATGATAGGGTTACTGGTCCAACAGTTGGCACAAAAGATAAAGGTAGTGGAATCGCAGTAATCCTGGTAAAAGCTGAAAACAAATCGAAACTCTGTACATGTGCTTTGGAAACATGTTCATGTACACCTGGTTGGGAGAACCAAAACAAAAACCTGCATTTATCACCTTTAACGGCACAGTGACAGCAGATGGTAAGGGGCCACAAATCAACTCTCAAACCTTTAAACAAGAAAAAATAAAAACCAACTTGTTATGTATGGTAAAATGCCTCTATAAAGGATGAGGCCAGGTGACTGGACAAACTCAGCTTTATTACCTCCGCCAGGCTGGAGGCCAGGAGGAGGTTATGCTTTTGCCAGCGTTTGTCTGCCTGTCTGTTTGTTTGTCTGTTTGTTTGTCTGTTTGTCTGTTGGTTAGCAAGATAACTCAAAAAGTTTGGCACGAATTTCAATGAAACTTTCAGGCGTTGTTGGAAATGGTACAAGGAAGAACTGATTAAATTTTGGGGATGATCCGGATCACGGTCTGGATACAGGAATTTTTTTAAAGGATTCTTTAACATTTTTTTTGTTGTTGTTTTTTTTTTTTTTTGTTACTTATTTGTACCCGTAGGTAGACTTGGTTTGCAGTCTGGTGACAAGCCACCGGCTGCTGGTCGCTGCGTGCGCGAGCGCCCTAAACCTACATGTTTTTGGTATGCGGGAGGAAACCGGAGAAATCCCGGAGTAAACCCACGCAACACGGGGAGAACATGCAAACTCCACACAGCTCACTGTTGGTCGGGGGCTGGGATCGAACCCACGACCTCATGATCCCCGCAATCCCCCGGCCAAGGGTAAAACTGTGCTGCCACAGTGCTAAACCACTGCGCCACCGTGCACACATTGCGCCACATTGTGACATACGGCCATTTTCAACACGTGTGCAGGCCCAATAGAGGGCGCTGCTCGTCGTGTCTGACGAACACAAACTCCGCCTTCTTCAAACTTTTAGGCACAAAAGCACGCGGAACACAGTGCTGGGCAGGGCTCCGCAGCGTGCCTGTGTGCCTGTGTTTGCGCTACGCTGCAAAAGCTCAGACGGGCAGCTGTCCGCCGCCGGATTACTTGGCAGAAATTCCCCGGCCAGCCATAGTAGCTGCGCAAAAACAAGCTCTCTGCCGGGGAAGATTCCAAATCATCTTTTGCCGCGGAGCGCAACCCCAATAAAGCCCACGCCAACCTGTCTACCCAATTTGCATCCGTCAGTGAAGCCCTCAGTGCTGCTTTCAGTGATCTATGAAAACGCTCGCATAACCCATTGGCCTATGGGTTGTACGCGGTTGTGTATGATTTCTTTTGTTTTTTCTTTTGAATTCTTGGATGGAACATGGGTGGGCAATATAAGCTGCGGATTCACCCATCACACATTTCGGATAACTTATGTTGAACTGTATAATCACAGGAGTTATTGTCTAATTTGACCTTGTTGGATTTTATTACCCCCTTTGTTATATTATTCACTTTCTTTTAACCTGTACTCTTAATCTATTCGAAATAAAGATAAATTCATTCATTCATTCAATTCCAACGCCCGCAGCCTGGGAGTTTGCAGATGCAGGAGATGGACACAACACCAACACTTCAGTTTATTACCTCCACCAAGGAGGTAATGCTTTTACTACTGAACCACTAATCCTATCATGGTGAATCCAATTGCTAGTCATATGTTTTCATGGTCAAGGAATCTGAAAACGTACACACAAACACTGTATGGGGGGCAACTGTGGCGCTTGGCGGAGGTCTGCGCTCTCCCAGTGCTTTTCTAGTTGATTATTGTTTATGGAACAGACACACAGCAGACACCAGGCAGAGGGCACCAGTCGAAGAGGCCACATCATGGATGCCCTCTGCTATTTATAGGGCGGTGCAGAGACGGAACAGGAAGTGCCCACCACTACACCGCACTTCACAATAAGGTGTCAAACACCAACACCACATTTCCTCCCCCCCTTAGAAAAGTCCAAAACCACTCACTCTATTACCCCCCCCCCCAATTTGGGACCCAAATCACGCACTAGCAAAACAAAAACCGATGTATCTAAATGGCCTGACACATTCACACAACATAACCTGAAATAGGGCAGACGGGTGGACTACCGTCCTGCCCACATGGCACAGTGGATTATTCTCCCACCTGATAAGCTAAAAGAAAAGTTCATTAATAAACTAAAATCATTGCTGTGTTCCTAAACTAATAAAAATATACAAAACAATCCCATTTTACAACATACATAAACATATGAACATCAGAACTATTTCACAAAATTTACACCCCTGTCCCTTGGGCAGGAGGAGCAGAACGGGCATGGGGGGCCCAGGGCAGCCCCTCAGCAGACGTGCCCCTGGAAGAGTCAGGCCCCCAGGACAATGGCTGATCTCCCGGACGAAAGCGCCTCTTCTCATCACCACCGACTCCCGATCTCGTCCCGCCCCATCACCAGAAACCTCTTCCCGGACACGCCAAAGCTGATTGGTGTGCGTCGCCGAGCCGTCAGACAGCTGAAAGTACGCTGCAGCCAGTTTAGCCACTATGCTCACATACTCCTGATGTTTCACTGGCTGTCGTCTGGCCCATGTTTGCCGTGGAAGTTCCTCTCTTCAAACCCGGACCAAGTCCATATAAGAGGGGCTCGGCTTGGCCTAACATGGTGCTGCTTAGCACGCGGTTTTCCCATGCTAGTCGGTCTGGCCCCGTCCTCTTCTGAAGCCATCGTAGCGGTCACCATTGTAGCTGCAGATCCTCCATCCCCCTGCGGCCAAGCTCCGGAGGAGTCTGGGGCTAGCACATCGGCGTCACTTGCCAGCGCAGGCGCCTCGCCGTCACGCTCAGTACCCCCCTCTACTGTTTCCCGAGGGCCGGCACTGAGACCCTCCTGCGCTGAACCTGAGTGAGGCTGGTCCTGCTTGACCGCCGTGGTGTCCGGTAGTCCTTTGTCCCACACAACGTCATCATTGACCACCGGAACCAAAGGATTCCACTGGCCACAACCCGACCATTCTTCCCCAGCACCATCTTTAATGGCAAAACCCAGTCCATAGAACAAGTCACAGCCCATGATGTTGTCACTTCGGGCCGTCACGTGGAACGTGAAGTCAGCCATCATCGCAGATTTGTACCGAACCGTTAACTCCAACGTTCCAACTGTGCACAGCCTGCCACCTCCATAACCATAAAGAGGCGCTGGGTTACCTCTTACTCTGTAGTGGGGGAAAAACTTCCTCACCGTGGCCCAATTCAGCAACGACTCCTCTGCCCCCGTGTCAAGTAGCAGTGGTGTTTCCACCCCATCCAGTTCCACTGCGCAAAAAGTGTACCCATTGATACTGGGAGACACCATATGGATAGTTGTTGGGGGCGGGCGGAGTGATTTACTCCACGGGCTCTCCGGCTCAGATACACAGCACACTCTAGCATAATGGTTCAAGCGTCCACATCTGCTACAACGTTTCCCTGTAACCGGGCAGTCCTTAGCCTTGTTTTGGTATTTCATGGACCCGCAACCCTTGCAAAGGGGTTTTTCCTGGGCAGACCTTCGGCTGGCAGCATTGGCTTCTATAGTATCACCGTCCAAGCTATCCTTGCTATCGGAGTCTGCTACTAATGCCGCGTCGGGAGGCTCTGGCGGCCGTTGTGACTGGCACCAATTTAGCTCTGAAGCTAGCTTATGTGCGGCCTCCAATTGGAGAGCTAGTTCAACAGCCCTGGCTAACAATAGGTTACTCAGCACCATGAGTAGCCTAGCCCATATAGCAGCACTACTTGTGTGCTCTGCAAGCTGGTCACAGATCAATTCATCCTCCAGCTGCTCAAAATGACACTCGCTAGCTAACTGCCTCAAGTCGGCAACAAACTGATGTATAGGCTCACCCACACATTGATGTTGCTGCCAAAAGCGAATCCTCCGGACAGTCACGCTATCTGGGGTATGAAAGTGGCTTGCTAGCAGCTTGACGACGTCTTCAAAAGAGTCCGAAGCGTCAAGTGTGCACAGGACACGCTGGCCCTCAATCCCAAGGTTGTGAACAAGTAGCGCACATGCTCTTAACTTGTCGGGCTTACCCAGGTTGACCGCAGTGATGTAGGTCTGGAAAGCTTCAAACCATCTTGGCCACAGAATGGGCGGCTGGCCTGGGAGCTCAAGGAAGGGGTGAAGTGGTGTAATACATGCCTTCATTAGTTAATCCTCGATCGCCAAATGTTATGTATGCTCAAATGCCTCTATAAAGGATGAGGCAAGGTGACTGGACGAACTCAGCTTTACTGAACAATGTTTATGGAACGGACACACAGTAGACACCACGCAGAGGGCCCATCATGGATGCCCTCTGCTATTTATAGGGCAGTGCAGTGGTGGAACAGGAAGTGCCCACCACTACACCGCACTTCACAATAAGGTGTCAAACATCAACACCACACAACTGGTATGTTTTCACTAAGGAGGAGAAGTCCGGTGGGGGAAGGGGGGCTGAAAGTCCATAGGCTGAAAAGTTCGTAGTGGTCAAATTTGAACAAATGTTGTTTATTTTTCAACCACAGGGATCCAAGCACTGCAACACCGATGGATGAAGTGTGTGGACTGAAGGGAAGACTATGTTGAAAACTAAACCACATTCGGTCAAATTTGACCACCATGAACTTTTCAGCCTATGAACTTTTCAGCCCCCCCCCTCGTATAGTGTCCTAAAGTATGCAGTAATATTAACATGCTAAAAGCCCAATACGAAAACCCTTTCAGTCTAAAAGCCCGTGTGTCACTGGGCTGTGACTGCTGGCAACAAACTGCAAACAGGATTCGTGAGGGAGTTTGCAGAATGAATCAAAACATTCTCAAATTCCTCACGTGAGTCAAAGAGCCTCGCTCCCGTGTCACTGGAATTTTGAACATCAAACAACTTCCACCAAGGCCCTATCTCGCAATGTACGGACAAACAGACGGACGGAGGGCTAGAGGACGTAATGGATGGATGGAACCATGGCAGAGGTCTGCGCTGTCTGAGTGTCCTCTAGTTTTAGTTTGAAATTAAACCTGAATCTGTTGGCAAGTAATTTTCTTCCTGAATGTGTGGGCAAGAAGTGATTTTCCCCCATTTACTGAATTACTAATTTTTTTTTTCATATGATGCAATACATCATTTAGTACACTTGATATTATCTGTGCAAGACAGGCCATGTTCGCAAATGTGTCATAAGTGCCAATTCAGTGTGATTTGAAGTAAAAAATGTCACCGTCATATTTTTTTTTTCAATTTTGTATCTCCAGCTAGACATGAGCAATCACAGCCAAGTTAGATACAGGCTTAAGATTAGATTAGATTCAACTTTATTGTCATTACACATGTATGAATACAAGGTAACAAAACACAGTTTAGCATCCAATCGGAAGTGCAAAGGACAGCAGTGCAGTATATACAGTAATTGACAGTATGTACAATTTAAGCAAATATATGCAGATAGGTCAGTGTAGAAAGTTAGAGTACCGTTATGTACAAATAATGTACAATAAGTTAGGTCGGCAGTTATGTACAGGTGAGGATGGTAAGAGATGGGAATAAGTTAGCATAAATTTCCCATCTATCTATCTATCTATCTATCTATCTATCTATCTATCTATCTAAATTACAGAAGAGCAAAGTACAGGTGAAGTGAGGTAAGTAGCAGACAATCTAAGTATACAGAGTGGCAATATGCAAAAAAACAGTATGTAGTTAAATATGTGATGATAATATACAGAAGAGCAGTATGTATCAATATATAATGACAATATTATATTGCAGATATGATATACAGTATATGTGTATACAGTTTGAGGAAGCACGGCAGGGGGGGGTTAAAGGGGAGAGAAGTGGAGGTTCAGCGGGGAACTAAGTTCAATAACGTGACAGCTGTTGGAAAGAAACTGTTCCTAAACCTGCTGGTTCTAGTCCGAAGGCTTCTGAAACGCCTTCCGGAGGGGAGAAGCTGGAACAGTCCATGAGCAGGATGGTTGGAGTCCCTAAGAATGCTGCGTGCCCGGCGCAGACATCTTTTCCTGTAGACGTCCTCTATAACTGGAAGTGGAGTCCCTGTGATGCGTTGGGCGGTTTTCACCACCCGCTGCAGCGCCTTACGGTCAGCGACAGAGCAGCTCCCATACCAGACTGTGACACAGTTGGTCAGGGTGCTCTCTATCACGCAGCTGTAGAAGTTGCCCAGGATGTCAGTTGACAGATGGTTCTTCTTCAGTGTCCTCAAGAAGAAGAGGCACTGATGGGCCTTCTTGATCAGGCTGGTGGTGTTAACTGACCAGGACAGGTCCTCCGAGATGTGAGTTCCCAGGAATTTGAAGCTGGAGACACGTTCAACAGCTATGCCATTGATATGGATGGGGTCATGTGTCTCTCCCCTCTCCTTCCTGTAGTCCACTATGAGCTCCTTGGTTTTGCTGGTGTTAAGTTGCAGGTTATTGTCAGCGCACCAAGTAGCCAAGTGCTCAACCTCTGCCCTGTAATCTGACTCATTGTTGTCCCTGATGAGTCCGATCACCGTGGTGTCATCTGCAAACTTTATGATGGAATTGGATCCATACATAGGCCTGCAGTCATGGGTGAAGAGGGAGTAGAGGAATGGGCTGAGCACACAGCCCTGTGGTACACCAGTGTTGAGTATGATGATGGAAGAACGGCTGGGGCCTGACCTAACATGCTGGGGTCTGTTGGTCAGAAAATCCATGATCCAGTTGCAGGTGGGGGTACTGATTCCCAGGTCCCCAAGTTTAGTGATCAACTTGGAGGGGATAACTGTGTTGAATGCTGAGCTGAAGTCAACAAACAGCATTCTTGCGTAGGTGTTCTTGTCATCCAGATGTGAGAGTACACAGTCCAGCACTGTAGAAACCGCATCCTCTGTACTCCTATTACTCCGGTAGGCAAACTGGTGAGGGTCCAATGTAGGGGGCAGGCATTTTTTGAGCTGTGACAAGACCAGTCGCTCAAAGCACTTCATGACTATGGGCGTCAGTGCCACAGGGCGATAGTCACTTAGGCACGATGGTGTTGAATGTTTCGGCACTGGTACTATAGAAGTGGTCTTGAAGCACACTGGTACCACCGCCTGGGCCAGGGCCAGGTTATAGATGCCTGTGAAGACCCCTGCCAGCTGCTCAGCGCATGCCCTCAGCACACGCCCAGGAATGCCGTCAGGGCCAGCAGCCTTACGTACGTTGATATGACTCAATGCATTATGGACGTCGGTGTGATTGAGTGTAAGGTAGTGGAGGTCGTCAGAGGGTGGGAAATTGATATTCTTTTCGTTATTGTCCTTGTCAAAACGAGCATAGAAGTCATTTAGCTCATTGAGAAAGGACACAGTCGTGGCTATAGGTATGGAGTTGCTGGGCTTATAATCAGAGATAGCTTGAATGCCCTGCCACATGCGTTGGGGGTCAGAGTCCCCAAAATGTTCCTCCACCTTCAGCTTGTAGCTGTGCTTGGCCTTCTTGATGCCCCTCTTCAGATCTGCCCTGGATGAACTGTAGGCCTGTGCGTCACCAGATCTGAAGGCATTGTTACGTGCATTTAGCAGAAGCCACACTTCTCTGTTCATCCATGGCTTCTGATTTGGGTACATGGTGATCTGTCTTTCCATGGTGACACTGTCAATAGTGGTGTTGATATGGTCCAGGACTGAGTGGGTGTAAGAGTCGATGTTTATGTGGGAGCCACAGGTAGCCTGAGAGGTGAACATACTCCAGTCTGTGTTCCTAAACTTTTCCTGGAGTACAGAGTCAACCCCCTCTGGCCACACTTTGATGGTCCTCACTGATGGCTTCACCCGGTTGATGAGCGGTACATACTTGGGGGTAAGGAACAAAGATAAGTGATCAGACTGACCTAGGTGGGGGAGGGGAGTTGCTATGTAGGCTCCCACAATATTGGTGTAAATGTGGTCCTGTGGCACACATATATTCACATATGTTGGTTTCAGATGCTCCACAGATATATCACTGTATGCTTATTGTATACTTCACGTCTCAGGGGAACAAAGAGACTGAGCCTTCCAGAGGTAACGGGAGGGTGTGAGATCTGGCCTTTTGTTTCAAGGAGATGGCCTTGAGAGATTTCCTGACCACCGGAGACTAGGAGGTGGATGGTGTTAAGATCGGGGGAAGTTACATTGTGACTGGGATTAAGTACCATGTGACTGTATGTTTGATGTCCTGGTATAAAAGGACAGATGTGAGAAGATTCATCCTCTTTTTCTGCTTTTGAATGTTGGAGAATGTCATTGTGAATAAAGCTGAACCTGAGGAATACACTCAGTCTCGTCCTTCACAACTCTCCACACTGGTGACCTTACGACGAAGCATGAGCAGAAGTAATTCTCCTGAGCCGGACTCGTCAGAAACCAGCCTGACGAATGCCGCCACGTTCCAGCTGCCGGACTTCTGGCAGAACAGTCCGCGCTCCTGGTTTAGCGCGGTCGAGGCGCAGTTCAACCTCCGGAGAATTTCGAGAGACGACACAAAATTCTACCATGTGGTGGCGAAGCTGGACAACCACACAGTCCAGAGGGTGGAGAGCCTGGTCAACCACCCACCGGACAGCGACAAGCACGGCACATTGAAGGCTGCGCTTATCAGCCACTTCACCCTCTCGGTGCAACAGCGAGCAGAGGGGCTCCTGACGTTGACGGAGTTTGAGAACGACAGACCCGCAGACCTGATAGGGAAGATGCTGAGGTTGAGAGACTCCGATGATGACAGCTTTATCTTCACCCACCTTTTCCTCAGGACCCTACCGTCAGCGGTGAGAGTGACCCTGGCCGGTTCACCGCTGTTGGCCCGATGAGACTACCACGAGCTGAGCCAGGAGGCGCAGCGACTCGTCGACGCCCACAAACGGAGCGCAGCTTCGGCCGCAGCAGCAGAGCTAGGCGCGATGTCCGGAGATGGCATGGGGCCAGAGGCTGCAGCACCAGACTCACCGACGACGGCAGCAGCAAGGGCCAGGCGACACAGAGCGGACGACGTCCTTTGCTTTTACCATCGCCGTTTCGCAGAGAGGGCACGCAAGTGCATCCCACCGTGCCACTTCAAGCGCTCGGGAAACGCCAAGGCCAGGGGTTGGTAGCAGCCGCGGCCCTCGGAGAAGAGAACAAGCTGCTCTACCTGAAGGACGCACGCTCGGGGAAGCAATTCCTTGTCGACACAGGCTCCCAGCTGAGCTTTGTAGAATATGTAGAAAGAAAGTGGCTGACAGCACTTAGCCACTCCTTAAGATCTCAGTTGTTCATTGTAGAATATGTATGTGTGCCGCTGGGAATCTCGGGTATTCGGGCTACAGCTGGGGAGAGCTAGCGGCACGCCTCTTGAGTGATGCACAAAAATAAAGCTCGTACTCTGAACCTCACGTGAATTCCTGTGTATCTTCGACACTTCTACATGGTGTCAGAAGTCAGCCTCTGCCCAGCATGTCGCAGAACCTCCGACGGATTGATCCACTCGTCTTTGACGAAAACATCGCAGACAACTTGACCCAGTTGTCTGCGAATGGCGCGTTTACAGCATCGTGGGGCTAACGTCGGCTAGCAAACAGGTGAAAGCGTACACGGTCCTCAACCTCGCCGGTCCCGATGTGCTGGACAAGTACGACACATTCACCTTCGAACAAGGCGAAGATCCGGAGGATCCTGACACACTGGTAAAGAAATTTGATGAAATTTGCCTTCCTATGAAAAACGTCATTATGGACAGACATGCGTTCAATACTACAGGCCAGAAACCACACCAGTCTATCCAGTCATATGCAGCCACGTTAAGGTCTCTGGCCAAGAAATGTGAGTTCGGCCCGTTACATGATGAACTGATTAGAGACAGGTTGGTGTGTGGCGTCCACGATGACACCCTCCGCACCCAGCTACTGAAAGAAAAGAAATTGACGCTAGATGCAGCCATTGAGATGTGTGTGCTACACAAGCAATCTGAAAAGGGCAACATGGAACTAAAGAAGGAAAAAGACGACAAAGAAATGAAAAAGGAAGGAGACCTGTGTGCAGTGCAATTCAACCTGTGCTCAAACTGCAGTGGGCAACACCCACCCAGTCGCAGCAGCTGCCCAGCTTTCAATAAACGCTGCAACTCATGTGGAAAATGGAACCACTTCTCCAAATGCTGCAGATCGAGCGGGGAGCGTAAACCCAGCGCACAGTGTGGGCAGCAGCCGAGCAGACCACCCCACACCCCACGCAGAGGAGGATACGCGCACAAAATAAGTGAACTGGACACAGAGACTGCACATGACCCAGCCGAACTCTTCTACTGTGAAAGCGTGGAAACGGCTACAGAAAAGGGCGAGATATTCACCATGCTGTCGTCCTCCACCACCGGAAAACAACTGAAAGTAAAGATTGACACTGGGGCTCGGTGCAATGTGATCTCCAAAGCCGCTCTTGACCACACCGACTCCAATGCGGGCATCGACCACAGCCATATAACCAACCTCGTGGCCTACGGAGGACAGGTAATAAGAACAATGGGCATGGCTACTGTGCATCTCACATGCGGGACATTACACTTTCATGTTGTTGACAGTGATGTGAAACCTCTTCTCGGTCTCATTGATAGTGTAAAACTGGGCTTTGTGAAACTGGGACCAAATGTGCATGCACTCCAACAGGGGGCGCCAGAACTGACAGAATACAGAGACTTGTTTGACAACAGCACTGTAGGCAAGCTTCCGGTGGTGTACCACATGCGTCTGGACGACACAGTGCACCCCACGATCTGTGCTCCCAGGCGGGTACTACTAGCAATGAAGGACAAGATCATTCAGGAGCTCAACAGAATGACCAAGCTGGAAATTATCAAACCAGTCCACGAACCCACAGAATGGGTATCTGCAATGGTGGCTGCCTGCAAGAAGGATGGCAGCATCCGGCTGTGCATCGGTCCAGTCCATCTCAACAAAGCACTTCTCAGGCCCCACCATCCCATGAAAACAGTCGAACAAGTGATAGCTGACGTGCCGGGCGCCAAAGTGTTCAGCGTCCTAGACGCAAAATGTGGATTCTGGCAGGTGCCACTCAGCAGCGAGTCCTCCAAACTGACCACATTCATGACACCAGTGGGCCGGTATGCTTTCCTCCGAATGCCCTATGGGATATCGACGGGGAGTGAGGTGTTCCAGAGGTGCATGGAGCAACTCTTTGAAGGGCAGCCATGTGCAATTGTCGTCGACGACATCCTTGTCTGGGGCAGCACTACAGAGGAGCATGACGCGCGTCTACGTCAGGTCATGGAGAGAGTGCGTGCCGTCAACCTCAAGCTGAACCCAGACAAATGCCGCTTCAGGGTGTCTGCAGTCTCATACGTGGGGCACCTGCTCACCGACCAGGGGATCAAACCGGATCCTGCCAAGACTGCCGCGGTTCGCCTGATGCCTCCCCCAGAGGACAAGCATGGGGTCCAGAGATTCCTCAGCATGACAAACTACCTGTCAAAGTTCATCCCAGGCTACAGCGAAGTCACAGCACCCCTGCGTCAGCTCCTCCTTCAAGATGTGGACTGGGTCTGGCAGGAGCATCACACAGCGGCCTTCAACAAACTCAAGGACCTTCTCACCAGCCCCCCAGTCCTCCAGTATTTTGATGTACACCAGCCAGTGGTGCTGTCTGCTGATGCCTCTCAGCATGGTCTAGGGGCTGTCTGCCTACAAAACAACAAACCTGTGGCGTTTGCCTCTAGAGCCCTTACGGAGATAGAGGGGTGCTATGCACAAATAGAAAAGGAGCTCCTGGCTCTAGTCTACGCCTGTCAAAAATCCCACGACTACATATATGGCCGTCCTGTGACAGTGGAGACCGATCATCAGCCCCTCATCACCATACTGTGAAAGCCCCTCCACTCTGCATCCGCTCACCTCCAGAGAATGATGCTGAAGCTGCAGCGTTACAACCTTCAGGTTACCTACAAAAGAGGCAAAGAACTGTATGTTGCAGACACCCTCTCACGTGCACATCTGCCGGCTGCTGACCAGACCGACAGTGCTGAGGACTACGATGTCATGACGGTGGAGGTGCTCTCCTCAAGAAGACTGGAGGAACTGAGACGTGAAACACTGGCAGACTCTACATGCCGCCGGCTAGCTGAGGTCATCACCACAGGCTGGCCTGACTCGTCAAAGAAACTGCCTTCATGATCTCAGACCATTCTACAGCATGAGAGATGAGCTCACGACGGACAATGGCCTGCTGCTTCGCGGTCTGCGCTTCGTCATCCCCCACTCTTTGCGACACTACTACATCAAACAGCTGCATCAAGGCCACCCTGGCCCCGAGGCAACAAAACGCAGGGCCAGAGAAACCATGTTCTGGCCCACAATCAACCAGGACATTGAGAATGAGCTCTCCAAATGTGCTCCGTATAATGCACTGCAACCTCACCAGACAAGAAAGCCTCTGCAACTACATGATGTACCTGACCTACCGTGGGCCCTCACAGCAGCTGATGTCTTCGAGTGGGAGGGAAAAGAACACCTGGTGCTTGTCGACTCGTATTCTGGCTGGTATGAAATGGATCAGCTCCCCAACACCACTAGTGCAACCATCATCACCAGGCTGAAACGGCACTTTGCCACACACGGTGCACCTCAGCAGCTCATGACTGACAATGCTGCATATTTCACTAGCAGGGAATTCCAGGAATTTGCCCACACATGGGACTTTACCCATGTCACCAGCAGCCCCCACTACCCACAATCAAATGGGTTAGCTGAAAGGGCCGTTCGTTCAGCCAAACACCTGCTGGAGAAATGTGCACGTGATGGTACAGATGTCTATGTGGCCCTACTCAACATACGAAACACACCAAGAGATGGACTGCCCTCGCCAGCGCAGCGCTTGCTGTCTCGGCACACAAAGACCCTCATTCCCATGACCAAAGCAATGTACCTACCCAGGGTGCAGACACAGGTGCAGGCTGCTCTCACACACGCAAGGCAGCGACGCAAGGCACACTATGACAAATCAGCCAAACACCTAACACCACTGCAAACAGGGAACACGGTCAGGATGCAGACGGCCAGGGGATACGACCGGCTCGCAGTGGTCACGGGAGCTGCAGCACAACCCAACAGCTACCAGGTCCAGGTCGGGGATGCCACGTACACAAGGAACAGACGTCATCTGCTACTCACCCCGGAGACCTACACCCCTCATACACCAAGCCTCCCATCTAGCACCACTCTAGACCGACCAGCGGATCCACAGCCTGTCGCCGCCCAGCCAGAGGCGGCCCCAGCCCAGGAAGGTGTGATCATCACCCGCTCAGGAAGAGTATCGAGGCCCAACACCCTCTACAAAGACTACACCGCCTAGACACTTCCACTGACTCACTGACTCACTGACTCACTCACTCACTCACAATCACTCACTTAAAAAGTGTCACTGTACAATGTCACTGTTCATTCTTCATGCACGTTCTTATTCACGTTAAGTTAATGAATTTGTAATATAGTTGAATATTGTTATTCTGGCATTCCTAACGTCTCCTCATGTGCCTTACCCTAATAGGAGCACTTAGGCTGTTCTTTTATCTGTCAAAACTGCCAACCTCCCCTGTTTGTTATACTTTATTGAGAGGGGGGATGTAGAATATGTAGAAAGAAAGTGGCTGACAGCACTTAGCCACTCCTTAAGATCTCAGTTGTTCATTGTAGAATATGTATGTGTGCCGCTGGGAATCTCGGGTATTCGGGCTACAGCTGGGGAGAGCTAGCGGCACGCCTCTTGAGTGATGCACAAAAATAAAGCTCGTACTCTGAACCTCACGTGAATTCCTGTGTATCTTCGACACTTCTACAAGCTTCGTCACGCCTTCCTACGCGGACCGGCTGGCGCCTTCCAGTGGTCCCCGGGTGACAGCAGCGAACGGCTCAGCGATTAAGACCTTCGGTGAGAGGACTCTGCTTCTGTCTTTGCAGGGCCGTACATTCGAGTGGACTTTTGTTGTAGCGGCAGTCAATTTCAACATGTTAGGGGCTGATTTTTTGTGCTCACATGGTTTATTGGTTGATCTTGCTAAAAGACGCCTGGTTAATGCACTCTCCTTTTATTCTATTCCCTGCACAGCTCGAGTGGCCCCGCCAACTGCACAAGCCAAGGTCACAGCTGCGGGTGGTAAGTTCCACACACTCCTCACTCAGTTCCCAGCGCTCACGGTCCCAACGTTTTCGGCGACAGTGGCTAAACATGGGGTGGAATATTTTATTACTACCACTGGCCCACCCGTTTTTGCAAAAGCTCGGCGCTTGGACTCAGCTAAACTGACCATAGCGCACGAGGAGTTCGCCAACCTGGAAAGACTGGGCATCATCAGGAGGTCGAAGAGCCCCTGGGCTTCGCCGCTCCATATGGTCCCAAAGGCTGATGGCTCGTGGTGACCTTGCGGTGATTTCCGCAGGTTGAATAACGCTACAGCACACGACCGCTATCCGATCCCGCACATCCAAGATTTTTCGGTGCATTTGGCAGGGGCGAGCATTTTTTCTAAAATAGATTTGGTACGCGGTTACCACCAGGTTCCAGTGCGCGCTGAGGACATACCCAAAACAGTGGTAATAACTCCTTTCGGGCTTTTTGAGTTTTTGCGCATGCCGTTTGGGCTTAAAGGCGCAGCGCAGACGTTCCAACGCATGATGGACGCGGTTCTGCGCGACCTCCCCTTCGTGTCCGTCTACTTGGACGACATATTGGTAGCCAGCGCGTCCGAAGTCGAACACAAAAACCACCTCACAGCAGTTTTCCGGAGGTTGGCAGAGCACGGGTTAATAATCAACCCAGTGAAGTGTCAGTTCGGGGTGGCGCAGATTGATTTTTTGGGGCATCGCGTCTCTCCAGAAGGAGCGGTTCCTCTGCCCGACAAAGTGCGCGCAATAACAAATTTTCCCCAACCACAAACGGTCAAAGCGTTACAGGAGTTTTTGGGAATGGTTAATTTTTATAACCGTTTCCTCCCTCACGCAGCGCAGCTCATGCAACCATTGTATGCTGCACTAAAAAAACAAAAACCCACAAACAAAATTGAATGGTCTCCGGAGCGGGAGCGCGCATTCGCTGAAGTCAAAATAGCCCTGGCAAACGCTGCGTTGTTGGCACATCCAGACCCAATGGCCTGCATAGCGCTCACTACTGACGCGTCAGACGTGGCCATAGGAGCGATCGTGGAACAGTATGTAGCAGGAGCTTGGCAACCGCTCGCCTTTTTCAGCAGGACCTTGCACGATAGTGAACAAAAATACAGCGCATTCGACAGGGAGTTGTTAGCTCTCCACTTGGCCATTCGCCATTTCCAGTTTTGGCTGGAGGGACGCAGTTTCACCGCGTTCGTGGATCACAAGCCGCTGACTTTCACGATGGCCAAGATTACAGAACCGTGGTCGAGCCGGCAGCAGAGACAGCTGGCCGCCATCTCGGAGTTTACTACCGATATCCAGCATGTAGCGGGTAAACTTAATGTAGTGGCGGACTGCCTCTCGCGTGCCGTGGTGGCTCCAGCATGCGCAGAGGTAGATTTTGCAGCCATGGCCGCGGACCAGGTTAGCGACGCGGAAGTGCGCGCGGCCCCAGTCCGCGTAGGGATAGATTATGCAGCCATGGCCGCGGATCAAGTTGTCGACGCGGACGTGTGCGCGCTCCAGTCTGGACCAACAGGGTTAAGGCTGGAGAACAGGGTGCTACAAGATGGTATGCCCCCCCTCATCTGCAATGTCTCCACGGGACGACCGCGCCCGGTGGTGCCGACCATGTGGTGCTGCCGCGTTTTTGACTTGATTCATTCTCTGGCGCACCCGGGGGTGCGCGCCTCGGTCAAAATGGTAGGAGAGAAATTTGTATGGCCGTGCCTGTGCAAGCAAGTCAAGGAGTGGGCAACAGCCTGCGTGGCTTGTCAGCGAGCCAAAATACACAAACACACTAGAGCTCCCTTGGAGCCTTTTCACATCCCGGCTAAGCGATTCGATCACGTGCATGTCAACCTCGTAGGCCCCCTCCCGCCATCACAGGGGTGCACAGACCTTTTGACAATGGTGGACCGCACCACGCGTTGGCCGGAAGTGGTCCCACTGGCATCAACCACAGCCGAGGAGGTGGCGCGCGTGTTTCTAACAGCATGGGTAGCACGTTTCGGAGTTCCGTCGGACATTACGTCTGACAGAGGTCCTCAATTTGTTTACGAGCTCTGGTCAGCGATGCCCGCAGCCTGGGGGTAACGATCCACCGCACTACCGCATACAACCTGCAGGCTAATGGTTTATGCGAACGTTTCCATAGGTCATTGAAAGCAGCCCTCAGAGCATCGCTTACGGATGCAAATGGGGTGGACACGCTACCATGGGTTTTATTGGGGTTGCGTTCTGCACCTAAAGAGGATTTAAAAGCCTCCCCAGCTGAGTTGGTTTTTGCGCAGCCACTCCGGCTGCCTGGGGAGTTTCTTCTGGATAATCCTGCGCCAGAGTGCCCCCCCACTCAGCAGTTGCAGAGCGACACGGGAGCGAGCACGCTTCCTGGCCCAGTTCATCACAGCTTCCCGCGCGTTTTTGTGCCTAAAGTTTTAAAAAATGTGGAGTTTGTTTTTGTCAGACATGATGCACACCGCCCACCCTTACGCCCACCTTATGACGGACCATACAGAGTGCTGGAAACAGGGGACAAGCATTTTTTGCTAGATTTGGGGGGCAGGAAAGAAATGATTTGTATAAACAGGCTCAAACCCGCTTTTGTGCTGGCTGACGAAGTGGTGCAGTTGGCGAGGGCTCCTCGGCGCGGCAGACAAACTAGAGAGCATTCCCCAGAACACCCACAGAGATTGACTAACAGTTCTAATCCTCAAACAGCAGCTCCACAGCGGGAATACGCCGCGGGGGTGGTAAAGCCCGCTTACAGCAGATATGGAAGGCGACTGAGGCCCAAGCAACATTTGGACTGATGCGTAATAATGTGACCATGACTTGCAAACTGTATTACATTTGTTCCATCTTAGACGTTTGGGGGGGGGGGGGGGTCATGTGGCACACATATATGCACATATGTTGGTTTCAGATGCGCCACAGATATATCACTGTATGCTTATTGTATACTTCACGTCTCAGGGGAACAAAGGGACTGAGCCTTCCAGAGGTAACGGGAGGGTGTGAGATCTGGCCTTTTGTTTCAAGGAGATGGCCTTGAGAGATTTCCTGACCACCGGAGACTAGGAGGTGGATGGTGTTAAGATCGGGGGAAGTTACATTGTGACTGGGATTAAGTACCATGTGACTGTATGTTTGATGAAGCACCATGTGATTGTATGTTTGAAGTCCTGGTATAAAAGGACAGATGTGAGAAGATTCATCCTCTTTTTCTGCTTTTGAATGTTGGAGAATGTCATTGTGAATAAAGCTGAACCTGAGGAATACACTCAGTCTCGTCCTTCACAACTCTCCACAGTCCAATGTTTTGTCCCCTCTTGTGTGACAGGAGACATGCTGGTAGAATTTAGGAAGCACTGTCTTGAGGTTAGAGTGGTTAAAATCACCCGCCACAATAAATGCTGCCTCTGGGTGTGCAGTTTGTTGTTTGCTAATAGCTGCATGCAGTTCTTTCATAGCAAGCTTAGCATTAGCATCCAGAGAGATATAAGCAGCTGTTATGATGGTACAAGTGAACTCCCGTGGCAGATAGAAAGGTCTACATTTAACCATGAGAAACTTCAGGTTAGCTGAGCAGTGTCTCCCAACAGTGACGGAGTTCATGCACCAAACCTTGTTTTTTTTTTCCACAATATCTTTATTGAACCTTTTTTTTTTTTTTTTAACAAACATGATACAAACAATCAAACACCAACACTAAAGCACTACAAAAAAAAAAAAAAAAATGCACTAAAAACACCAACAACCACCAACAAAATCAAGTCTTCAACAATGCTCCTCTGTTTAGTCTAGACAATCCAACACATAAGCATACACATTATGTTCACCAGTTTGGAATTTACAAGGTCCACACACATCATTCACCCTCTTCTTCAAGAGCTATGCCTAAATTCTTTACATAATCAATAAAAGGTCTCCATATATTCTCAAACACAATTTCCTTTGATTTCAGTATATATGTTATTCTTTCTAATGGAAGGTTTGTTAACATCTGTCTTAACCACTGAGTCACATCTGGTCTATGAGTCTTTTTCCATAATAGTGCAATACATTTTTTGGCATTAAGCAAACTGAGGTCTATGAATGTTCTTTCACTTTTATTAAAATTATGCTTTTCTGGGTACAGACCCAACAAAAACAGTTTAGGATTCAATATGATTTGTTTTGAGATTATTTTTTCAATTGTTACCCTCACCTCTTCCCAAAACATTCTTATTAATCTACATTCCCATAAACAATGAAATAGGGTTCCTTTACTTTCCATGCATTTTGTGCATGTATCTGGTATATTTTTGTTATATCTATTTAACTCCTCCGGTGTAACATACATCCGCATTAACCATTTGAAATGTATCAATTTAAGGCGTGCATTTATTGATTTGGTTTGAGCTTCTGTACAAGCCAATTCCCATTGTTCCTCTGAAATTTCAATTTGCAGATCTTCTTTCCAGTAGTTTAATCTTTTCAGTGAATTTTCACTTGAAGATAGTGTCAATGAGTTATAAAACTCTGAAATAATACCCTTTCTTTTACTATCTTTCATCATCATTTTTTCCAAGGATGAATAAATAGGTCGAGTGAGAGCTTTATTTTGATTTGATCGAATAAAGTTTCTAAGTTGAAGATATTTAAAAAAATGTGTTCTATTGAGATTAAATTTGATCCTCAGCTCTTCAAAAGACATTATGTTGTCTGCACATGGCAAATATAAATCCTGAATCTTTTGTATCCCTTTTAAATTCCATACTTTAAATACAGCGTCCGCTCTCCCTGGTTTAAAATATTGATTACCCCATATTGGACTAAATTGTGACAATAACTGTGGTTCTTTTAAATAGTTTTTAGCTTCACACCATATTTTGATCATATGCTTTACAAATGGATTTTTAACTTGTTTTTGTAATTTTTTTGCCGAATCTGAGTATATGAATATGGGAAGAGGTAAAGGTAAATTGTATGATTCCATTTCAGTCCAGTGAGGGAGATCATTTGATGAAAAATAATATGTCATAGACCTCAGTTGTGCCGACCAATAATACAACATAAAATTTGGACATTTCAGACCTCCACGATCAAATGGTAAATATAATAAAGACAAACGTAATCTAGCCCTCCTGTTGTTCCATATAAATTCCACTAACTTTTTTTTTATTCTTGAGAATAGATCTAAAGGTGGTGATAAGGGAATGTATTGAAATAAATAAAGTATTTTAGGTAAAATATTACTTTTAAGTATATTGATTCTCCCGATCATCGACATTGGTAGTGACATCCATCTCTGAGTTAACTCATTGATATCTGACATTAAGGCTTCATAGTTGACACTGGCGACTGATTCTAGCTTAGGCATAATTTGGATTCCTAAATATTTAAACTGATTTACAACATTGAATTGATTTACCTCAGGGGCTGGGTAATTTCTCTGGGTCTCATTTAGCATTAATATTGAAGATTTAGTTTTATTTATTTTATATCCTGATATTTCCCCAAAATTCTTTATTAAATTCAACAAGGTTGGAATTGATTTTTTTAGATTCGACATAAACAAAATTATATCATCGGCGTACAGGGAGATTTTATGTTCTGTTGGTCCAACTTTAATTCCATATATTTGTGAATGTAAACGTATCGCTATCGCTAAAGGTTCAATTGCCATAGTAAACAGTAAAGGTGAAAGTGGACAGCCTTGTCGACATCCTCTATTGATTTTTATTGGTTTTGAAATATTGTTATTTGTTAGGATTTCTGCTGTAGCACACCAAACCTTGTTAATATAAATGCACACTCCCCCACCTCTGGTCTTACCGGAGTCATCAGCTGCTCTGTCTGCCCGGAAAGTGTGTAGTCCGGCTAGCTCGATAGCATTGTCGGGTATTCCACTGTGTAACCATGTTTCCATGAAAATCATGATATTGCAGTTCATAAGTTTCTTATTGTTGGTGATCCTAAGCCGTAGCTCATCCATTTTGTTCGCCAGTGACCGTACATTAGCGAGGAAATGCTGGGTAGAGAAAGCTGGTGCGGTGTTAGCTTTAGCTTAGCTCTTAGCCCTCCGTGCTTCCCCCGACTTTGTTTACGGTCTCTACGCCGCCTGTGAGCACTTCTGGTCTGCCGGGTAGCTTGCCTAGCGTCGGATGTTCTCCGGAGCTCAGGGATGAGACGTAGGTTGCTGATAAAAAGATCGTTATCGTTATTTTGTAATCCAATGTCCAAAAGCTCATTTTGGGTGTAAGATGTGAAAGCGAAGCTGTTCTGAACGAACAGACCCGAAATGAGCAGAAATAACACTGCTAATCCACAAAATCTGAGAAGACGCTGAGCCTCGCGTTGTGCACGTGCCGCCATCATGATGTAATAACCTCATTTCACTCTTTTTTATCTTTCTTTATACAACAGTTAGCTCTGACCGAGCAATTTGATTGGGCAATAGGGATTCCAGGAGTTACTATATTCCATGATCATTGCACTCCAATGTTTCACTGGATATGTATCACTCTGCTTCAAAGGTGTTAGTTATTGACTGTTGTTTAGTCCAGTCTGTCATCTCTATCACTGACTTCTTATATGAGAACTACAATACTGTGTTGGATACCTTAATTTCCACAGTGAAGCGCTGTTTGAAAAATAATCTCAGTAACCTGGAAGTCCCACTCTTTTTTTTTAAAAAAAACTTTATTCAGTTTGTCTACCTTTGTAAACAGGCAAAGTTAGAGTTGGATTTATTGTCTTGATTAACAAACTACAATCCTTTTGTGGTGATGGACTCTATTTCATCTGAAAATGCCAAGAAAAAGGGAGCCAAGTGTGCCGAAGCCAAATTGCGAGCATGCTAACTAGCCACCAACACCATGGTACGAGTGACCACAAACCCAACTCGACAGGTGACTGGTATGCATTATAAACACTGACTTTTGCACTTGACAATATTTAATTTGTTTACATGTGTGTGAAATGACAATAGACATCTTCATGCTGATTGAAATGCTTAGTAACAGTTACTGGCTACTTTTAGAAGGGACTATTTTTTCTCAGCGGTGCAAAATCAAAGAAATCCTAATATTGCTGTCATTTAATAAAATGTGCTTGTGGAACTGTTACATAAAAGCAATTTTACACTCGAGCTCGTTGCGGTATCATGAATATTTTAACTGGTAGTGATTTGTAGTACACCCGACACGAATCACCGCCAGTTACAATATTCATTGATACCACACTCACTCTTGTGTAGTACTGCTTCAGTATTTTCTTGAAGTTTAATGGTAGGTGTGTGACCACTCTTCTCAACAGGTGTGTCAAAACTGGAGACTCAGCTGTTAGTTGTCGGATTGGCCGCTGCTGGCTAATTCAGTTACAAATCTAGACTTCTGAATGTAGTTTTGGAGATGCAACAGAATTACTTATGAAAGAACATGGTATAACTGTGTGGTATAGCTGCTCAAAGAGGTTTTGTTGTGTACAAATGTTAAATTTCATCAGTCTGTGACAGCCTGTGACTTGGCATTAGCTGAAACGCAGTTTGTTAGCCAAGTTTGCCCACATTAGTTGGTAATTTTACCACTCCACCCTCGAAAAATTATTTGCTTTGACAGCAAACATGACATCACGGTGATGGCAAAAATGGTCACATTGAGTTCACAAACCAGAGGGTGATGTCATGGTGACTATACATCGCCCCCACTACACACACTCACACACACACACACACACACACACACACACACACACACACACACACACACACACACAATTAAAGACAGAAATGAGCTGTGTGATAAAAAATGACCATTTGCAACTGTGATCTATGCAAAGGTACTTAGTAGAGTCCCAGAATAAACACATGGAGCTGGAAGTGCACATAATAGGTCCTCTTTAAGCGCTATTTCATTTTAGTTGGATGGTGCATTTGAAAGCCCAATCCATAAAAACAGTCCATCTGGGTAACCTCCACCGCCATCTTAAGTCCCATTTCCTGAACAGCCTCTTTCAACAAGTATTTGTCCCTCTCATAAATGAATTGGAGCTGAATGATGTTGGGATTGAAAGACACGCTGAAATATCACTTATTTCTAAATATATTCCCTGCTCCACATGCCCTTGTGGCTTCCCTTGAAAGGAATGGCGTCTGGTAGGTTTGCAATGATCAAAAATGTATGTGTTGATGTCGACATTTGAACTTAGTTTGGATTCCATTTGATTTCTGTGTTTCTCCGAGTCTGCTCTGCATCAATATTACATGTCTGCACTGGCAGGAGAGGGGTTTCTTTTTTGTTCTACTGTTGGGTAATGGGCGACCACAGAAGGCGCAGCCTCTTTGACCACAAACAACAAAAGTTTAAAACTCTTTCCTTATGTCTCAAGGAAGGAAAAGATTACAATGCGAGAGAGGATGATGGGAAAGAGGGTGCAGTTACAAGAAGAGTGAAGATGGTTAAACTTGACCTCTATGAAACAGAACACCCAAAATGCAGAAATGAAAAGAAGATTTTCTTTGCACATGGTCCAGCACTTCTTCCTAGACCTTGCATAAAACTCAGGCAATAATGGCTTTAACACTAGGTTACCTCAACTCAAAGCTACAGTGACCGGAAACCAATTAGACTGAGGAGGTGGTAAGATGACACCCCCGAATGGGGTGTTTCAGTGGCCTATCTAATGGAGGGTGATTCCAGCCCAAGCACCAGTCCATTAACAACCAATTAACTTCCTATTAATATTTTACCAGACAGGGCCTCTCATCCTGACATGTTTTAAGGAGCTTTTCCCAGGAGTGTTTGAACATGAGCAGCTTTTAGCGCAGCATAAAGAGGGCTGTGTAATGGGCTGAAGGAGGAGGAGTGGCAACCTGATAGCACTGAGAGCAGAGATGGGGAGAGAGGAGCGGAGACAGACTTCTGCAGCTGGTCTGCCCCCGAAGCCGAGCCAAGCCTGAGCCGGCCCAGGGGTTTGGAGCGTTGGGGAAAGATCAGGCTTGATGAGTAATGAGCTGGTGCCATGTGCTGAGTGTAACTGTGTTTTAACGGTTAAACATATGAGTGATTAGCACTGTCCTGTTCTCCCAAGGAACACCTGAGTAGCAGTTTTGGCCCCAGGACCTTAAGTGCTCCCTGCAATCCTGGAGCTCATCGTAAAATAACACTTAAAGGGGACTATTGTGGCTACTGATCTGCCTCAGACTAGCTTTATGCTGCGTAAGGATGGTTTGTGTGGATGTTCAGGGAAACTCCCAGCCTTGAGAGAAAAAGAGAGAGGGGAAGTGAGGCAGAGAAAGAAAAAGGGGAGAGAGAGAGAGAGAGGGAGAGGGAGAGGCCATTATGACTATAGCCTGCAGCTACTCCCAACGGATAAGGCATTTGTCTTCACTTGAAAATATGATTTATTTTTCCAGCAGTCAGAAGGGTTATGTTTGTCGCCGCTCACTGAAAGGACTTTTGGAAATAGGAGCAGAAGCACAAATGGAAAATCCCAGAAATTCTGCTGGTTTTCTAATGCAGTTGTGATGTTTTCTCAAATACTTCCCTTCTACAGTTACCTTGTTTGAGAACACTTTCAGTGTTCATTAACGTGAGTTAATCATACTGAACCATGTGTCTAATTTATCAGCGGGGGTGAGTGTGTGCGTGCGTGGGTGTGTGTGTTGACGATTAAGAGAAAAAAGGAGAAGGTGGGGAGGGGGTAGGAGATGTGGTTGTATCAGGTTCCCTCCACTGGGTGTAGATGTGGTCTTAGATTTCTCTCTGGGCTGCTGATTAAAGTGTGCGTGCATATGTGCGTGTGCACGTGTGAGCCTGGAGGAAGTTCGGCTTTAATTTCCCCCAGCTCCAGATATTACACCCCCGCGCTCTCGGTTTTTATTGGAACAGAGACCAAAAAACACCAAGTGTTTATGACGCATTAAAACATGGTGGGCAACTTGAGTGTGGAATTGTAAATCCATACATTTGGCTCTGTCTCTCTCTGACGCTGGCTCAATTCTTTTCTTTTTTTTGGGGGGGGGGGGATTGTAATGCTCCATGAAATTGTATTTATCATGTTGATGGAGGACGCAGCGCAGAGAAAATGCTCCAGTGGAGGGAGAGAAATGGAGGCAGAAGTTGAGGGCCGCATGAGATTCAGGAGGAGTCGATGAGTTTTGGTTTAAAGCGCAGACGGAGGGAATTACTCTGGTGAAGAGTTGAACAAACGGATGGCTGAGGAGACCACATTACATTCTATTAAGTCCGCTTTTGTTGTCAGTGAACTGTTAATGATGTACAAAGGGAGTTGTGCACCTCTCTCCTGGACGAAGCCAACTGTGTTTCTCATTATTCTCAGGAAAGCACCGGCAGCCTTTATACCTGGAGACACATTAGCTGACTCTAATTAGAGTAAATATTCTTCTGGTGGAGCGGCGGCATTGCCTCACCAATCCAGCAGCGATTAGCTCGGTGTTTTCCTCCAGAGCTTATTCATTCCAAACCCTTTCCCGTCTCTCATTCTCCTGTTTTTTTCTGTCCTGATCATTGCCTCTTCCTCCCTCCACACTCAGTTTACTCCTTCTCCTCTCTTTCCCTCCTTCCCTCACAGCAGCAGCAGCAGCAGAGGAGCACCGCTAGCTGTGACAGAATCACAGCGTCTGCCCATGCCCCAGCGGCCACCTCCCAAGTTCATTATATCTGTGCACAGAGTCCATCCCTTGTAGCCCCTCATACCTCCAGTGTCCCAGCCAAATGCAATGTGACAGCGCCGCCACAGCCCTCATTTACGGCCATCACAGGACAGATTTCCCCTTCCAAAGCTCCCGTCTGCAGCCTGATGGATGGTACCCCTGTTTTCCCCCCACGCGTGTTGTTATTGTGTGTGTGCGTGCACTGGATTTTCTTTTTTTACGCCCCCCCCTTCCCCATTCATCTCTGTCTGCATGTGTGTGAGTCTATCTTTGGAGCAGGCCTAAGTTAGAGCAGCAACATTACCTCTGTCACTAGTCATCCCTGAAACAATGCATTAGGATATTACTGGGCTTTGTTTCCACTTACTTACACGCAGTATTTTTTATCTCTCTGAGGCATTCTGCATACACTGTGCTTAACTTTCAGAATGCTGCTGGGTTTTAAAGGCATAGTTTTGTTTTAGTTTTTCCCCTAAAACTTCCATTTCTGTGGCATGCTTATTGGAGCACCCTTGGGGGGGGGGGGGGCCAGCACATCATCAACATTCCAGCGCACTTCAACGGTGGGACACACTTTCTGATGTCTCCTCTCTCATCTTTCTCTAAATTTTAGGCTTGTGCCTGTAGCCTCGGGCGCCACTTCTGTGTCACACTGGGAAGGTCAAAGCAGGCATATGGGTGTATGGGACACACACACACACACACACACACACACACAGAGATTTCAGATATCTCAGCCTCCGAGGATCAGATTGTTTTACGGGAAATCATGTCACGGGTCAAATGATTGAATTATTAATGGAAGTGGTGCAATAACAATCGGCCCTTGTCTATTGTGATTCCAGCGTGATATTCACAGGCCCCCCTTTCAGCCCAACTTACTATGTTACAATCCAAATCCAATAACGCAGACTCTGCAAAAGGAACCCCCCCCCCTCCACGTTCTATTGTTTCATCAGTCCAAGAGCAACCTCAGTCTGTTCAGTTCACAGCCAAGAGTATTTTGCAAGTCTGTGGACCCGTATTGACTGCTGTGCCACATTTCCAAGGACAAGGCAATGCATTTTCATCAGAGAAGTCATGGTAAAGTAATCCTCAATCACAGGACCCTTTCACAATACACGGATCTATGAAAAGTGTGTGTTTTTGTGCGTGTTAATGTGTGAGTGTAATCTGGCATTCCTTAAAACTCTAATCTTTGAGCTTTTTTTTTTTTTTTTGTGCCAAATATGGATTTGGTTTCTGAGCATAGCTGGAAATCAACCAAGCAAATCTAAAACCCATTCATGATTCACATTATGGAAATGAAGGCTGACAGTTTTGTATTCTGCCATTTGCATATGTTAAGATCCACACTCACAGAGAGGTACAAGTATTTTAACCTAATCTGGAGCACAAGAGATTGAGCTGAAAGCAATGCGTTGGCTCTGTGATGCTCTGGTGACCGGAGGCGGCTCCGTTCTTTTGCCTTTGGCCTGTTTCTCACAGAGCCAGTATGGAGAAGCATGTAGAAACAAAACGGTGATGGATTCTTGACCTCAGCTCAGGAGGATTTCTCGGGTGTGTTTTGAGAGTGACCGTAAAGCAACGCTGGGGAATGAGACGTCAGGCCAGCGCTTTCACATTTATTATCTGCTGGTGCCAGAAAACACAACTCTTTTAGACATCCTAAACACAGCGGGCTGGACACACGGGCTGACAACCTCACTTAGGAGAAGGAAATCAAACAGGCTTGTTAATGCAGCTGTTGAAAAGGCTCCCATTAGGAGCAGTCACTCCTCTGCTTTGTTTTTTGATCATTTATACTTGCCTTTTCATCATGTCTCTCCACTGGACATGGCTATGAAGAAACTGAAATGAGAACAGAGACCATAGAAAAGAGAAAGAAATCTGCTTCCAAGTTTTAATGAAGACACTTCTCTCCCTCTTATGGCTTGTATGGATATCATAGAGAACAAAACAAGAACAGAAAAAGAAGCTGTAATAGGTTTTCGGGGGGTTTCATTTTCCTGAATGAAAGTGCTGGTTTGTCCAGCTCAATCAAGCTCGTTTGTGTCATTACACATTCTCATTACAGTTTAACAGAAGTTTTCCATCTGGAGAAGCAATGTCGCTGTTTACAGTCCTCTCTTCCTCCCTTCTCCTCCCATTTCAAAACCCATACATGTTTCTGGGGGCCCAAATGAGCTTGAAGACAAAAAGGGCACTGTGTAGTGTTACAGAAATGAGCTTTTTCCTTCATTACGCTCCCGACTTTATGGGAAAGAGGAAAACAAAAGACAACATATGTAATTACAGAATGAGCAGAGAGTAAACAGGCCTGACAGGATGAGGCTACGCTTACGGCAGCGTTCGCCCTCCTTCTGCGGTGCCTCTGCTACACGATCGCTCACAGTGAGACGCAGAAACATGCATGTGTGCTTACATGCAATCACACGCCCACGCTGATGGACCCATGCTGCATGTGTGTGTGTGGGTGTGATCATTTCTGAAGGTGGCTGGTTTATCGCTTCATAGACAGTGACACGTGACTTTAATGAGGAGACGTGACACTGCTGATACTTTCTCAAGCACACGACTGCCACATAGTGATGGGCCCTGTACTTTGTTCAAATAAGAAACTGACAGGAGCTGCTTTTCCCCCCACGAATGCAAACACCAGCAGGCCATGTGTTAAAGCTACTGAATAGAACTTGCCACTCACAGCCTGAACGTCTCCTCCGGCCGTTAAAGCCACAGCATTACAACCATGAATGGCATCCCGGCCTTGGTCTACACACACATCATTCCACACATTACTCCCCTCAGCTCTTCTTTTGATGTGTCAGAACTAGCCACTGTTCCACTGTTTTTTTTATTGCTCACACAGCAGTGTGTGTATGTGTACATATGTGTGTGAAAGGGTGTTTGCTCTTCAAAGGCTGCAGAGGGAGGGGGGTGCTACTTAAGGCCTATTAAACCTGCAGTTCTGTTCATTGTAGCTGGGAGAGAGCGCGCGGCGTGCTGAGGTAGACAAACCGGCGAAGGCGTACCTTTGAACTGCAATCATGTGGGAGCTCACATTTTCACAAGTGCTGCAGAACTGAAAACAATGTTGTGGAGAGTCCCCAGATATGAGTGTGTATTTGTCTGCTCAGGGCCAGCTAACAGAGAATCTGTTAGGGCTTTGCCCTGATGGTGTGATATTACAAGCCCACAGTACATAATCCAACACACTGCAAGTTATTAAAATATGACCAGAGCAGCTCCCTGAGGCTACATAAACTGTCTCTGTCTCACACACACACACACACACTGGTGCACATTCCTGTGGTACACATGGGAGCACACTGTCCACACCTCTTTCCTTCCCTAATTGCACCGTTACCTCACAACAAGAGCTTTCTCAGTTTGAACCCCTCGTGTTTGTGCAGGTCTCTTCCAGTTTCTGCTGCCATTAAAAACACGCTAGATTGAATTCATTAAAAATGTTCTTGACCAAGACCAGAGTTACTATAGCTAATGGCTGCCAATTGCTCCTTACTCCTGAGATGGTTATTCCCTTCCCAAGATGGAAAGTAAATTTAATTTAATTTTTAAATTTTGTATACTTTATTAATCCCAGAGGGGAAATTCAGGGCATCTACGTGGATGGATGAGGCAACCACGGTGCAGCGCCAATCCCTTCACCATTCACACCTAGGACCACTTTAGAGTCTTCAATTAACCTGACTCGTATGTTTTTGGCCTGTGGGAGGAAACTTGAGTACCCAGGGTAAACCCAGGCGGACACAGGGAAAACATGCAAACTCCACACAGAAGGGTCACTGATGGTCAGGGGGTGGGATCGAACCCACGGCCTTCTTACTGTGCTGCCACAGTGCTAACCACTGCAACACCGAGCTGCCCAAAATAAATTCTTTGTTACTGTGCTTAAGTGAAATTTTCTGATATCTGTACTTTAGTGGGGGGGGGGGGGGGTTCAGATTTTTCTTGCATTTTAAAAGTGTCTGTACTTTTTAACACCTTACATTTTCAAAGCAGGCTAATTACTCTAGTGTTAATGCATCTGATGGAAGTTTGGACTTTTTCAATATTTTGTATTATTAGTGTGCTTCCCAACAACATCAAGACTGATTTTATCACAGATTTAATAACACCAAGACAGGACAACCCCTTGGTTTATCGATCAGTGCAAGAGACTTACCAATGGAATAAAGAAAAGACTAGACAGCATTAGATAAAATTATACATTTATAGCTTAATTTGACATGAAGTGTGTTCATATATTTCAAGATATGATGCTGAGTTTGAAATTCAATGTTTACATTGGAGTTAATTTAATGTGTTCATTATTACCTCCGCCAAGGGAGGTAATGTGTGTGGTTGGTGTCATGATCCGAGCGCCTATCTCATCCGCGCTCGGGTCATACATCATCTCCTGCAGGCTTGACAGCAGTGAATACCTTCTGGCTCCCCGGGCTCTTATTGTGACAGCGCTCGGAGGAGCTTCCTGCTGTCAAAGCCTGCCAGCTGTTCTGCATTAGGGTTCGTTCGCGCTCGGCATTTAAGCGGATGCTGAATGCAGCCCAGTGCAGCAGTCTCCGTCGAAACTTCTATCAAAACCCTTCATCATCTGACGCATCGGGCATCCCCCGGCTCAGACGCTGTCTATCCATCATCTATGATCGTAAGTTTACCCTGTTGTGATCCAGTCTGCTTTATAGTGTGTTTTAGCCCCTCAAGGCTCATTCCTTTCCATTACGTTGTACCTTGTGTCATCCTTTATTATCCTTTGCCCTAATAAAACATCATTGCAAACTCACCGGTGACTTGTGGCGTCTTATGGTGGCTCGCGAGGGCCACCGTGACAGTAGACTGCTGCCAGGGCGCCTAAACAGAGGCGCCACACCGAGACGCCGTTCCCGGTGAGTTTTTGCATTGGACTTTGCTCTTTCCTGTCTGGGTACTGTGTGCTGACAGCATGCCGTCGCGGAGGGTCCATGCTCGGAGCCAGAGCAACGAGCTGGCGGACGTCCTTGAATACGTCGATGAAACCCTCATCGCCGCCTCCCTCCTTGACTTCTAACTAACTAACTAACTAACCTGCACTTATATAGCGCTTTTCTAGTCACAAAGACCACTCAAAGCGCTTTCATTAATACTAACCCTCTGTTCTAAGGGCCTATAGGAAACAGATATCTAGGGACAATTTAGAACAGCCAATTAACCTAACATGCATGTCTTTGGCATGTGGGAGGAAACCGGAGAAATCCCGGAGTAAACCCACGCAACACGGGGAGAACATGCAAACTCCACACAGATCACTGTTGGTCGGGGGCTGGGATCGAACCCACGATCCCACGATCCCCACAATCCCCCGGCCAAGGGTAAACTGTGCTGCCGCAGTGCTAACCACTGCTCCACCGTGCAGCCCACTTCCACAGCAACGTGCGCTGGTGCCTGGACTGTGCTGAGGACGTGCTAAATCATCTTCCCCGCTACGCTGACCACCCTGAAGTCAGCGCGAGGAGAGATGACATCGCCGCACAGCGCGAGATACTCCGTGGGCTGAAGGGAAACCCCGGCAGGAAGCCAAAGAGGAAGCATCCTCGCTCCTCACATCCGGATCCCATTCCTGTCGCCATTCCGGTCCAGGAGTTCACACCGCCCAGGGGTGATCCCCGGCGGAGAGTGTCATCATTCAGGAATCCCCCGGAGAAGCTACAACTCACAGCTGCTTCCATCCGGGACCGAGTGGCGGCAGCTCGTTCCGCTGTTCACCCCACACAAATAATTAAGCATGTGACAGCGGCAGTCAGACTGGTGGAGAGGAACCCCGAGTTGAGTGACTTCCCTGAGTACGCCGACCTGCTTGCCTCTGTTTCTGCACAGGAGTGGCGATTCCCGGACCTCACCTTCGCCTCGCCCCCTGCAAGAAACCGTCGTCACACCCGCTCTAAACCTCAGCATGAACCCCGTCCGGATCCAGTTCTGGGTCACCGCAAGGGCTTCACCTTCCACACAGCTGTCACTCCCGCGCCTCGTCTGGAGGGAATCCCCACAGCCTCTCCCCCCGGGTCATCTTCTCCTGCTGTCCCGTCAGCGCTCCGTGCCCAGTTCGTCTCGGCTGTCGCCCCCTCCTCCTTGACACCTTCCCCGGCTGCTGTGTGTTTTCAGAGTCCTGTTTCGGCGAGCCCCGTCCCAGGTCCATCGCGAGCGGCTCCCCCTCGTCCTCCCAGGGGGTCTTCCGTCACCATCTGGCGGGGAAAGGGAGGAGCAACGTCCGCTACAGCAGGCATCACCCTCCCTCCGGGAGACAGGCAAGTTCAAGTTCACTCATCTCCTCATTATTGTGATTTGCCTTGTCTGACTCCTGGGGGTGGAGTTCGGGGTTCGCAGTCCCCCGAGCTCCCACCACCTGCTGTAGCTTCTATTGTTAAACCCGCTTCCTCTGTATCTCCCTCCGCTGAGCAGTCCTTGATGCCAGGCCAACGTCGCCGGATGAGGAGGGGGCCTGCGGTTCTGGAGAGCCTGGTTCCGGTCCCACAGTCACGCCATGGACGGAGGAGGAGAGCGGACTGCAGCGTGGAGCCTGCGCCGATGAAGAAGCGTCCCCGGGTCTCCACGGACAAGCGGTCCGATCCAGCGGGTCGAGGGTCCCCAGCCACCACGCCGTGCGGGTCGTCGGCGTGGACGTCAGTGCTGGAGGGTCCCCAGGCTGCGGACACCATCATGCCAGCTGCAGAGCCCGACGTTGCTGAATGGGAGCCAGAGGACGATCTCCTCTCGTCTGAGCCCGGATCGTCGAAGTCCTGGACGGCGTCGGAACTCGAGATCAGGCAAGTGCTCTGTGTTGTCTTTCTCTTCTCCATTTTAGAGCATTTTTGCCTGTCTCTTGGGGAGGTGAGCCGGGTGCAGCCGTCCGCTGCATCCGAGCTTGTCTCGCCGGGTTCTGGCACTACCGGTGATCCTGATCCCGGTTCTTTTCTCTCCCCTGAGCCTTCTCCCAGGGTCACCGGTGCGGAGCGGGTCCCGGTCGCTGTGCTGGAGGTTCCGGGTTCGGGGCTGGAGGTCGTCCATGGAGCTGTTCCGACCCAGTTGGGGTCCATCGTGAGTGCTACCGTGATCCGATCAGGGTTCATCGTGGGTGCAGCATGGGCTCACCCTGGGTCCGACAGGAGGACAGCGCCTATCCTGTTAACGTTCGGAGGTGGAGCTGCAGACCCGCCGCTGAGCGATGCCGGACTGGTCCCTCGTTTTTTCCCCCAAGCCTTCTCCACCGGGTGGCGTTGGGATTCCTTATCTTCGGCCCGGCTTGCCCTCGCTATTCCCCTCTGCAGGGAGGCCGTTGCCGTTCTCTCCCCTGCGGTCCTGGTAGCTGAGCAATGCAGGTCGGCCGCCTGAAGGACTGCCGCGTCCATTTGGCACTCTGGGCCGGCCACCCGACCCACTGGATTGTCTGTTTGACGACCTGGTCCGGCCACCAGAAATTCTGTGTTTCCGGGCATGGGACTGGGGTAGGCCGCCCGAACTGTCCTTTTTCCCCCTGCCTGCATTATGGCCGTTTGATGCTGGGCGGCCCCCCGAACTATCAGCCTTCATGCCACAGAACCAGGACTGCCGTCATCCCGGGTTTTTCATCTTCATTGTGTCTGTAATCTTTTGGGATGTGCGGGGGGTCTTGTGTTTGTAATCATGCATCTCACTCTTTCCTAGCCGGTGTTTTTGTTCGGTTTTTTTTTCCCTCTGTCAAATGCCCATTCATTGTCTGTAATAGTTGGTGTATTTTTTTATTTTTTTTTTTGCCTTTTGGATTTGGTATTCTCTGTCGTACCCTGTAATTGTGTGGTTTTTTTTCTTTCAGTCTGCCTTGATCATGGTTTGTGTATTTCTAATATCCTGTTCGTTGTTATTTTGCCTTGTGATCGTTCCTCCTTGATTGTAATTTGTGCATGGGAGTGTCGTTTTTTTTTTTCTCTCTTGTCTGCCTGCGCGCTCCTGTTGTCATCATGGTGTTTTTTGGGGTTTTTTTTTTTGGTCTTGGCTGGTCCATTCCCCCCCTGGCCTGTTCCCCTTCTGCCCACCCTGGGGGGGGGGGGGGGAGCTTGGGTGTCATTGGGTGTTCAGAGCCCGCCCTCGAGGGGGAGGTACTGTCATGATCTGAGCGCCGATCTCATCCGCGCTCGGGTCATACGTCATCTCCTGCAGGCTTGACAGCAGTGAATACCTTCTGGCTCCCCGGGCTCTTATTATGACAGCACTCGGAGGAGCTTCCTGCTGTCAAAGCCTGCCAGCTGTTCTGCATTAGGGCTCGTTCGCGCTCGGCATTTAAGCGGACGCTGAATGCAGCCCAGTGCAGCAGTCTCCGTCGAAACTTCTATCAAAACACTTAATCGTCTGACACATCGGGCATCCCCCGGCTCAGACACTGTCTATCCATCATCTATGATCGTAAGTTTACCCTGTTGTGATCCAGTCTTCTTTATAGTGTGTTTTAGCCTCTCGAGGCTCATTCCTTTCCATTACGTTGTACCTTGTGTCATCCTTTATTATCCTTTGCCCTAATAAAACATCATTGCAAACTCACCGGTGACTTGTGGCGTCTTATGGTGGCTCGCGAGGGCCACCGTGACAGTTGGTTGGTTTGTCTGTTAGGAACATTACTCCAAAAGCTATGAACGGATTTTGATGAAATTTTCAGGAAAGGTGTGTAATGCCACGGGGAACAGATGATTAGATTTTGGTGTTGATCCGGATCACGATCTGGATCCAGGAATTTTTTTGGGGGAAAATATTATAATATTGAGCTTTTCATGTACCTCCCCTTTAAGACATGTTCACACACATGTTCACGCACATAACTGCGCACCTATCCACATAGTATGTGATGGTTGACATTATTTCATCTGAAGACGCCAAGAAAAAGCAAGCAAACTGTGTGGTTTAAGACGGGGTCCAGAGGACATGTACTGGCAGACAATGCTAAAGATGTCGTTTTGAGCCACGTTTCCCAAACAGTATGTAAACACACAGCTCTGGACAATGTTTTTAATTTTTTTATGACCTCTGCCAAGAGGAGGAGGTAATAGTTTTGCCAGCATTGGTTTGTCTGTTTGTCTGTTAGCAACATTACTCCAAAAGTTATGAACGGATTTGGACGACATTTTCAGAAAAGGTGTGTAATGGCACGGGGAACAGAGTACCGGCAGACAAGCTAAAGATGTAATTTCGAGGCACGTTACCCACACAGTATGCAAACACACAGCACTGGACAATGTTTAATTTTTGTTACTTCCGCCAAGAGGAGGAGGTAATGTTTTTGCCGGAGTCGTGCCAAAAAGTGATTGAAGGTGGCGCGGTTACTTTTTGGCAGGCCTTTTTGGCTGCCAAGGGGAGTGCCCGCTTGTTGTTATAATGTAGTCATATTGTCTGTTAGCAGGATCACACAAAAACCCATAGATGGATTTGGATGACATTTTCACCAGGGGTGGCTCTTGGCCCAAAGATGAACTCATTAGATGTTGAAGGTTATCCGTCAGTGCATACCTCCACCAAGGCCCTATCTCGCAATGTACAGATAGATGGCAATATGGGGGGGCAAAGGGAGGGAGGGATGGAGCCTTGGCGGAGGTATGTGCTCTCTGAGTGCCTTCTAGTTCTTTTTATTTTGTTAGAATGGCTTAATAATCTCTTGGGTAAATAATATTTATGATAGCTTTAAACACCTGATAGAAAGGTCCGTTTTACTTTTAGACTTTAAGTGCATTTCCAAGCCTGTACTTCAATACTTTTACTTGAGTAAAGATGTTGATTCTTTTGTCTACACCTTTTTTAGTCATCAGTACTTCTGTATCTGTACTTCCATTTGGTTAAGAAACGTGCATACTTTTCCCCTTTCTGATTACGGAGGACCAAAATAACCAAATGTTAAAAAATAACAAGAAGAAATGTATGAAGAAATAATTAACACAAAAACCAATTGAATTACATACCATGAAAAATCTTATATTTGATGCTTTGATACATTTTATTTGGTAATTTCTCTTAGCTCAGCATTTATCAGCATCAACCAAAAGACAATAAGGTGATGCCATGACGGGTTTTTTTTTTTGGGGGGGGGGGTACTATAAAACAAAAAAGCGAAATGTGAATAGTGAAAATACAAAGATAAGAAAAGATAAAGACATGTGGTATGAAAAAGCTGAATCAAGAAATCACTTAAATAGAACCTGTCTGACAAAGTGAAGTAAGATAAAAAGATCTCAAAAAGCAACACATCATGCAGGGAGGCAAGTGTAACAGTGCAAGGAGTAGAGGTACTGAAGATAGATGAGATTAAATATCTGGGGTCAACCATCTAAAGCAATGGGAAATGCACAAGAGAGGTGAAGAAGAGAGTGCAGGCTGGGTGGGGTGGGTGGAGACAAGTGTCGGAGGTGATCTGTGACAGAAGGATAGTGGCTAGAGTGTAAGGGAAGATTTACAAGACGGTCGTGACACCTATGATGTATGGTTTGGAGACGGTGGTACTGATGAAAAGACAGGAGGTGGAGCTAGAAGTTGCAGCATTGAAGATGCTAAGATCCTCATTGAGAGTGACTAGGAGGGACAAGATTAGAAATGAGTATATCAGAGGGACATCTCAGGTTGAGCGGTTTGGAGACAAAGTAAGTGAGGCAAGGCTGAGATGGTTTGGACATGTGCAGAGGAGGGATAGTGAAGATATTGGACAAATTAGATCCAGTTCCTACGTTATTTTTTAAATCCATTTGTAGCTTTTTAGTTAATGATGTTCTTAACATTTTAAATTATCTTCAGACAGGAGTTTTTCCTAGTGCTTTTGAGACAGCTATTGTCAAGCCTGTTCTGAAGAGAAATAATTAAGACACTGAAGTACTGAACAATTACAGACCAGTGTCCAACCTGCCATTTTTAATTAAAATTTTAGAGGAAGTATAATTTTAATAAAAGTGAAAGAACATTCATAGACCTCAGTTTGCTTAATGCCAAAAAATGTATTGCACTATTATGGAAAAAGACTCATAGACCAGATGTGACTCAGTGGTTAAGACAGATGTTAACAAACCTTCCATTAGAAAGAATAACATATATACTGAAATCAAAGGAAATTGTGTTTGAGAATATATGGAGACCTTTTATTGATTATGTAAAAAATTTAAACATAACTCTTGAAGAAGAAGGTGAATGATGTGTGTGGACCTTGTAAATTCCAAACTGGTGAACATAATATGTATACTTATGTATTGGATTGTCTAGACTAAACAGAGGAGCATTGTTGAAGACTTGATTTTGTTGGTGGTTGTTGGTGTTTTTAGTGCATTTTTTTTTTTTTTTTTTGTAGTACTTTAGTGTTAGTGTTTGATTGTTTGTATCATGTTTGTTAAAAAAAAAAAAAAGGTTCAATAAAGATATTGTGGAAAAAAAAAAAAAAAATTTAGAGGAAGTAGTTTTTAACCAGTTAAACGATTTTATGAAAACTCGTGATTTGTATGAAACATTTCAATCTGGTTTTCGGTCAAATCACAGTACTGAGACGGCCCTGATCAAGGTTCTAAATGATCTTAGAATCAACATGGACAAGAGCATGCTCTTGGTCCTGGTCTTACTGGATTTAAGCACAGCATTTGACACAGTAGACCATGATATTCTTTTAAAAAGATTGTACAATATGATTGGCCTCTCAGGCACTGTGTTTAGCTGGTTTAAATCCTACCTCACTGGCAGAAAATTTTATGTCACCCTGGGTGAACACTCTTCATCAAAGAGATACAACATGGATTGTGGTGTTCCTCAAGGTTTGATTTTAGGTCAGATTATTTTCAATTTGTACATGCTGCCACTAGGCAATGTCATCAGGAGACATGGAATTAGTTTCCACAGCTATGTTGATGATGCCCAGCTTTACATGTCCGTCTCTCCTGATGACCCAGTACCCACTGATGTCCTTTGTAACTGCATTTTAGACATTAGGTCCTGGATGGCAGAGAATTTCCTACAGCTAAACCAGGACAAAACTGAAGTTTTAGTTATCGGTCTTGAAGCTCAGAGAGAGAAACTTTTACCAAAATTACAAACATTGTCTCTTATTCCATCAAAACAAGTTAAAAACCTGGGCATTATTTTTGACTCTGAGCTTAGTTTTATTCTGCATGTTAATAATATTTCAAAAATTGGATTTTATCATCTAAAGAATATAGCAGGAGTCTACCCATTCCTCTCTCGAGAAAACACAGAGATGTTAATGCATGCTTGTATTTCCAGTCATATTGATTATTGCAATGCTCTCCTTTCTGGTCTTCCTAAAAAGACGATCAGTAACTTACCACTATTAAAGAACTCAGCAGCCTGTGTGCTGATGAAGACCAGGAAGAGAGAGCATATTTGTCATGATTTACTAATCAAAATCAGCCCACGTACAAGATGCCACACCAGAGAACACACACAACACCGAGGGGCAAAGTTTAGCACAATTTTATTGAAAAGAAAACAGCAAACGTAGCGGAAAAACACCTCCCTCGCCAGCAGAGCACCCAGCCTGTGAATGAAGAGATGAGAGCAGATTAGAGGGAGGAGGGAGATAGGTAATAATAATTCTTAGGAATTCTTACGAGCGAGAGCAGAGAGCCCGAGGAGGAACCCAGGAAGGCCAGGATGAGTGGGAACAGATGCTGCAGACGAAACAGGCTGGTGAAAGTCTGACCGGGTGGAGTAGGCGATCAGGAATGGGGCCAATGATGATGAAGGAGCAGGTGAGCACACAATGACTCCACAGGGACACACCACAGAGATGGCAGCAACCTGAAAATAAGAGAGAGAAAAGACGGTAACTTCTCTGGGTTCAAATACACTGAATATTTTACTTACTTAAATTTTCGTTTGGCAGTATACCCAACGAGCCAGCGCTGGAGTGTTCACAGACTGGGCCTTTTAAGCACTGGCAGCGAGGAGACAGCAGGTGTGTCCACTCATGCAGGTGTCTTGATTACCTGCGGAGCTGCGGACCCTCCCACAGGATGGGAGGGGGAGTGCACTCACCCGAACATAACAATATTACGCCGGTTTTAGAACCGCTGCAATGGCTTCTTGTGAGTTATAGAATTGATTTTAAAGTTCTTTTATTAGTTTATAAAACTCTTAATGGTCTTTGTTATTTAAATATGAAAGGATAAGATGGACACGCACCCCCAGGTGGCGCCTCCACGCCGCCCTATATAAGGCTGGGTTGGCCATCTTATCTCTCTCTTCTCGCCTGAGCTTAGCTGGCGACCTGTCAGTGGCTGTCAGTGTGAGTCTGTCAATAAAGTTGTGTGTTCCCAGTCACCTCGCCTCGTCTGTCCAGCAGCAGGTAATTCCAGACATAACACTGGCAACGAGAATAAACCATGGAGGCGTGCATGGTCCCTATTCGCCAGGCGGTACGAGGCCTACCAAAACTACGTTTTCATGTGGGGTCTTGGGGAGCTCGACAAGCAGAAAGCCTGGACACTACTGGTTCACAGTTTGGACACAGAAGGCCAGCGAATCCTGGGAACACTCGGTGCTGCTAACACATGTGAAGAGGTAGTAGAGTTGATAGCTAGCCACTTCGACACCCCGGGCAACGTGACGTCCCGGAGGATCCATTTTCGGCAGCAGCATCAATGGGTAGGTGAGCCCGTCTGGCAGTTTGTTGCCGATTTAAGGCAGCTGGCTAGTGAATGCTGTTTCGAAGCACTGGAGCAGGAAATGGTCTGTGACCAGCTGGCAGAACACTGTTGTAGCGCCACGTTGCGGGCTAGGCTACTTACGCTGCCAAATGAGCTCACGCATGCCAGAGCCATTAAGCTAGCTCTCCAGATGGAAACAGCGGAAAAGCTAGCTCTGGAGCAAACCGGGCGCCAGCCACAGCAGCCGCTAGAGCCTCCCACCGCGGCAAGTGCCACAGACCTGGACAGCGAAGATAGCTCGGACGGAGAGGAGACTCAAGCCAATGCTGCTGGCCGGGGGGCGGCCCCAGGAAAGTCTCTCTGTATGGGCTGTGGGTCTAAGATGCACCGGAAAAAGGCTAAGGATTGCCCGAAGAGAGGAGCACAGTGTAACAGATGTGGTCACTTGGACCATTTTGCCAGGATGTACCGTGAAGTTAAACTGGAGAGCCCACAGAAGAAAGTGCTCCGCCCGCCCCAGACAACCATCTACACGGTGTCCCCAGAGACGAACGGGTACACATTTTACACGGTGAGGCTGGACGACATGGAGGTGCCGCTGTTGATCAACACGGGAGCGGAGGGTTCGCTGCTGAATTGGGCCACGGTGAACAGGTTTTTTCCCCACCACAGGGTTAGAGGCAACCCAGCATCACTGTACGGTTATGGAGGTGGAAGGCTGGACATGGACGGGACTTTGGAGCTGACTGTTCGGTGCAAGTCTGCAACGATGCCCAACTTGACATTCCACGTAACAGCACGTGGCGATAACATCATGGGCTGTGATTTATTTTACAGGCTGGGTTTCACCATCAAGGATGAAGCGGGGGATGAGTGGTTGGCCTGTGGCTAGTGGAACCCCCCAATTCCGGCGTCTGATGAAGATGTGGTGTAGGATGAATACCTACCGGACACCATGGCAGTCAAGCGGGACCAAGTTTGCTCAGGGCCAGCGCAGGAGGGTCTCAGGGGCGGCGCTTGGGAAACGGTCGAGGGGAGTACCGAGTGTGATGGCGAAGCACCTGCGCCGGCGAGTGACACCGAAAGATTAGCTCCAGGTGCCTCCAGAGTTTGGCCACGAGGAGACGGAGGGTCTGCGGCTACGAGGGCGCACGTTACACCAGCATTAACAGAGGTTGGGACAAGACCGATGAGCACGAGGGATCAGTGTGCTCAACAGCAACACCTCAAACCAAGCCAGTTGAAGGTCCTGGACTGGGTCCGGGTTCGAGGTGAAGAGGGCCCGCAGCAAAGATAGGGCAGAGGACAACTCCAGGAACGTCGGGAGTGCTTACGCATAGTGGCCAGACTGGATGCAGTGCACTTCAGGCTCTCTGATGGCTCGGTGTGGCACGCAAACCAGCTCGGCGGGTCCAGGAGGAGGCTCTGGGAAACAAGGTTGGACGTGGGACGAGGTTGATGGAGAGAAGGAGTGGCTTCAGCATCCGGAGGGTCAGCCATCACCCTGAAGACTGGCTGCTTCCAGGGGCACACCTACTGAGAGGATGTCCTGGGCCCCCATGCCAGTTAGAGCTCCTTACTTGAGAAACTGAGTGTAAATAGTATATATTGAAGTTCTGTGGTTGTGTTGGTGTTGTTGTTTCAAAAAAAAAGTTATACATGTTATATATGTGTCATATCCTGGTGAGTGTTTGCCCCCTCCTTCCCGTTTCCCCTGCCTCTCAGGTAATCAACACACCCGGGAGATTTGACGCAACTGTTGCCTCTGTCGAGCCAGCGTTTACAAGGACCTACTCTTCAACGATTCAGCACTGGTTCATTTGGGTATACTGCCTACAGCAGAACTTACAAGCAAACAAGCAAGTAATTTGTGATTTCAGGATTCCGTTCCCTGATCACTCTCCTTTTTCTCCTCTCCAGGTTGCTGCCATCCGAGCGGTGCATCTTCAGGGATTGCGGTGTGTTCACCTGCCTCGTCTGCCTTATCCCGCTGCAGCTCCTTCTCTCCACCCGGTCAGACACCGCCCTCCCTACTCCCTTCCTATCCTCACCAGCTTCACCCTGCTGGTTCGTCTCTCCTCCACAGGCTGTTGTTCCCCTGGCGAGTGACAGTTTTCCCTAATTAAGCTCCTTTTGAAATTCAACAAAAAGTTAAACATTTTTCTCCTGTGTCGAGTGTTTTCCCTTGGTGCCACACCTGCCCTTGAGCTGACTATTCAGTCAATATGACAATATGGGATGTTAATGTTATATAAGGGATTATTTTGGGTTTTTTGTCTGTCTTAGCTAATGAACATGGCATACAATTTTAGTTATTTATAGACTTTAATTTACTTTAGCAGGTGGCAGAATAATCCACCTTGCCATGTGGGCAGGACAGCATTCCAGCTGTCCTCCCTATTTTAGGTTTTGTTCTGTGAATGTGTCAGGCCATTTAAAGACATTAGTTTTCGTTTGTTAGTGTGTGATTCGGGTCCCAAATTGGGGAGGGTCTTAATTGAGTGAGTGGCTTTGGACTTTTTTTTAAGGGGGGGGGGGATAATGTTATATAGTTATTTTAATATGAAAGGATAAGATGGACACGTACCTTCAGGTGGCGCCATCTTATCTCTCTCTTCTCGCCTGAGCTTAGCCGGCGATCTGTCAGTGGCTGTCAGTGTGAGTCTGTCAATAAAGCTGTGTGTTCCCAGTCACCTCGCCTCATCTGTCCAGCAGCAGATAATTCCAGACATAACAGTGTTGATCCTTCTTGTTTATTTGATCTGCTTTTACCAGACTGTCCCTCACAGACCCTGAGGTCCTCTGGTACTGGCCTTTTAATGCTACCTAAAGTTAGGACAAAAACCCACGTTGAGGCATCATTGGAGTTTGTCGGCTCACATCTGTGGAACGGTCTGCCAGAGGACCTCAGGGCTGCAGAGAGCGTTGATGTTTTTAAAAGGAGGCTCAAGAACTAATTCTATTATGCATGTTTGTATACTTATTTGACTATTTTATTTATTTATTTATTTATTTATCTTTATGTTTTTAGATTATTTCAATTCAGTTTTGCATTACTATATATATATATATATATATATATATATATATATATATATATATATATATATATATATATACTGTATATATGTATATATATACACTACCGTTCAAAAGTTTGGGGTCACTTAGAAATTTCCTTATTTTTGAAAGAAAAGCTCTGTTTTTTTCAACAAAGATAACTTTAAACTAATCAGAAATACACTCTAATATCTAATATACATTGCTAATGTGGTAAATGACTATTCTAGCTGCAAATGTCTGGTTTTTGGTGCAATATCTAGATAGGTGTATAGAGGCCCATTTCCAGCAACTATCACTCCAGTGTTCTAATGGTACAATGTGTTTGCTCATTGCGTCAGAAGGCTAATGGATGATTAGAAAACCCTTGTGCAATCATGTTAGTACAGCTGAAAACAGTTTAGCTGGTTAGAGAAGCTATAAAACTGACCTTCCTTTGAGCAGGTTGAGTATCTGGAAAAAATTATTATTTCAAATACAAATCATTATTTCTAACCTTGTCAATGTCTTGACTATATTTTCTATTCATTTTACAACTCATGGTGGTAAATAAGTGTGACTTTTCATGGAAAACACAAAATAGGTGAAAATAGATAGGTGTATAGAGGCCCATTTCCAGCAACTATCACTCCAGTGTTCTAATGGTACAATGTGTTTGCTCATTGCGTCAGAAGGCTAATGGATGATTAGAAAACCCTTGTGCAATCATGTTAGGTCTGCAATGCTGTAATTGCTGCAAATGGAGGATTCTTTGACGAAAGCAAAGTTTGAAGGAAAAAATTATTATTTCAAATACAAATCATTATTTCTAACCTTGTCAATGTCTTGACTATATTTTTATTCATTTTACAACTCATGGCGGTAAATAAGTGTGACTTTTCATGGAAAACACAAAATAATTGTCTGGGTGACCCCAAACTTTTGAACAGGTGTATATATACAGTATATACGTATATATATACAGTATGTATATATATATATATATATATATATATATATATATATATATATATATATATGTATATATATATATACAGTGGGGCAAAAAAGTATTTAGTCAGCCACCAATTGTGCAAGTTCTCCCACTTAAAAGATGAGAGAGGTCTCCAATTTTCATCATAGGTATACCTCAACTATGAGAGACAAAATGAGAAAAAAAAATCCAGAAAATCACATTGAAGGATTTTTAATGAATTAATTGGTAAATTCCTCGGTAAAATAAGTATTTGGTCACCTACAAACAAGCAAGATTTCTGGCTCTCACAGACCTGTAACTTCTTCTTTAAGAGGCTCCTCTGTCCTCCACTCGTTACCTGTATTAATGGCACCTGTTTGAACTCGTTATCACTATAAAAGACACCTGTCCACAACCTCAAACAGTCAGACTCCAAACTTCACTATGGCCAAGACCAACGAGCTGTCAAAGGACACCAGAAACAAAATTGTAGACCTGCACCAGGCTGGGAAGACTGAATCTGCAATAGGTAAGCAGCTTGGTGTGAAGAAATCAACTGTGGGAGCAATTATTAGAAAATGGAAGACATACAAGACCACTGATAATCTCCCTCGATCTGGGGCTCCATGCAAGAGCTCACCCCGTGGGGTCAAAATGATCACGAGAACGGTGAGCAAAAATCCCAGAACCACACGGGGGGACCTAATGAATGACCTGCAGAGAGCTGGGACCAAAGTAACAAAGGCTACCATCAGTAACACACTACGCCGCCAGGGACTCAAATCCTGCAGTGCCAGACGTGTTCCCCTGCTTAAGCCAGTACATGTCCAGGCCCGTCTGAAGTTTGCTAGAGAGCATTTGGATGATCCAGAGGAAGACTGGGAGAATGTCATATGGTCAGATGAAACCAAAATAGAACTTTATTGTAAAAACTCAACTTGTCGTGTTTGGAGGCGAAAGAACATCATACCTACTGTGAAGCATGGGAGTGGAAACATCATGCTTTGGGGCTGTTTTTCTGCAAAGCGACCAGGACGACTGATCCGTGTAAAGGAAAGAATGAATGGGGCCATGTATCGTGAGATTTTGAGTGAAAACCTCCTTCCATCAGCAAGGGCATTGAAGATGAAACATGGCTGGGTCTTTCAGCATGACAATGATCCCAAACACACCACCCGGGCAACAATGGAGTGGCTTCATAAGAAGCATTTCAAGGTCCCGGAGTGGCCTAGCCAGTCTCCAGATCTCAACTCCATAGAAAATCTTTGGAGGGAGTTGAAAGTTCATGTTGCCCAGCGACAGCCCCAAAACATCACTGCTCTAGAGGAGATCTGCATGGAGGAATGGGCCAAAATACCAGCAACAGTGTGTGAAAACCATGTGAAGACTTACAGGAGACGTTTGACCTCTGTCATTGCCAACAAAGGGTATATATAAAGTATTGAGATGAACTTTTGTTATTGACCAAATACTTATTTTACCGAGGAATTTACCAATTAATCCATTAAAAATCCTTCAATGTTATTTTCTGGATTTTTTTTTCTCATTTTGTCTCTCATAGTTGAGGTATACCTATGATGAAAATTGGAGACCTCTCTCATCTTTGAAGTGGGAGAACTTGCACAATTGGTGGCTGACTAAATACTTTTTTGCCCCACTGTACATATATATATATATATATATATATACATATACACACACACACACATACATGCATACATATATACGTACATACATATATATATTTATATATATTTCTGCTGCACATCCACCAACCACAATGCTCCGCACTGTGTGTCTATATATATATATATATATATATTTATATTAATATGTACATATGTATACTAGCTGCTCTTGTTTTTTCTTGCCTTCTGATTGTTGCTCTGAGTGTTGCTATCCCTGTGCTGTTGCAATCCTGGAATTTCCCCATTGTGGGACTAATAAAGGCTTATCTTATCTTATATATATATATATATATATATATATATACGTATATATACTATATGGTAGTAGTAGTAGATTAGTTTATTTGACAGGGACAGTGCAATAAACATAGACAATTAATCAAAGACAATCAATCTGATGTGTTGCACATAGAGTGTATAGCTATTAGCTAATTTGCAACTCTTGTCCCTGGATGGGCTTTAGAAAAAAGAATCAAGATAAAAAATATACACAATAACCACATACATCAATGCAGAAAAATTATAAATACACAATTATAAATATTATAAAATATTATAAATACACAAATATAACAGCCTGACTCACATTTAACATAAATATTATAAATATTATAAATACACAAATATAACAGCCTGACTCACATTTAACACATATAACATAACTCACATTTGCCTATTTCAGGCCTTCCTCCCTCCGTCACTCACTATAAACAAACACATTTATTCCTTCCCTTCATTCACTCTCACTTTGCAGACAATTAATTCATACATGAGTACATTCTTGTTTATTTTTCAGCCAGTTTTTAACATTTTTAGTGAATGTTTTAAAGTCCGTTATTATTTTAATTTCATTTGGCATTGTGTTCCAGATGTGACTGCCCTTTATAGAGAAAGCATGGGTATATTTACTATTCCTTTAACCATTTATTCTCTTTTTATTTATTTTTATTCATGATCTTACTCTGTTTCTTATTGTATTGTATTGTATTTTATTTTATCTTATGTTATTTTTAGCTCAGCTCTAGTGTTTCCCCATTGGGGGGCTCTCGGCACTTGAAGCTGTAATTGGTTCTGGTGGTGGGGATGCTGCTGTGATGGTGGCCCTGGCTTGGTGGGATGGGGGAGTCCAGTCACAGCCTGTTGGTTGTGGTGTGGACTCCTCTGTCTGTCTGGGTGACCCCTGTGGCGGTGTCTCTGCAGCTGTGGGCTGAGACCGGTTCCTGGTGCTGACGGTCCCCCTATGATGGCGTTTCCTCACTCTGGTCCTCAGTCCTCAGCCATGGGAGTGGTGGAACAGGTTGGGAGAATGTGGGCTCTGGGGTGGGTTGGGGGTCAGGTGAATGGATGCCCTGGATGAGAGTGTGGATGGGGGGGGGGGGTTGCTTGGGGAGGACTCTCTTTGTCTTTTTATTGTTTTGTTTGTTTTATGTGGAACTGTTTTATCTGTAAAGCACTTTGAGCTGCACTTTGTTGTAGGAAAGGTGCTATATAAATAAATAAAGTTTAAAGGACGTTGAAGATGGAGCTGTCAGGAGGGAGGAAAAGAGGAAGACCACAGAGAAGATTCATGGATGTAGTGAGGGAGGACATGGACATGTTGCTGCCAAGGGTGACACAACCAGTTATTAGGTTTAGGGGCAATTACTTCTTCACATAGGCCCAGGTAGGTTTGGATAGCTTTTTTCCATTATTAAAGAAATCATTTAAAAACTGCATTTTGTATCTACTCAGGTTATCTTTGTCTAACATTAAAATTTGTTTGATCATCCTAACTATTTGAGTATAAGGGATAAGGACCTGTGCTTATCTAGCGTTTTTCTAGTCTCAAAGACCACTCAAAGCGCTTCACTAGCACTAACCCTCTACTCTAAGGGCCTATAGGAGACAGATATCTAGGGACAATTTAGAACAACCAATTAACCTAACATGCATGTCTTTGGATTGTGGGAGGAAAGCAGAGCCCCTGAAGTAAACCCACGCAGCACAGGGAAAACATGCAAACTCCACACAGAAAGGTTCCTACCCCTGCCAGCCTGGGGATTCGAACCTGGAACCTTCTTTTTTTCTGGTTCCGGTTCTGCCGGACCGGCGGCGCCACACAAGTTGGCTGCCTTTTGCAACTGCCTTTTTTTTAATCTTCCTTCTTCTTTCTACACCTTTCACTCTATATATATATCACGGACACACAGATCGCCCCAAAGGTCTCCCGAGTCGGCGGACGGAGACACTGTTTACAGCAGGAGACGATACAGCAGGGAGGAGCTAGCTAGCACTCAACCGCCACCCGGTGCTAACGGAGAAACTCGACATACCGAGGAACTGTAGCGAAAATGACGCGGGTGCCGGGCTGGAGTTTAGGCGGCGTGCAAGAAATATAAGACAGAATAATAAAGAGCAATGGCAAGAACCAAGCAGACCGCCTGTAAATCTACTGGAGGAAAAAGCCCCCCAGGAAGCAGCTGGCCACCAAGACTGCTCGGAAAAAGCGCTCCGGCCCCCGGCGGAGTGAAGAAGCCTCACCGTTACAGGCCCGGTACCGTGGCTCTGAGAGAGATCCGTCGCTACCAGAAATCCACGGAGCTGCTCATCCGTAAGCTGCCCTTCCAGCGCCTGGTGAGGGAGATCGCTCAGGACTTCAAGACCGACCTGCGCTCCCAGAGCTCCACCGTCATGGCTCTGCAGGAGGCCAGCGAGGCCTACCTGGTGGGTCTCTTCGTGGACACCAACCTGTGTGCCATCCACGCCAAGAGGGTCACCATCATGCCCAAAGACATCCAGCTGGCCCGCCGCATCCGTGGAGAGAGAGCTTAGACTTTCTGCTGCACATCCACCAACCACAATGCTCCACACTGTGTGTCTATATATATATATATATATACAGTATATATATATATAGTAATATGTGCATATGTATACTAGCTGTTCTTGTTTTTTCTTGCCTTCTGACTGTTGCTCTGAGTGTTGCTATCCCTGTGCTGTTGCAATCCTGGAATTTCCCCACTGTGGGACTAATAAAGGCTTATCTTATCTTATCTAACTGTAAGGCAACAGTGCTAACCACTGCACCACTGTGCTGTGGCGTGACAAATATACAAAAATATATTTTTTTTAAATCAGCATGGGAGCAAATACTTTTTCACAGCACTGTACATAGAAATCAGTGAACTGAATGAATCAATGTAGGGTAGGGAGGACACAAACTTACATGGGACTGGCCATGCACATGCAACGCAGGCAGGAGGGGGTGTAACAACGTGCCCCATGTAACTCTGTGCCCAAGACTTACTTATAAGTTTTTGTGTATTTATTTGTTTAAATATAGAAGCAACATTGATTGTCCATTTTTAAAAAAAATAAATTAAAGCATTTAGTTATATTATTCTGACACATTTATTGACAATGTATTTAGCAGTGTTGGGCAAGTTACTAAAAAGTAGTAACTAGTTACAGTTACTAGTTACTTCTTTTCAAAAGTAGCGGAGTTACTTTTAAGTTACTGCATGATTAAAGTAACTAGTTACTTGGAAAAGTAATTTTGACGTTACTTTAAAATGCATTCTTAAATCTTGCACACACAGCAAGATCAAGGGCCCCTTGTTCTCATCAGAAAAAAGAAGAAAAAGAAAACTGATGAGAAAAAAAGTCTCATCTTGCAGAGAAAAAATGTCTCAGATTTACACAAACTATTGTAATCAGTAGAAAGTCAGAATTTTACTAGAAATAAAGCTGTAAATTCACAGAGAAAATTTTGGACCCCCTGGTGGGCCGTTTTTGGCCCACGAGCCATATGTTTAACACCCCTGGACCAGCCCATTAAAAAAACACATATTTAGAGGATTTACTTCCATGAAATAGCTGCAGATCACAACAGCATGTAAATGAATGAGATAAAATAAAATAGAAAGCACAGATAAATGAAAGTTCACACTTAGAAGAAGCTGTTCTTTACTGCAGCAAATCACAGTCACTTTTTCTCTGTGCGTAAGAAAACTTTAAATGCGTTTAATGCAGACATTAAATGCGAGCTTCTTGCTCAAAAAATACTTATGTTTAACCACAGAGGTAGGAGCTGTTAGGGGCTACTTACCGCTCGGACAACAGGTGATCAGGGCTCGATATGAGAAGTCGCCACCGCCACGGCATTTCTTCCCACAGGGTTGTGATGTGAACTGGGGCAGGACAGGAAACGGACCCACGGAGGAGACTGTGTGATGGCTGCATCAGTTATGGTAGGGTCAGTTTATATTTAATTGCTTGTCTTTGCCTTTGGCATGACAACCTCCAGTGGCTTGAGGCCGGTGGGGATGGCAGTTGTCTTGTCCCGCATCTGATCAAATTTCAGTAACTGTAACGCATTACTGAATTGTTAAACAGTAATTTCATTACACATCACGTTACTGCAAAAGTAGTGGCGTTACAGTAACACGTTACTCCCAACACTGGTATTCAGTGACATAACTAAACAAAACAGTCATTGTCGCCCACGACAGACTGCTATGATGATGATGATGATGAATATCTTTGTGCTTTTTAATTAAATCAGCACGTTTTATCCAGGTCAAAGATAGTCGGTGCATGGGTAGGCCATTTATGTGCATCTGTGTATGTTTGGCCACGCAATAAAATAGAAACGGCTACAGACACAATCACCAAACTCGGGACAGAGGTAGACCTAGACACACTCTAGAAACCTATTGCTTTTGAGGGCAAAAGGTCAAAGGTCAAGATCACAAAGATTAAATATTGTCACACTGCTAATCTGTTTCTCAAAAATTGATTGTGGCATGTTTGCTAGCAAATAGACCCAGAAGCAGGCAACGAGGAGACCAGAGTGACTGTGCCAAAAATGATCTTTTATTGAACAGATTTATAAAGATAATTGCGAGGAGAGTCTGTCAACCCTACAGGGGGCAGAAGAGAAGAGAGAGGTAAGTATTGGCACTTGAGGAACTGAGTAATTGTGGATAATTGTTTGCTTCTCTTACAGGTTTGGAGAGAATACCCAGCGGTGGCAGGCTTCCGTGGAGACTCTCGGCATGGAGGATGAATACCAGCAACGGTGAGTATGAGCACAGGTTGGAAGATAGGATGCGGAGATTGGGTTTTGATGCACATTGATAAGTTGACTTACTTGGGGTTTCGGTGTAAATAGTGAAGGTCTGGGTTCCACAAAGTCCTGGAAGAGAGTTTAAAGGGAGAGGTTTTTGGGCTGAGAGAGTTGCATGCGTACGTGTAGGAGAGAAGAGGAAAAGCGATCAGTGATCACTCACTGGGAGAAGTTGTTCCAACGATGGCAGGGAGAGAGTCTGACATGCTCCTGCAAGTTGAGGGGTGTAGCTCCTGTTTAAGGAGGGGAGTTGATTGCAGGCAGGTGGTGAACTCAGCTGTGGAGAATGAGTAATTAAGGGAGAGAGAGAACAACAGAATGTAGGCTGTAGGGGTGGGAACTGTGAGGGACCTCACGATCCGATTCAGATTGCGATACTTGGGTCACAATCTATCATGATCCCATCACGATACCATAATCCCCCCTCCCAAGTCAACATCAAATTTTGTCCTGAAAGTACAACGGTCAATATCTGTTTCATGTAAAGTTTTAACTCTTTTCAACTCACCACGGCCACTTTTGTTGTGGTGGCTGGTAGCTCTCAGTCCTGCAGCTGCTGTGGCCCTTTTTGCAGCCGACATTCTCACACATTCTCACACATGCACAACAGAGTTTCAAAACATTTTATTGGTTGTAAAGAACTGAAAATGGTCATTTGTTGAATTTGCAGCATTAGTAGGTCATATTTACTGAAATCAAAAGCTATTTCAATCAAAAACATCTTAACAGGCCAAGTTACATGTTAACATAGGACCCCTTCTTTGATATAACCTTCACAATTCTTTTTTTACCTCCGCCAAGGAGGTTATGTTTTTGCCTGGGTTTGTTTGTTTGTCTGTCTGTGACCAACATAACTCAAAAAGTTATGGACAGATTTTGATGAAATTTTCAGGAAATGTCCGAATTTGGACAAGGAAGAAATGATTAGATTTTGGGAGTGATCCGGATCACCGCCTGGATCCAGGAATTTTATAAAGGATTCTTTATCATTGGGAGATAGGGCTATTTGAGCATATGCACATGTAGCTCCACAAAAACTAGTCAGGGTGATTGGAAAAAATATACAGAATAATAAGTTCCCAAGTCCAGCAATTAAATTTTTGAGTAGATCACAGCATGGGGGACTGAGCTGCCTTGGTGGAGGTCTGCGCTCTCCGAGTGCTTTTCTAGTTTTAAACTTGATTTTGATTTTTAAAAACTTTTACAGAACAACAAACATTTAGAACATTAGGTCTTCTAGGAGAACAAAAAGGTACACTGAATAACATATTTTACAGATGGAAGAAAGAAAAAGATAAATGCTAAAATGTTACCCATCCTAGTTACATCAACCCTCTATCTTGATTACTACACAATATTTAGCAGATAAAAGGGGGGGAGGGGGGATAATTTCTGTTGATAAAGAACCTTCTAGTCCATTAAAAGTCTTAAGTAAAATCTTTGACGCAGTCCTTTACAGTTTTGGTTTCCTTTGTTGCTTAAAAAATGACACACCAATCATATCAATTATCACATTCATGTACTGTTCTGTTTCAGAAAATTATTCCACTTTGACCAGGATGTAACATACTTATCCATCGGAAGTCTTAAAGAAAATGTCAGTCTTCCCATTCCATGAATCTCCTGCACAGTTTCAATCCATTCCAGAACTGCTGGTCCTGATTCACATGGCCACCTTCTAGTTACTGATTTTTTACTACTCGCTATCAAGATTTGCAAGAGGTATTTATCTTTTTTACTGAGCCCACATGGCTGGTTTCATAGGTAAATGACACTAAAATCAAATGCTAACTGAACGCCAATGATCTTCTTCATTATATCGATCACTTCTTTCCAAAAGGAAAACAGCTTTGGACATTCCCAGAAAATACGAAAAAGACCTACAGATTTGTTCCCACATTTCCTCCAGCAATGTCCTTGTTCAGAGACACCAGTTTGTGATACTTTAGTTTGAGGAGAAATAAAAAACCATATCAAAAAAACCAAAAAATTAGAATATCATCAAAAAGTTCAATATTTTTGTCACTTTTTCCGGTTCCGGTTCCGCCGGACCGGCGGCGCCACACGAGTCGGCTGCCTGTTGCAACAGCCTTTTTTTTTTTTTTATCTTCCTTCTTCTTTCTACACCTTTCACTCTGTATATATATCACGGACGCACGGATCGCCCTGGGGGTCTCCCGGGTCGGCGGACGGAGCCACGGTTTGCAGCGGGAGACGTTACAGCGGGGAGGAGCTAGTGCTAGCTAGCACTTGGCCGCCGCCCGGTGCTAATGGGAAACTCGACATACCGGGAGCTGTAGCGAAAAGGACGCGGGTGCCGGGCTGGAGTTTAGGCGGCGTGAAAGAAATATAAGACAGAATAATAAAGAGCGATGGCAAGAACCAAGCAGACCGCCCGTAAAATCTACTGGAGGAAGAAGCCCCCCAGGAGACAGCTAGCCACCAGGGCTGCTCGGGAGGCGCTCTGGCCACCGGCAGAGTGAAGAGGCCTCGCCGTCACAGGCCCGTGGCTCTGAGAGAGATCCGTCGCTACCAGAAATCCATGGAGCTGCTCATCCGTAAGCTGCCCGTCCAGCGCCTGGTGAGGGAGATCGCTCAGGACTTCAAGACCGTCCTGCGTTTCCTGAGCTTCGCCGTCATGGCTCTGCAGGAGACCAGCGAGGCCCACCTGGTGGGTCTCTTCTTCGCTAAGGGGGTCACCATCATGCCCAAAGACTTCCAGCTGGCCCGCTGCATCCGCGGAGAGAGAGCTTAGACTTTCTACTGCACATTCACCAGCCATAATGCTCTGCACTGTGTGTCTATATATATACATTTATAGTAATATGGACATATGTTTACTAGATGTTGTTTTTTCTTGCCTTCTGATTGTTGCTCTGAGTGTTGCTATCCCTATGCTGTTGCAATCCTGGAATTTCCCCATTGTGGGACTAATAAAGGCTTATCTTATCTTATCTTATATAAAAAAAAAACCACACTTACGGCGCCACACGAGTCGGCTGCCCTTTGCAACAGCGGCCCAATTCTGAGTCTTTTTTTCCCTCCCTCTCTCTTTTTGATCCATTTTTTTTTTTCCACTCCATTTATATCACGGACACACAGATCGTCCCAAATGTCTCCTGAGCCGGTGGACGGAGCCACTGTTTATAGCAGGAGACGGTACAGCAGGGAGGAGCTGCTAGCACTCAACCGCCACCCGGTGCTAATGGAAAAACTCGACATACCGAGGGAACTGAGGCAAAAACGCCGTGGCTGCCGGGCTGGACTAAGGCAGAGGACAAAAAATATAAGGTACAGACCCTCCCTTCCATCTATTGTCATGGGGAATGTACGGTCGTTACTGGGAAAGGTAGATGAGCTAGCGGCTATCTCCCGCTACGATAGCATATACCGGGAATGCTCTCTCTTTTTGTTTTCCGAGACGTGGCTAACTGAACTAGCAGCAGATGCTAACATTGAGCTGGAGGGTTTCCACATGATACGAGCAGACCGAACACCAGACAGTGGCAAAGCAAGGGGCGGTGGAGTGATAATGTATGTTAACAACAACTGGTGCAGACCGGGACATATCACTGTTAAACAACGACACTGCAGCAAAGACATTGAGTTGCTAGCTGTTAGCATGCGGCCTACATATCTCCCGAGGGAATACTCACACGTTATCTGCATTGTTGTTTATGCAAATCCGACGCCGAACGCTGGGACAGCGCGTGACGTCATCCATTCAGTAACCGGCAGGCTGCAGACAGAACACCCAGATGCTCTTCTCCTCATCTCAGGCGATTTCAACCATGTTTCACTATCTCTCATTCTACCCATGTTTACCCAGTATGTCACATGCCACACTAGAGACAATAAAACACTGGACTTATTCTACGCAAACACTGAGGAGGCGCACACCTCATCACAACTCCCCCCACTCGGGAGATCGGATCACAACTTGGTTCATCTCCAGCCGGTGTACAAACCCCTAGTGCACAGACAACCTCCGGCCATGCACACTGTGGAGTTATGGTCTGAGGAGGCAATGGACACTCTAAAGGGCTGTTTTGAAACCACCGCCTGGGAGCAGCTCTGCGATCCACATGGTGAGGACATCGATGGCCTCACTCACACCTTCACGGACTACCTCAGCTTCTGTGTGGACGACACCGTTCCCACCAAGACCATACGGTGTTGCTCAAACAACAAACCCTGCATCAACCCTGAGCTAAAAACACTTCTGAGAGAGAAGAAGAGGATCTTCAGGTCGGGGAACAGGGAGATGCTGAAGTCCGTACAGAGGGAGCTGAGGAGAAAGATCAGAGAAGGCAAGGACAGCTTCAGGAAGAAGATGGAGGACAAGCTGCAACAGAGCGACATCAGCGGGGTCTGGAGAAACCTTAAAACCATCTCTGGGCTCCAGAATACCTCCCCCCAAGCCATGGGGGGCAGGGAGTGGGCAAACAATCTGAATCTGTTTTTCAATAGGTTTGACCAACTGCCCTCCCCCCTGACTGCACAACAACCACTGCTGCCTCTAAAGACATCAAGTCCTGCTGCCCACTCCCCACTCCACCAACACCCCCCCACTCCCAACACACAGCCCCCCAACCTGACCCTCACCAAGACCCAGGTGAGGACGGAGCTGAGGAAGATCAAGGCGAGGAAGGCGTCGGGACCGGATGGCATCAGCGCAAAGCTCCTCAAGTCCTGTGCAGACCAGCTGTGTGGGATTGTGGCGTACATCTTCAACCTGAGCCTGAAGCTGGGGAGGGTACCACAGCTGAGGCAAACATCTTGTGTGGTACCTGTACCAAAAACTTCCCACCCCAAAGACCTGAACAGCTACAGACCGGTGGCCTTGACGTCCCACTTGATGAAGACCCTGGAGAGACTGCTCCTTGCTCACCTCCGCCCCCTGGTGGGACCAGCGATGGATCCACTCCAGTTCACCTACCAGCATGGCATTGGGGTGGAGGATGCAGTGATCTTCCTCCTTCACCGTTCTCTGTCCCACCTGGAGAAGCCCGGGAATGCGGTGAGGATCATGTTCTTTGACTTCTCCAGTGCTTTCAACACCATCCAACCAATGATCCTGAAGGACAAGCTGCTGCGCGCAGGGGTGGACCAGCACCTGTCATCATGGATCCTGGACTACCTCACGAACCGGCCTCAGTTTGTGAGAACCCGGGACTGTGTGTCCGACACGATCATCGGTAGCACGGGGGCCCCCCAGGGAACGGTGTCGGCTCCCTTCCTGTTCACTCTTTATACTGCGGACTTCTCACACAACACAACACACTGCCATCTACAGAAATTCTCTGATGACTCTGCGATCGTTGGCCTCATCTCCAATGGAGATGAAGCTGAGTACAGAGGGCTTATCCAGGACTTCGTGGACTGGTGCCATCGGAACTGCCTCCAGATCAACGTGAGGAAAACTAAGGAGCTGGTGGTGGACTGCCGCAGGCAAGGACAACCCCTCACAGCACCAGTAAATATACAGGGAACAGACATCGAGATGGTGACATCCTACAAGTACCTGGGTGTTCATCTGAACAATAAACTAGACTGGTCACACAATACTGACGCACTCTACAAGAAGGGACAGCGCAGGCTGCTCCTACTGAGGAGACTCAGGTCTTTTGGTGTACAAGGGGCGCTGCTGAAGACATTCTATGACACGGTGGTGGCATCAGCCATCACTTTTGGAGTGGTCTGCTGGGGCAGTGGCATTACAGCAGCCGATAGGAAGAGACTGAACAAACTGATCAAGAAAGCTAGCTCTGTCCTGGGGCAGCGCCTTGACCCAGTGGAGGAGATAGGAGAGAGAAGGACGGTGGCTAAACTGTCATCTCTGCTGGAGTCCGAGTTCCACCCTATGCAGGACATACTGAATGCACTGAGGAGCTCATTTAGCAGCAGACTACATCATCCCAGGTGCACAACTGAGAGGTTTCGCAGGTCCTTTCTACCAACGGCTGTCAGACTGTACAACCTAAGCAGGGCTGCTCGCAGAGATAGCAAAAAGACGTAACAACCTAATAGTTTTGAATGCAAAAGATGCAATAGACTTACACAATGGTCCCCTCCGGCATACAACTAAGAAAATACCGGTCGCTATGGAGGGTGAGAATATGTATGGGCACATAATCATACCATGCAGGATAACTAAGTAGACGGTTGTGCTGTTTCATCCCATCTAGCAACAATGCTCTGCACTGTGTGTGTTTATATATTTACAAATTTATTCCATCTAGCTACAATGCTCCGCACTGGGTGTGTTTATATATTTACATATTTATTCCACCTAGCTGCAATGTTCCGTACTGTGGGTGTTTATATATCTACATATTTATTCCATCCAGCTACAATGCTCTGCACTGTGTGTCTGTGTATATATATATATATATATATTTATAGTAAAATGTACATATGTATATTAGCTGCTCTTGCTTTTTTTGTTGTTTTTTTCTTGCCTTCTGATTGTTGCTCTGAGTGTTGCTATCCCTGTGCTGTTGCAATCCTGGAATTTTCCCATTGTGGGACTAATAAAGGCTTATCTTATCTTATCTTATATATTATATAGATTCGTTACACAGAGAGTGATATATTTCAAGTGTTTATTTCTTTTAATTTTGATGTTTATGGCTTACAGCCCATGAAAACCCCAAATTCAGTTTCTCAAAAAATTAGAATATTACATTAAATTAATTTTAAAAAATAGTTTTTTTTAATACAAATTTGGACCAACTGAAAAGTATGTCCATGTACCACTCAATACTTGGTCGGGGCTCCTTTTGGATTTATTATTGTATCAATGTGGCGTGGCATGGAGGTGATCAGCCTGTGGCACTGCTGAGGTGTTATGAAGGTCCAGGCTGCTTTGATCGTGACCTTCAGCTCATCTGCGTTGTTGGGTCTGGTGTCTCTCATCTTCCTCTTGACAATCCTCCATGGATTCTCTATGGGGTTTAGGTCAGGAGAGTTTGCTGGCCAATCAAACACAGTGATGCCATGGTCATTAAACCAGGTTTTGATACTTTTGGCAGTGTGGGCAGGTGCCCAAGTCCTGCTGGAAAATGAAATCAGCTTCTCCATAAAGCTTGTCAGCAGAGGGAAGCATAAAGTGCTCTAAAATTTCCTGGTAGACGACTGTGTTGACTTTGGTCTTGATAAAACACAGTGGACCAACACCAGCAGATGACCTCTTCAGATAAAAGTAAATTTTGCAATTCAGTTGGAAATCAAAGTCCCAGAGTCTGGAGAAAGAGTGGAGAAACACATAATCTAAGTTGCTTGAGGTTTAGTGTGAAGTTTCCACAGTCAGTGATGATTTGAGGAACCATGTCATCTGCTGCTGTTGGTCCACTGTGTTTTATCAAGACCAAAGTCAGCACAGTCGTCTACCAGGAAACTTTAGAGCACTTCATGCTTCCCTCTGCTGACAAGCTTTATGGAGAAGCTGATTTCATTTTCCAGCAGGATTTGGCACCTGCCCACACTGCCAAAAGTACCAAAACCTGGTTTAATGACCATGGCATCACCGTGTTTGACTGGCCAACAAACTCTCCTGACCTAAACCTGACAGAGAATCTATGGAGGATTGTCAAGAGGAAGATGAGAGACACCAGACCCAACAATGCAGAAGAGCTGAAGGTCACTATCAAAGCAACCTGGACCTTCATTACACCTCAGCAGTGCCACAGGCTGATCACCTCCATGTCACGCCACATTGATACAGTAATTAATCCAAAAGGCACCCTGACCAACTACTGAGTGTGTACATGGACATACTTTTCAGTCGGTCCACATTTGTATTAAAAAACTATTTTTTAAAAATTAATTTAATCTAATATTCTAATTTTTTGAGAAACTGAATTTGGGGTTTTCATGGGTTGTTAGCCATAATCATCAAAAGTAAAATAAATAAACACTTGAAAAATATCACTCTCTGTGCAATGAATCTATATAATATATGGGTTTCACTTTCTGTAATGAGTGACAAAAAATATTGAACTTTTTCATGATATTCAAATTTTTTGAGATGCACCTGTATATAAGGAGGTGGCAGTCATGTTTTGGACGTATATAGTATACTGTATATAGTAATATATATTATAATATAATATAAGAAGTATACACACACACACACACACACACACACACACACATATTATAAGGTCATTTTCACACCTTCAAGGACCCTAAAGGGGCCTACCAGCTCTCTCCCCATGATTCTGGTCCAAAACATGACTCCGCCACCTACTTGCTGACGTCGCAGCCTTGTTGGGCCATGGTGGCCATACACCAACCATCCACTGCTCAATCCATCTGAACTATCCAGGGTTGCACGGCACTCATCAGTTGACAAGACTGTTTGAAAATTAGTCTTCATGTATTTCTTGGCCCACTGTAACTGTTTCTGCTTGTGAGCATTGGTTAGGGGTGGCCAAATAGTAATTTTATGCACAACTGCAAGCCTCTAGAGGATCCTACACATTGAGGTTCGTGGGGCTCCAGAGGCACCAACAGTTTCAAATACCTGTTTGCTGCTTTGTAATGGAATTTTAGCAGCTGCTCTCTTAATCCGATGAATTTGTCTGGCAGAAACCTTCCTCATTATGCCTTTGTCTGCATGAACCCGCCTGTGCTCTGAATTCGCCACAGATTTTTTTTCACAGTACAATGATCACACTTAAGTTTTCGTGAAATATCTAATGTTTTCATACCTTGTCCAAGGCATTGCACTATTTGACACTTTTCAGCAGCAGAGAGATCCTTTTTCTTTTCCATATTGCTTGAAACTTGTGGTATGGTTAACAATGTGGAACATCCTTCTTAAGTAGTTTTCCTTTAATTGGGCTCACCTGGCAAACTAATTATGACAGGTGTCTGAGATTGATATCAGTGATCCAAAGTGCCCTGAGACACAATTTTGTTGTGTCTGTGCAGGAAATGAGACCAGCGGACTCGTCCACGTGTTTAGGGTAGCTTTACTCAACAAGCTATCAATTAGCAACAGCTAGCAGAGGTGTGGTACATGCAGGTTAGGTGGTGGAAGGTGGAGCGCCAAAGAGGGCAACTCCTGCCGTTAGCCCCTTAATATAAACACGACGCGATGACGTCACCTCGTGCGTGTGTCCCCACGTCCGTGGAGTGTGTGGTAGTATTTTCAATATGCCACATTTACTCCCCCCCCCTCAAACACACACACACACACCGGGAAAAAACAGAACTTCGCTGGTGATAGTTAACCTTAGCTGGGTGTGGTGTTGCATTGGCCTACAGCAAGCATAGCACAAATAAAGGCAGAACCATATAATGTAAAGTAGCATAGACTACGGCCAGATAAAACTGTAAATGGCGTTCACTTATATAGTGCTTTTTCTCATCTCTAGATGACCAAAGTGCTTTACAGATCCTCCTATCCACCCATTCACACACACATTCACACACTGATGGCGGTGGTGCCGCCATGCACAGGTGCTGGCCTGACCCACCAGGAGCAACTGAGGGTTCAGTGTCTCGCTCAAGGACACTTCGACATGCAGAATGCAGAGTGGGAATCGAACGCCTGACCCTCTGATCAGTAGTCGGCCACACTACACATGCGCCACAGCCACCCGGCGGCATGCCACAGCCACCCAGGGTACAGTACAGCGTAAGTCACAAAAGCTAGTTAACATGCTGGGATGGGCTCCAGCCCCACCGTGACCCATAAGGCATTAAATGGTTAAGAAGATGAATTAATTATTTTTTGTTGTACAGTATTAGGGGTAGGTGTTATATAAGCCTTAGCGTCAGCCTACACCCTTTTCATTTTTTTATTGTTATATTTTATCTTTTATCATGGATTATAAACCGAATAAAGTATAAATACAAATACATACACATATGGCGTGGCTGAAGGCAGGTGGTATAATTTTGTAGCGTATACCTGTGGATGGACTAAACTGGACAACCGACTTGGAACTCGTCTCGTGTCAGGGCTGTAGCAAAACAGAGTACACATGGAATACGACATTATATTGTTACCAGTGCTGTGGCTAACATATGGTGGTAAAGCCCAATACTACATGATATTTAGCAAAGGTTTGGTGTGACGATGGGATGTCACCACTGTTATGGCTTATTGTATGTGTGTTTGTGTTGTATTTGTATTAGGGTCAATGTTATTATGATTGTTTGTATAGTGCACATATTATTTTGGGATCTGTCTTTGTTTAATTTGAATGCCCTTGGGAGATAATTGGTATGGTTAAGTATTTTGGGTAAAATAATGGATAATAAGTCATTTCACATACCTTTGCCAACATGCTTCCTGTGGGTGTCCAGGCAAAAGACTCTGTGAGGGGTTGAGGGCCTTTTATAGGACACCAGCAGGAAGGAAACATGTATGGTAAGTTAGAGGGGTGGTTTAACATTTGTAAATAGGGGATTGAAATATTTATTGAATTATTTATATTGTTATTTATTGTATGTTATTTATATTTGTATTGTATATAGTTGGGAAGTATTTATGTATTTTTAGAGATCAGTGGGTATGTGGAAAACAATGGGAATGTTGATTGTTTTGCCTGGGATTATGGTAGGGGCTAATCAGCCCTAATTATCTCTGGTAATATATAACAGGTGTTGGTTCATTCGTTTGTGATTTTTGTTGGAGAGTTTTTTGAAGGATCGTGTCGGATGTCTGGAATGATTTATGTGTAAGTTACTGAAATAAAATATTGGACTAATTGAAATCTCGCCTCGCCCCGCTACTACTTTGTGACATTTGGGTACACATACAATATTTGCCTGATGTAAAAAAGCACAATATGGTTAATTAGCTTCTAAGACCAAAACCATTATTATGAACCTGGGTAACTGGGTAGACTGCCGGTAAGACCCTGCATAGTTGAGTGGATTATTCTGCCACTTAAAGAACCAACCATGCTCTGTCTGAACATTTTAAAACAGAGTCACTTTACAGTTCAAACTCAGGGGACCTCTGGCAAGCTTGCAGTGGGCGCGGCCCTGGTGGTGCTAGCCGCAGCGGACCTGGGTGCCATCTTGCTGGAATCATGGTTCGCTCATCAGCAAAGTCCCAGTCTGGGTCCCACACTGGCTGGGTCAATTCCAGTGTCGCGTATTGATTCGAGGCAGCTGGCAGTCTTACCTTCCTCAAAGGGCTGGCGTGCCATCACAAACCAGCGGCCATCTGGAAGGTGGTTGTCCCCAATTGCACGGTGACCTGCATCAGCAGAGACAAGAGCATTTGCAGGTTGTCTGGGCGTTCGGATTGGGGGACCTGAACCCAATCGAGCACTGTGAGCGTTGACCTGGTCGGCTTCAGGTGGCACTGCTGCTGCTGTCTTGTCCCTGATGCTGGTTGTGGTTGCGGTGGTGTGACGTTCTCGTCAGCAGCAAGACGGGCTCTGGGTTGGCATTGTTCACCGGGGTCCTGCTTGGCCATGAACTCGATCTGAACGCAACTGAACGGCGGCTCTGTGAGGCTTCTGCTGAGCAAGGATCTGAGTTGAGTCCGTGATCTGCTCTCCGTGCAGTGGATTGATAAGAGAAAAGTTGAACTTTTTGGAAGGTGTGTGTCCCATTACATCCGGCATAAAAGTAACACAGCATTTCAGAAAAGGAACATCATACCAACAGTAAAATATGGTGGTGGTAGTGTGATGGTCTGGGGCTGTTTTGCTGCTTCAGGACCTGGAAGACTTGCTGTGGTAAATGGAACCATGAATTCTGCTGTCTACAAAAAAATCCTGAAGGAGAATGTCCAGCCATCTGTTCGTGACCTCAAGCTGAAGCGCACTTGGGTTCTGCAGCAGGACAATGATCCAAAACACACCGGCAAGTCCACCTCTGAATGGCTTAAGAAAAACAAAATGAAGACTTTAGAGTGGCCTAGTCAAAGTCCTGACCTGAATCTGATTGCGATGTTGTGGCATTAAGATAAGATAAGATAAGATAAGATAAGATAAGCCTTTATTAGTCCTACAATGGGGAAATTCCAGGATTGCAACAGCACAGGGATAGCAACACTCAGAGCAACAATCAAGAAGATAAGAAAACAAGAGCAGCGAATATACATATGTACATATAAATATATAAATATATAAACACACAGTGCGGAGCATTGTAGCTAGATGGAATAAATATATATACACACAGTGCGGAGCATTGTAGCTAGATGGAATAAACAGCCTAACCGTCTGCTTAGTTATCCTACATAGTATGAATATGTACCCATACATATTGTCACCCTCCGTAGCGACCGATACTGTCCTAGTTGTATACTGGAGGGGACCATTGTGTAAGTCTATTGCGTCTTTTGCATTCAATACTATTAGGTCGTCACATTTTTTTGCTATCTCTGCGAGCAGCCCTGCTTAGATTATACAGTCTGACAGCCGTAGGTAGGAAGGACCTGCGAAACCTCAGTTGCGCACCTAGGATGATGTAGTCTGCTGCTAAATGAGCTCCTCAGTGCGTTCAGTATGTCCTGCATAGGGTGAGACTCGGACTCCAGCAGAGATGACAGTTTAGCCACCATCCTTGCACAGTGGTGCAGTGGTTTAGCACTGTGACAGCACAGTTTTACCCTCGGCCGGGGGATCGCGGGGATCATGAGATCGTGGGTTCGATCCCAGCCCCCGACCAACAGTGAGCTGTGTGGAGTTTGCATGTTCTCCCCGTGTTGCGCGGGTTTACTCCGGGATTTCTCCGGTTTCCTCCCGCACACCAAAAACATGTAGGTTTAGGGCGCTCGCGCACGCAGCGACCAGCAGCCGGTGGCTTGTCACCAGACTGCAAACCAAGTCTACCTACGGGTACAAATAAGTAACAAAAAAAAAATTTAAAAAAATCCTTCTCTCTCCTATCTCCTCCACTGGGTCAAGACGCTGCCCCAGGACAGAGCTAGCTTTCTTGATTAGTTTGTTCAGTCTCTTCCTATCGGCTGCTGTAATGCCACTGCCCCAGCAGACCACTCCAAAAGTGATGGCTGATGCCACCACTGTGTCGTAGAATGTCTTCAGCAGCGCCCCTTGTACACCAAAAGACCTGAGTCTCCTCAGTAGGAACAGCCTGCGCTGTCCCTTCTTGTAGAGTGCGTCGTATTGTGTGACCAGTCTAGTTTATTGTTCAGATGAATACCCAGGTACTTGTAGGATGTCACCATCTCAATGTCTGTTCCCTGTATGTTTACTGGTGCTGTGAGGGGTTGTCCTTGCCTGCGGCAGTCCACCACCAGCTCCTTAGTTTTCCTCACGTTGATCTGGAGGCAGTTCCAATGGCACCAGTCCACGAAGTCCTGGATAAGTCCTCTGTACTCAGCTTCATCTCCGTTGGAGATGAGGCCAACGATCGCAGAGTCATCAGAGAACTTCTGTAGATGGCAGTGTGTTGTGTTGTGTGAGAAGTCCGCAGTATAAAGGGTGAACAGGAAGGGAGCCAAAACCGTTCCCTGGGGGGCCCCCGTGCTACCGATGATCGTGTCAGACACACAGTCCCGGGTTCTCACAAACTGTGGCCGGTTAGTGAGGTAGTCCAGGATCCATGATGACAGGCGCTGGTCCACCCCTGCGCGCAGCAGCTTGTCCTTCAGGATCATCGGTTGGATGGTGTTGAAAGCACTGGAGAAGTCAAAGAACATGATCCTCACCGCATTCCCGGGCTTCTCCAGGTGGGACAGAGAACAGTGAAGAAGGAAGATCACTGCATCCTCCACCCCAATGCCATGCTGGTAGGCGAACTGGAGTGGATCCATCGCTGGTCCCACCAGGGGGCGGAGGTGAGCAAGGAGCAGTCTCTCCAGGGTCTTCATCATGTGGGACGTCAGGGCCACTGGTCTGTAGCTGTTCAGGTCTTTGGGGTGGGAAGTCTTTGGTACAGATACCACACAAGATGTTTTCCACAACTGTGGTACCCTCCCCAGCTTCAGACTCAGGTTGAAGATGAGCTCCACAATCCCACACAGCTGGTCTGCACAGGACTTGAGGAGCTTTGCGCTGATGCCGTCCGGTCCCGACGCCTTCCTCGCCTTTATCTTCCTCAGCTCCGTCCTCACCTGGGTCTTAGTGAGGGTCATGTTGGGGGGCTGTGTGTTGGGAGTGGGGGGTGTTGGTGGAGTGGGGAGTGGGCAGCAGGACTCGATGTCTTTAGAGGCAGCAGTGGTTGTTGTGCAATCGGGGGGGAGGGCAGTTGGTCAAACCTATTAAAAAACAGGTTCAGATTGTTCGCCCACTCCCTGCCCCCCGTGGCCTGGGGGGGGGGGTATTCTGGAGCCCAGAGATGGTTTTAAGGTTTCTCCAGACCCCGCTGATGTCGCTCTGTTGCAGCTTGTGCTCCATCTTCTTCCTGAAGCTGTCCTTGCCTTCTCTGATCTTCCTCCTCAGCTCCCTCTGTACGGACTTCAGCATCTCCCTGTTCCCCGACCTGAAGATCCTCTTCTTCTCTCTCAGAAGTGTTTTTATCTCAGGATTGATCCAGGGTTTGTTGTTCGAGCAACACCGTATGGTCTTGGTGGGAACGGTGTTGTCCACACAGAAGCTGATGTAGTCCGTGATGGTGTGAGTGAGGCCATCGATGTCCTCACCATGTGGATTGCAGAGCTGCTCCCAGGCAGTGGTTTCAAAACAGTCCTTTAGAGCGTCCATTGCCTCCTCAGACCATAACTTCACTGTTCGCATGACCGGAGGTTGTCTGTGCATTAGGGGTTTGTACACCGGCCGGAGATGAACCAAGTTGTGATCCGATCTCCCGAGTGGGGGGAGTGGTGATGAGATGTACGCCTCCTTAGTGTTTGCGTAGAATAAGTCCAGTGTTTTATTGTCTCTAGTGTGGCATGTGACATACTAGGTGGACGTGGGTAGAATGGGAGACAGTGAAATATGGTTGAAATCGCCTGAGATGAGGAGAAGAGCAACCGGGTGTTCTGTCTGCAGCCTGCCAGTTACTTAAAAAGGTGGTTCATGCTCGAAAACCCTCCAATGTGGCTGAATTACAACAATTCTGCAAAGATGAGTGGGCCAAAATTCCTCCACAGCACTGTAAAAGACTCATTGCCAGTTATTGCAAATGCTTGATTGCAGTTGTTGCTGCTAAGGGTGGCCCAACCAGTTATTAGGTTCAGGTTCAGGTTCAGGTTACTTTATTTGTACCCGTAGGTAGATTTGTTTTGCAGTCAGGTGACATCCATATTTACAAACCACAATTACATTCAACATGAACACAAACACAGGCACACATGTAGCTGACTATAAACATGATAAAAGTACTCAAGGCTCCACCAATCAGGACATAAGACAAAGAGATAAGAGAGAAAAAAAAAACAGGTTTGGGGGCAATCACTTTTTCACACAGGGCAATGTAGGTTTGGATTTTTTTTTTCCTTAATAATAAACACCTTCATTTAAAAAGTGCATTTTGTGTTTAGTTGTGTTATCTTTGTTTAATATTTAAATTTGTTTGATGATCTGACACATTTAAGTGTGACAAACATGCAAAAAAAAATGAGAAATCAGGAAGGGGACAAACACTTTTTCACACCACTGTACAAGCAGTCAAAACCAAAATAGAGAGAAATTATTGCAACCTGCAGGGTGGTTTGTGCAAAGTAGAGATGGGCTGGACTGATTTCCAGAACCCATTCAAAGTAACGAGAAGCAAGTTGAGTGCAAGTGCTGTGATAATGATAGATTGTCCCATATTGGATTCCTTTATAGAGTGGGAGTGGAACACTATTGTTAGATCATAATTCAGACAACCTGCTTCTTTCAACTATGGTAGATGAGTCTCCCAGGAGGACACTGCTCTACTCATCTGAATTATGTGTGAGCTTGTATGTGTGTGCGCACACACACACACACACACACACACACACACACAGAGAGTTCTGGTGTTCACGCAGTCCCCAGGGTGTGGAGCAGAGCTGGAGATTTATGTTCTCTGTCGTCCAGACATGGTTTTCCTGGCTAGCCCTGCTCTCATTAAGGATCCTACATGGTCATACGTGTTACTCTAACAAGCTGCATGGAGCCTCTTTCTAAAGCTTGATGGATTCGGGAGTGTGGAGTGTGGAGTGTGCTCCCTCCCCGCTAAGAACCCCAGAGGAGACGTCACAATGTGTGAAGCATTCCAGAAACAACTTATCTTCATTGAGACAGGAGGAGGACTACAAAGTTGTTCTGCCATCTATCATGGTTAGCAAGCATTTATTAGGCCCTGGTTTAATGATCCTTCTGCAGACATCAAGATGCACTTCAGTTAAAATGTTTGGTTTGCAGTGTGTGTGTGTGTGTGTGTGTGTGTGTGTGTGTGTGTGTGTGTGTGTGTGAACCTGAGGCAAGGAGCTCTATTATCACTGCAGCGGGTGCAACTGAAGCGGGAGAGCATGTTTGCTAATCGCTATAGTTACCAGATATGAAATGAGTGTCAGTGTCATTCTCATTCTCCGCTGGTTACAGAGACTGGAGTAAACACGGGGGCCAAATGAACAAACAGATGAGCTGTTTGTGAACTTCACTGCTTCCAGGGTTTATCAGTATTGTTCTCTAATCCGCTTGATAATGAACCCAGAGTCTATTTTGCAACTTATGCATGATTGGTCATAGTACGTGCACATGTCTGTGCATCTCAGTGTGTGCTGTTTACAGGGGATCTACAAACTCAGATTTCAATAAGAGCCGTGCCTGCCATGGGAATTGACTGCAGTGGAAGGGAGCTTTGTGTTGTTATAAATATGAATTAAATATAATTTCTAGTGAAAGTGCAGGCAATAAATGGTAATATCACTGCCAATGAAGCTCATTTGATCCAAGTCTGTGCCATGGGATTTAATCAAAAATCCTTTAGCTGTTCACTTACAAGTGCTGCGATCAGCGTCTCCACTACTGAGGAATACATTATAATGATTTCTGGAATGGAGATATATTGCACGTTCTCACTGAGGCTCTGATCAGAAAAATAACTGACCCAGCCACAGATAATAATGTCCCACTGGACTAGTTCATTTTGTTATATGGTGGAGGCAACAAAGTTGCACACAGGTGAAGGTTGCAATGAAGCAGCTAGGTAAAGAGAGATCTGAGATGACTATACAAGCATTATTTACAACCTAATGAGTGTCGGATGCATTGAAGAGCTGCCCCTTACATGCTCCACACAACCCATATTTCAAGCACAGCTATCAAGAAGTGGCAAATAAAATGTCTGCAGTCAAATTTTACAGACCAGTAAAGTGTAACTTAATAAAGGCGGTGAAATGCATGGTGTATTGACTGCTTGTGCAACAACGTAGTGATTCCAAAATGATGGAGGATGCCATTAACGGCAACATTAATGAGCCAACTCAGTGCCTTTGTAATCAAATGAATCCGTTCAACAGCCCAACTTATTCAAATAAACAGTAGGAAGTGGAAACAGTGGCGATAGCGCAGGCACAGCCGGCAGTGCGTTCCTCCCAAGCCTTTCCTGATTAATCGCAGCACAGTTTTTGCACGCTAGGTCATTCACCTCAGCCACTTTGGCAACACGAAGGAATTGGATGGTTCTTGGAAAGTGCCGTTCATCATCTCACCAAAGTGCTGGCTTTTAAAATGCAAGACAAGTCAATTCATTCATTCTAAAAGTGTTTGCATTGGCATACTGTATAGGTTTTAAAGAGATATTTAGTGATCGGGAGAGAGTTTTGCTGTTCCAACACATCCAAAGTAAACCTTTTCATTTTCAGTGATACAGGATCAGAGTGACAGAGAGAGAGAGAGAGAGAGAGAGAGAGAGAGAGAGAGAGAGAGCAGTGCCATTGTAAATTAATCAGCCATATGGAAGAGAAACAGGGAAAAAAAACATTCCTCAAGCGAGACAAACCCCAGCCTCAGTCTGATGTAGGCAAAACCCTCTCTGTGATATCACGGCCAGCTTCTCTGCTAGAACCAATTCACATTTAGAACTGATACAGATGGCCTGTCCTTTTACAGTGAACCTCTGTTTTATCAGTTATATTTTCATCCGTCTTTACTAGTCCACCGGCCTTTCACTGCAATGATGAAAGGAAATAAGTGATAATGAGTTGTTTTCCTTTATAAAAATAACAGCAAAGAAAACTATTGTTTCTATTGTTTGGGTTCACCACTGCTGACACCCTGTGGAATTTTGGCCACTTTTTCTGATGGGGAACACAGCAAGGGGGGGACTGTTGTTGCCGGCACTTTTTCAAGCTGCTCTGTCTGGGGGGACACAAGCCCAGGCTGCCCAGGCCCTTCACGGGGACAGCACTGAGTTTAATTATTCCCAGCTGTGCCTCATCTCTCTCCCCAGCTGGGCTCTTTGTCCCCGTGTCCTCTGCAGCTATGCCACGCTCACAGTAAAGTCAAGGTGAGACACAAAGAAGAGTTACTGTACTCACACAGAGCAGGCGCAGAGTGAGTTGGTGGAGACCGATGAAGCTGCTCTTTTCTGTCTTTTACAAAGAATTTTAGTGCCTAATCTTAACCACTGCTGGGAATTTAACTAAACAAAAATTGTCATTTACCGAATAAATGAAAGCACCAAGGTGCAGTTGCCTCGGTGTGACCTCTACTGGCCTAGTTATTACAGTACCTTTTTTCGCGGCTCCATTGAGGGTATAATAGGGCCTCTTTCCACCAAACCGGTTCCAGTGCTAGTTTGGTTCTGGGGCTGGTGCTAGTGCTTAACCAGTTCTTAAGGGAGTGCTCATAAGAACCAGTTGTCTTTCCACCGATATGGAGCTAGTCAGGGATTACGTCAGGCCTACGTCATTACGTAGTGTGAAGCGCCACCCCTCGCAGAACACCATAGAAGACGGAAGGTGGAGGTATGCACCTCTCACTTGTTTGCTATCCGCCAGTAAGAGAAAGAAGAAGAAGAAGAAGAAGCCGAAGAAGAAGACGAAGAATTGTTGCCAACAACATGACGCGTATTCTGTTATCGGTCCTGCTTTTACTTTTCAGAGCCGGTGTTATCCAACTGCAACATCACGTGCATCTGCTTCCAAACCATTTTCGCCTACGTCGTAATCGGAGAGTACGGCGAGAGCGTTTGAGAAAGGTAGCTGTATTTCCGTGATCAGCGGTTGTTACTTAAAGCATGTAGGTCAATGAGCCAGCAATGACTACACCTTTAAAACTATATCTAATTTTAACTATGTCTATTTTTCAGTAATAGGTGGTGTTATAGCGCATCATGAAGCGGAGGTCACATGTTTCCTGGGCACATCCTCGGTCAAGTAACTGGTGGGACTCCATTGTTCCGGATTTCACCGTCCATCAGTTTGTAGAAAACTTCCGTGTGTCCCGGGAGTCTTTCAAGTACATTTGTGATCAGACAAAAGCCTCTCTTTCCAAAAAAAACCCACGAATTACAGATTGTGTATCCCAGTTGAGAAGCGGGTCGCAGTTGCCATCTGGAAACTGGCTAGTGGTGGTGAATACAGAACCATCAGCCATCTTTTTGGGGTAGGTCAGACCACCGTGTTTAACTGTGTCCGGGAATTTTGTGATGCTGCCATTGAGGTGTTGCTTCCTAAACATATAGTAAATCCTGATGTCAGTAGGTTAATTGAAATGGCCACATATTTTAACAACCGCTGGGGAGTACCGCAGTGTGTGGGTGCTATAGATGGCAGCCACATTCCAATTATTGCACCACCAGAGTATGCAAGGGACTACTATAACCGCAAAGGATGGCATTCAGTAGTTCTGCAAGTGGTTGTGGATGGCAAAGGGCTTTTCTGGGATGTGTGTGTTGGCTTTCCAGGGAGTGTGCATGATGCCAGAGTCCTACGTCAGTCACATTTGTGGGAACGACTAAGTGATGGCCAGTTCATGCAGCAAAACAAAGTCTCAATCTGTGGTACTGACATTGGGCATTATCTCATTGGTGATCCAGCCTACTCCATGCAAAACTGACATTCTTCTGTTAATGAAAAGAAAAGCCACAATGGTCATAGAAATAACTTGGATCTGACAAAAGTGGTAATAAATGAAAATTCTAGGAAAATTAACCAATAACAATTAGAGAATGCTTTGGAATTTTTGTTCAACAGAATTACTTAAAATAATTAGGTATTTTGATCCACGCTGTATGTTTGAAAGGCACATGTACAGAGTTATATGTGTGAAAATCTACTTTGTTAATGTACCGGTTCGAGTTTTTACTCGTGTAGGGGTGAACAGAGAAATACTCTAAGGCGTATAAATTAAAATTGCTTTCCCCCACAAATGATCTTGTCCAAAGCTAACAGTTGTACATTGCCTAAACAAATGCCAATTAACATTTTTTAAGCAAGCAACTTTGAACAATTTCTGCAGATAATATCCATAGATATATTTGTTTGTTGATTGTTTCTTGGAGAAATGCAACAATAAGTTTTGAATTCACGAATGAAATCCATAAAACCCAAATGTTTAAATAATAGCTGAGAAAATGACATTACTGCAAATTCAAAATTAGTAATTCCTCTTACTGTAACATAATAGAGATTTGTACAGTCCTGAAAACCGGGACATTTCATGCATGCTTGTTGAGTGCATAATTGCCTAATATAGAAGCAACAACACAACACTAAAGGAAAAATTGTTTTTATTCAATAAATCTTAAATACAAAATTACAATTTTTTTTTTAAATATGTCATCATATGTTCCCTGATCCAGACAGTCTATGCAGTGACGCTGACGGTGGGTTTCTAAGTTCTTCCAGCACAGACACAGCACTAATCCAACCAGGGTGGCTGTTGTCTGCTCCATACTTTGAAGAACACTGGAGGTCATCTCCTCATCCCTCCTGTTCTGCTCCTGCTGTCTGTTATCCGACCTCTCCAGGTAGTGAAGGAGGTCCATGCTTGTGTCCCTCCTCCGTTTTCCTGTAGTGAAGTACAAAATTATGAAGCAATACAAAATAACCACACATCGGAAAATGCAGCAATCATCAGTGTTTGCAGTTACACCACTACTTAGTGATACTTTAGTCTTTGTAACTAAAGTACTGTGTGAAAATGCAGTAATACATCATTTTGGGGAATTCGCTCAATTAATTCACTTGCTATGTTGATAACAATTTATTACCTAATCTGGTCCGACCAGATGCACCAGACGGTGAGGAGGACACCGTTGGAGCTGGTGAAGGTGGTTCAACCTCTGATACCTGTAACACTTCTGTCAAGTCTGGATCTGTAAAAAAAAAAAAAATGTTAGTACGCACAATGTACAACTCAAGCCTTCAATTAACAAATGTGTAGGCATATACATTGTTGATCTGTCCAACTAGTCATGAGCAACAGAACAATAACTAGTGCAAGGCACCCTGTAATACCCAGTCTTGATACAATACACAAAAAAACGCATTCAGTAATGAATTTATTAGAAAAAGACATTGAAAAAAATTATGATTAGAAGATTATAGACTAACATTTAAAGTTCCTCTGCGACCCGGACCTCCAGAAAAGCGTTAGAAGATGGATGGATGGATTGATTAAAAGTTAAAAGTTAAGGTTTTTGCCGTGGTTTTCTTAAAGGAGATTTTCGGGGATAATTAACAACGTTACTAGCACAGTTTGGAACAATAGATGCTGCAACACACGTGCACAGTATTGACGCTGCAACACACGTGCACAATATTGATAAGAAAAAAAAACAGCTTATTAGTAATGACTCTGTAATACAAAAAAACCCCCAAAAACATATCATTCTCGTTTTGTGAGCCAACCATTTCAAGGTTAAATGGCCATGTTACTAATATAGATTGTAACAACAAACGCTGCTGCAATCCACGTGCACAGTATTGACACTGCAACACACGTGCACAATATTGATAAGAAAAAAAAACCAGCTTATTAGTAATGACTCTGTAATACAAAAAAAACCCCAAAAACATATCATTCTCGTTTTGTGAACCAACCATTTCCAGGTTTAATGGCCACGTTACTAACATAGATTGTAACAACAAACGCTGCTGCAATCCACGTGCACAGTATTGACACTGCAACACACGTGCACAATATTGATAAGAAAAAAAAACCAGCTTATTAGTAATGACTCTGTAATACAAAAAAACCCCCAAAAACATATCATTCTCGTTTTGTGAACCAACCATTTCCAGGTTTAATGGCCACGTTACTAACATAGATTGTAACAACAAATGCTGCTGCAATCCACGTGCACAGTAGCGATGCATACAAACAATAACTAAACTTTGGCCGTTACATCTCAATACAAGCATGTGTATATATATATATATATATATATATATATATATATATATATATATTCATAGACTTATGACATCACAACAACAAAAAAAAATACACTTACCTGAAACGTCTAGGGCGGCTTGTTCAGCTGAGTTATTAATTGTTGTTATAACCGCAGATGCCGTTTCGGAGTTATATGCCCCCGTACATTGATTCGCTGGTCTGTCCCCAAGCACAGAATTTAGCAGCTGGAAATGGGGATTAAGAGGCGGTCTCCCATTGCCGCTACGCTCCAGTTTAGACTTCTGGTCCCGAAAGTCTTTTTTGAGCTTCTTCAGTTTGTTTGCCAGCTGGTCTACGGTTCGGTGGTAACCAGCGGCAGACATCTCTTGCTGTATTTTCTCGAAAATTGGCTTTGTTCGAGAAGCACCCTCCAGTTTTTGTTGGACTTCGGCTGATGTCCATTGTGCCAAGAAAAACTGAATTTCGTCTTCAGTCCACACCTGCTTTGTTTTACCATTCATTGCTGGGTGTTCGGAAATGCAGTGGCGGTTGTAATGTTTTGAAGTGCTCTTCAGGTCGGTTAACTCCGCCCATGGGCTGCTGACGTAACTACATTGACTGGTGCTGCCTCTGGCCCAGCTAGGAGTTGGGGCCACGATAGCCCCACTTTTGAGAGCCCGGGACTGGTGCTTAAGTCGGTGGAAACCCAAAGAACTGGTGCTAATGACGCTCTGGCTCCAGTTAAGCACTGGAACCGGTTTGGTGGAAAGAGGCCCATAGTGAGTCAAATTTGCATTTATTTTGAAAACAAAGGCTTATCTTGAAAGTCTGGCAAATTAAAAGTCGAGAAAACATGGCGATATAATGATAGAAGCCTTTAGTTCCACTTGATTTTGACCGGGGAGCTGAAAAGCCGGTAAAAGGCAGATACACACACACAACCACACACACACAGACACATCGAGTGATTACCATATGCCTCCGTGGCACTGAGGCATAACAGTCAAGCTGCTGCCTTGGTGCCTGTGGTATGGTAGCATGCGAGCTGTAAAAAAGTAGCACTCCGACCTCTACTGGCCGGGCATAGTTATTACAATACCTTTTTTCGAGGCTCCATTGAGGGTATAATGGTGTTAAATTTGAATTTACTTTGAAAACAAAAGCTTATGTTGAAATTCTGGTAAATTAAAAGTCAAGAAAATGTGGCGATGTAATGATAGAAGCCTTTAGTTCCACTTGATTTTGACCAAGCGAGCTGAAAAGCTGGTAACAGACAGATACACACACACAGCCACACACACACAGACACATCAAGTGATTGCCATATGCCTCCGTTGCACAGAGGCATAATAAATTAACAAACCGATCGTGGACCCAGGTGACATCACCAATTGACTTCACTCTATTTACCTTCTTTAAGCTCTTTTGGGTTATGAGTTAGAGTTGCTTTATAACGATCATTGTCCAGTGAGTTTTAATGCTTTTGGCCAAATGTGAGCACAAAAATCCCCTCATTTATCTGTGGCATCATCCTGCTACTTCTGTCTGCAAGAAACCCATTACAAGTTCTTCATGGGTAACCCAGGATTTACACTGACTCCAGATGCAGTCCGTTGCAGATGCAGTATGGGTAGACCCTACCAACTCCGTTTGTGTTTTGCAGCAGCATGGATCAAAACAGAGTTCGAAATACAAGATCATGCAAGAATTATACAAAATAATGTGATCTCTCACTAAAGACCTGAGAGTAACTGAGATGAACCGATCGTGATCATGTGATAACAACAAGGAAGTGTGATGTAGCAATGCACCTGGATTTTTGTGCTCTAAATAATACATAAGTAGCCCATTAATTTTAATTCTATGAAGTGTTTGTATGCTATGTCAAAGTTTTTACCTTCTCTGACACAGTGGTTGAGGAGAAGACCTCAGAAAATAATGGGCAATCCTCAAATCATTTTTTAATGAACAAACAGCTATTAAAGATAGATACAGTGGGATTTCCTTGCGGATTGGATCCGGCGTCTGTCAAAAATAGACTTGTTGCGTTTCATTAGCGAACTGAATTTGACAAGCGAGATTCGTTCTGCAGTGGTCCGGACCAGGTGGGGATTAGAAAATTGACGGGAATGGGAACTATATGCTGCAGAGGCCGGATTGCAGCCGTAGCATACTGCATCCGGAGTCAGGGTAAATCCTGGGTAACACATATGATAACCAGTACCACATAAAGCAGCTGATGTGATGCAGGTGGTGTCAATTCTTTTTCCATGATTTTTTTCCACCTCCCTCTTTATGATTAACTCTGCATCATTGTCTGAGCATTCAACAGCACCCCACATCTTTTTGTCATTTAGCTCATTCCAGTGAAGGCAAAATGAACTCAAGCCATGACACTAGGGGTGGGCAATATGGCCTAAAAATGATATCACAATATTTCTGTGAATTTTCACGTTAATAATATATGTATGTATGTATGTATGTATGTATGTATGTATGTGTATATATATATATATATATATATATATATATATATATATATATATATATATATATATATATATATATATATATATATATATATACTGTATATATATAGTATATATATAGTATATATATATATATATATATATATATATATATATATATATATATATATATATATATATATAGTGATATTACAGAATACAGTTTTTTCTTTTAAATTTATGCAAAAAGAACAATTTCACAGGCCAGTGTTATTTACCTTCAACATATTCAGTAAAAACAAAGCAAAAACTCTTATTTCTCCAGTTTATAAACAGCAGCTCAGATTTTGCTTAAAATATTTTTTGTTCTGTATCAAATATTACAAGAAAATAATATAAACCGTTACATCTTAAGTGCACACAGATGCCGGTGTTATGTCTGGGTGTAGAGACCAGCGGACACGTTTTGTGTGCATTGAGGGTTAGCTTTATTGAACTGCTAACTCATGTGGACCACACTAACAACAAGCTAACAAGAAGCTAAGGGAGTGTGGTACAGCAGGTTACAGGTTGGAAGGCAGAGTGCCAAAGAGAGCATCTCCCACCATTAGCCCCTTAATATAGTCATGGCATGATGACGTCACGTCTTGTGTGCGTCCCCACGTCCGTGATGTGCATGGTAGTATTCTAGTATGCCACATTCCACCCCCCCCCCATCCCCTTCCCTAGAAAAAACAGAACTCCACTGGTGATGGTTAACCTTAGCTCGGTACCTTGATTGTGCCATACGGCTAACGCAGCACAAACATACAGTAGCCAGAACCATTTCATGCAATGTAGCACAGAGCTAGTTAACAGACGTACATGGCCTGCTATCAGTAGATGTTGATACATGTTAAAGCACGCTAGGTTGCCAATGATCGGTACACATACTTGCTTAGTGTTAAGGCACAATATGGTAGCGCTAGCAATTAGACCCACGACCATAAATCACTTCAGGTTCTATACACCATAACCATTACTTTTAAACCAATGTGAACCTGGGCAACCGGATAGACTGCTGGTAAGACCCTACATGGTTGAGTGGATTATTCTGCCACTTGTATCAACCATGTTCTGTTTAAATATTTTCAAAAAACAGAGTAATTTATAGTCCAACCTCGGGAGCCTCTGGCAACCTGTGGTGGACGCAGCCCTGAAGGTGCTGGTTTCGGTGGACTTGGATGCCATCTTGCTGGAATCACACATTTGTCAGCAAAGTCCCAGTCTGAATCTCACACTGGCTGGGTCGGTTCCAGTGTCATCTCTTGGCAGCTGCTGATCTTACCTTCCGCAGATGGCTAGGATGCCATCTTGAACCATCAGCCATCTGGAAGGTAGCTGGCCCCAATTATGTGGTGATCTGGATCAGCGGTGACAGGAGCATCTGCAGGTCATCTGGGCATTTGGATTGGCGGACCCTAACCCAATCGAACACCGTGAGCGCTGACCTGTTGGGCTTCAAGCGATGCCGCTGCTGCTCTCTCATCCCCGATGCTGGTTCCGATTATAGCGGCGTGACATTCTCGCCGGCGGCAGGACGCTTTCCAGATTGACGTTGTTCACCAGGGTCCTGCTTGGCCACAGACTCTAGCTTCTGCAGCTGTATGGCAGCTCCGTGAGGCTTATGGATAAGGGATAAGGGTAAGGACCTGTACTTATATAGCGCTTTTCTAGTCTCAAAGACCACTCAAAGCACTTCACTAGTACTAACTCTCTATTCTAAGGGCCTATAGGAGACAGATATCTAGGGACAATTTAGAACAACCAATTAACCTAGCATGCATGTCTTTGGATTGTGGGAGGAAACCAGAGCCCCCGGAGTAAACCCACGCAGCACAGGGAGAACGTGCATACTCCACACAGAAAGGTTCCTACCCCTGCCAGCCTGGGGATTTGAACCTGGAACCTTCTAGCTGTTAGGCAACAGTGCTAACCACTGCACCACCGTGCTGCCCATGCCAGGCGAGGATCTGGGTTGAGTCTGGATTATGCTCTCTTGTCCGTGATGCTGGTTGTAGTTACAGTGGCGTGACGTTCTCACCGGTGGCAGGACGCTCTTGACGTTGTTCACTGGGGTCCTGCTTGGCCACAGACTTGATCTCCTGCAGCTGTGCGGTGGCTCTATGAGGCTTGTGCTGGGTGAGGATCTGAGTCTAGTCCATGTTTTGCTCTTCGTGCAGTGCGAAGCTTGAAGCGGCTATACCCACGTCTGGGTGAATCTTGCTCCGGCCATCAGCGGTCAAACAAAGTCCTTGGTGGTCAATGATGGTGAAACCCAATTCGTAAAAGAGATCGCACTCCGGGGTGTTGTTGCCATGTGTCGCTACCTGGAAGGCGAATGCTTGGAGGACTTTGGACCCGTAGTGAGCCGTTACTGTGATGGTTCCTACAAGGCTGATTTTGGTGTGCCCGTATCTGTAGAGCTCCACTGCGTCCGACTTGATTGGATGCCAAGGGAAGAACCTCTTCACTGTGACCCAGTTCATCAATGTCCTCGTAGCAGTGGTGTCCAGTAGTAATGGTAGGCTGATATCATCGAGCCTCACTGTGCACCACTTGTACGCCGAATTGCTGGAGTTCACTGAATGAATGGTTGTTGGCGAAGGCAGTCAAACTGAACTGGGTGGCGAACTCATTGTTGACCATATTGAATGGCACACTTTGGCAAAGTGTTTAAGCTTTCCGCAGCACTGGCATCTCTGCCCCCTGGCTGGGCAGGAGCGCACACACGCTCGGTGCGCAGGGGAAACACAGTTACCACACGTTCGGTGTCCCATGATGGCCTGTTGTCCCATGATGTTCACCTCAGCGTCCCCCAAAAAGGTTTGTGGTGTCAATGGGCTCTTCTGCCGGGGTAACTGCATGAGCTTGCAGGGTTTGTTGTTTCAAAGCTCCTAGCTGTGATGTTAGCTGGGCAGCAGCCTCCATTTGGAATGCTAACTCCACCACTTTGGCCAGTGGCTGGTCACCTAATTCTTCGTGCCAACATGCTCTTGGGCATTGCAAAATGTCCGGCTAATAAGGTGACACATTCGCTGTAGGTGTCCGCCAGGCCCAGTGTTCTGAACACGCACTGTCCCTCAGCTATGTATTAGCATGGCGTACAGCCGAAGCTTGTTAGCTTTAGCTAAGTCCATAGCCAACACATACGTCTCAAAGGACTCGAACCAATGAGGCCATGGAATGGACGGCTCATTTGGGTTGGCGAGGAATGGCAGCAGGGGTGCCAGACAAGCTTCCATCTTCAGGAAAATGTCGTATTCTCCTCCAGAAGACCAAATCCCATCCTCATTGCTAATGTCATGTCTGGGTTTTGAGACCACCGGACACGTTTTCTGTGCTTTGAGGGTTAGCTTTACTGAACTGCTAATTCACGTGGAACATGCTAACAACAAGCTAAGAGAGTGTGGTACAGCAGGTTACAGGCTGGAAGACGGAGCATCAAAGACAGCATCTCCCGCTGGTCTCCACTTAATATAGTCACGGCATGATGACGTCATGTTGTGCGTGTGTCCCCATGTCCGTGACGTGCATGGTGGTATTCCAGTATTCCACAGTCGGGTTTTATGCTGAATCACTTTACCTGTGGTACTGTTGTTGTATGGACTTGTCCTCGGGCTTTTTGGCTCTCATTGCACTGAACGGATATTTTGTTTTTTCCCTCTTTGGGTGGTTGAATAAAATCAAGATCAAGTAACCAAAACAGAAAGAAATACAACTACAGACACTTCGAGGAGCACATTGTCCAACGTACACAGCTCCAGCGGTGTTGACGTGTGGAAAAAATGCAGGCAGATTATCCACATTGCTGCACTGTTTTTTTTTTTTTAACATTGCAGCAGTCTGAAACAGAAACTGAAACTTAAATATTTCCACTCAACTGGATGTAGACAGTACAACTTTGGAGCTGCAGCTTCCCGCGCCATGTTTGTTTTGCCAGTCAAAATATTATCGTGAACGATATGATATGGCACAGCCCTACATGGCACTGTATCCACCATCTACCTACCCACATTTCGTTCCTCGTATTCAGTTGACTGGATTCTCACAAACTCACACACAATATCCTCAAGTGGATCTTCATCCAGGTTGTCAAGGTCAAAGTCAAAGGTCACGAGATATTAGTAAATATAATTTCAGCTTTAAACATATCTATTCTATATCCACGTACACATAGACAAGGAAAGACTTTGTGACCTCGGGAATGAGCTCCTCCACCACTGACAGTCTGTTTGGTTACAGCAGCTTGGCATTTGCTTTCTGAGGCTTGTTTCTTAAAGTGAATCCTCTGTTAAAGTCATGAAATCTACAGCTGTGCAGCTAGCCTTGCAAATAATTCTCATACACAGAACTTATGTGTACACATGCCTTTATTTTGAATAATCCCGGCTGTTGCGTTTACTCTGATTTTTCATAGCTTTCCTTTAGCATGTCTCTGGGTACCATGCGTGCTCTTTTGTGCATAAGCTGACACTGAAATGACAAAGTGCTGCCTACAAAACTATTTTGTATCTCTTTTCAGTTTATTCTGAATTGTCACAGTATGTGTGCAGTTTATTTTTAAATGCTATATACTGTATCTTCAGCACAGTTTTTTCAAAATGGGAAGTTGAGTTTATTTTAGATCAAAGTGAAAGTGCTGAAGCACAGAGGGTGGAGAAGAAAGTAAAACATGCAACTTATACAAATCTGGATTGTAAGTCGTCACGCCTTAATGTTTTGTTGCTGTATTCCATTATTTGACATGGTGATTTTGATATTTTTTGCACATTTCTGTAAAACTTTGGTGGTTGTTGATGTTACTTTGCTTTCCATGTTAGCCAACCAGTTGTTATGACGACAATATCTCATGTTTTTATCACTTTGCATCTTAAAAACAACTGGGAATACAAGAGTCAATTATGTATTTCTCCTGTTCATTACAAATTATTTTCAAATTTTAACTTGCTACCACATTATATTAGAGGAGAAAAAAAGGTATTGTGCATGTACTGTTTTGTTTCCAATACCATGTCATCTCTCAGCGCTAATGGAAAAATTGTAATAATGCAAATTAATGCATGTCAATTAAGATAATTTGTCATTGCCATGCTTACACATAATTTACAGAAACACTGCAATACTGAGAAGATTAATGATGATGTTTGTGATATTTTAAAATCATAATGCAATACAAAGGCTCTTTCCTTATTAAAATGTATCAATCCTAAAGCACAGTTCTTTAAAGAGAGTTTAACATAGTTTGTTTCAGACCAGGCAGATATCTCTAGTATCAACTCCAAAAAACGAAATAACCAATATGAAACTAATTTTAAAACTAGAAAAGCACTCAGAGAATGCATACCTCTACCAAGGTTCCTTCCGTCCCTCATGCATCACCTTCAAAATGTAATGGGTTGGTGTGTAGGCCACGAGCCAGTTCTGGTGAAAATTGCATCAACGTCTATCCAGTACTGTTTTGGAGGATTCTTGCTAACACACTGTGAGAAGATAAGAGCTTTGGTGGAGGTATGCATTCTCAGATCATCCCCAAAATGTAATGGGTTCCTCTGTAGGCCAGGGACCACCTCTGATGAAACTTCATCCAAATCCACCTAGTAGTTTTTGTGTAATCCTGCTGCACAAATGCAGACAAGGTCCTTGCTGGAGGTTTGCACTCTCAGATCATCACCAAAATGTTATGGGTTCATCCTTGGACCAAGGGCTACCTCTGGTGAAATTTTCACCAAAATCCATCCAGTGGTTAAAATTTATCCACTGGAGCTCACAGGAAAAACAACCTCCTGTCTCCCGTCAGGGAGATGCTGTTTGTTTACACTCGTTAGCCCTCATTAATCCCGACACTTCGTTTCAGCTCTACACAGCTTCGGTCCATTTGTCAGCAGGTGAGTATCAGTCTTATTTTTAAACTAGTTTAATTGTAGTGTTGATATGTTTATTGTACTATGAGGCTGATTAGTGGCTCAAATTGGGATGAACATTCCTACCGAGCTGACATGTTTCTCATGCCATTATGAAAAGGCAGTCAACAGTACTGTATACTCTTTCAGTAATCTCTGGTGGCTGATGTGAATCTAAAAAACTTGTGTGGTATATAAATATGGAGACACATTCGGAGTGGGACGCAGCCTGTGGCTGACTTTTTTTGTTTTGTGTTGAATTCTCTTCTTTTTTTTTTTTAGAATGTTCAAATAAAAATCAATGTCAATGTCAATGTCAATGACATCACCACGCCACTATATATTGGGCGGTCCGCCATCTCATGGCAGTTGATACCATACCCGGGGTTAGATTCAGTGATATGAGAGTGTGAGAAATCGCTACACATGCTTTGTATTACAGTTCTGTAATAAAGTTGAGTTCAACTACAGCACCCTCGTCTGTCGTCATTGCCAGGTTTGTGGACATAACATTTAACGACGAGAATTACGAACCATGGATGCGTGCTTCCCGAAGGGAAGGGGTATCAGGCTTGTTGTCACGAGCTATTCGGTCTCTGTACGACCATTGTGAGAGATTGGTTCTTATTGTTAACACTCAATTGGACTCATTCCCAATGAGAGCTGGACTCTGCCAGGGCTGCCCTTTGTCACCGATCCTGTTCATAATTTTTATAGACAAGATTTGTAGGCGCAGCCAGGGAACAGAGGGTGTCATGCTTGGTGACCACAGGATCTCATCTCTGTTGTTTCCAGATGATGTTGTTCTGTCGGCTTCATCCAGCAATGACCTACAGGTCTTGCTGGGACGGTTTGCCGCTGAGTGTGAAGCGGCTGGGATGAGAATCAGTACCTCCAAGTCCGAGTCCATGGTCCTCAGCTGGAAAAAGGTGGATTGTCCTCTCTGGGTTGGGGACAAGCTCCTGCCCCAAGTGAAGGAGTTTAAGTATCTCAGGGTCTTATTCATGAGTGAGGGGAGAATGGAGCGAGAGATTGACAGATGGATCGGAGCAGCATCTGCAGTGATGCGGATGTTGTACCGGTCTGTTGTGGTGAAGAGGGAGCTGAGCTCTAAGGCAAAGCTGTCGATTTACCAGTCAATCTACGTTCCTACTCTCATCTATGGTCATGAGCTTTGGGTAATGACCGAAAGAACAAGATCGCGGATACAAGCGGCTGAAATGAGCTTTCTTCGTAAGATCACTGGACTCACCCTCAGAGATAGGGTGAGGAGCTCAGTCATCCAGGAGAGGCTCAGAGTAGAACCGCTGCTCCTCCACATTGAAAGGAGCCAGTTGAGGTGGTTTGGGCACCTGATCAGGATGCCTCCCACTTGAGGTGTTTCAGGCACGTCCCACTGGGAGGAGACCCCGGGGAAGACCCAGGACTCGATGGAGAGACTATGTCTCCCAGCTGGTCTGGGAACACCTTGGTATCCTCTCTGAAGAGCTGCAGCAGGTGGCTGGGGAGAGGGAAGTCTGGGCTTCTCTGCTTGAATTGCTGCCTCCGCAACCCGGACCTCCGGAAAAGCGGTAGAAGATGGATGGATGGATGGATGGATGGATGCGTGCTTCACACTAAAGCCGCGCCTCGAGTTCCCTGGTGAGCCAGCTATTCCGTGATCACGATGGCTGTGCGCATTCAAGACCTTCATCACAGTGCTGGACTTGGAGGAAGTGGATGAAATTAAAATGCGGATACTACTTGTCCAACACCTGGGTACAGAAGGCCAGAGCACACAAACCGGACTAGCACGCAGAGCCACCTGGATCACAATGACGCATGAAACCAAGCAAGGCGCCACTCCAAGTTATGGACTGGGTTCGGGTTCACACTGGTGAGAGACCGGGGTGCTGACTGAATGGGCCACAGCCGACAAGACAACAGACGCCGCTGAGAATCGTGGCAAAACTGGGATCAACATGCTTTCAACTGACAGACCGTTCGGTTCGGCATGCAAATCAATTGCAGCGAGTCCAGGTGGCTGCTCCAGACGGTGACGCTTCGTTGGAGTCAGCTGCCGCAGTGTGGGACCCAGGCCCCAGCATCATGAAGATTGGCCCTGGCCCTGGGGGTCTAACAGCTCCAGGGATGCGTCTGCCACGGGCCAGATACAAGACCCCTCCGGCAGAACTGCTTTCCCCATGGAAAACTGTAAAAAAAAAAAAAAAAAAAACCTGTTCAGGTGGGAGCACGGCTGAGACGGTGGCAGAATAACCCACCCAGCCAGTTATATACATAATAATAATAATGTTACATATTTGATATATACATCATCATCATAGCAGTCTGTCGGGGGCGACAATGACTGTTTCATTTGGGTCTGATCAGATTCCTCCACACAACTCTGTCCTTTGCCCTCTGCTGCCAGGAACTCCTGACCTTGTTAACCCGAGCGACATCCGAGCCAGTATGAGTTGCTTTCTGACCGACCATTTCATGAAACTGCTTGCAAAGTATTTGAGTACCGCTAGCTTTTGCTGGACTGGCGGCACATTCTTGGCAGATAGAGGTATTATCAGTGGCAAGGACAGGCCAAGACAAACTGACTCCATTATCTGTCGCAGTGACTGACCAGATGATAGGTTTGTTTATCTCTGCTCTTTGTGTAGTGTATGTCACGATGCACTGACTGGCAAAAGTCCACCGCAGACCTTGCAACAGATGTGCTTATCTGCCAGGATGTCCAGTCTCACCCCATGTAACTGGGAGTGGTCCAGCACAGACCTGTGACAGATATTGTTTTTAGGTCTGCCAGGATGCCCAGTTTCACCCTCCACACCCTCAGAAGGGTGGGGCTGCTGGCTGAGTCGCTGATGGCCCAACCCATGAGAGAGGTAGTACCGGTTTTCATGGTTATTGGGTAGCAAGCAAACCAATGCCTGACCTGACATGATATATACAAATGCTTTAAGAAATGTGTGTTTAATTAATAATAGTAGTTGATAATGGGGAATTTGATATGCTAAATTGGGGAAGGGTGATTTACTAGTTTTACATTGTATTCTGCATTTTTGCAAGGAGGGGAAAGAATGCGGTATTTAAATATGGAGACACACTTGGAATGGGGCGCAGCCTGCGGCTGACGTCACCACACCACTATATATTGGGCGGTCCACCATCTCATGGCAGTTGATACCATAGCCGGGGTTAGAGTCAGTTATATGAGAGTGTGAGAAATTGCTACACATGTTTTGTATTACAGTTCTGTTATAAAGTTGAGTTCAACTACAGCATCCTCATCCATTGTCATTGCCAGGTTCGTGGACATAACAGCTTGTATTTCTGACTGCTATCACCATCTTTCACAAGATGATGATGGCTACATGAGCCAGTCATGCACCATTTCGGCATTTTCTTTGTTTAAATTTAGCTAACATTGCCATAGATATGCATTGAAATTGTCGTTTGTTGATAGCTCGCTGTGCCACTAGTGTGCCCCGTCTTGCTTTTTCTTGGCGTCTTCAGATGAAAAACTAATGTCAATCATCACATACTATGCACTCCGCAACTTCCGAGTTACGGACGTTCGTGGACCTATGGCATGGCGACGCAAGTAACTCAGACACGTGTTAAAGGGGCAGTACATGAAAAGCGCCATATTAATATATAAAACAATTTTCAAAAAATTCCTGGATCCAGATCACCACCAACATCTAATTATCTGGTCCCCATGCCATGACACACCTTTGCTGAAAATTTCATCAAAATCCGTTCATAGCTTTTTGAGTAATGTTGCTAACAGGCAGACAAACAATGTTCAAAAGGAGTTTTATTTAAAAACACTGGACTAAAAACTAATTAAAATACAAGACGTTTCAGTGTTCATCCGAACACCATCATCAGTTGTCAGACTGCAGCAGGAAGTGTCTCTGGCCAATAAATAACCTACAAGGAAGTCACATGACTTGTGGGAAATGTAGTCCATGGTGTGCATCCATAAAGGAGGAAAAAAAATGAATGTAGTCCATGGTGTGTGACCAAAGAGAAGGAAAGAAGAAAAACGGGGGAGGGGACACTAATGCTCCTCCCTTAAACTTGAGAATTGGAGCAAATTCATTTGTCCATAAAATGTCAAGGAATGGTTTTAAACATGGCATTGTAAGCTTAGGACCGATGATATCTCAGTTCCTCTCCTCTGTTAAGGGAGGGCCGTTCCACTTTAACATAAATGGCTTCCTTAACACCTCTGTGAAGGGGTCGATTTTCTGGGTCTTCATTTTCACTCAGGTATCATTGACATATCTAAATCAGTGAGTAGGAGGAACTCCCTCGTAGGTGTCCAGCACCATTCTTTCCACCTCTTCCATGTAGAGATTGGCAACAATGGGGGAAACTGGAGAGCCCAGGGCACAGCCATGTTTCCGTCGGTAAATCACATCCTGGTATTTAAAATAGTGGTGTTCAGACACAACTCCAACAGACAGCACACCTGATCCGGATTTAATTTTGTTCTATCCCCTAAAGTTTGATCCTGGGACAGTCATCTTCTCGCCACTTCAAATGCTAACTCTTGGGCTGCACGGTGGCGCAGTGGTTTAGCACTGCGGCAGCACAGTTTTACCCTCGGCCGGGGGATCGCGGGGATCATGAGATCGTGGGTTCGATCCCAGCCCCCGACCAACAGTGAGCTGTGTGGAGTTTACATGTTCTCCCCGTGTTGCGCGGGTTTACTCCGGGATTTCTCCGGTTTCCTCCCGCATACCAAAACATGTAGGTTTAGGGCGCTCGCGCACGCAGCGACCAGCAGCCGGTGGCTTGTCACCAGACTGCAAACCAAGTCTACCTACGGGTACAAATAAGTAACAAAAAAAAAAAAAAAAAAAAAAACCTCTGTTGGCACACAGGTAAACAAGGAAGCAACATCATATGACACAATGGTCTCATCTGCCTCCAGGGAGAGTCGTTGAATCTTTTGAATAAATTCCTTGGAATTCACTATATGATGTTCAGTGTTGCCAGCTAGTGAAGCTAAAATGGTGGCGAGGTATTTTACCACATTATATGTAACAGAATTTATACTGCTGACGATTGGTCTAAGTGGATTATTGTTTTTGTGAATTTTTGGAAGTCCATATATGCAAGGTGTGGTTTCTCCAGGGTAAAGGCGGTAGTATAAATTTCGATCTATAACTTGTTGTTTTTCCAGGGACTGTAAGATGCTGATCACCTGGGTTTTACATTTATTGGTAGGATCTCTCCTCAAAATTTCATATGTACTGGTATCACTTAACAATGTGATTACTTTGTGGTGATAGTCCTCAGTCTTCAAGACTACTGTGCATCTTCCTTTGTCAGCAGGCAGGATAGTAATATTCTTATTCTTGCAGAGGGAGGTTAAGGCCCTCATCTCTTGCTTGTTAAGGTTAGAGGGTGGGGGCTTAGCATTCAAAAGAGAGATGAATACTTGAGCACGAATCTGTTCAGCTTCATCCTCAGAAATATTATTGTTGTGAATGGCAGATTCTGTAGCAGTGATCATGTCTACCACCGGAATGTTGTCTAGAGTTACAGCAAAGTTTAAACCTTTAGCCAAAACACTCTACTCTGGCTTGGTGAGCTCCCTATCAGATAGGTTTTTCACCCATGTGTCACTGATATTAAAGGGTACCTCACCCTGATTCTGTTTCACACCATCCAATGTGTTCTGACCACCAATACCCCCACTTGTAAAGACAAGCCATGTTTCTGTCGGTAAATCACAGCCTGGTATTTAAAATACGTGGTATTCAGACACAACTCCAACTGGAGCGCTCTCCAGTTTCCCCCATTGTTGCCAATCCCTACATGGAAGAGGTGGAAAGAAGGGCGCTGGACACCTACGAGGGAGTTCCTCCTACCCACTGGTTTAGATATGTCGATGATACCTGGGTGAAAATGAAGACCCAGGAAATCAACCCCTTCACACAGCACATTAATTCAGTGGACACTTACATCAAGTTCACCTGGGAGGATATGAAGGACAACAAATTCCCATTTCTGGATTGTGGGATAAAGGTTGGTGAACGGGGTGAACTCCATGTTGAGGTGTACCGAAAACCTACAGACACAGATCAGTATCTCATGTTTGATTTACACCACCCACTTGAGCACAAACTGGGAGCGATCCGTACACTGCAACATCACGCAGAAATTATACCCACAGATTCAGAAGCTAAGGAAAAGGAACATGTCCATATAAAACAAGCTTTAAAACAGTGTGGTTATCCAGATTGAGCCTTCATCAAAACTCACATGAAACGTAAAAAGAATTCTAGGCCTTTAGGAGAAATGAAGTGTAAAATCAAAAGAAAGCATATAGTCATTCCATATGTGTCTGGGTTCTCTGAAAAGTTTCGCAGGATTTTCTCCAAATACAGTATACCTGTGTACTTTAAACCCAGCAACACTCTGCGACATTGGCTGGTTCATACCAAAGACCAGATACCAAAACATAAAAGAAGCAACCTGGTATATGCTGTCAAATGTAGTGAGGAGTGTGACAATCTTTATATCGGGGAAACAAAACAGGACCTCTGTAAACGTGTGTCGCAACACAGAAGAGAAAATTCGTCTGGACATAATTCAGCTGTCTATACTCATTTGCAACAAAAACAACACACCTTTCGAGACCAAGATGTGCACATTTTGGACAGAGAAGAAGGGTGGTTTGAAAGAGGCTGTGCCATGGGCTCTCCAGTTTCTCCCATTGTTGCCAATCTCTACATGGAAGAGGTGGAAAGAAGGGCGCTGGACACCTACGAGGGAGTTCCTCCTACTCACTGGTTTAGATATGTCGATGATACTTGAGTGAAAATGAAGACCCAGGAAATCAACCCCTTCACAGAGGTGTTAAGGAAGCCAGCTATGTTAAAGTGGAACGGCCCTCCCTTAACAGAGGAGAGGAACTGAGATATCATCGGTCCTCAGCTTACAATGCCGTGTTAAAAACCATTCCTTGACATTTTATGGACAAATGAATTTGCTCCAATTCTCAAGTTTAGGGGCGGAGGATTGGTGATTTTTTTTTCCCTTTTTCTTCTTTTAGTAGTAGATTAGTTTATTTGACAGGGACAGTGCAATAAACATAGACAATTAATCAAAGACAATCAATCTGATGTGTTGCACATAGAGTGTATAGCTATTAGCTAATTTGCAACTCTTGTCCCTGGATGGGCTTTAGAAAAAAGAATCAAGATAAAAAATATACACAATAACCACATACATCAATGCAGAAAAATTATAAATACACAATTATAAATATTATAAATATTATAAATACACAAATATAACAGCCTGACTCACATTTAACATAAATATTATAAATATTATAAATACACAAATATAACAGCCTGACTCACATTTAACACATATAACATAACTCACATTTGCCTATTTCAGGCCTTCCTCCCTCCGTCACTCACTATAAACAAACACATTTATTCCTTCCCTTCATTCACTCTCACTTTGCAGACAATTAATTCATACATGAGTACATTCTTGTTTATTTTTCAGCCAGTTTTTAACATTTTTAGTGAATGTTTTAAAGTCCGTTATTATTTTAATTTCATTTGGCATTGTGTTCCAGATGTGACTGCCCTTTATAGAGAAAGCTGTTTGTCCAAATGTGGTTCTGCGGTGGAATATTTTACAGTTATTGTTAACAGAACTCCTGGTGGCTCTGCTGCTGTCCTGTCTTTGGACAAAACCAGCAAGTGGCTCGGGTGCTGATTTTCTCCTCTTTGGTCACACCCTATGGACTACATTCATTTTTTCCCCTCCTTTTTGGATGCACACCATGGACTACATTTCCCACAAGTCATGTGACTTCCTTGTAGGTTATTTATTGGCCAGAGACACTTCCTGCTGCAGTCTGACAACTGATGATGGTGTTCGGATGAACACTGAAACGTCTTGTATTTTAATTACTTTTTAGTCCAGTGTTTTTAAATAAAGCTCCTTTTGAAAGTTTATCTGAGACCTGGATGTTTTAAAATGAATTTACATAGACTGAGGCACAGGAAAGTATTCAAAACACAAGGATAGCAAAGAAAACGTGAGATAGGGAGATGAAGAAAGAAGACAGGAGTGCTTGGAGTCTAGGCGTATGGCAAAGAGAGAGGTGGCAAAGGCATACGGGGGGCTGAAAAGTTCATAGTGGTCAAATTCAACCGAATGTGGTTTATTTTTCAGCACAATCTCCCTCTCGGTCCACATACTTCTTCCATCAGTGTTGCAGCACTTGGATCCCTGCGGTTGAAAAATAAACCACATTTGGTCAAATCAGACCACTATGAACTTTTCAGCCCCCCCCCCCCCCTTGTATAATGAGTTGTATGAAAGGCTGGGCACTAAGGAAGGAGAAAAGGACTTGTATTCACTGGCTAGACAGAGAGATTGAGCTGGAAAGGATGTGTAGCAGGTTAGGCTGATTAAGGACAGAGACAGTAATATACTAAGGCAGGGGTGCTCACACTTTTTCAGCATGCGAGCTACTTATAAAACAACCAAATCAAAATGATCTACCCACTACAAAAATGCAAAACATATAATTATTTTCAAATGTATTAAGGATTCTTTGTATGTACAATGTATGTTGATGTACCTTGCATAACTGAATAATTAGTCGCTCTTCTTCTGCTGAATCTTAATCTAAACGGAAATTATGGATCTGGAAAGCGGCTTAAATGTGATTGTCACCACTTTAAAAGAAGATCGGGTCAGGGGGGACCCAAGGGGAAGACTCATGGACATTGGGAACTCATGCGTCTGTATGATTCGACTGGAGATGCAGAAGACATCAATTGGCTATGATCACAGGACTTCTACTTTGGCTTTGGAGTTTCCTGATGTTTCAGAAATTGAGGAAGGTGGAGAGCTGTTCAAAATGCGGACCCAGGCAAGCTCCTTCACCAAATTCGACCAGTTGGGGAGTGCACGAGGCGGCATGATGAACTGAATGGTAATTGATTCAGATGGTGGAATACATCTCGAGTCGCTAGTGCTCTCCAGGGAATGTTTTTTAAGCCTGTATATGGAAATTATGAAGCACAGAATCGCATGAGAGAGGAAAATTCTATTCTCTGAGTGCACTGTGCAGATTTGACCTTGGTGTTTTTGGTGCCCTGTTTACATTCCTCCTCGATGAAGATAAGGTAGAAGAGGCGGCTCTGCTAACCCAAACAATCGACAAACAATTGCTGTTGTTTCAGCAGACTGAACTCTTCAAGGACAGTGTTACCATGTGTCTTCAAACTCTGCCATCTGCAAGCACGAGAGAGATAGACTCTGGACTTGCTTATAGATCACATGATTATAACATCCATCCACTGCCAGGAGGCGCCCTCTGCTGTTCACTAGCAACTGACACACCCACACTACACACCGCATACAACATCACATGACTGATACACATACACTGACACACATACACACACACTGTCTCTCTCAACTTTTGTTTTTGTGTGATCTATATTGTCTGCTAATTGTGCATTGGAGAGTTTTTTTCTATGTAATCACAATTTTGGTCATAAAATGAGCTTTATTTTGATTAACAATGCTTTTTTCTCTCTGCCCATTGTGTCACTTCCCTTTCCCCTCATTCCCTTCTTTACCCTCTACTGCTGACAGGCGCCTCCATGGCTGTCGCGTCATTGAGATGCGCTTATTCAGCGCGCCCAATGTCAAGTCAAATTCCTCGTATGTTTATGTTTTTTATGTAAACATGCTTGGCAATAAAGCTTTCTGATTCTGATTCTGATTCTAAGCCAATATTGCACAACACACATAATAAATAACTATTAACATTTTTTGTAATTACCTGAGTTTACTTTGATGACTTGCACTGAATTGAATCAGCCAGGGATGCATAGTCCGGACAGTAGCTGCTGACAGCCAGCCTCAAGCACATTTCCAAATGTTCATCAGTCATGGTGGAACGGTATTTGGACTTAATGATCTTCATGTAGGAAAAGGCTGACTCACATAAATAAGTGGAGCCGAATAATGCAGTCAAGGAGGTAGCACATTTCCTCATGTTGGGGTACTTTTCCTCTGTGAGTAAGTTCCAGAACTGTCCATGAGCTCTCGACTTCAGCTCAATGTCGGTTTGTAGAGTCAAAATCTCATCTTCCACTCCAAAAGAGTTCAAGTGAAACAGTGCTGCAATGTTTGATGCGAGTGAATCAACCTCAGCATCTTCCTGAAAAGGATAGCACATGAATGTAGCGACTGGCTCGAGCAAAGAAAAGTCTTGAAAGCATTTGTCAAACTCTGACAGACAATCGTTGATCTGCTCCATGTAGCGTGCACTGTCAAGTTGCTCACGGGCCTTCCCTTGCGTCTCCAGCTCTGACGCCAGGTTCTGGAAATTTACCAAATCATGGCGCTCCAGCTTTGAGGTTAAATGTTGCATCTTTCGTTTGAAAGCGTTAACTGAGCTAATCATATTGGTCACTGTTTTGTCTTTTCCTTGCAGCTCAAGATTAAGGTCATTCAACAAGTTTGTCAGATCAGTTAAAAATGCCAAGTCCAACAGCCATTGACCATCATTTAGTTGCTTGTATTCTGCATGTCCAGATACACGGAAAAAACTCTTTAATCTCCGGACAGAGTTCTCGAAATCTTTGGAGGAATTTTCCACGACTAAGCCATCTCACATCAGTATGTAGCAACAACTCAGAGTGGTCGCATTCAGCCTTCTCCAGATGTGCACGGAATAACCGTCTTTGAAGAGATCTGGCTCGAATAGAACAGACGATCTTCGTTGCCACATCCATGATCTCTTTCATGTTGAGCATTTTAGCGCATAACGCTTGTTGGTGGATTATGCAATGGTAATTCAAGAAGTCTGGGAACGCATCGTCCTGCCTGCACTTGGCAATAAATCCATTCACACGCCCAACCATTGCAGGTGCTCCATCTGTGGTGATAGACACCAATTTGTACACTGGGAGCTGAGTTTTCTCGATAAAGTTTTTAAACGTCTGAAATATGTCCTCTCCTCGCATCTGTTCTTTCATGGGAAGTGCTGTCAATAGCTCCTCTTTTGCAGTGAGATCACTAAACATCATACGAATGAAAATGCACATCTGGGCTGTGTCACTCACATCTGTAGATTCGTGCAACTGCAGTGAGAAACACTCACAATCTCCGATGTCCTTCCACATTTGCTGGGTTAAATCCTCAGCCATGGCTTCACAGCGCCGTGTAACTGTATGTCTTGACAGCTGCAAAGCTTTGATTGAAGATAATATCTCTGCCTTATTTTTAAAGTCTCGGAACAATGAGTCAGCTGCTTCAACGAATGCTTCTTTTACCATCTCTCCATCTTGGAAGGACTTATTGTTTTTAACGATGGCGTGACTCACCCGGAACGATGCTTCGGTGGCGGCTTTCGCTTTTGAAGTTTGTTGAGTGAAAAATGACTGCTGTCCGGACAACTGGGATTTTAGTTCCTCCACCTTTCTCTTTCTCAGCTGGCTTTTCGGCGGAAAGTCGATGTCGTATTTTCCATGAACAGTCCGAAAATGCCGCTCCACATTTCCCTTCTTTGGTATTGCGATGGTAGACTGGCAGATGAGGCAAACGCACTTCGAAAATGACATCATGAAAAAAAAGTCCACCTCCCATTCCGTATGAAAGTGATATGTTTTTGCCTCCTTACTTGGTCCAGCTTTCTCACTCATTTTGATCACCATATGTTTTAGCAAGGGCTTAAAATCTGAGGTAATTCGCTGACTAGCTTGTAAGTTTTGCTGCGCTTAGCGCCGTTGTTTACGCATGAGCGGTGACCTAAAGGTCAAAATTCAGTTGTCATCTGAATGGTTGCCCTGTATGTCAATCAAGTGACGGGATGTTTGATAGGCTGACAAATATTTTTTTTAATGTCACGCTGCGATCGACCAGTACTACCTCCGCGATCGACCAGTAGATCGCGATCGACGTAATGAGCACCCCTGTACTAAGGAGTGAGGAGTGTGTGTTGAGAAGGTAGGAGTACTTTGAGAAGCTATATAGAGTGATGAGATTTGTTTAAAGTGAAGTACGTGGTGGTAATGCACCTGTAAGCTGGTTGCCAACCACCAATCAAATCTAAAAGAAGAAGAAAAAGAATCAAGGAAATGAGAGAGAGAGAGAGAAGGATGGATGAAGGAAAAATAGTGAACCAGGAAGTTTTCAAGATAAGTAAGGGAAGCCACGATGAAGAATGGAAAGGTGGTTGGTCCAGATGACATACGTACCTGTGGAGGTATGGAGATGTTTAGGAGAGATGGCAGTGGATTTTTTAACCAGATTGTTAAACACAATCTTGGAGAGTGAGAGGATGCCTAAAGAATGGAGAAGAAGAGTAGTGGTACAGATTTTCAAGAAAAAGGCTTGTAGTAACTACAGAGGCATAAAGTTGATCAGCCACACTGAAGATATGGGAACGAGTTGTTGAAGCCAGGTTAAGAGGAGAGGTGACAATCAGTGAGCAGTAGTACGGTTTCATGCCAAGAAAGAGTATTACAGATGCAATGTTTGCTTTAAAAGTGCTGATGGAGAAGTATAGAAAAGATCAGAAAGAGTTGCACTGTGTCTTTGTGTAAAACATAGATAAAAACAGAATACAATAATCTGCAAATCCTTTTCAACCTTTATTCAATTTAATATAAAGAGATAAACTTTGTTTTTGTTAATAGTTTTTTTTTGTTTTTTTTTTAATTTACTCATTTTGAATTTGATGCCTGCAATATGTTCCTATAAAGCTGGGACAGGGTCATATTTACCACTGTATTACATCACCTTTCCTTTTAACAACACTCAATGAGCGTTTAGGAACTCAGGACACTAATTGTTGAAGCTTTTTAGGTGGAATTGTTTTCCATTCTTGCTTGATGTACGACTTCAATTTCTCAACAGTCCAGGGTCTCCGTTGATGAGCAAACAGGCTGACATACTACATCACTTCCTGCTACAACTAGTTGAGTCCTCAGCTAGGAGGCCCCTGTGGTTTCGGACCATTATTACTAGTATCACTATGAAAAGGGGGTGGGCCTTTTTTCATTTTGCCAAGAATCTTGGATCTTTTAACTGGATTCAGGATCCCTTTTACATTATATGAGATTATTTTGGTTACACCCTGTTTCTCCATTGTGTTGTCTTCTTTAGTATAACAGTGGCCTCTTTTATGCTACTCAGAAACTGAAAGAACATTAAGAACATAAAAAACATTAAGAACATAGTATATAAAACTTTAAAACATAAAACTGTCAAAAGATCTTCCTGAGCTGAGGTCTTTTTAGTGACCTTAGAAGAGCCTTGCTGGTGCGTTGGCTCTGAGGGAAATTCCTCAAACTCTGTTACGTGTTGAGGGCCCTCTCTTACCCCTATAAGTTGTCCCATGTTTTTAACGTGAATTTCAGATCCCAATCCGTACTTGTAATGATTTTTTTTTTTTTTTATGCCTATACCCTATGAAATTGTGCACAACCTCCCACCACCATCACAGAAAACAATCACGTCAATACAGTATTTGTTAGTGTTGAGAGTTCATGTGGTTCATTGTCACATTTCTATTTTAACAAGTTTTTTTTTCTTTTTTTTTTAAGACTTACTTGTTTCTAATATTATGACTGTTCCATGAAATGTTTTACCACTTGCTGGTTCTGCATCTCCTTTAATGTTTGTTACCTTGTAGGAGGAGGGTTTGATGCGCAGATTGACTAAAAATATTGTTATTCCCTCCTGAAAGCGTCCAGTTTTTCCTTATAGCCCTGGCGCTGGGTTTCCCGCTGCTGGCCCGTGGATTTTGAGGGTCTCTGTGCGCACCACGTTTGAGCCTTGATTCTTTCGATCAGGTCTGCTGCGGGTTTATACACCGTTACCGGGAGCCCTCTTCTCGCCATATCCCTGGTTGCTTCTTCCGCCGAGTTGTAGAGACACGTCTCTTTCCCGTAAAAAACCCGCAGCTTCGCCGGAAATGGAGTTTGAACGTGCAGTTTCTTCTCTCTTAGTACCTTTTTAGCGTCATTGTATTCTCGATGCTTTTTAAGGACCTCCAGGGCGTAGTCGTGCTCCACAAAAACTTTTCTTTCTTGGTACATAAATCCTTTTTTCTGCCAAGCCAGTCTCAAAACCTCTTCTTTTGTTCTGAAGTTGGAAAACTTCACCACCACCGATTGTGGGGGCGCTTCCGCCGACGGCCTTGGGGCTAATGAACGGTGCGCCCTTTCTATCTTCAAGTCGGTGGATTGGGGAATTTCCAACTTTTCTCTCAGTATGGATTCCACGTATGCAGCCATCGTGGTGAAACCGTCTTCGACTCCTTCTTTCAGACCATGAATTCTTATGTTGGCCCTTCTTAGTCTTCCTTCTTGGTCAGTTAGCTTAGCCTCCAGTCTTGTCTGTCGTTTGAGTAATTCCAGCACGGTTTCTTCCAGCCCTTTTATTCTTTCCTCTGCTTCCATGATTCGGGCCTCAGCCTGGTCCACTCTGTCCTTTTTATTTCATCTTTAATTTCACGAAATTCGGCCCAACACTCTCGGCAAAATTCTCTTAATTCCTGAATTATCGTTTTTAAGCTAACTGTGTTGCTAGCCTCATTCAGCTCCTCTGCTTCCGAGTGGATGTTGTCCTCCAGGTCAGATTCTCCGGCCGATGTTCATCTTGGCCTGGGAAATGTCGATCTCTTCTGTTTTCCTTTAGGCATAATGACTTTGTCTTTTGACTTTCACTCTTCCAAAAATCCGTTAAATCTGATTTTCAAGGTATTTTCACGGATGGGGTCTTGGAGCTTCAGCGTTAAGCTGCTATCACCATGGTGTCCAGACCGGAAGTCCAACTGACAGTAGTTTTGAAAGTGTTCCTGAGCCTGCATGGTAATATCCTATCATAATGATGTCAGTTTTTAATGCAGTGCCGCCTGAGGGATCGAAGGTCATGGGCACTCAGTGTTGGTTTTCAGGCCTTGCCGCTTACATGCAGAAATTCCTCCAAATTCTCTGAATCTTTTGATGATATTATAGACTGTAGATGATAAAATCCCTAAATTCCTTGCAGTTGTATGGTGAGAAACGTTGTTCTTGAACTGTTGGACTATTTGCCCATGCAGCTGTTCACAAAGTGGTGAACCTCGCCCCATCCTTGCTTGTGAATGACTGAGCCTTTCGGGGATGCTGCTTTTATACCCAATCATGACACACACCTGTTTCCAATTTACCAGTTCACCTGTGGAATGTTCCAGAAAGGTGTTTTTTGAGCATTACTTTCCCAGTCTCTTCTTGCCCCTGTTTCAGCTTTGTTGGAATATGTTGCAGACATCACATTCAAAATGAGTGAATATTTGCAATAAATAAATAAATAAATAAAGTTTAGCAGTTTAAAAATTAAAACGCTTGCCTTTGTAGTGTATTCAGTTGAATATAGGTTGAAAAGAATTTGTAAATTATTGTATTCTATTTTAATTTACATGTTGCACAACATCCCAACTTCACGGGAATTAATAATAAAGTTTATCAGTTTGAACATTAAATATCTTGTCTTTGTTGTGTATGTAACTGAATAGGTTGAAAATGATTTTTAAATAATTGTATTTTGTTTTTATTTTTATTTTTGTTTTACACAACGTTCCAACTTCACCAGAATTGGGGCTGTAATGAAGTTTAGTCAAGTAGAAAAACTAAATCTTATTTTTTTTTCTTCAAAAAAATGAATCTCAACCCATAAGGTCATATCATTATTATAAAGCATACAGTACAGTATGAGATACATGTAACACACTCGCTGTTGTTGTGCGTTTCCTGTGTTGATTTACACGACACATTAATCGCATGAATCCTCCTAAAACAGATGTGATTGCTGGGATAACAGAGCACCGCTGCCACATACTGCTCCCAGAAGGAGGGGAATGCTTGTGAAAGCTGTCCCTGCGTGACACTTTTGCATGACCACTGCTCTGGCAGTTTTGATTGAATCCCAATCTGACTGAGTTTGACTCAGTCCATCTGTGCGACTGTCCTTGGCCTTGGTTTAGGGTTTGGGGTAGAGAGGCGGCGCAGAGTTATCACACTGAGAGGCTGTTAGGGTCATTACGACCCTCTGCTCTGATATTTCCAGTTTTTGATGGGAGCCAAATGTTGTGCTGGAATCCCTGTGTCTGTCTGTCTTTGTTCCCGTCTCTCACCATCCTGTCCAGGGCTATGCCAGCACAGCTGTGAGCGGCAGCGTGTAATAAAAGTCTAATGCAAGCAGCTGCTGGGGGTTTAAACTGTAATGAGATGGTGTGTGAGATTACCACACTTCGCTAGTCGCTGAGAGAAAGCCTGGCACCCTGACAACACTGCCCCCCCCATGGTACAATTACACTTTAGATATGGCTAATAGAATATCCACACAACGCCTGTAAGCAAGAAGCATAATGAGCTTTAGCTTAGCGTCTTCCCTCTCTTTTTATCTGTCTCCCCATCTCTCTCGCTCACATGCCCACAGCTGCATGGAACGTCCACCCCAAGGAGCCGCTGTAAACTGTGAGGGGCTGATGGAGGAAACAGAGACAGTGTTTTTGAAATCAAAGGCAAGCCTTGTCAGAAGATTCCCACAGAGTGGGACAGTTTTTTTCCTTCTTCTTCTTCCTCTTTTATGGCTCCATTGCTGGAAACACAGTTTGCCTGCTTACATCAACCCAACAAATAATTCAGGCCTTAAGTCATGAATAGTTGAAAGCCCTGTGTCAACCTCATTAGTCATCACTGGGGAGTTTGTGGAAACGATGTATGCATACCCACATGGCGCCCATACATTCACTGACAGAGTGACAATAGAGTGGAGGCTTGCTGTGGAGTTGCTTTAAGTGTGCAGCACAGCTTTTGTTACAAGCTACTTTTATCATGCAAAATCTTTTCTCCTCTTTCACACACAGACTTCTGTTATTGTCTTTCTTGTCATTCTCTTCTCTTCTCTTCTCGTCTCTTCTCTTCTATTCTCTTCTCTTCTCTTCTCTTCTCTTCTCTTCCCATTATTGGCATTCTATCCGGGGCATGACAGGATGAATGTAGGAACATAAAAGCCCTTGTTATGATTCCAACACCTCTTCTGGGGTTCTCTATAATGAAGGTTCGGGGTGTCTGGGCGTAAGGCGTGTGTACCTGTCATGGCAGCGCTCCGATAATAGGCCCATTGGTGCCACTGCCTCATCGCACTGGAAAAGGAACTCCTCTGAATGCATACCCCTATTCATTACCTCATGTAGAAGGCTAAACTCCAGATTCACAGCTCTGTAGAGCTGGATATTGTGAATGTGACCCCAGGGAGCAGAGCTGTGGAATTTCAATACGCCACCCGCTCGGTATTATTCCACACCTGAATGCAGCGCCTTCTAGATAATTAGTGGAGAATTATAGAGGGGGAGGTGTTAGGTAATTTACAGAGTTTGTCTCGCCTCTGTCCCAGCTTTGGACGTGCTAGGCAGCGGGGATATTACACATTTTGCACAGTGGGGGGATGAGATGCTGCTCGCAGGGGAAAGAAAATGGAAGCTCTCAGAGACCTAAATGGGAGCAAACTCCATTTCTACAGGTATTTAGGAGGTGTTGAGTGAGGCGGCTCCTGCCAAAGGAAACCTAAACATCACTGTAAAGTGTGTGGACTGATGTCTGCCTCTCTTAAGCCTTATTCATGCTGCATTTCCCCTCTAGTCCGCTTTAGTCCACGTGCACTTTGGTTGAGCCCAGCACGCACACGGCACTGTTCATGCTCACTTTTTTCATCTACCCAGGCCAAGCGGTTGATGCATGCGCACAACCATCATTTGTAGCTTCACTCCCGCCCGATAGATAGCGCCAATGTGCTGACGTGCCAGGATTTTCACCAACAAAGAAACGCTGCTTGCTTTCTGCTGCTTGACTTCCCGGTTTTCACTCCTTTTCCATGAAGATGCTGCTGCTTCTGCTGCTGCTGAAGTATTTATGTATGATTCATGTATGTTTATTCATGTTTTCTGCTTCCTCGTTGTCTTCTTCGTCTACTTTGTCTTGGTATTCTGTGCCAATATCGCCACCTTGTGAATGGGATATTCAGTCTTGCACATACACTTTTCAATGTGTTCAGGTCGTGGGCAGGCAGCGCAGTCACAAAATTTGGGCTGCACGCGGTCGTTCACGGGTCGAGCACTGCAGACACTAGCGGAGTGGAGACGATGATGTAAATTTCATCATACGAGGTTTCCGGTTGCACGTACACGGACAGCAGAGGTACAGCTTTAGGCTGCATTCAGACCAGGATAGTCCGGGGGTCTCGGTTCGACTGGGCGGGGAATGTCAAGAAGTTTCACACCTTCGTTTGGCTTGGTTTGCATTCACACTACAGCGGACCAAACTGCCTGGACAACGTCACACAGTTACAACAACTGCTCGTTTGGGGCGCTGTAGCTGAAACCACCACTGACCAGGAAGAAAAAATCTTGGTGAAGAACCAAAATCAGGCTCATCAATTGGCCAGGACTGAAACTGGAAATCCACTCCCTTCAGCCGGGTTGTTTGTCTGCCACAAACGAGATATTTTTTTAACTTTTCGCCTCGGTTTTCACCGGTAAAAGGATTTCTCGAATTTGCACGATTGTCTTTATTGTTATTTTCTACCCAAAATGTACTACGGTAAACACCATTTCCTCTTCTCAGACTACGTGTTGCTATGGTTATACAAACGCCGAGGGACACTTCCGCGCTTTGGTCTGCTGGATACTCCATTTGGATTCACACTGCAAGCGGAGCACACCAGACTTCATTTGCAAGAGAACCGAAACCCCCGTGTTCAGGGGGACCAGACTTTGCTTGTTTGGTGCGCACCAGAGTTCCAACGCACGTTCAGACGGCACCAAACTATTCGCAGAAGCCACTGTTTGGTCCTCTGGTCCAAACCAAACAGCGGCCATCTGAATGCGCCCTTACTGCAGTCATGTTAATAGTGCTTCCTGTGTTTCAAGGCAGGTACAGCTGAGAGATTTTATGTTTAGCAAATGGCCTGTCAGCATTGGACTCTAACTGTTTTATCATGAAGGGGCAGATGATCCACCATCCTATTATAAATGCAAAGAATAATCAAGTCATTAATGTAATATTTGAGTCTGGACTGTGCATGTGCAGCCTCATCAGTATATTCCACCTCCCTTTCATTAGCCCACCTCATCTTGTTATTCTCCTTAGTAGCAGATATCATCTGGTGGAGGTAGCAGTTGTCATTTAACTACACTACAGCCCTTGATTAAAGTGCTCTATCCAATGACACTCTGATGTTATATCACCATAAATCCATCTATGTATGAAGAAGTTTGGGTGATTATAAGTTGACATGAATATAATGGAAAGTTGAAAAATTCTGATCAGGTGGCACCACCATCATCGGTTGATAACAAATGTGTCAGCTAATGAAACACTTCACTGGTGTTCTCCTTGTTGTCTGCTTGTCATGTGATGCCAGTGCTCACTGCTCAATAAGAAATGCCTATTGCCATATGAGATCTTCATAGTATCCAACACTCTCTCTCTGAAACGTGTGTTCCAGCTGTTACCACTCTATGGAGTTGTGAGGTTATAATGAGCATGGAAGCAGCTGCTTCCTCCTACAGTAGAGGCCCCAGCCTCTCTAATCCTGATCATTAAGAAAGGAAAGGGTGTGGGAAGCCAGAGAGCAGAGACTTGTGGGCCTCAGCACTCCAGGAGACGCTGCCGAGATGTGAGTTACTCGACCATTTTATTAGTTAGACCAGCAGGTATAGAAGTTCATTCATCTGCCTGCAGTGGTAAAAAGGAATCAACTTATGCATGACAGCTGGAGTAAAGACTACAAAGAAGTGATGCCATAGCACACATTTATGTCCAACGCCCACAAGGAAAAACAACACATGGCTCGCTACATGAAATTTGTTTTCCGTTTAAGCCTTGTCAATTTTATCTGCTAACAATGAAAAAGGTTAAAAAAATACTTAAAGCTTGTGTCAAAGAATGCATTTCCATCTTGTTCTTAACATAGACAAAACCAAGGAACTCATTCTGGGCTTCAGGAGGAGAGCCCCCCTCTGCAGCCTCTCATCGTCACTGGGACTGAGGTGAAGCAGAGTGGCAGCTATAAATTCCTGGGCAAAAAACACTGCAACAACAGTGAAAAGAGCTCAGCAGAGGCTGCATTCATTCAGATTGCTGAAGAAGGCTGGACTTAGATGTCAGTCCCTCACCCAAGTCAACAGAGGGCTTGTTGAGAGCATCCTCACCAGCAGTATCACAGTGTGGTATGGCAGCAACACCCTGGCTGACAGGAAATCACTGCAAAGGGTCTTCAAGACTGAAGAGAGGGTCACTGGCTTTGATCTCCCCTCCATGGATACCAAATACACTCAACAGTGCAGGGGGAAGAACAGAGCATCCTCAGGGACAAACATCAGCCAGCACATGCTCTGCTCAGGTGGGTGGACACAACCTGAGACACTGCAGGCCTGTGAGCATCAGCACCCACAAGCCACAAGGCTCACCACCTGTATAGGAGCTTCTTTCCAGCCACTGTCAGGCTGGTGCACAGGACATTAAGGAGGAAAAGAAGTACCTCGCTCCACAACCCACACATACATACACCGGACATTAGACAACCCCCCATCCCAAATCCACCCATACCTAATAATGTCCCACCAATATATAACCATCTCACTGTTCTGGAACATGTGTGCAATACAGAATATTACATATTTTTCTATCATGTGCAGTATTAGTTCCTTATGTGCAATAGATTTGTGTAGAGTTTACAATATCTGCAATACGTTAGTCAAAATAACTGCTGTCATATTCCAGTGCAACTATTTTTATGATGTTACTATTCTTATATATCTTAACGTCCAACATATTTTTGTATATTTTTCATATTTGTATGTAATGTGTCTTTTTATATTTTTGAAGAGGAACAAAAAATTCCAAATGGCAATAAACTCCTATTCTATTCTATTCTATTCTTAAGATAAGATAAGATAAGCCTTTATTAGTCCCACAATAGGGAAATTCCAGGATTGCAACAGCACAGGGATAGCAACACTCAGAGCAATAATTTAGAAGATAAGAAAATAAGAGCAGTGAATATACATATGTACACATAAATATATACTGTATATACACAGTGCGGCACATTGTAGCTAGATGGACTAAACAGCATAACCTGTGGAAATGTGAAAATGACGAGGCAGAGTTTATCTCACGAGTCAGGTTTATTCACATCTTCCAACATCAGCAAAGCAGAAAGAGGAAAAAACACAGACATTCGTCCTTTATATATCCAGGACCTTCAAAGCTCACAGTCACATTGCATTTAATCTCAAGTAACAATGCATCTTTTCTTAAATCCTATAACATCCTCCTCATAGTCTCTGGCAGACCAGGAAATCCCCCAAGGCCGTCTCTTGCATACCAAAGACTAAATTTTCACATCCTCCTGTTATCTCACAGGAGGCCCAGCCCTTTGTTCTACTCTGAGATGTGAAGCTTAAAGTGATACATATGTGGCCCACATGACCCCCCCCCCCCAAACATCTAACATGGAACAACAGAATAACAGTCTGCATGTCATGATAAAATCATTACACATTAACCCACGTGCTGCTTGGGCCTCAGTCTCCTCCCGTATCTGCTGTAAGCGGGCTTCGCCACTTCTGCGGCGCCATCCTGCTGGGGGGCTGCTGTCTGGGGGTGAGAACTGTTTGTCACTCCCTGTGGGTGTTCTGGGGAATGTCCCCGAGGGGGTCTGCCGCGCCGAGGAGCCCTGGCCAACAGCACATCCTCGTCCGCCACCACAAAGGCGGGTTTGAGCCTGTTAATGCCAATCTTTTCCTTCCTGCCCCCCAAATCTAGCAAAAAATGCTTGTCCCCTGTTTCCAGCACTCTAAATGGTCCATCATAAGGTGGTCGCAGCGGTGGGCGATGGGCATCGTGTCTGACAAAAACAAACTCCGCGTTTTTCAAAGCCTTAGGCACAAAAACGCGCGGAAAACTGTGGTGAACGGGGCCATGCAGCGTGCCCGATTCTGTGCCACGCTGCAACCGTTGAGATGGGGAGCTATCTGGTGCAGGATTATCTGGGAGAAACTCCCCGGGTAGCCGAAGTGGCTGCGCAAAAACTAGCTCAGCCGGGGAGGCTTCTGAGTCCTCTTTAGATGCAGAATGCAACCCCAATAAAACCCACAGTAGCCTGTCCACCCAATTTGCATCCGTCAGCGACGCTCTGATAGCCACTTTCAATGACCTATGAAAATGTTCGCATAACCCATTAGCCTGCGGATTGTACGCAGTTGTGCGGTGGATCGTTACCCCCAGGCTGCGGGCCATTGCTGACCAAAGTTTGGAAACAAATTGAGGACCTCTGTCGGACGTAATGTCCGACGGGACTCCAAAGTGCGCTACCCATGCTGTTAAAAACGCACGCGCCACCTCCTCGGCTGTGGTTGACGCCAGTGGGACCACTTCCGGCCAGCGCATGGTGCGGTCTACCATTGTCAGAAGGTGTGTGCACCCCTGTGACGGCGGGAGGGGGCCTACAAGGTCCACGTGAACATGATCGAACCTCTTAGCCGGGATGTGAAACGGCTCCAAGGGAGCTCTCGTGTGTCTGTGTACCTTGGCTCGTTGACAAGCCATGCAGGCTGCTGCCCACTCCTTAACTTGTTTGCGCAGGCTTGGCCATACAAATTTCTCTCCTACCATTTTGACTGACGCGCGCACTCCCGGGTGCGCCAGAGAATGAATCGAGTCAAAAACGCGGCAGCGCCACGCGGCCGGTACCACAGGATGCGGTCTCCCAGTGGAGACATCGCAGATTAGGGGGGGCATACCGTCTTGCAGCACCCTGTTCTCCAGCCTTAACCCTGTTGGTCCAGACTGGAGCGCGCGCACATCCGTGTCGCTAACCTGATCCGCGGCCATGGCTGCATAATCTATCCCTACGCGGACTGGGGCCACCACGGCACGCTAGAGACAGTCTGCCACTACATTCAGTTTACCCGCCACGTGCTGAATATCGGTAGTAAACTCTGAGATGGCAGCCAGCTGTCTTTGCTGCCGGCTCGACCACGGTTCTGAAACCTTGGCCATCGCGAATGTCAGCGGCTTGTGGTCAACTAACGCGGTGAAACCGCGTCCCTCCAGCCAGAACTGGAAGTGGCGAATGGCCAAGTGGAGAGCTAACAACTCCCTGTCGAATGCGCTGTATTTTCGTTCACTATCGCGCAAAGTCCTGCTAAAAAAGGCGAGCGGCTGCCAAGCCCCGGCTACATGCTGCTCCACGACCGCCCCTATGGCCACATCCAACGCGTCAGTAGTGAGCGCTATGCGGGCCGTTGGGTCTGGATGTGCTAACAACGCAGCGTTTGCCAGGGCTGTTTTGACCTCCGAGAATGCTCGCTCTCGCTCCGGAGACCATTCGATCTTATTTGTGGGTTTTTGTTTTTTGAGTGCAGCATACAATGGTTGCATGAGCTGCGCTGCGCGGGGGAGGAAACAGTTATAAAAATTCACCATTCCCAAAAACTCCTGTAACGCCCTGACCGTTTGTGGCTGGGGAAAATTTGCTACCGCGCGCATTTTGTCAGGCAGCGGAACCGCTCCTTCTGGAGAGACGCGATGCCCCAAAAAATCAATCTGCGTCACCCCGAACTGACACTTCGCTGGGTTGATTATTAAACCGTGCTCTCCCAACCTTCGGAAAACTACCGTGAGGTGGCTTTCGTGTTCGTCTTCGGACGCGCTGGCTACTAAGATGTTGTCCAGGTAGACGAATACGAAGGGGAGATCGCGCAACACCGCGTCCATCATGCGTTGGAACGTCTGCGCAGCGCCTTTAAGCCCAAATGGCATGCACAAAAACTCGAATAGACCGAACGGAGTTATTACCGCTGTTTTGGGTATGTCCTCAGCGCGCACTGGGACTTGGTGGTAACCGCGGACCAAGTCTATCTTAGAAAAAAACGCGCGCCCCCGCCAAATGAACGGAAAAATCTTGGATATGCGGGATTGGGTAGCGGTCGTGCGCTGTGGCGTTGTTCAACCTGCGGAAATCTCCGCAAGGTCGCCATGAGCCGTCAGCTTTCGGGACCATGTGAAGTGGGGAAGCCCATGGGCTGTTCGAACGCCTGATGATGCCCAACCTTTCCAGGTTGGCGAACTCCTCGCGCGCTATGGTCAGTTTAGCTGAATCCAAGCGCCGAGCTTTTGCAAAAACGGGCGGTCCGGTGGTAGTAATAAAATGTTCCACTCCGTGTTTAGCGACGGCTGCTGAAAATGTGGGAACCGTGAGTGCTGGGAACTGAGTGAGCAGTGTGTGGAACTTACCGCTTGCAGTTGTGACGTTGGCTTGTGCTGTTGGCGGGGTCACTCGGGCTGCACAGGGAATAGAATAAAAAGAAAGTGCATTAACCAGGCGCCTGTTAGCAAGATCAACCAACAAACCATGTGAGCACAGAAAATCAGCCCCAACATATTGAAATTCACTGCAGCTATGACAAAAATCCACTCAAATGTATGGCCGTGTAGGGACATAAGCAGAGCCCTCTCACCAAAGGTCTTAATCTCCGAGCCGTTCGCTGCTGACGCCCCGTGACCTCTGGGAACCGCCAGCCGGTCAGCGGAGGAAGGCGTGATGAAACTCACTTGGGAGCCTGTGTCCACGAGGAATTGCCTCCCCGAGCGCGCATCCTCCAAGTAGAGCAGCTTGTTCTCCTCCCCGAGGGCCGCAGCTGCTACCGACCCCCGGTCTTGGCGTTTCCCGAGCGCTTGAACTGGCACGGTGGTATACATTTGCGTGCCTTCTCTGCAAAGCGGCGATGGTAGAAACAGAGGGTGTCTCCTCTGCGATCCTTGGCCCCCGCCCCCGCCGTCGTCGGTGGGTCTGCTACCGCCGTCTCTGGCCCCCCACCATCTCCGGCCGTCGCGCCGAACTCTGTCGCCGCCGCGGTGGCCGCGTGCTGTTTGCTGGCGTTGAGAATCCGGTGCGCCTCCTGGGCCAGCGCGCGGAAGTCCCGCTGGTCCAACAACGGCGAACTGGCCAGGGTCGCTCTCGTGGCCGACGGTAGGGTCCTGAGGAAAATGTGGGTGAAGAGGAAGCCGTCGCCGTCTGTGCCTCTCAACCTCAGCATGTTCTCCATCAGGTCAATGGGCATGCCATCTCCCAAGTCGTTCAGAGCCAGGAGCCTCTCCGCTCTCTCCTCGACTGCAAGAGTGAAACGCTGGATAAGCGCAGCCTTCAACCCGCCGTATTTGTCGTTGGCAGGTGGCCGCTCCAATAGGCTCTGCACATGCCGAGCCGTGCGGTTGTCGAGCTTTGCGATCACATGGTAGAACTTCGTGTCATCTACCGTTATCCCCCGGAGGGCGAACTGTGCTTCGACCAAGTGGAACCAGGAGCGCGGGTTGTCTTGCCAAAAGTCCGGTAGCTGGACGGTAGCGGCATACGCTGGGCTGGGAGCTCCTGACTCGGCTGGCCCGGGGGAATTTCTTTCATCCATGATACGTCTTAGGGTCACCAGTGTGGAAATGTGAAAATGACGAGGCAGAGTTTATCTCACGAGTCAGGTTTATTCACATCTTCCAACATCAGTAAAGCAGAAAGAGGAAAAAACACAGACATTCATCCTTTATATATCCAGGACCTTCAAAGCTCACAGTCACATTGCATTTAATCTCAAGTAACAATGCATCTTTTCTTAAATCCTATAACATCCTCCTCATAATCTCTGGCAGACCAGGAAATCCCCCAAGGCCGTCTCTTGCATACCAAAGACTAAATTTCACATCCTCCTGTTAAAAACATGCATGTTAGGTTAATTGGCTGTTCTAAATTGTCCCTAGATATCTATTTCCTATAGGCCCTAAGAATAGAGGGTTAGTATTAATGAAAGCGCTTTGAGTGGTCTTTGTGGCTAGAAAAGCGCTATATAAGTGCAGGTTAGTTAGTTAGTTAGTTATCTCACAGGAGGCCCAGTCCTTTGTTCTACTCTGAGATGTGAAGCTTAAAGTGATACATATGTGGCCCACAAACCGTCTATTTAGTTACCCTACATGGTATGAATATGTACCCATACATATTGTCACCCTCCAAAGCGACTGATATTGTCCTAGTTGTATACTGGAGGGGACCGTTTGTGTAAGTGTGTTGCGTCTTTTGCATTCAATACTATTAGAACCCAGAAGCAGGGGGTGCACAAGCCAGTGTACTGTTAGTGTCGGTGTTATATAAAATATGGACCCCCTAAAATATAGACCCCCCCCCCACCCCTGTGGAAAATGGACCCTGTGCCACTGGTGTGTATGGGGTCCATATTCAACAGTGGAATATGGACCCCCCACCACCACATGTGTGTTACTATTATTTGTGGGGCTAAGAGTTGAATTCTGAGCCCCCAAACAATGATACAGGCATTTTTTCTTGAATATTAGGCTTTTATCTTAACGTCTTCAGTTTCAACTACATTACTGTCTCTGAGCATTTCTCACCCACTGACACACAGTCTCTGATCACAGAGGCAGTTATCTTTAACACCTTCAGTTTTACTTCATTACTGTGTACATATACTGTATGTGTGTATATACTGTATATATGTATGTGTATATAGACATACAGTGGTGTGAAAAAGTGTTTGCCTCCTTCCTGATTTCTCATTTTTTTTGTATGTTTGTCACATTTAAATGTTTCAGATCATCAAACAAATTTAAATATTAGGCAAACATAATACAAGTAAACACAAAATGCAGTTTTTAAATGAAGGTGTTTATTATTAAGGAGAAAAAAAAATCCAAATCTACATGGCCCTGTGTGAAAAAGTGATTGCCCCCTAAACCTAATAACTGGTTGGGCCACCCTTAGCAGCAACAACTGCAATCAAGCATTTGCGATAACTGGCAATGAGGGCTGCACGGGCTGCACGGTGGCGCAGTGGTTAGCACTGTGGCAGCACAGTTTTACCCTCGGCTGGGGGATCGCGGGGACCGTGAGATCGTGGGTTCGATCCCTGCCCCCGGCCAACAGTGATCTGTGTGGAGTTTGCATGTTCTCCCCGTGTTTGAGTGGGTTTACTCCGGGATTTCTCCGGTTTCCTCCCACATGCCAAAAACATGCAGGTTAGGGAGTTAAGGGGCGCTTGCGCACGCAGCGACCGGCAGCTGGTGGTTTGTCACCAGACTGCAAAACAAATCTACTTACGGGTACAAAATAAGTAATAAAAAAAAAATGAGTCTTTTACAGCACTGTGGAGGAATTTTGGCCCACTCATCTTTGCAGAATTGTTGTAATTCAGCCACATTGGAGGGTTTTTGAGCATGAACTGCCTTTTTACAGTCATGCCACAGCATCTCAATCGGATTCAGGTCAGGACTTTGATTAGGCCACTCCAAAGTCTTCATTTTGTTTTTCTTAAGCCATTCAGAGGTGGACTTGCTAGTGTGTTTTGGATCATTGTCCTGCTGCAGAACCCAAGTGCGCTTCAGCCTGAGGTCACGAACAGATGGCCGGACATTCTCCTTCAGGATTTTTTGGTAGACAGAAGAATTCATGGTTCCATTTACCAAGTCTGCCTTGGTAAATGAAACCATGGAACCATTTAATAATAATAATAATACATCAATCTTATATAGCGCTTTTCTAAATACTCAAAGACGCTTTACAAAGCAGCATAGGGACAAACATACAGAGAACGGGTAAACAGACAAGGTAGGTACACATAGGTAGAAGAGGCAATCAGTTTTTATAGGTAGATTTGAAAAGATGGGTTTTGAGTTGACTCTTGAAAGAAGCAAGTGTGTTGGCAGACCGGATGTGAAGGGGCAAGGAATTCCAGAGGGTTGGTGTGGCGATGGCGAATGATCTATCACCCAGGGTGCGGAATTTTGTCTTGGTGATGGGGGTAAGAAGGTGAGCGTCAGCAGAGCGGAGGAGACGAGTGGGAGAATGACGAGACAGAAGGTCCGTTAGGTATGAGGGGGCGAGGTTATGAAGAGCTTTATAGGTGATGAGGAGGATCTTGAAGTTGATGCGCTGTTGAATGGGGAGCCAGTGGAGCTGACGGAGGAGAGGAGTGGTGTGGTCTCTGGAGCGGGAGTGAGTAAGTAGGCTGAGTTTTGGACATACTGTAGTTTTTGGAGGATGGTGGAAGGAAGTCCATACAGAATGCTGTTACAGTAATCAAGTCTGGAGGTGATGAAGGCGTGGATGAGTATTTCAGCAGCAGAGGGTGAGAGGGTGGGACGGAGGCGTGCAATATTACGAAGATGAAAAAATGATGTTTTGGTGATATGGTTGATGTGACATTTGAAGGAGAGGGTGGGGTCCATGATAATGCCGAGTTTTCTGGCCAGGGGGGAGGGGGTGACAGAGTGACCATCGATTTGGAATGAAAAGTTCTGGGAAGAGGGTAAAAGAGATTTTGGTCCAAAAATGATGATTTCTGTTTTATTGCTGTTTAGCTTGAGAAAGTTGTTAGTCATCCAGGTTTTTATGTCTGTAAGGCAGTTGGTGATGGTGGAGAGAATGGCGGGGGTGATGGATTTAGAGGAGATGTACAGCTGGGTGTCGTCGGCGTAGCAGTGAAAGTGAAGACCATGTTGACAGATGATGTGACCAAGCGGAAGCATGTAGAGAGTGAAAAGGGTTGGACCGAGCACAGAGCCTTGAGGGACACCGTGTGAGACGGGGTGGTGCGTGATTTATGATTGTTGATGGAGATGTTCTGGAATCTCTCAGACAGGTAGGAGGTGAACCAAGAGAGGGTGGAGTCAGTGATGCCAATAGAAAGTAGATGACGGAGCAGGATGGAATGATTGATGGTATCGAAAGCAGCGCTGAGATCGAGGAGGAGAAGAATGGTGAGGGAGCCAGAGTCAGAGGGAAGCAGGAGGTCATTGGTGACCCTGAGGAGGGCGGTTTCAGTGCTGTGGCGAGAACGGAATCCAGATTGAAATGTTTCGTAGAGTTTTTACCATGTAGAGTTTTTACCAGTTTTTACCAAATTTACCATGGTAAATGGAAGTCTTCCAGGTCCTGAAGCAGCAAAACAGCCCCAGACCATCACACTACCACCACCATATTTTACTGTTGGTATGATGTTCCTTTTCTGAAATGCTGTGTTACTTTTATGCCAGATGTAATGGGACACACACCTTCCAAAAAGTTCAACTTTTGTCTCGTCAGTCCACAGAGTATTTTCCCAAAAGTCTTGGGGATCATCAAGATGTTTTCTGGCAAAACTGAGATCAGCCTTTATGTTCTTTTTGCTAAGCAGTGGTTTTCATCTTGGAACTCTGCCATGCAGGCCATTTTTGCCCAGTCTCTTTCTTATAGTGGAGTCTTATAGTGGAGTTTTAAAAAAACCTAACCTTGATCCATCTGTTTTTAAAAACTTCAGGCCAATTTCCAAGCTTCCTTTTATTTCTAAGCTTTTAGAAAAAGTTGTTGCCAAGCAGCTCACTGACTTTCTGATTGAACACAATATTTTCGACAAATTTCAGTCAGGTTTTCGTCAGAAACACTCGACAGAGACCGCTCTTCTCAGGGTGTCAAATGATATTTTAATGTCATCAGATTCTGGCAAATGCTCTGTTTTAGTGTTATTAGATCTTACTGCAGCATTTGATACTATTGATCATTGTATTTTGTTACAAAGGCTTAGAGATTGGGTAGGTATTTCTGGAAAAGCTCTGGATTGGTTTTTCTCCTACCTTTCTGGTAGGAGTTTTTCCGTGGCTGTTGGCTCTTATTCATCTGACTCTGCTCCTTTAATGTGTGGGGTGCCTCAGGGTTCTATTCTGGGTCCACTTATATTTGCCCTATATATGCTGCCACTTGGTTCTATTATCAGCAAATTTAAAGGTGCGTCTTATCACAGCTACGCTGACGATTTACAGCTACTTTTCTCTTTTAAGCCTGACCATGTTGACAATTTAATAATTATTCATGATTGTCTGTCTGCAATTAAGGACTGGATGTCTAGTAACTTTTTGCAACTTAATGCAGATAAAACTGAAGTCCTTATTGTAGCACCTGATAATCTAATTCCTAAGCTGGTTAATAGCATTGGTTCATTAAGCTCTAACGTATGGTCTAATCTAAAAAATCTTGGTGTCATTTTCGATCAATCGATGGGTTTTGATCAGCATGTCAAATCTCTGACCCGGAGTTGTTTTTTCCACCTTAGGAATATATCCAGAATTAGGTCATTGGTTTCCTACAGTCAGTTAGAAATCATTATTCATGCCTTTGTTTCTTCACGTTTGGACTACTGTAATGCTCTTTTCACATGTCTTAGCAAATCTTCTTTACACCGCATACAGTTAGTCCAGAACTCTGCTGCAAGATTACTAACTAGGTCCAGTAGATTCTGTCATATCACTCCTGTTTTGGCCTCCTTGCATTGGCTTCCTGTAAATTATAGAATTGTTTTTAAAGCTCTTGTTCTTACTTACAAAGCCATTCATGAAGAGGCGCCTTTTTATATTAGTGACCTGCTCTTTCTACACCAGCCCAGCAGGTCTCTCAGGTCTTCTCATCAGAATCTATTGGTAGTCCCTAGCACTAGGCTCAGAACCAAAGGCGATAGAGCCTTTAATGCTGTTCCTCCCAGACTGTGGAACTCCTTACCTTTTGAACTTAGATCTGCACCTTCCATTGGTGTTTTTAAGAAGCAACTAAAGACCCACCTTTTTAGCCTGGCTTTTTAATTAACTATGTGTTGATTGTATTTTTATGTGCTTTTACTGTCTACTTTGTTTTTTTTTTACCGTTTTATGTGCCTGTGTTTTTATTTTGTTTTTTACCATGTTAAGCATTTTGTGACTCTGTCTGTGAAAAGTGCTCTATAAATAAACTTATTATTATTATTATTATTATTATTATTATGAACACTAACCTTAACTGAGTCAAGTGAGGCCTGCAGTTCATTGGATGTTGTTGTGGGGTCTTTTGTGACCTCTTGGATGAGTCGTCGCTGTGCTCTTGGGGTAATTTTGGTTGGCCGGCCACTCCTGGGAAGGTTCACCACTGTTCCATGTTTTCGCCATTTGTGGATAATGACTCTCACTGTGGTTCACTGGAGTCTCAAAGCTTTAGAAATGGCTTTACAACCTTTTCCAGACTGACAGATCTCAATGACTTTGTTTCTCATTTGCTCCTGTATTTCTTTGGATCACAGCATGATGTCTAGCTTTTGAGGATCTTTTGGTCGATTTCACTTTGTCAGGCAGATCCTGTTTAGGTGATTTCTTGATTGACAACAGGTGTGGCAGTAATCAGGCCTGGGTGTGGCTAGAGAAATTGAACTCAGTGACATAGTATTTGTGACCAATATTTGTTGGCGAGTGAGGTTGATAATCCGCTGCCGGGTAGGGAATGGTCCGCCGCCATGGATCCCCGCCTGTGCACAGGGGAAGCAGACAGGGTGAAAGGAGAGTGCGGTGGCTTACTTGTTGTAGGATGGTCCGGGAGGCACAGGCCCGGACAGGGAACAGCAATGGCTTGGAAGCCGACGTGTAGATGCACGATGAGCTGGGAAGCTCGAAGGATGGCGTAGCAGGACACTGGGATAGGAACCAGGCGACTCCGCGCCAAGCACTGGTCCTGATGGAATAAATAGGTCGCTGGAGATGGCAGGCAGGTGCGCGCACAGGTGCGATGATTGGCGGCTATGACACTCAGCTTTCCTAAGATGTGATAAACCACAGTTAATTGATGTTTTAATGGGGGGGGGGTCAGTTTTTCATTTTTTAAAAAAACTGCATTTTATGTTTACTTGTGTTATCTTTGTCTAATATTTAAATTTGTTTGATGATCTGAAACATTTAAGTGTGGCAAACATACAAAAAAAATGAGAAATCAGGAAGGAAAGGTAGAAGTGTGGAGATGAGAGTAGGGACGTTAAATGTAGGGACTATAACTGGTAAAGGCAGAGAGTTGGCTGATATGATGGAGAGAAGAAAGGTAGATATACTGTATTTTCAAGAAACCAGATGGAAGGGAAGCAAGGCTAGGAGCACTGGAGGTGGATTTAAACTCTTCTACCATGGTGAAGATAGATAGAGAAATGGAGTAGAAGTAATCTTGAAGGAAGAGTATGTGAAGCATGTTCAGGAGGGAAAGAGGGAGTCAGACAGAATCATGAGTTTGAAGCTAGAAGTCAAAGGTGTGATTCTGAATGTTGTCAGTGCGTATGCCCCACAAGTTGGGTGTCACGTAGAAGAGAAAGAGGAATTCTGGAGTAAGTTGGATGAAGTGGTAGAAAGTGTTCCCAGGGGGGAGAGAGTGGTGATTGGAGCGGACTTTAATGGACATGTAGGTGAAGGGAACAGAGGTGATGAGGAGGTCCTGGGTAGGTATGGTCTTAAGGAGAGAAATGTGGAAGGACAGATAGTTGTGGATTTTGCTAAAAGGATGGAAATGGCTGTGGTGAACACAGACTTCAAGAAGAGAGAGGAACATAGGGTGACTTACAAGGGTGGAGGAAGGTGGACATAGGTGGACTACATCTTATGCAGAAGGAGAAATCTTTAAAGAGATTGGAGACTGCAAGGTGGTGGCAGGGGAGAATGTAGCTAGACATCATTGGATGGTAGTCTGTAGGATGACTTTGGGAAGCAAGAAGAGGAAGAGAGTGAAGGCAGAGCCAAAGATTAAGTGGGAGAAGTTACAGAAAGAAGAAGGGTGCACAGAGTTCAGGAAGGAGTTGATACAGGCTCTGGGTGGCAGGGAAGAATTACCAGATGACTGGGAAAGTACAGCAAAAGTATTGAGGGAAACAGGTAGAAAGGTCGGTGGTGTATCCAGTGAACAGAGGAAGGAAGACAAGGAAGAAGTTAGCAAAGAAAAAGCTGGATAGTCAGGGAGATGAAGGCAGTAGACAGGAGTATTTGGAATCTAGGTGCATGGCAGAGAGGTGGCAAAGGCAAAGGAAAAGGCATATAGTGAGTTGTATGAGAGGCTGGACACTAAGGAAGGAGAAAAGAAGTTGTATCGATTGGCTAGACAGAGAGATCGAGCTGGAAAGGATGTACAGCAGGTTAGGCTGATTAAAGACAGAAGTGGTATTGTACTAACAAATGATGAGAGTGTGTTGAGAAGGTGAAAGGAGTACTTTGAACAGCTGATGAATAAAGAAAATGAGAGAGAGAGATGGATGGGTGAAGGAAAGATGGTGAACAAAGAAGTCCCGAAGATTACCAAGGCAGAAGTAAGGGCAGCTTTGAAGAGGATGGAGAATGGAAAGGCGGTTGGTCCAGATGACATACCTGTGGAGGTATGGAGATGTTTAGGAGAGATGGCAGTGGACTTTTTAACCAGATTGTTTAGAGCTGTGGTAGCTACAGAGACATAAAGTTGATCAGCCACACTATGAAGATATGGGAAAGAGTTGTTGAAGCCAGGTTAAGAGGAGAGGTGACAATCAGTGAGCAGCAGTATGGTTTTATGCCAAGAAATAGTACTACAGATGCAATGTTTGCTTTAACAGTGTTGATGGAGAAGCATAGAGAAGGTCAGAAGGAGTTGCACTGTGTCTTTGTGGATCTAGAGAAAGCAGATGATAGAGTGCCAAGAGAGGAAGTGTGGTACTGTATGACGAAGTCAGGAGTGGCAGAGAAGTATGTGAGGGTGGTGCAGGACAGCGAGACAGTGGTGAGGTGTGCTGTAGGAGTGACGAATGGATTCAAGGTGGTGGTGGGATTACAGCAGGGATTGGCTCTGAGCTCCTTCTTGTTTGCCGTGGTGATAGACAGGCTGACAGACGAGGTCAGGCAGGAGTCCCCATGGACCATGATGTTTGCAGATGACATTGTGATCTGTAGTGAGAATAGGGAGTAGGTGGAAGAGAACCTGGAGAGATGGAGGTATTCTCTGCAGAGAAGAGGAAAGAACGTCAGTAGAAGCAAGACAGAATACATAAGTGTGAATGAGAGGGAAGCAGGTGCAATGGTGAAGATGGAAGGAGTAGAGGTAGTGAAAGTAGATGAGTTTAAGTACCTGGGGTCAGCCATCCAAAGCAATGGAAAATGCACAAGAGAGGTGAAGAAGAGAGTGCAGGCAGGGTGGAGTGGGTGGAGATGAGTGTCAGGTGTGATTTGTGACAGAAAGGTAGCAGCAAGAGGGGGTGAGATTAGAAATGAGTATATCAGAGGGACAGCTCAGGTTGAGCCATTTGGAGACAAAGTTAAAAAGGCAAGACTGAGATGGTTTGGACATGAGCAGAGGAGGGAGGGATAGTTGATATAATGGACAAAGGATGTTGAAGATGGAGCTGCCAGGCAGAAGGAAAAGAGGAAGACCACAGAGAAGATTCATGGAGGTAGTGAAGGAAGACATGGAGAGGGTTGGTGTTACAGAGGAAGATGCAGGGGATAGGGTGAGATCGAGGCAGATGATCTGCTGTGGAGACCCCTGACGGGAGCAGCTAGAAGAAAAAGAAGAAGAAGAAGAAGAAGAAGAAGAAGAAGAAGAAGAAGAAGAAGAAGAAGAAGAAGAAGAAGAAGAAGAAGAAGAAGAAGAAGAAGAAGAAGAAGAAGAAGAAGAAGAAGAAGAAGAAGAAGAAGAAGAAGAAGAAGAAGAAGAAGAAGAAGAAGAAGAAGAAGAAGAAGAAGAAGAAGAAGAAGAAGAAGAAGACTTTTAAAAAAGGCTTTATTGTACATTCCAAAAATGCCAAAAGACCAAAATCAGTGGCCCAAGTGTGTCACATCTCAAAAGTGCAAACATAACTCATCCCCCTGACACATAGAAGAAGAAGAAGAATCTATTCTATTCAACCAACAGTTCATTCCACCCAGTCTCTTCAGCAGGTGTTTTTGCTGATCAGAAATTGGTCGAAAAAATTAAGTTAAATTACTGTACCTGTGGAAGACACTGGATGGAAGTAAAGCCTGCAGTGTCTTGGCCCGGAATGGAACCAGTTTGACATCTCTGTCCTATACAGTGCCTCTAACTTCACCCAAGCAGCATGACTTCGACACTAATACTGTACTTCTTCTTTCGGCTACTCCCTTTAGAGGTCCCCACAGTGGATCATCTGCCTCCATCTCACCCTATCCCTTGCATCTTCCTCTGTAACACCAACCCTCTCCTTATCCTCCTTCACTGAATCCATTAATCTTCTCTTTGCTCTCCTTCTTTTCCTCCTGCCTGGCAGCTCCATCTTCAACATTCTTTGTCCAATATTTCCACTATCCCTCCGATGCACATGTCCAAACCATCTCAGCCTTGCATCTCTTACTTTGTCTCCAAACCGCTCAACCTGGACTGCCCCTCTGATATACTCATTTCTAATCCTGTCCCGCTTAGTCACTCCCAATAAGAATCTTAGCATCTTCAACTCTGCCACCTCAAGGTCTATCTGCTTTCTTTATGTCTGTGCCACTATCTCCAGACCATCCATCAAAACAGGTCTCACTACCACCTTAAGCACAACTTATTATTTTTTATTCTAGAAGAGCTGTCATGTGCTGCCCACCAGGCAACTGAGGGTTTAAAGGGAGGACTCATGTGCAAGCTGGATATGGTGCAAGATGAAATTTATTAACAAAAAAAAATCAGGGACAAAATAAAGGCAGTGTGTGGGCTGAGAACTAAACTAGACTTGACATGGCAAACACTAACCTAAACTTGGCAAACAGAATGAAACACCCAGGCAAGGTTACTTACAAACTCATGGCAAGGATACATGGCAGGGTAGATGACACATTGTAATTGACGCAATGACCTCTCAAAGAACACAGAACAGAGACTCACATAAATAGGGGAGGGAACAATTAGCCAGACACAAGACAACTGAGGACAGTCAAGACTGGGCAATGCACATATGAGGGAGAGTGGATATGGATATGGAAACATGAGGAACTGGAGACAATAGGTAAACAGGCATATACACAACCATGAACTTAGACAGGGGATGACAAAGCATGACTAAAGACAACAGGACAATAATACTAAACCGTAAAAATCACCTGGAATTTCCCCATTGTGGGACTAATAAAGGCTTATCTTATCTTAAATAAACCAGGATCATACAATATAATCAAATTAAAAAGACAACCATAAGACACAGACAACAGGGGATGACATGACATGAAAGACTAAAGATCAGAGGACACAAGGACACTTAATGATAATAATGGTAATGATAATCATAATAATAATACTGTGGAAAAGCAAAGACCAAAACAAACATAAAGCGTGGGCATGGTCCCTGACCGGGCCTCGATTTTGACAAGAGCAAACAACATCTAAAACAGGAATTGGAAAAAAAAAATATAAAAACAAATTCTATTATACTGAATCAATTTTAAGCTACTTAACTTTTTTTAACCTTTATTTATACAGGGTAATTCCACTGAGCAGCAACCTCTGTTTTTTTAAGGACGCAGTAAGTTTGGACATTCAATAGATTTGCTACCATGTGTGATCTTGGTTAGCCAAGATAAAGACAATGTAGCCTGATATTTCCTTGTTCTCACAGCCTTAATATCACTGTGCATAAACTCAATCTTACACAGAAAATATCAGATTATGAAATATTTATGTTCTGACCTTTCTCAGTAATGATTTCATGATTTAATTTTCTCTGGCTTTACCTTAAAGTGCTGAGAGAATACAAAGCAGACCGCAGCAGCGGGCACAGGGGAGAGAGATGATCTATGGAGACGATGACATTTGCATTCAGCTTGTAAATATCAACAACACTCAGGCAGATTATTCATAGGTCTAGGCTCGCCTGCTCCACAAGTGGTTCTCAATAATCCTTCAGACACTGGCAAAGACATCTCTCTTCGTCTTTCAGTTTCACTCAGCTCAAACAGTTGAGTGAGGGAAGTTTAGTGTAAAGTGATATCCAATATAAAAGCTGTAAATCACGGGCCATGAATGTTGTGCCTGTGAGACAAAATATATGCAAGCGTACACCGTGGAATGTCCCCATGTAAAGTTAATAGTGTTACATATAGAATAACAAGCCCACTCAGCCTTGTCATGGTTCAGTCGACGTGAAACTGCACCCAGAGCTGTGTGACTCTAACAAGACTTTGGAGATATTTTATGCAGATTAGTAATATGCTAATTTAGCGTGACCTCAGTGTTTGCCACAAAAAGTCTGTCTCTTTTTTGATCTGCATATTAATGCTCAACCAGCAGATGAAAGTTGAGGCACGAAAAGATTTAATAAGATCAGCAGGTAAAATGCAGCCTCATAATTAATCCTGCAAAAAGGAAGGCATCCACAGACAATGGCCGCACCTCGGATTCTTAATTAGGCTTTTTATTGATATTCCACAGGCCCTTCTGCACATCACCTGGAACAGTGATTAATCTTTCACACAAAACTGAACTGAGACATGCTTAACGTCCACCTGCACCTCCTGCACAACTGGCTTAAGCCAAGGAGAATCCAGATTATCTCAGACAGAAATATAATCCGCCACCCGTGATAAATACACAAACCAGCAAAATTACTAACTAAACTCATTTTTCAGCCAGAAACACAAATGCAGGTGCAGTTGACAGGATAGGCCGTGGCTCCATGTGTCAGTGCGTTTGCTCTAGCTAACCTCTCCTGACACCTGCAGACAGGGACCCCCCTCCAAATGTGTAATATTCAATCTTCCTGACAGCTCCGCTAATGACCAGAAGGAACCAAAACAGAGGTAATAGGTGAGCCTCAAAATTGCTTTCAAATTATCCCTGATAATGATTCCCGTCCAAGTAATAAACCCCGTGGTGTGTGTGGATGTGTGAGTGGCAGTGTGTTTATGTCGGGGGAATGCGGAATGGCAGGGCTAATTATCAGCACTATTAAAGGTAAGTACATCCAGCTGCATCCTGGACAAGTCTTAATGAAGGACACCAGACAAGCTGGACTCTTTCATCTGTCTCCTGTGGTTGGTCAGTATCCACACCTCTGGACCACCGCCGGGATCTGGACATGCTCTGACTGTGAGGATGTGAGGAAAAGTCAAAGTTCTTCGAAGAGCGCTGCAGGGCTTTTTGATGATTCATTCCTTTTCTTTTCTTTTCCTAAAAGGTGAATATTATTCAGGAGGATTGCTTTTTAAAATTTAAAACCAAGTTTATACTGTAGTTGGAACATGAAAAATAATTAGAAATATTTTGAAGAAAAGTCAAGGAAATCACCCCCTCCCCCCAAAAAAGGAGGGGGGGGAGTCAAAATAATTCAGGTTCACTTTATAAATTTTAACAATAGCAGAAGTGGACTCTGCAGCTATGCATCAGTCAGTGGCTGAGAAAACACTTATTCTGTGCTTCTGAAGCAGTGATAGTTCTCATTACTCCAGGCCCAAAGTCACATTCAATTGCCATTTGTGATTATAGTTTTTCTCACAATCACTAAGACACATTTTTTGAAAGCTGCCCTCCTTTTCTCAAAACTGTAAAAACAAAACCAAAAATCAGTCCCTCCAGGATTTTGCGGGATTTTTTTTTTTTTTATTATTGCGGTAAGTTGCGGGGCTCTCCTTGGGGATTTGCCTGAATTGCGCATTGGTCCGTGTCCAGACCAGAGATTCACAGCTTTAAACCTCACTGACAAGATGTAGTAGTGACTTTTACCCCTAAAGATGTATAAACTGTTACAACAGTGGCTGTAGTAATAGATTTGCTCGTTTGTTTGTGGTTTTACGGCATCTCTCCTCACGTGCACTACCGAGATGGGGGGTGCTTTCAGGCAGGTGGACATTTTTCAACACAAACCTGGCACTTCATGCAAGCGGTCATGACAGAGACTCGAGGAAACGTTCACCGGCAGACCGGGGGAGACGGAAGAAGGAATGATGTGGGAAAACTCGCAGGTGAGTGGGTTTTTTTTTTTTTTTTAAATCACACACTCTGTTTTTTGCTGATGTGTTCTGTATAAACTCACTGTAAACACGGATGTGAGCACGGTGCAGTGTCGCATTTGATTGGTCAGATTGATGACGTTCATGTTTGCACGCTACTCAGGGACAAATTCGATTGCCAAAATTGGCTGAAATTGACGTCAATTGGCCAAAATTGTGAGAAAGTTGCAGTGATTGGACAAAATTCAAATTATGCATGACCTGCTGAATTCGTGGAAATTGGTACAATCGCAACATCGCAAAATGCTGGAGGGAATGAAAAATTCAATCTGCATTCACAAATTTTTCACTCTACAGCAAAACCAAACAACTGCCTCAAAACTATTTTACCTGCACTCAAAAAAGCAAACAATGCTTTCAGATCACACACAACCAGTCAACATATAGACCTGGGGTCTCCAACCTGGGGCTCCTGGAACGTTCAGATTTCTGCGGGAAATTTTCTCATTTCACTTCTTAATTGGTCCAAAGATTTACAAATAATTTGTCATTGTTGTGCATGTGTTCTGTACCTTGCCCCCATGCACAAACAAAGCAAATTATTTGCAAATCTTTGGACCAATTAAGAAGTGAAATTAGAAAATTTCTCACAGAAACCTGAATGTTCCAGGAGCCCCAGGTTGGAGACCCCTGATGTAGACACTACAGAGCAGTCATTAAACACCACACAGCTAAATGGAAAACACTGGATCCAGTGGATGCAGAACATGCGGTTAATTACATATTGTAAATTCATTAACATTTCATAAAAGACCAAAGAAAACTAAATGAAAATGTATGTGAATCCACGATGAATTCACATACCTTGGAAACATAATCACATCAGACGGCAGATGTGCCAAGGCGATGCAGAGGAGAATCGCGATGGGCTGTGGTGCACTGACAGGCTTCACAAAGATTTGGAGCAGCAAATCTATCTCGCTATCAACTAAGATCTCTGTGTTGAATATGCATGTTCAGCGTAGCGCTGTACGCATGCAAGACATGGACTTTACATAAATACGACTGGCTAAAACCAGAGGTGTTGGAGATGCGCTGTTACAGAAGATTATTAAACATCCGATGGTTTCACCACGTGACCACCGTCAAGGTTCTGAGGCACATCCAGTCAAAGAGAAGATCAGTAGCCATGGTTACATGAGCAAAATTTCTTCAATCTGATTACAATTCCGATTAGAATTAGCATAACCCACCCACTCCAATCGAAATGAAATTTTGATCCAAATGAGCGTGATCGGGTCAGAATATTCAGATTGGCGTGTTGACATGAAGCATTTTTATTCCGATCAGGCGTTTAATCCGTTTACATGTGCCCATGTAAACACGGCTAATGATCAAACAGAGGAAGCTTGGACTGTTTGGCCATGTTTGTGGCATGAACGATGACAGGCTCATCAAAACAGTGATGCTAGGCACTAAAGACAGCAGAACAAGGCAAGGGTGACCAGCAAGGAGATGGACTGATTGTTGTGTCCGAATAACGAGGAGGCGAGGTGACGTTTTAAAAGTTTATTATAATATCAACTATATACACACAGGAGTCCCTACGCGAGTACGGGAGCCACAGCGAAGAGGCAGCATGCCTCCCGCTACTGGCTTATATACTCCAGGTGGCGCCACCCCCCAAAAGCGGGGCATCACCCCTCCCAGCCTAGGGCACCACTATACTAATACATTATATATACAGTATATATATATAATGATCCTACATTCCCTCCCCCCTTGAAAAATCACAAGCACACAATTGCCCAACCATATAATTTACACCTGATACACTCTCTAATACAAGGGGTATTGGCCTACCCATTCACACATCACACTGGCCCAGTGGAGGTCTCTGCTATGTAAACAAAGAGTCAGTAAAAGAAAAAGGCCACACACCAAATTAAATTAAATCCCGATCACCTAGTCTAAATACACATAAAAGTAATTTACACAATGAATAAGGCGGTACCCGACCCCCATAAATTCACAGGATACACACAGTAATATACAGAGAACTCCCCACAATAAAAAAAACTCAAATTCCACAACATAGGGCAATTATCCCACACCCAGTCACACCCAGGTGCTACTGCACCTCACACTCTCCAAACAATCACACAACAACGGTGGAATCGTGCATCAAAATCCCATAATCCCCCATTACAGTGGCACACATTACTTTTCACTTTCAAGAATGTAAATGGCCATTAAGCCCACATCACAAGAAGGGGAAAACAAAACTACAGCATCATAAGACGCCCAGGTTATGGAAATAAGATAAGATAAGATAAGATAAGATAAGCCTTTATTAGTCCCACAACGGGGAAATTCCAGGATTGCAACAGCACAGGGATAGCAACACTCAGAGCAACAATCAGAAGGCAAGAAAAAAACAAGCAAGCAAGAGCAGCTAATATACATATGTACGTATTACTATAAAATATATATATATACACACACACACAGACACACAGTGCAGAGCATTGTAGCTGGATGGAATAAATATATGAATATATGAACACACAGTGCAGAGCATTGTAGCTAGATGGAATAAATATGTAAATATATAAACACCCACAGTACGGAGCATTGCAGCTAGGTGGAATAAATATACAAGTATATAAACACACACAGTGCGGAGCAATGTAGCTAGATGGAATAATATGTAGATATATAAATATATAAACACACCCAGTGCTGAGCATTGTAGCTAGATGGAATAAATATGTAAATATATAAACACACACAGTGCAGAGCATTGTTGCTAGATGGAATGAAACAGCATAACCGTCTACTTAGTTATCCTACATGGTATGACTATGTGCCCATACATATTCTCACCCTCCATAGCGACCGGTATGTTCCTAGTTGTATGCCGGAGGGGACCATTGTGTAAGTCTATTGCATCTTTTGCATTCAAAAAACTATTAGTTTGTTACGTCTTTTTGCTATCTCTGCGAGCAGCCCTGCTTAGGTTGTACAGTCTGACAGCCGTTGGTAGGAAGGACCTACGAAACCTCTCGGTTGTGCACCTGGGATGATGTAGTCTGCTGCTAAATGAGCTCCTCAGTGCATTCAGTATGTCCTGCATAGGGTGGAACTCGGACTCCAGCAGAGATGACAGTTTAGCCACCGTCCTTCTCTCTCCTATCTCCTCCATCGGATCAAGGCGCTGCCCCAGGACAGAGCTAGCTTTCTTAATCAGTTTGTTCAGTCTCTTCCTATCGGCTGCAGTAATGCCACTGCCCCAGCAGACCACTCCAAAAGTGATGGCTGATGCCACCACCGTGTCATAGAATGACTTCAGCAGCGCCCCTTGTACACCAAAAGACCTGAGTCTCCTCAGCAGGAACAGCCTGCGCTGTCCCTTCTTGTAGAGTGCATCAGTATTGTGTGACCAGTCTAGTTTATTGTTCAGATGAATACCCAGGTACTTATAGGATGTCACCATCTCGATGTCTGTTCCCTGTAGACCAGTCTACCCTAAATACCAACATAACACAATATTGCAAAATCCAGGTAAGTGGTTACTCTTCACAAATAGGTTAAACCCCTATACACACCTTTTTTTAACATAGCAAAATGAACTAAATACACACTCTTCACACCATTAAGTTGTATCACTAATAGGAGAAACATCCATAAGAACCATCTTATACATGTTTCACATTACCCACATGGTTATCTTCATCCCCATTCCGTTACAACTTTAACATATGAATAGAGCTAGAACATATAATGAACATAACAACCATAACACACCTATTAACAGATGCACATTATCAGACACACCATAAGCCCTCATACACACTTAGCCCGGGTCTCCCGAAGGCCCCTCCCTGGAGTGTCCGTCCCACAGCCCACTTCCAGAGCGTCTCCGCTTCTTCATGACAGGAGACGAACTGCGTAGACGCCCTTTTCTGCTCCAGCGTCGCAGCTCATTGGGATGCCGTCCCGACCCATCAGTCAAACTCAGGTAGCTGTCGCCAACGGACTGGACCACCCACAGATTATCCTGTCCAGCTGTCAGTTTCCTGGAACTGCGCACCCGACCAAGCCGAGGCTCGATCCTAGGGTGCACGTCATCACCCTCACCCAGGGGAGCACTCACTGGCTTTCTCCGTCATCTGCATCGTGATCTGGCACCTTTATGACTCCTCAGCGGTTTGTCAAGCTGACTCGAGTCATGTCCCTTGCTTCAGATATCGACACGGCCAGGGTTCATGCCATCTGGTGGTACCCCGGATACCAGATGTTGTTGCATCGGAGCGGCACCAGCCACTGTTGACTCAGCAGTCGGAACTCGTCGGCCACCATAGCCCTGTAGCTCACGCTCTTCGGACCTTTCCGCCACTGCAGGATTCAAACCATGCTGTTCAAGTCCACCGTCCATGGGACCACAAACACTGGCATGGGACCCCCGCCTTGTCAGCGTAGTAAGGTACTGGCGGTGTCCCTCTTCACCCGGAATGGGCCACCCAAAGTCCCACACTTCTTTGCCACTTCCCATATAAAACGGCCGGTCCTACAGACCACCACCTGCCCACTCCTCCACATCTCCGCAAGTAATGGAGAATCTGAGCCCATAAAACAAGTCATCACCCATCAGATTAATACCTTCTCGAGACACCATGAACTCGGCTGCACCCCCAGAGGCCTCATTATACCTCACAGACAGCCACACCGAGCCCACGATATCAAGGGAATCATTACCATAACCACAACAGGCAATGTTCATTTTACTCACATTGTAGTGGGGAAAACACCGTCTTACAATTTCCAACTTCAAAATGGAGGTTGCTGACCCCGTGTCCACCAACATCGGCACCGGCGTCCCGTCCATGTTGGGAGAGACAGTGTGGACCACTGTAGGTACCTTCTTCTTTCCACCGTCCCTAGCAGACCTCCGTTCCTCCTTGTCGAAATTGCAGCAAACTCTGGCGAAGTGATGGAGCAGACCGCACCGTCCGCAATGCTTGCCCTCCGCTGTGTACTCCCTCGCTCCAAAGCGGTGCCTGCTGGATCCGCAGCTGTAATAACTCGGCGTCCCCGGGGTGGACTTTATTTTTGTGATGGCCGTGCATTCAACAACGCTGCCATCATCTGGATCCAAGGCCAGGGTCTTCCCGTATGTTGTTCTTTTGCAGGGCTTCGCTATCCATAAGATACGTCATCAGCCGTTCTGCTGCCTTGTGTTGTCGTGCTAGCTCCATGGCTGCTATTGGTATTAGCTCACCAGCGTGAGTTAGCAGGCAAACTCCCACCAAGGAGCAGGCCACGTCTTCCGCTAACTGGTCGCGGGCCAACTCCTCCTCCAAAGTCCCAAGCCTGCACTCACCCGCCAGCCACCGAAAGTCCACCACAAACCATCAAACTGACTCTCCGGGTCACTGGTTCCGCTGCTTGAACTGCATGCACCGCCTTATGATGCCTTCAGGGGCACGAAAATAGCCCGCCATGAGCCTTGTCACATTGCCAAATAAATCACCTCCTCCAAGTGTGCTCAGGACCCTCCGGCTTTCCACATCCAGGTCATGGACCAGAATAGCCCTTGCACATAATTTGTCAAGGTCGCCGAGGTCTAACGCTAACAGACAGTTCCAGAAGGCCACAAACCACCTGGCCCAAGGGACCAACGGCTCATCCGGAGCCTCCAAAAATGGATGAAGCGTGGTCGCAGCCCTCTCCATCTCCATTTATCCTCGTCGCCAAATGATGTGTCTGAATAACGAGGAGGCGAAGTGACGTTTTATAAGTTTATTATAATATCAACTATATACACACACAGGAGTCCCTACGCAAGTACGAGAGCCACAGCGAAGAGGCAGCATGCCCCCCGCTACTAGCTTATATACTCCAGGTGGCACCACCCCCCAAAGGCAGGGCATCACTCCTCCCAGCCTAGGGCACTGCCATACTAATACATTATATACTACAGTGATCCCTCGCTACTTCGCGCTTCACCTTTCGCGCCCTCAGTGCATCACAGATTTTTCAAAAATATTCATCAAAAATTCAAAATTGAGAAAAAATGGGCGGGCGCTAGCAGAAGGCAGGGAGACTACATTAGAACATCAGGTATCAACACGGAGAGCCGCACAACTCAAAATCCACCTCTCTGACCACCGCTCCACTCCTCTCCGCCCACCTCTTCACCGCTCGGGAATCTCACAAGCTGATTGGCCGAGACGTTTTACCCAGCTTCTCTCCCTGCCGAGCACCCATACCCAGTGAAGGAAGACCGCATTCATTGTTCTTTATCGCTCGTGTTGCTTAGTCTCGCCGCGTGGAACTTTTCGCTGTTCTCTTGTGCCTTTTTGTGCGAAATAGTCTTCCCGTCAAGCCACTACGCCGCCTCCTGCAGCTTCCCTCGACAATCCTGCGCCTCTAGCACCTGACGATGAGGCGTCACCTGAGGAGCAGTAAAGCTCTCATTAACCTGTGCAGTAAATCATCTTCATCTTGAGTTACGTATCTTGTTATAAGAATAAAAGAGTTCTAAAAACATATTTATGTACACTTTATTTACATCTACGTATGTATGTACGCTTACACACACACACACACACACACACACACGTATCATATGAGAGAGAGAGTGAGAGAATGAACGTACGTATTATTTATGGGTGACGTCATTAGGGGTGACGCTACTTCGCAGTTTTTCACTTTTCGCGGTCGGTTCTGGAACCCATTAACCGCGATAAGTGAGGGATCACTGTATATATATTACGATCCTACACTGATGATATAAAAGAGACAAACAACACCATTTACGTGGCTTACCAACAAGTTTGCCACAGAAACAGATGGAGACGATGAATAACTCAGCACCAACGGGCGTGCCAATGCCTATGGACCTTAATGAAATAAAAGAACAATATAAAAGTTGTAATAACAGAATTAAAATTTTTGTCTGTAGTGAGGTTGAAAACCTCTGTCTTTTATCATTACTGAAAATTCAAATAAGTTCTGTTTGTAACACTACTTCATGCAGCCCAAGGTACATCTGTGCAACAAACAAACATACTTTTTAATTACTATCATGACATGTAACTCCTGTCAGGTGGATGGATTGTTTCGGCCCTTTTAAAATTGTTGAGATATTACAAATTTTCAGTTTTAGAATGTCCTTTTTTGATATTTCTTTGGAATGTACTAACATGAACACACACTTAAAACACCATCCTAGATCCTCTGGAATTCTGTGGGCAGCTTCTAGTAAAAAACAAACTGCTGAGAGTCATTCTTTGCTGGTTCTTTATCATTCTTTTGGCATGTTGTGCATCCATCTTCCTCATTAGTATCCCCACCCGCCTGGCTTCTCCAAAAAATTCTGACAGATTATTCAAAGGAGTGTTTTGTGAAATGATGCTTCACTGAGAATTTAGCAGTGAATAATTTTCTGAATTAAGTTTAAAACATTATTCTTAGTGGTTATTATTATTAAGATAAGATAAGATTATCTTTATTAGTCCCACAATAGGGAAGTTTCAGGATTATAGCAGAAAAGGGATAGCAGCACTCAGAGCAATAGTAATATGATAATAAGAACTGGTTAGCCAAAGCAGTAAATGAATATGCATGTGCACACAGTTATATACACAGTGCAGGAGCATTGCAGCTAGACGGAATAAACAGCATTGCAGTTTGTTAAATTACCCTGCAGAATATGAATATGCACCCAGACAGTATATTTGGCATTTTAATCAACAGTGTTCGTTGCCACCCTCAATAATGATTGACATTGTCCTAGTTGTGTATTGAAGGGGACAATCTCTATTGTGCATAGTTGTTACGTTTAGTACATTTAATATGACCTCAACGAGCAGCCCTGTTTAGGTTATAAAGACTGACAGCCGTAGATAGGAAGGACCTGCTGAACCTCTCCATCGTGCACCTAGGATGGTACAGCCTACTGCTAAATGAGCTCCTCAGTGCATTCAGTGTGTGTGTGGGGTGGGATTCAGACTCCAGCAGAGATGACAGCTTAGCCACCATCCTCCTCTCTCCTATCTCCTCCACTGGGTCGAGGTGTCGCCAAAGAACAGAGCTAGCTTTCTTGATCAGCCTGTTCAGTCTGTTCTTGTCGGCTGCCGTGATGCCACTGCCCCAGCAGACCACTCCAAATGTGATGGTTGATGCCACCACCAAATCATAGAAGGCCTTCAGGAGTGCCCCTTGCACTCCAAAAGACCTGGGTCTCCTCAGGAGGAACAGCCTGCACTGCCCCTTCTTATAGAGCACGTTGGTGTTGCGTGATCAGTCCAGTTTAATGTTCAGGTGAACACCCAGGTACTTGTAAGATGTCACCATCACAATGTCTGTTCCCTGGATGTTTACTGGTGCTGTGGGGGGTTGTCCTCACCTGCAGCAGTCCACCACCAGTTCCTTGGTTTTCCTTGCATTGATCTGGAGGCAGTTCTGCAGGCACCAGTCCACAAAATCCTGGATAAGTCCTCTGTACTCCGCATCATTCTCATCAGAGATGAAGCCGACGATCGCAGAGTCGTCAGAGAACTTCTGTGCTACTTCTATATTACTATGATTATCACTATTATTAGTAGTAGTATCATCACTGCTTAGTTTATCCTAGTTTCTGTGTTTGGTTTTAGTTTGACACATCCTTGTTGCATTTCCTGTTCTTTTATTGTTGTAATCCTCTTTCCAGTTTGCCGTCATGATTGACTATTTATGTTTTGTTACTTAACCGTCATCAGCTGTTTGTGTCTCATCTGCTCTCATTAGTGTTGTATTTAGCCTCCCCTCATTCCTCTGTTCCCTGCCATGAGATAATCCCATATTATAATTGTCATTGCCCTGTCTTTCATCAAGCTCCAGTTTGGTTACCTTCTCTCCACCCTGGTTTGTACTTTGAGTTATCGTTCTTGCGTTTAAGTTTATTTTATTGTTTACCAGCCCTTGTGCTTGGTTCTTCATTAAACTGCTGAAAACTCATCCTTGCATTTGAGTCCATCTTCTCTGCCTCCCCGGCAGCCCCAGACATAACGGTAACTCTGCTAGAAATCTTGCTTTATACAGTGGTGTGAAAAAGTGTTTGCCCCCTTCCTGATTTCTCTTTTTTTTTGTATGTCACACTTAAATGTTTCAGATCCTCAAACAAATTTAAATATTAGACAAAGATAACACAAGTAAACACAAAATGCAGTTTTTAAATGAAGGTGTTTATTAATAAGGGTAAAACGCCTGATTGCAGTTGTTGCTGCTAAGGGTGGCCCAACCAGTTATTAGGTTTAGGGGGCAATCACTTTTTCACACAGGGCCATGTAGGTTTGGATTTTTTTTCCCTTAATGATAAACACCTTCATTTAAAAACTGCATTTTGTGTTTACTTGTATTATCTTTGTCTAATATTTAAATTTGTTTGATGATCTGAAACGTTTTAAGTGTGACAAACATACAAAAAAAATGAGAAATCAGGAAGGGGGGCAAACACTTTTTCACACCACTGTTTTTCTCTGACCTGTCAATACTAGTCTTGAGGGTGTGGTCTCGCTTTCCTCCACAGCCTTTTTGCCTGGTGGCTCCTGGGTTTGAGGTATGTCACACACGGCTCTGGAACAAAGATCAACCACATTCCCTGCTTATCTTTTGTATCTTAAGTGTTGAACTCCTGCAGATGACCCGGGTGTCACCTCTGAGAATGAGGGACAGCAGAGGTGGTGGCTGTGCTGAACGGTGGCTTTATTAACAGAGTTGGGAGCATGTGGCCGTCCCAGTCCCTCCGCCGGGAGGGAAGGAGGAGACATTAAACCCCCCGTGCTCCCGCCGGAGGAGGGAGGAGAGTTGGGTACCCGGAGGCACGCGGCGCGACGGCCGGGGCGAGGCCGCGCGCGGCGCTTAGGTCGGAGTTCCGCGGCGGCGGGCGCGCCGGACCGCCGGCCCCCAGCCGGCTCCACGACGGGCACCCGTCAGCCCCCGGGAGGGACCGCCGAGACGGAGCCGGCTCGGAGGGGGGCCGGCGGCGGCCAGGGCGCCGCGCCGGCCGGCCCTCCTCCTTCCCTCCCGGCGGAGGGACTGGGACGGAGGGCCGGGCAGAGCCTCGGGACGCTCCCCCCGCCTCCCCCACGCGGGGGAGGGGAGAGAAAGCGGCCCTCGGCGGGCGAAGGTTCACGGCGGAGGGCGGCGGGGAGCCCCTCCGGCCCCGGCGGCCGGGCGGCGACTCTCCGCTCCACCGTTAATGATCCTTCCGCAGGTTCACCTACGGAAACCTTGTGGAACAGTACAGAACATGAGCTAGCAAGCTAACGGAGTAGGAGTGCAGGCTGGTGTGTTGCTAGAGGCGGAGCGCCAAAGACGCTGGCTGCTGCCATGAGCCTCCTCTTGTAGGCACGGCGTGATGACGTCACCCGTCCCTGTGCCATCATGGCCGCGCCGTGTATTGGTGTTATTACATTACATGACACCGGGCTCTTCCTGGTCCCTTGTGGGTTTCTCCTGGTCCTTCGTGGTTTCTTTCTGACCACATTCTCTTTAGCTGGCTGTCTGCACTCGGTCTCAGAAACATTATTTTTATGTAGTACATTTTCAACAACATTTTCATCACTAATATTAACGCTGGGATATATTTCTCTCTCACTATATTCTATGTATGACTCAGTCATTTGTGCTTCTTTCTCCTTTGACACTTTTTCATAGCTACAATGGCCCAATACTTTTTGCCAAGTTTGTATCTCATGACACCCTTTGCATTGGTCAATATTCTTCTCAACAGTTGGTAAATAATACAAATTAGCACTGTCAAACCTGTAACCATCTTTGGTGGTCATGCAGCCGTCTGCTTTCTTGAACGTGATCATTGCTCCTGCCTTTGTCACCCCCCCCCCACAGAGAAGATGCTGTGTGGGTATGATGGTGTGTACAGTGCGTCTCGTAGCTGTCTCTGTGCCAGCAGATGTATCATCGCTGTTCCTCTTTGTTGTGCTATCCGCCTGCGTCTGGTCCCGTCGGCCAACCCCACAAAATAGTTCCAAAGCTGGAACGACTTGTCCAAGCTCTTAAACTTTTTAATGTCATTTCCAATGTGGGACGTCGCTCCTGCGTCCACCATGTTGCCTTTCTTCTTCACGTTGCTGGATGGCCTCTCGTTCCTCATGCTTCACCCTAAATAAACCGTCTCGGTCACCATCTTTTTCCTTTGCACCCCTTCTGATGCTATCTTGTCCTTTTCTTTATTTGCATAAGGATCCCTGATGTGTGTTGCTTTTAGTGATGTACGGATACAACTTTTTAATGCCCGACCCAATCCGATATTTTTAAATTTGGGTATCGGCTGATATGATACAAACCCAATAAAGCAGCTCGTGGCCTGAATAAATCCAACACACTCCTTTCCTTGGTATTTCTGCAAGTGTTTAGAGTTGGAGATCCTAAAGTTATAAAACTACAGTCTTACAACTGAACTTTTAAGGGGTTTATATATATATACAGTATACTGTATATGTATATATATGTATATATATATATATACATTTTGTCATTCACATTTATCTTTGTTTTAAAAAATTAATACTATATCATCATAAGCTGGAATATTTATACATCAGCATAAGATTGTTAACAGTAGAAAAGTCAGTGTGTTCATTCTAATACTGCCAAACAGCAGCAGTAATGTAACTGATTAAAATTTAGATTGATCATTAGAATAAATGCAGAATGGATACTAATGTCAAATAACACCTTATAAACTTTGTCAGCTTTTAAAACCAGTCAATAAATTATAAAGAACAGTTTGAACTCTGTGAAAACATCACAGGAAAACCAAATTATGCCTGAACATGACATTTAAAAGAATTTTTTTTTAGAATAAATTAATAACATCCTACATAATTAACAGCTCACCTCACAATCACAGCCATCAAACAGATGGAAATTTTTCCTTAATCCTTTTGTTTAAAATTACTTCAGAGCCTTTTAGCTTCCAGAGCTATCAGCCAAACCAACAAAGATCTTCTCTGCAGCAAGTGTGTTCACCGTCAGTCTAGATTCTAGACTGATGGTGAATCTCTCTAGACTCTAGAGAGATTTTATGAAGAGGTAAATGTGGTGCACAGATAAAATCAGTTATCTATTTGTCTACAAGTCTTCCATTTCATTTATTTATTTTTAATAACATTTTTGTTTGCAATGCTATATTTTATTTAGTTTTGATCTATTTTTTAATCCTAAAAAATAGTTCTTAACAACATCTTGTCTCTAGCATGACATCTTTGACATGCAGACTGCTCACAGATGGCACTTGTGTGAAAGACTCCAAGCCCTGCAGAGCGAGTGAGAGATTTTTATAGAATGTGAGGCAGTTTTAAGTGTTTTATCCATCCATCCATCCATCTTCTACCGCTTTTCTGGAGGTCCGGGTCGCGGAGGCAGCAGTTCAAGCAGAGAAGCCCAGACTTCCCTCTCCCCAGCCACCTGCTCCAGCTCTTCAGAGAGGATACTAAAGCGTTCCCAGACCAGCTGGGAGACATAGTCTCTCCAGCGAGTCCTGGGTCTGCCCCGGGGTCTCCTCCCAGTGGGACGTGCCTGAAACACCTCAAGTGGGAGGCGTCCAGGAGGCATCCTGATCAGATGCCCATACCACCTCAACTGACTCCTTTCAATGTGGAGGAGCAGCAGTTCTACTCTGAGCCTCTCCCGGATGACTGAGCTCCTCACCCTATCTCTGAGGGTGAGTCCAGCAATCCTATGGAGAAAGCTCATTTCAGCCGCTTGTATCCGCCATCTTGTTCTTTCGGTCATTACCCAAAGCTCGTGACCATAGGTGAGAGTAGGAACATAGATTGACTGGTAAATCGACAGCTTTGTCTTAGAACTAAGCTCCCTCTTCACCACAACAGACCGGTACAACGTCCGCATCACTGCAGATGCTGCTCCAATCCGTCTGTCGATCTCTCGCTCCATTTTCCCCTCACTCGTGAACAAGACCCCAAGATACTTAAACTCCTCCACTTCGGGCAGGAGCCTGTCCCCAACCCAGAGAGGACAATCCACCTTTTTCCAGCTGAGGACCATGGACTCGGACTTGGAGATGCTGATTCTCATCCCAGCCGCTTCACACTCAGCGACAAACCGTCCCAGCAAGAGCTGTAGGTCATTGCTGGATGAAGCCAACAGGACAACATCATCTGCAAACAACAGAGATGAGATCCTGTGGTCACCAAGCATGACACCCTCCATTCCCTGGCTATGCCTAGAAATCCTGTCCATAAAAATTATGAACAGGATCGGTGACAAAGGGCAGCCCTGGTGGAGTCCAACTCTCACTGGGAATGACTCCGACCGAGTGTTGGCAATACGAACCAAACTCTCACAACGGTCGTACAGAGACCGAATAGCTTGTAACAGCAAGCCCGATACCCCATACTCCCGAAGCACCCCCCACAAAAAACCACGAGGGACACGGTCAAATGCCTTCTCCAAGTCCACAAAACACATGTAAACTGGTTGGGCAAACTCCCATGACCCCTCGAGAATTCTCGAGAGTGTAAAGAGCTGGTCCGATGTGCCACGGCCAGGACAAAAACCACATTGCTCCTCCTGAACCTGAGGTTCGACCAACAGCCGGACTCTCCTCTCCAGTACCTTGGCATAGACCTTCCCAAGGAGGCTGAGGAGTGTGATCCCTCTATAGTTGGAGCACACCCTCCGGTCCCCTTTTTTGAAGAGAGGAACCACCACCCCGGTTTGCCATGCCAAAGGCACTGCCCCCGACCTCCACGCAATGTTGCAGAGGCGTGTCAACCATGACAGCCCTACAACATCCAGGGCCTTGAGGTACTCAGGGCGAATCTCGTCCACCCCCATGGCCCAGCCACCAAGGAGATTTTTAACCACCTTGGCGACCTCAGCCTCTGTGATAGGCGAGTCATCCCCCTCGTCCCCAAACCCTGCTTCCTCTGTGGAAGGCGTATCAGTGGGATTGAGGAGATCCTCAAAGTATTCCTTCCACCGCCCAACGATATCCCCAGTCGAAGTCAACAGTGCCCCATCCGCACCATACACAGTGTGGACAGGGAGCTGCTTTCCCCTCCTGAGCCGCCGGACAGTTTGCCAGAATCTCTTCAAGGCCGACTGAAAGTCTTGTTCCATGGCCTCACTGAACTCCTCCCATACCCGGGTTTTTGCTTCAGCAACCACCCGAGCTGCACGCCGCTTGGCCTGCCGGTACACCTCAGCTGCTTCGGGAGTCCCACAAGCCAACCAAGCTTGATAGGACTCCTTCTTCAGCTTAATGGCCCCCCTCACCACTGGTGTCCACCACTTGGTCCGGGGGTTGTCACCACGAGATGCACCGACCACCTTGCGGCCGCAGCTCTGGGCCGCCGCTTCAACAACAGAGGTGGAGAACATGGCCCATTCAGACTCCATGTCTCCAGACTCCCTCGGAATGTGGTTGAAGTTCTTCCGGAGGTGGGAGTTGAAGACCTCCCGGACAGGGGCCTCAGCCAGACGTTCCCAGCACACCCTCACTATACGTTTGGGTCTACCAGGTCTGAATGGCTTCCTCCCCTGCCATCGGATCCAACTCACCACCAGGTGGTGATCAGTTGATAGCTCTGCACCTCTCTTTACCCGGGTGTCCAAGACATACAGTCGCAGGTCTGATGACACGATAACAAAATCGATCATTGACCCGCGACCTAGGGTGTCCTGGTGCCAGGTGCACATACAGTATGGACACCCTTATGCTTGAACATGGTGTTCATTATGGACAAACTGTGGTTAGCACAGAAGTCCAATAACTGAACACCACTCGGGTTCAGATCGGGCAGGCCGTTCCTCCCAATCACCCCCCTCCAGGTTTCACTGTCGTTGCCCACATGTGCATTGAAGTCCCCCAGTAGGACAATGGAGTCTCCAAGAGGAGCACCCTCCAGCACCCTAGTCACAGACTCCAAAAAGGGTGGGTATTCTGAAACATCATTTGGTGCATAGGTACAAATGATGGTCAGGACCCGTTTCCCAACCCGAAGGCGCAGGGAAGCAACCCTTTCATCCACCGGGGAAAACTCCAGTATAGAGGCAGCAAGGTGGGGGGATACAAGAATACCCACCCCTGCTCGTCGCCTCTCGCCCGGGGCAACACCAGAAAAGGCCAAGCTCCAGCCCCTCTCCAGGAGACTGGTTCCGGAACCGGAGCTATGTGTTGAGGTGAGGCCGAATATATCTAGCAGGTATCTCTCAACCTCGTACACCAGCTCAGGCTCCTTCCCCACCAGAGAGGTGACATTCCACGTACCAAAAGCCAGTTTAGAAAGCTTGGGATCAGTCCGCCAAGGTCTCCGCCTTTAACCGCCACCTAATCCACATAGCACCGGACCCCCATGATCCCTCCTGCAGGTGGTGAGCCCACTGGAGGGCGGACCCATGTAACTCCTTTGGGCTGAGCTTGGCCGGGTCCCATGGGTGGAAACCCAGCCACCAGACGCTAGCCTTAGAGCCCCTCCCCAGGCCTGGCTCCAGGGTGGGGCGCCGGTAACCCCATACCGGGTGGGGTACACTGAATCCTTGATCTAGAATTTATCATGACAGTCTGTTGGATCGTTCTTAATCTGGCCCTTCACCCAGGACCAGTTTGTCTTGGGTGACCCTATCAGAGGCAAATTGCCCCGGACAACATACAGTAGCTCCTGGGATCACTGGGGCACGCAAACCCCCCCACCACAATAAGGTGACGATCCATGAGGGGGATCGTCACCTTATCGTGGATCATTTGTGTTTTAATGGATCATTTTTGTTTATTTATTGCTCCCCAATACCCACCTAGTCAGTTTTCCTGGATCAAACCCGACACCGATACTATCAGATCAGCTTGCTTTTGCATTAATTGCACCACACTTTTCTGGAGCACAGTTTTGCCTTACACCCTTTCATTCCACATCTGTAGCACATACTGGGCGCATGCGCACACAGTGACCGGCAGCTGGTGAAATAGTGCGTGTGTGTGTGTGTGTTTTTATGTACATTTATACGTTTTTATAAAATCCTCTGTGTCGTTTCTGCCTTGGAGTGGATGTGGAATATATGGCGAAGAGCTCCCTGGTATTTACAATATGGATTTCCTCTCCTTTCTCGCACTGCTGCTTTCTGTGCTGTGGCTCTTTGTCTCTGAAGTAAACGCGTTCGGCTCCATGGCGGGCAGAATAGCGGGCAGAATACAATATTCCAGGGACATGTTGCTGCATTTAAACACGGCTGATTCAACGGCTGTGATTGAGCCTAAGCTGCAACTGCCGGACTTTATTTTGAGAGACGGACACAGCGGTGAAAAGAGAGGCGGCAGAAGGAAGCGCGGAAAGCGTGGAGGTGTGAAATTGCGCCTTAGGAGACGTCAGTTTGGTAACATTCCTCTTCCTTCGATAATTTTTGGGAATGCACAGCCTGTGAGAAACAAGGTGGATGAAATTCAAGGGAATGTACGCTACCAGAAGGACTTCAAGAACTGCTGCGTCATGGCTTTCACTGAATCTTGGCTTACTGCGCATGACCGAGATGCAGACCTGTGGATTGACGGCTTTGGAGCCCCGCTGCGCTTGGATCGGCAGGAAGAGGTAACGGGGAAACGTCAGGGGGACGGCGTATGTTTATACATTAATAAGCAGTACTGCACATCTGTCACGGTCAGAGAGCGCATCTGTACACCCGATGTGGAGCTGCTGTCTGTGTCACTACGCCCCTTTTATTTGCCTCGCGAGTTCCCCCAACTTTTCATCACAACCGTGTACATTCACCCGAGGGCAGACGCTGACTCCGCCTCCAGAACCATCTTTGATGTGATCCAGCAGCTGCAATCAATTTCTCCAGAGGCGCCAAACTTCATTCTTGGGGATTTTAACCATGTTTCTTTAAAGAAGACACTTAAAAACTTTTATCAGTATGTCTCCTGCCCAACCAGGCGAAAAAAGACATTGGACCTGTGCTATGGATCCATTGAGAGGGCCTATAAATCACTCCCCCTTCCTCCTTTAGGAGCCTCAGATCACAACTGTGTACATTTACTGCCCACATATAAAACTGCTCTCAGAAGAGGCAAGGTGGAGATGAGAGACATAGATGTGTGGACAGAAGATTCAGTGCACAGCCTCCAGGAATGCTTTGACTGTACAGACTGGGAGATGTTCAAACTGGCCTGCGGGGATGATTTGGACTCTCTGGCTGAGCTCACATGCTCATACATGGCTTTCTGTCAAAATAAGATTGTTCCACGTAAACATGTCAAAATATATCCCAACAACAAACCATGGGTTACTAAATCAGTTAAATCCTGCTTACAGAGGAAAGCACCTGCCTTTAAACAGGGGTCTGTTTCTGAGCTACAGGTTGCCACAAAGGAGCTGAAGTCCGAAATTTTAAGAGCAAAACAGAATTATAAATCAGAATTGGAAAGCAAGATGGCAACAAAGAAACTTGGTTCAGCCTGGGCCAGTATGAAAACTATTGCAGGCCTTCAGAGCACAGAGCACAGTAATCGTGTGTTTTTAGATGGTTTTAATTCAGACACAGAGCTGGCTAATGCTCTTAATTGTTTTTATGGTCGTTTTGACTCCTTTGATTTCAGCACAGAAACCCAAGATTTGAAATAGAAACTCAAAGACAATCAGCACTTTAATATTGAGGTGCAGGATGTTAAAAGGGAGTTCTGCGCTGTAAAAGTGAACAAAAGTCAGGGCCCTGATAATATATGTGGGCGCTTGGTAAAGTCCTGTGCACATGAACTGAGTCCTATATTTCATTACATTTTCAATAAGTCCTTACAGACACAACATGTGCCTAAGATCTGGAAAGAAGCCGTGGTTGTTCCCGTTCCAAAATCCAGCTGTCCTAAAACGGTAAACAACTTTAGACCAGTTGCTTTGACTTCAATTTTAATGAAAATTTTTGAAAAACTGGTCAGATGTGAGGTCCTAAGACAGACTGAACATGCATTGGATCCTCTGCAGTTTGCCTATTGGCCTCACAGAGGAGTGGAGGATGCCACTGTCACTCTGTTTAACATGCTTTTTAAACATCTGGATTTTAATGGGACACACGCCAGGCTTTTATTTGTGGACTTTTCTTCCGCCTTTAATACAATCCAACCTCATATTTTAGTTGAAAGGCTCCTGCAACAATTTGATTTGAGCAATAATCTGGTGGGTTGGGTTCTGGATTTCTTAACCAACAGGACGCAGAGAGTAAGCGTCAATGGTACATTGTCTGACCTAAAGTGCTCTTCTACTGGCTCTCCTCAGGGGGGGGGTGTTGTCACCACTACTCTTCATCCTGTACACAAACATGTGTCGGAGCAGACATGACAACAGACACATTATAAAGTATGCTGATGATTCAGTCATTGTCAGTCTCCTCCAGGATGGTGAGAGTGGCCACGGCCCAGTAGTTGATGATTTTGTTCACTGGTGTGAGGATTCCTACCTGCAGCTGAATACAACAAAAACGAAAGATATGATTATTGACTTTAGGAGGAAAACTCCCAGGCACAAAGTCACCATACTAAAAGGCCAGACCACTGGATGTGTACAATCGTACAAATATCTTGGGACGATTATTGATAGTAAGTTAAACTTTGAAGTGAACTGTGAAGGGGTGTGCAAAAAGGGTCAGCAACATTTGCATTGCTTGAGGAAACTTGCACGCTTCCAAATTGACCGAACCATAATGACAATGTTTTATCGAGCTTTTATTGAATCTGTTTTATCCTTTTCTTTAGTGTCATGGTTTGGTCAGATAAAACTGAAACAGAGGAAATCCTTGGATCAGGTAGTTAGATGGTCCAGTCGTTTGCTTGGTGAGTCACAGCTGAGCCTGACATCCCTGTACACCAGACAAGTACAGAGGATGGCTACCTCCATTTTAAATGATGATTCCCACCCTTTGCACTGCAACTTTCAGCTTCTTCCCTCCAGACGGAGGTTTGCTGTCCCAACAAGTAAAACCCAGCGCTACAAAAACAGCTTTGTCCCTGCTGCTGTCAAAGAGTTGAACAAGCTATAAAAATATATTGCACATATTTTATATTTACTTATTTTGTATGATGTCACTTGGGTTCTAAATATTTTATTGGGTTTTAGACCTTTGAGTTTTTTAACCTCTGACTAGTTTTTAACTTTTAACTTTAATATGACCCTTCTCTCTTACCTCTGGTTTCTCCCTCATCTCTTTGTCTTTTTATACCCTGTTTGATGGAGACTTGAGTATTTTTATCATGTTTATAGTCAGCTTCATGTGTGCCTGTGTTTGTGTCTATGTTGAATGTAATTAGTGGCTTGTAAATATGGATGTCACCAGACTGCAAAACAAATCTACCTACGGGTACAAATAAAGTAACCTGAACCTGAACCTGATGTTGCATTGGCATCTCTGTCTTTTCTTATGCCAGTGTGCACCTCAGGAAGGCCGTGGCTTTGATTCATGTGAGTTTTCATCACAATGTCTTCAGGTACTATGAGCTTTGTTTTGTTTTGTTTTTTTCCAGTCTTCTCATAAATTCTAAGCCTTCTGATCAAGTTTGCGAATACAAAATTATCTTCATTTGTGTTGAACAGCTAGTGGCTTGAAAGAACCTGGTAGCCTGCCAAGTATCATGGCAACAATCAGTCCATCACCCACTGTTTCACCCACATCTCTGCAGACTGTAATAATGTTCTGCACTTGAATGAGATAGTCTGTAACACTCTCATTGTCCATCATGCACAGCTTGGTTAAAGACATATATAGACTTATGATTCTTGGCTTGCTCCTTCCAGTATAATGTTAAGTTAATCCCTTCCAGAGCATGTGGTGGCGCCTATCTCCGTTTCTCTGACCCTAGGCCACATAGCTACTGTGAGTAGTGAAAGCTACAGTGGGGGGGAAGTCAGTCCTCTCGTAGCTCAGTGTGTTAACTTTCCTTTCCCCATTCTATTATGCTGAGCACCAAGCTAGATGACAGAAAGTACCATTTTTATATGGTCTTTGGTATGACCCAGCCAGGATTTGAACCCACGACTTTTCGGTTGTGGGGCAGATGCTCTACTAACTAGGCCACCGTGTCGGTTTCCAGTATAATGTTATATTATTTATATTATTATTATTATAGTTATAATATTTTCAGAGCATTTCTGCCATTATCAGCAGCTTCATGTCTTATCAGTGACAGGCTTTTATCATCAATCAGTCTTATCTTTTATAAATATTACTGCACTTTATGGACATTATGTATATTATATGTATATTATAGTTTTAGTCAGTTTTAAGTATTTATTTCTCTACTCTATTAAGCTACTTAGCCATTTTAATTGTTTTATACGTATATACATAGGCAGTTAAGATAAGATAAGATAAGATAAGATAAGATAAGATAAGATAAGATAAGCCTTTATTAGTCCCACAACGGGGAAATTCCAGGATTGCAACAGCACAGGGATAGCAACACTCAGAGCAACAATCAGAAGGCAAGAAAAAAAGCAAGCAAGCAAGAGCAGCTAATATACATATGTACATATTACTATAAATATATATATATATATATACACAGACACACAGTGCAGAGCATTGTAGCTGGATGGAATAAATATATGAGTATATAAACACACAGTGCGGAGCATTGTAGCTAGATGGAATAAATATGTAGATATATAAACACCCACAGTATGCAGCATTGCAGCTAGGTGGAATAAATATGTAAATATATAAACACACCCAGTGCGGAGCAATGTAGCTAGATGGAATAAATATGTAAATATTTATTATAGTTATAATAGTTATTATCATTTTAACTGCAACTGTAATAAGTTAACATTATTGTAAAATCCAAATGTGTCTCAGGGATATGTGAATGGCTGTCGGGGTGGGGGGTGGGGGTGTATGAGTGTGTTTTTAAATTATGTTCTTTTTACAATACGGATGCCTAGAGAAACACAATTTCATCTTGCTTGCACTACAGTTGTATGCATAGCATCATGACAATAAAGGTTGACTGATTGATTGATTGATTGATTGATTGTAAGTTCAGCATAACAGTCAGCATTTTTCTCTTTGTCTGCAGCTAGCTATTCTTCACAGTTTGTAAACTTATTTGTTTACGCAAGCTTACTCTCTTTGATAATCTACCTTTAAATCACTGTTTTTGGTTTGTTACTTAAGTTTTGTTATTGCATTTTAAATCTGTTTTTAATGTTTTAATGCTCTTTGTCAGGTGATTTTGGGGGTTGAAAGGCACCTAGAAATAAAATGTATTATTATTATTATTATTATTATTATTTGGCTCATGCAAAATTGTGCCTGTTACCTTCAGAAAGTGTAAGTAGCCTTGGAATCGTGTCTTCCATAAATTGAACTTGTCTTCACATCTGTCAAATACCAGCTACTGCATTGTTGTGACTGCTGTTGCTCTTGTAGCCATCATGCTGATATCCTGTAGCTACTAATCGGCTATTTTGTTAGCTCCACTGGCTCCCATGTTATATGACACTTACAAAACGTTTTACTTATCTCCACCCTGGTTCATCTAGTTTCTTGCATAATACTGTAACCGAGTGTTCGTAATGTACCTAAACTGGATCAATTAATAATGAAACAAGGAAGCGGAAGCTCTTCTGTCAATGGCATGGCACCTTCTTTATTCTCTCTTCTTTTTTTTTTTTTTTTTTTTTTTTTTTTTTTTACACACTTCCACTCTCATCCCTTTTCAGGCTAAAAGTTGACATAACGCACGGCTCAGGAGACGCACACACACAGGCTTAGAGTAGTTCAAAGAGTTTATTAACAGCAGGAGTGAATGAGTATGTGTCTGCGGGATGCAGATGTGTTGGTGGTGGCGTCTGCTTCAGGCACAGAGGCAGATGACCGTTCGGCCGAGCAACCCTATGGAGAGAGCACAGGGAGAGGGTGACGGGCATACACCAACACAGGATGAATTATGGCAAGAGAAGATCTTACTTGAGTTGTCAGGATAGCTGGCACAGCAAGGGGAACGTAGCCCGGGAGACAGCCACCTGGAGAGCTCCGTGCAGCGGCGAAGGATGGGCGATGGAACGGAGATGTCCGCCGCCGGGGAATCCACCTGTGCACAGGGGAGCAGACTGGAGAAGGAGGTAAGGGTTCTTACCCAAAATAGCGATGCTGAAGAAAGGTATGCTCACAGCGGTGAGGAAACGAAGTCTGACGGCTTCAGGCCGAGCCTCCGGGCGAGGCGGCTTTTATCCCTCGCCGCTGATGAGGATCAGGTGTGTGAGCAGGTGGCGCCGCTGATGAACGGCGCGGCGTGACAAAAGTTCCATAACCACCGAACAAGATATATGCACTTGTCACGTTTCAAAATAAAAGATAGTCACCAAAATGGATCACATATGCCCCCCCACCCCGTTTGGAAAGAAACGTCCTTGTTTCTAACTGAAGACAAGACAGCACAATTAAATATACAGTACAAACAGGATTCCCAAGAGAACATTTGCCATAACATTTCAAAGTGCAAATAGAATCAAAAAAACAATAACTGTGCACTTAACATTCAGACGCCGCCTTCATTCAACAAAATCCTTGAAATGGACAAGGTGCCTCACAAATCTCCCAGATCGTGACACTTTGTGTGTCACTTCAAGTAAATTACCAGCACCAGCCATTAAGTCCTTGGGATCCAGGTGGAGCTCAGGAACTTCCTCATTCGGGCGGCTGTGGCGCAGGTGTAGTGTAGCCAACTACTAATCGGAGGGTCAGTGGTTCGATTCCTGATCAGTCTGCATGTCGAAGTGTCCTTGAGCAAGACATTGAACCCCCAGTTGCTCCTAGTGGGTCAGGCCAGCGCCGGTGCACGGCAGCTCCTCCACCATCAGTGTGTGAATGGGTGGATAGCAGGAACTGTAAAGCACTTTGGTCATCCAGAGATGAGTAAAAAAGTGCTATATAAGTGACCACCATTTACCACTTATCCCTCACCAGGGAAGAGCTCAGCAGTGGAGAAGAATGATCAGGAAAAGGGACTGGTAGGTGCTAGCACAGTATAAGGCTTCAACCTGTCATGATGGACTACCTGTTCCTTGCAAGTCAAAGGGTCACTCATGCGATATGTGAGACCTGCCATGTCATGGCAGTCCAGTGCCACTAAAACCTTGTAGGTCCCCTTCCAGTGGGGTGCAAGTTTCAAATGGTCCTCCGTGGGAATACAAAACCACACCAGGTCACCCACAGAGTAGGGTCGATGGCAAACATTCCCATCATGATATAACTTTTGTTTCTCATGAGCCACAGAATTACGCAACCTAGCATTGCCAAAGGCCACCTCCAGCCTCTGGACCAGCGATGTGGCAGAGTCTGCATGAGAAAGGGGTAAATCCAAATGCAGTGGCTGAGGTGGAACCACCACATCTACTGGAATATGTGTTTCCCAGGCATGAGCCAAATAGTAGGGAGTGTAGGCCGGGCAGGAATGAACAGAGGTGTTATACGCAAAGGCCACCTGTTTCAAATTGTCATTCCATTCATGACTGCAGGCCAGCAATGATTTTGCCAATTGGTCAATAAGGGTTCGATTGAACCGTTCGACCATTCTGTCCGACTTGGGGTTATAAGGTGCGGTATGCGTTTTCTTAATTCCCAAGAGCTGGCACAGCTTCTGAATGAGTTCTGCCTTGAACTGGCGGCCTTGGTCACTATGAACGACTTCAAGGACCCCGTGCACCAACACATAGTCATCAAATAGGCATTGAGCCACCAGCGGCCGTCTGACTTGAGAGTGCGTACAGATTAGCAAATTTGGTAAAATAATCAGCCACTATCAAGACATAGCTGTTCCCCTTTGAAGTTATTGGCAACTCCAGAATGTCAGCAGCTACCCTTTCAAACGATCGAGCCGCCAGAAGACCACCCACTGGCGCCTGATGTTTTGGCAATGGTGCTCTACGCATCTGGCAAGGCATGCACTGTTCACACCAGCGCCGAATATCGTTCAACATGGAGGGCCAATAGCAAGTCTGCCTCGAGCGCTCCCACACACGCTCTGCAGAAAAATGTGCTGCAATCAGACTACCGTGAAGGTGATACAGCACCATGGAGACAAGCGAGTGAGGGACACGACCTGACTCTGAGCCTCCCCGGAGATGGGGGAGGTTACTGTTCGACATAATGTCCCCTCCACGACAGAAAGACAGGGAAACTCCGTCCAGAGCTTACAAAGCCAACATGAATGGCCTCTTAAAAGACCATGGGACGGCTTAGAGTTGCCAGATTGGATCCAATCCAGCACCAAAACAACATGTGGATCAGCATGTTGTAACTCTATAATGTCACACCAGTCTTGTGAAAGCGTGTCCAAAATGGGACAGTGATAAGACCCACTGCCAACTCCAAAATGAGGAGGGCACACGGGCAGTGAAGTATTCGAGACACCGGTACCAGAAATGTCAGGTTCCCTGTCTGAACCAACTACACTGACCCGTGCCGCAGAAGAGACCGGGGGCATGGAGTCAGAAGGACGCCGCAACAGTGCATCGGCATTAGCATGCCGACGCCCCTCCTTGTGCTGTATGACCCAGTTGAAGGGGTCCAATTCCAAACTCCACCCTGCCCTTCTCCCAGTTAGGTCATTATCAACAGACATGCCCCAAAGATCGAGAAGTGGTTTATGGTCCGTAAAAATAGTAAAAGAAGCACAGCCAATGTGATGCCTGAACTGACTCACGGCCTACACAATGGCCCACAGTTCTCTATCAAATGTGGACCAATGCTTCTCAGTAGAGGTGAGCGCCTGACTAGCATACACCACTACTCTCTCAAGGTCATCCCTACCTTGTGCCAACACTGCAACGACAGCCTCCTTCAAGGCATCAGTGTACACCTTAAAAGGAATGTTGAAGTCAGGCATTGTAACAAACGGAGCAGAAGAGAGAACTCCCTACAAATACTCAAAAGTGGCGCCACATGCATCAGACCAGTAAAAAGTTGTGTTTTTGCATGTCAGTTTATGGAGAGGGGCTACATGTTGGGCAAAATTTTTAACAAACCGCCTATAGTACGAACAGAGGCCAAAAAAACACCCTCACTTCGAGAAGACTTCCAGTTATGGCGGCCGCCTAGAAGGACACGTATCACTCTGCTCTGCTCCTGGAAATAAAGATTCGGCAAATAACTCTCTCATTTGGAACAGAACTTTTCCCAGCGTTTGGGTGAGGATATGCCGGTGAAGACTAAGGCTGGGAAATCAGGAGGGGGAAAAATTGAATCGCCGAAGCAGTCCAAATTAACGGACTTTAAAGTTTGTGGCGCAGTAGAAAAAGCTGCGGATATGGCGGATGAAACTAGCGGTGGTGCGGTAACTGCTGATGATGGCGGCACAGGTGCAGTGCTGGCTGCCATTAGCTCAATGAGAGCAGACTTTTCCGCTAAACTTGATGGGATTATGGCAGCGTTGGATGCAATGAGAAAGGAGTTGGGTGACTGCGTGGAGCGAGTGACGCAGGCGGAGCTTCGTGTTTCAAGTGCGGAGGATGAAATCAGCGGACTTCAAATAAAGGTGCGCACTTTGGAAAAAAAAAATAAAGATCTGGAAAATAGCGTTCTGGACTTGGAATCCCGGTCCAGACGGAACAACCTGAGGCTGGTGGGTTTACCGGAGGGAGCCGAAGGTCGTGATTCATGCTCCTTTTTGGAGGGGTGGATCCCGGAGGCGCTGAACAACGCGGAGCTAAAATCATCAGTCGTCTTGGAAAGCTCCCACCGAATTGGCCCACCGAGAGGTAACAAGGCAGCACCGAGGACGTTAATTATGAAGTTTCTCAGCTACAGAGACAGGATGACGATCTCCAACGCGGTGCGGGCCAAAGGAGAAATTAAATACCAAGATCAGCAGGTGCGGTTCTACCCAGATTTGGCCTCAGGAATCCAACAATTAAGGAAGCAGTTTGACCCCATCCGCGAAGAACTGCGCAACCTTGAGATTCGTCATGGAGTGATTCACCCTGCAAGACTTCTGGTCACATATGAGGGCAGAACACACATCTTCAAGACCCCCGAGGAGGCGCAGGAGCTCATCAAGAAGATCCAGGAAGAGACTGGTGGGAGCTAAGCATGAACAGAATATAGGGTAGAATATTTGAGCATTTAACTGATTAGAAGCATATAACAAGATTACAAAATATAGATTGTATTACATATTAAAAAAAAAGTACAAAATTGCTAAAAAATTTTGGAGTTAAATTGGAAAATTACAGAAGAGAGTTAATGTTACGTTATTAAAAGCAGTGGAGTTAGGGTGATTGGGAGGATGAAGAAGGAGTGGCTTTGGCTGATCCTCGTGGGTGTGGAACGGTCGATGGCTATATCGGGAGACGGAATTTTTCTTTTGTTTTTGGGGGGATTGCCACAAATGTGGGAAGGGGGAATTTGTTTGTGTGTAGTTTGTAGGGTGAATGTTCAACCACTCATTTTTTTGCTTTTCTGTTTGAGCATGTTTACACTGCAAGGTAATCCCAAACTCCCTATTGATCATAAATCAAAGCGTTAATCTTAATTTAACTTCATGGAATTGCAGAGGTCTACAAAATTTAAAAAACTTAAACAAGTTATGAATAAAATAAAAGACATGGGTTCAAAAATTGTGTTTTTACAAGAAACTCATCTAATAGAGGAAGATGTAAAAAGAATTAGGAGTAGATGGCAAGGAAATGTTTTCACCTCATCATTTTCATCCCGAGCCAGGGGAGTTATGACTCTCATACATAAATCAGTCCCATTTCAAGTGAAAAATGTAATTGGAGACAAATTTGGAAGATATGTAATCATTCAAGGATCTTTGCTATTAGAAAACATAAATTTGGTGAACTTATATGGTCCCAATATAGATGATCAAAAGTTCTTTGCTAATTTATTTCTTATCTTATCATCACTTACAGGGCAACATACGTATAATAGCAGGGGATTTTAATTGTACATTGAATCCCGGTATAGATAGATCAACAGGACTGGACTGTACACACAATGGATGTAGGATGACCATTAATCATTTTATGAAAGAATTGAAATTGATAGATATATGGAGAGAAATGAAACCACAAGTTAAAGCATACTCTTGTTATTCCAATACCTACAAGACATTCTCACGTATAGATTATTTTTTGATCTCCACAGAATTAAGGTCCAAGATTCAAAACTGTTTTTATGATAACATCGTGATCTCTGATCATGCACCCTGCTGTCTAATATATGTAGATAAGAAATTGACAAAGGAACCAGGTAGATGGCAATTTCAGCATAAATGGCTTCAGGATGAGGAATTTGTTAAATACATAGAAAAACAGATAGATGAGTTCTTTGACATCAATACTACACAAACATCAGCATGTGTAAAGTGGGAGGCTTTCAAAGCTTTTATTAGGGGACATATTATTAGTTATACAGGTTCAAAAGCTAAGAAGACTCGAGAGGAGAGAGTCCAATTGGAACATAAAATAAAAATTCTTCAAGAAAGAGTATATGCAGGAAGAGATCCAAGGTTGGAGAACGAATTACTGATTTTGAGAGCTGAATATGATAAAAAATCAGCGAATAGAGCTGCCTTGAGTCTTCTAAGATTGAAACAATCTTTTTATGAACAAGGTGAAAAATCAGGAAAGTTATTGGCATGGCAGATTAAACAATTAGAATCTAAAACACCAATTACCAGTATTATAAGTAACGGACAGGTAGTTATAGATCCTTTAGAAATTAATAGAGCCTTTAGAGATTACTATGAAAAATTATATGATACCAAAAATGAATCTGACTTAACAAAACTACATGGGTTTTTGAACGAACTATTTATACCGTGTATTCCAAATGAAAATAGGGAGATACTGGAGTCTAAAATTAGTCAAGAAGAAGTTGGACTAGCCATTGATAATATGAAATTAGGAAAAAGTGCAGGACCAGATGGTCTTCCAGTTGACCTTTATAAAAAATTTAAGAATAAATTAACAAAACTTTTTTTGGAAATGGTTTTAGAAGCATTTCAAAATAGTAATTTACCGTCATATATGAATAATGCCTTAATTATACTGTTGCCAAAACCAGGTAAGCCCTCTAATAAATGTGAAAATATGAGACCAATAAGCCTATTAAATACCGACCTTAAGATAATCTGTAAAATTTTAGCAAGACGAATACAAGAAATTTTACCAAATATTATTAATCGAGATCAGAATGGCTTTATAAAGGGAAGACAAGGCTTCCATAATGTAAGAAGACTATTTAATATTATCTATTCTAATAAAGAAGCACCGGATACAGCTCTCTTATCACTGGATGCCGAAAAAGCCTTTGATAGAGTTGAATGGCCCTTTCTTTTTGAAGTCTTACAAAGGTTTGGACTTGGAAATAATTTCATAAAATGGGTTCAGATAATATATAATAATGCTACTGCAGAAATCCTAACAAATAACAATATTTCAAAATCAATAAAAATCAATAGAGGATGTCGACAAGGCTGTCCACTTTCACCTTTACTGTTTACTATGGCAATTGAACCTTTAGCGACGGCGATACGTCTACAGTCACAAATATATGGAATTAAAGTTGGACCAACAGAACATAAAATCTCCCTGTATGCCGATGACATAATTTTGTTTATGTCGAATCTTAAAAAATCAATTCCGACCTTGTTGAATTTAATAAAGAATTTTGGGGAAATATCAGGATATAAAATAAATAAAACTAAATCTTCAATATTAATGCTAAATGAGACCCAGAGAAATTACCCAGCCCCTGAGGTAAATCAATTCAATGTTGTAAATCAGTTTAAATATTTAGGAATCCAAATTGTGCCTAAGCTAGAATCAATCGCCAGTGTCAATTATGAAGCCTTAATGACAGATATTGATGAGTTAACTCAGAGATGGATGTCACTACCAATGTCGATGATCGGGAGAATCAATATACTTAAAAGTAATATCTTACCTAAAATACTTTATTTATTTCAATACATTCCCTTACCACCACCTTTAGATTTATTCTCAAGAATTAAAAAAAAGTTAGTGGAATTTATATGGAACAACAGGAGGGCTAGATTACGTCTGTCTTTATTATATTTACCATTTGATCGTGGAGGTCTGAAACGTCCAAATTTTATGTTGTATTATTGGTCGGCACAACTGAGGTCTATGACATATTATTTTTCATCAAATGATCTCCCTCACTGGACTGAAATGGAATCATACAATTTACCTTTACCTCTTCCCTTATTCATATACTCAGATTCGGCAAAAAAATTACAAAAACAAGTTAAAAATCCATTTGTAAAGCATATGATCAAAATATGGTGTGAAGCTAAAAACTATTTAAAAGAACCACAGTTATTGTCACAATTTAGTCCAATATGGGGTAATCAATATTTTAAACCAGGGAGAGCGGACGCTGTATTTAAAGTATGGAATTTAAAAGGGATACAGAAGATTCAGGATTTATATTTGCCATGTGCAGAAAACATAATGTCTTTTGAAGAGCTGAGGATCAAATTTAATCTCAATAGAACACATTTTTTTAAATATCTTCAACTTAGAAACTTTATTCGATCAAATCAAAATAAAGCTCTCACTCGACCTATTTATTCATCCTTGGAAAAAATGTTGATGAAAGATAGTAAAAGAAAGGGTATTATTTCAGAGTTTTATAACTCATTGACACTATCTTCAAGTGAAAATTCACTGAAAAGATTAAACTACTGGAAAGAAGATCTGCAAACTGAAATTTCAGAGGAACAATGGGAATTGGCTTGTACAGAAGCTCAAACCAAATCAATAAATGTACGCCTTAAATTGATACATTTCAAATGGTTAATGCGGATGTATGTTACACCGGAGGAGTTAAATAGATATAACAAAAATATACCAGATACATGCACAAAATGCATGGAAAGTAAAGGAACTCTATTTCATTGTGTATGGGAATGTAGATTAATAAGAATGTTTTGGGAAGAGGTGAGGGTAACAATTGAAAAAATAATCTCAAAACAAATCATATTGAATCCTAAACTGTTTTTGTTGGGTCTGTACCCAGAAAAGCATAATTTTAATAAAAGTGAAAGAACATTCATAGACCTCAGTTTGCTTAATGCCAAAAAATGTATTGCACTATTATGGAAAAAGACTCATAGACCAGATGTGACTCAGTGGTTAAGACAGATGTTAACAAACCTTCCATTAGAAAGAATAACATATATACTGAAATCAAAGGAAATTGTGTTTGAGAATATATGGAGACCTTTTATTGATTATGTAAAAAATTTAAACATAACTCTTGAAGAAGAAGGTGAATGATGTGTGTGGACCTTGTAAATTCCAAACTGGTGAACATAATATGTATACTTATGTATTGGATTGTCTAGACTAAACAGAGGAGCATTGTTGAAGATTTGATTTTGTTGGTGGTTGTTGGTGTTTTTTAGTGCATTTTTTTTTTGTAGTACTTTAGTGTTAGTGTTTGATTGTTTGTATCATGTTTGTTAAAAAAAAAGGTTCAATAAAGATATTGTGGAAAAAAAAAAAAAAACACCCTCACTTCAGTGGGAGTCCGATGTGTGGGCCAATTCCTGACCTTTTCCGTGTTCCATGGGTCAGGCTGTAGGCCCTGGTGAGACACCACATGCCCTAGAAAAACAACATGATCATGAGCTAGATTGCATTTTCTCGGATTCAGCCTCAGGCCTACTGCTTGAATTCTGGTGAAAACCTCGCACAAACTAGCCAAGTGATCTTCAAATGTAGGGCTGTATATCAGGACATCATCAAGGTACACCATGCAAACCTGCCAGGGAAGGCCCCTGAGAACCAGCTCCATCATGCACTGGAGCGTCACAGGTGCATTGGTGAGACCCATCAGCATTGACCTCCACTGATAGAGGCCCCTGCCCATTGTAAAGGCTGTCTTTTCCCTGTCCTCCTCAGCAACCTCAACCTGCCAGTAACCATTACAAAAGTCTAACGTGCTAAACCACAGGGAGCCCGCTAAGGCATCCAGGGTATCATTGATCCTGGGAAGAGGATGACAGTCCTTAACCATAACGTGGTTTAAGTGATGATAATCAATACAAAATTGCCACTAACCGTTCTTCCTCTTCACCAAGATGACTGGTGAAGCCCAGGGGCTACAGCTCTCCTCAATCACCCCATTGTCCAACAGCATCGCCACCTGCCTGTCAATCTCAGCCCTTTTCTCAGGAAAGGTTCGATGGGCACATTGACATAGGGGAGGATGGTTCCCAGTGTTGATATAATGTTTGATAGGTGAGCCATTACTTGTAATCCCTTTCTCCATACCAAATATAGTGCTGTACTCAGACACTAGTTCAGCTAGCTGCCTCTTCTGGCAGTGACTAGCTGGAGAGTTTTCTCGTGAAATTAAGGGAGCACTGGCATAAGAAATGGTACTGTCAGAGTGTAAAAGCATCATTGAGGGAGACAAAATTTCAGTATCAAACACAGAGAAAAACTCACCTAAGTGCATGCTCTCTCTCAACACCATATCACAACCAGTAGGGCTCAACACATGAGCTAGGGTGGCCCCATCCTTCACAGAAGTCAGGGTATTGGTGACTACACATTCAGAACCAGCTTGTAGATTTGGTGACAAGTAGCCTACAAAGTAGGGTATTTGGTTCATGGGCCCAGCCGGCAAAAGTCTAGCTGTCACCAGTTTTTCACTAAAAGGAGGCAAAGCCACAGGATTAGCAAGAGACACATAACAGCATTCAGGAACAAAGTCCCTACCACTCAGAAGAGGAATACTCATGTCCCATAGACACAGTCTACCACTAACAAAGTCCAACAATGCATGGTTAGAAACTAGGAAGTCCAGACCAAGCAATACTGCTTGAGTAGACTGCTGAAGCACATGGAACACATATGACCAAGATCTATTCCCCAGCTGAAGAGTGACAGTTATGGTCCCCAAAACACCCAACATTTGGCTGTTCACAGCCTTTGCACACCAATAATGTCAGTGTTACAGTAATGGGCCTCTGGCGCAGTGCAGGAACCACCACTGATGAAGGACTCTGTAGACCCCAAATCCACTAGGATGCTGACTTCAGCACCCTCAATGTTGCCCTGAACATAGGAAGTAAACTGCTGCAGTGATTTCATGTGTGGCAATGTGGCAGTCTCCGAGGGGACGAAAAGCTCTTCATGGTCAGGGCCCTCTGGTGAAGCAGCTGCCATCTGGGCTGCAACGTCAGCTACATCCCATTTCCCAAACGGTCACTCGGGATCCTCCTCCTCAGCAAGAGGAAATGTACACTCCTCCGTCTCAGTATGTCATAGGAACCAGGGCCCCTAGGGGTTGCTGGAGAGGTTGGGGAGCTGCTAAAGCATCGCTTGTCACCTGCTGGGCATTCACACCACCCTCTGTCAGGTGAATGGCCTCTCTGGTTGTAGCGTAGATGGCGAGACTGGCAGCCCCGTTCACCACAGTCACATCGGCATTGGTTTCCAGTCATAGGAGAAGAATTTTTCCTGTCATCCCTCTGATCACCTTTCTTTAGTCAGCTGTTGTCCTCTGCCAAGTGTCGCATCATCAGTCTCATCTCACTCATTTCCTCGGTAAGTCAGTCCACAGCTTTCTGTAAAACACTCCCCTCTGTCATGGAATGTACCATGTGCTATATCGTGAAAATGACACGAGACGGAGAGCTTCTTAAGGGACATCCAACTGAACTTTATTAGCCAGAACACTCAAATATATACAGAGTGGGCCGTGCCCGCCTGACGTCACCCTGTGGGTGGGCACGGCATCCCAGACACCCGAATCTCATACATAACATTCCCCCCCTTTCCAAACTGTGAAACCACACACACAGTTGAACCACTCAAATTTAGAAACCCGAATCACACACTAAGAACAGGGAGAATAATACGTTGTAATAGAATAACCTATCACATTCACACCAAAATAATCAAAATTGACCACGTCTCCTTAAAATACATAAAATAATCCCATATTACACACATTCACTCACATATATATACAGGCATTCACACCAGAAAAATAAAATATCAGGTAACCCCAACGTCCCTAGGTAGCCACCATCCAGAAAACTGCCCCAGAGGCCCTAGGCACCCCCACAACATATGCTCCCCTGGTCTCCATCCACCTCCAGGGTCGAAACCCCCCTCCCTGGCAAACATGTCTTTATGCCACCAAAATCTTCTATACAGCCACAGAAGGCCTGGGCATCCCCACAGCATCCTTAAGTCCGGCCACTGCCACCCCCCAGGATCAAAACACCCCTCACTGGCCAACATGTCTCTAACCCTCAAAACTGTTTTTTCTTTTCTGGGCCGAACCCTCCGTCGACCCGCAGGGGAACCCGACCCGGTTTCCCGTGCCCGCCACATTGTCTCAGGACCTCCTTCCTGCGTCGTGCTGTCCCGCCGACCCGGTCCAAACTCTTATCCCGACGATAGCGTTTGGCGCTCTGCAGAACTGCACCAATTTTCCACGCTCCACTCTCATGTCCTCCAGCCTCGGCAGCCCTCTTCACGGAGACCCCACAGTGCCTTCCGGTTCCCACACCAAGGGTACTGTGGCCATCGGCACCAGGGTCAACCCTCGCTGGGTTATCGTCACACCAGTCACAATCAACACCCAGCTCGCCAGACCAGCTCATGTCCCAAACCACGCAGTCAACCATGTCTGGCTGTAGCTGCTGTCCCTCGGGGCCCTCTGTGACACTCCCGTCGGCGCCATCTCCCGACCCGGGCACGTCGTCACTGCTCTCGGCCCCTTCGCTCCACGTGTCTTGCTGCGTAGCCTCCGTATCCAGCCGCTGCTCACCTCCGGGACACGCACCATCGCCCTCCCGGGGCCCACTCACCGACCTGGGCTCCTCACCACTGCATCCCATGCTCTTGGTGTTGGTGCTCTGCTGTGCTGTCACCGTGTCCTGCAGCTGCTGTTCCTCCCCGGGGCCTTCAGCCTGTCCGGCCTTGCTCGCCCGCTTTTGGCGTGAAGTTAGCTCCCCAGCTAGCCTATCAGTTTCTGGCACCAAGAGCTCCATCACATGCAGCTTCACGGCCCTCATCTGACCATCGAAGTGCCTGGCCAGCCGCTCGACAGCATCCTCATAGAGGTCTGCTCCACCAAGAGCACCGAGGATCCTTCAGCTCTCCGTGCCAAGATTGTAGGCCAGGAGCGCCCACTGACGTCTCCCGTCTAGTCTGTGTAGGCCCAGCGTCCTAATATACTCCTCAAATGAGGCTCTCCACTCCGGCCAGAGGATCACAGGCTCCTCCTCACGCTCCAGAAATGGTGCCAACAGCTGAGGCAACCAGCACACTCCCATTAGTGATGGCACACATGGACGCAGCGGCCCCTCTTGGCATCAGCGAGTGTGAGAGTTTTGTGTGTTTTGAGCATCCCAGACGTACATTCTGTAAAACTTACAACTGTGAGACCTTATTAAACATTAAGGTACTGCACGCTGCAAGAATCGCGGCACTTGGTTGTGACTTGGACATTCTACGCCAGCATGGAATTCTGGCGGAGTCCCCGCTGGAAGCTACCCGGGAGAGGAGGAAGCGTAGACGTAGGGAACGCAAGCAAAAGCATGGAAAAAGGGTCGGGATCCATGCTAGGCTAAAGGCTAACCCCTCCAGACCAGCAGTACCGTTGCTCCTTCTCTCTAACGTCCGCTCCCTCGACAACAAGCTGGACAAGCTGCGTCTGCTGAGAGAAACCCGGAGAGAGTGGAGGGACTGCTGTGTGCTTGCGTTCACGGAGACATGGCTCCACGACAACATCCCTGACGAGGTCATTCAACTGGAAGGTACAATGGTGTTCCAAGCAGACAGAGAAACGGCGAGCTCCGGTAAGAGCCGTGGGGGTGGGCTATGCATCTATGTTAACAAGAACTGGTACATTAATGCCACATTAGTATCTAAACACTGCTCTCCGTTGGCAGAGTTCCTTATTGTAAATTGTCGGCCATTTTATCTGCTGAGGGAATTCAGCAGCGTGTTTGTAACGGCTGTTTACTTAGCGCCGAGCGCTAATGCTAACGCTAATGCTAAGAAGACACTCGGGGAACTGCACGATGCTATTAGCGAAATCCAAACTTTACATCCAGACAGTTTTGTGGTGGTTGCGGGGGATTTTAACCACACCAGCTTAAAGACTGTGCTTCCCAAGTTTAAACAATGTGTAGACTTTAAGACCAGAGGAGAAAATATGTTGGACTTAGTGTATACAAACACAAATGCATATAAGGCAATACCCCGCCCCCACCTCGGCCTTTCTGACCACATATCCGTGATGCTGGTGCCTGCCTACAAACCCTTATTGAAGCGCAGCAGGCCAGTAGTGAAACAAATCAGGATTTGGCCAGAGAGGGCAACCTCTGCAATGAAAGACTGTTTTCTGCACACAGACTGGGAGGTCTTCAAAATAGCAGCCTCCCAGGAAGACAAGACAGATGTGGAGGAGTATGCTAAAATGGTCACCAGCTACATCGCGAAGTGCACAGAGGATGTCACTACAGTGAAGACCATCACCATGCGGGGAAACCATAAGCCCTGGATGACCGCAGAGGTGCACTCACTGCTTACAGCCAGAGATGCAGCCTTCAGAGTGAAGGACAGGATCGCCTTCTGCTCAGCCAGGTCTGCGCTCTCAAAGGGAATTAAGACGGCGAAGTGCACCTATGCGGAGAAAATCCAGGGACACCTCTGTGACACTAGGAACACCAAGCAGATGTGGCAGGGAGTTCGGACACTGACGGGCTATAAGTCTAGGCAGGGGGTCGATGATGACGACGCTTTGCTTCCAGACAGGCTCAACGACTTCTTTGCACGTTTTGAAGCATCAAACTCGACAATCAGAGGGAGGGCTGGCCCATCCCCACCATCGGTCGGACCAGCTTTTACCATCAACACAGCGGACACACGGAGGACCCTAACCAGAGTCAACCCACGTAAAGCTGCAGGTCCGGACAACATCCCGGGACGTGTGCTCCGAGACTGTGCGAGCGATCTGGCGGATGTACTGACTGACATCTATAACATCTCCCTGAGTCAGGCCATCGTTCCCAGATGCTTTAAGACCTCTATCATAGTACCGGTGGCAAAGAAAGCAGTTATGTTTTGTCTGAATGGCTATTGTCCTGTTGCACTGACACCAATTGTGATGAAGTGTTTTGAACAGCTTGTCAAACCACACATCACAGCCTGCCTCCCTGCATCACATGACCCGCTCCAGTTTGCATATCATTCAAACCGCTCCACGGAGGATGCTATAGTCACCACCCTTCACTCTGTCATCACCCACCTGGATCAGAAAGACACCTACGCCAGATTCCTGTACATTGATTTCAGTTCAGCATTCAACACCATTATTCCCCAGAGACTGATGGAGAAATTACTCCTTCTTGGTCTAAACACCGCCACATGTGTCTGGATCCTGGATTTCCTGACTGAGAGACCTCAGTCTGTCCGGGTTGGAAACAACATCTCCAACTCTGTCACGCTGAGCACCGGATCCCCTCAAGGCTGCGTACTCAGTCCACTGTTGTTTACACTTCTAACACATGACTGTGTATCCAGACACGAGGGGAACCAGATTATTAAGTTTGCAGACAACACCACGGTGGTGGGACTTATTCAGAGAAATGAGGAATCAATGCACAGGGAAGAAGTGAGAGACCTGGAGGGCTGGTGCAGGGAGAACAATCTGGTGCTCAATGTGGACAAAACGAAGGAGATGATTATCGACTTCTGGCGGTCACAGCCTGAACACGTCCCCCTCAGCATCGGTGGCCGTTTGGTGGAGAGAGTGGAGAACATCAAGTTCCTCGGAGTGCAGATCTCGCAGGACCTGACCTGGATCAAGAATTCCTTGGGGATCAGGAAGCAGGCCCAGCAGAGACTGCACTTCTTGAGGAAACTCAAACAGGCCTCTCTCCCCATCTGCATCCTTGGGACCTTCTACAAAGGTGTGGTGGAGAGTATTCTGACGTACTGCATTGCTACATGGTACTCCAGCTGCAGTATGTCAGACAAAAAGGTCCTGCAGAGGATAGTTAAGGGAGCTTAGAGGGTAATTGGAATTTCCCTCCCCTCTGTCCAAGAACTTTTTCAGAACCGTTGTAGGAGCAGGGCACTGGACATTGTCAAGGACCGTTCTCACCCGCTGCATAAACACTTTGAACTTCTGCCATCTGGCCAACGATTCCGGAGCATCAGAGGCAGAACCACCAGACTGATTAACAGCTTCCTTCCACAAGCTGTTAGGATGCTGAACAGTTGACCCGGAATCTCTCGTATACACTACTGCACCTACGGACATTATGTACATTATTTGTATATTACAGTTAGTTAGTTTTTCAAGTATGTCTCAGGGATGCGTAAATGGATGTGGTGGGGTGGGGGGTGAAGATATGTGTGAGTGTGTCTTAAATCATGTTCTTCTACTTATATGGATGCCGAGAGGAACGCAATTTCATCTTGCCTGCACTACTGTTGTATGTACAGCAATATGACAATAAAGGTTGATTTGATTAGTCTCCTCGTCGCCAAATTTTATATTGTGAAAATGACACGAGACGGAGAGCTTCTTGAGGGACATCCAACTGAACTTTATTAGCCACAACACTCAACCATATACAGAGTGGGCCGTGCCAACCTGACGTCACCCTGTAGGTGGGCACGGCATCCCAGACACCCAAATCTCATACATAACACCATGGTTGTGTCGCTCTGTCCCCGAGAGAGCATATATCCATTATCAGTCACACAATTTGCCTTCAGCGTCTCTCTGGCCATTTCACAATGACCAGCAATAATCAGAGCCTCCTCTAAATCAGTGGCTCCCTGCTCATGAAACTTGGCTCTCAAGCCTGGATCAAGGCCAGCAAGAAATCTGCAGAACTTCTCCTCTCTCTGAGCTGTCTCACCATTGACTGGGAATGCTAACTGAACCAGTTTACTAACATCAGCTGCATACACATCCAAGCTCTCATTAGGTACAAAAAATGTTTTTGTCCAAAAGCATCTTGCAACTTTTCCTTCACAGCAGAATAATCGGCCTGCACTGTCGTAGGAAGGCTATACCACAAGAGAAAAGCAGCTTTGGACAGGCAAGTGGGCAGAATTCATGCCAATTCATACTCACAGTCGTAATGGCCACCAGTCAGGGCTTTCACAGCGACTTCGAATTGCCGGGCCCAGCAGTGAAAACTTTCTGTCCCACCCTCAGAGGAGGAGGGCAGAAGCTGAATTCCCACATCGCTGCTAATGGGCTTCAGTCGCGGTGCATTGTAGCGCCAGCGGGTCCTCGAGGCTTGACCACATCCTGCTAGCTGATGCTTCTCTCTGCAACACTTGTGAGTGAACATTAGCAGAGGTTAACCCTCAAGAACTACCCGAAACTTGTGCAAACTAATCCAGACACACTTATCTCTCAGCGGGTGTAACAGCAGAAAAACCACCTGTTACATCTAGAAAATGATGAGGAGTCGAGGTGACATTTTGTAGTTTTATTAACATGCTAACAGGAACATACAGGAGTCACTCTGTCCAGCCTGAGTCCACAGAGAAGAGACAGAGTCCCTTCTGCTGGGCCCTCTTATACTCCCGTGATGCCACCACCGGAAAGGGGGTGGGCGTCACCTCCCACTACACCCAGGGCACCACCATGTTAGTACACCCTAACTATATACACTTTATTCCTATCTAACACCCCCCCCAAAGAAAATTGCAAGCACACTAATCAGGCCCTCCCCAATTTGGTAACCCGATGCACACTCTAAACATGCTGTTGTGGGACACATATGCACATATGTATATCACTTTATGCTTCATATGTATATCACTGTAGCCTTCACATCTCAGATCGAACAAAGGACTGAGTCTCCTTGGAGATAACAGGAGGATGTGAAAGTTTAGTCTGTGGTATGCAAAGAGACGGCCTTGGGGGATTTCCTGGCTGCCAGAGACTTTGGGGGGAGGTGATAAGATCTAAGAGAAGAGGCATTGTGACTTGGGATTAAATACAATGTGACTGTGAGCTTTGAAGGTCCTGGGGGTATATAAAGGACGAATGTCTGGGTTTCTTTCTCTTTTCTGTTTTTGCTGATGTTGGAAGATGTGAATAAACCTGACTCGTGAGATAAACTCTGCCTCGTCATTTTCACATTTCCACACTGGTGACCCTAAGACGTATCATGAGTGAAAGAAATTCCCCCGAGCCAGCCGGGTCAGGAGCTCCCAGCCAAGCGTATGCCGCTACCGTCCAGCTACCGGACTTTTGGCGAGACAACCCGCGCTCCTGGTTCCACTTGGTCGAAGCACAGTTCGCCCTCCGGGGGATAACGGTAGATGACACGAAGTTCTACCATGTGATTGCCAAACTCGACAACCGCACGGCTTGGCATGTGCAGAGCCTTTTGGAGCAGCCACCGGCCGACGACAAATACGGCGGATTGAAGGCTGCGCTCATCCAGCGCTTCACTCTCTCAGTCCAGGAGAGAGCGGAGAGGCTCCTGGCTCTGAACGACTTGGGAGATGGCACGCCCATTGACCTGATGGAGGACATGCTGAGATTGAGGGGCTCAGATGACGACGACTTCATCTTCACCCACATTTTCCTCAGAACCCTACCGTCGGCCACGAGAGCGACCCTGGCCAGTTCGCCATTGTTGGCTCAGCGGGACTTCCGCACGCTGGCCCAGGAGGCGCACCGGATTCTCAACGCCAGCAAACAGCGCACGGCCTCCGGTTTCTACCATCGCCGCTTTGCAGAGAAGGCACGCAAATGTATACCACCGTGCCAGTTCAAGCGCTCGGGAAACGCCAAGACCGGGGGTCGGTAGCAGCTGCGGCCCTCGGTGAAGAGAACAAGCTGCTCTACTTGAAGGATGCACGCTTGGGGAGGCAATTCCTCGTGGACACAGGCTCCCAAGTGAGTTTCATCACGCCTTCCTCCGCTGACCGGCTGGCGGGTCCCGGAGGTCATGGGGCGTCAGCAGCGAACGGCTCGGATATTAAGACCTTTGGTGAGAGGGCTCTGCTTCTGTCCCTACACGGCCGTACATTTGAGTGGACTTTTGTCATAGCTGCAGTGAATTTCAATATGTTGGGGGCTGATTTTCTGTGCTCATATGGTTTGTTGGTTGATCTTGCTAACAGGCGCCTGGTTAATGCACTTTCTTTTTATTCTATTCCCTGTGCAGCCCGAATGACCCCACCCACAGCACAAGCCAACGTCACAACAGCAAGCAGTAAGTTCCACACACTGCTCACTCAGTTCCCAGCACTCACGGTTCCCACATTTTCAGCAGCCGTCGCTAAACACGGAGTGGAACATTTTATTACTACCACCGGACCGCCCGTTTTTGCAAAAGCTCGACGCTTGGATTCAGCTAAACTGACCATAGCGCGCGAGGAGTTCACCAACCTGGAAAAGTTGGGCATCATCAGGCGTTCAAACAGCCCATGGGCTTCCTCGCTTCACATGGTCCGGAAAGCTGATGGCTCGTGGCGACCTTGCGGAGATTTCCGCAGGTTGAACAACGCCACAGCGCACGACCGCTACCCAATCCCGCATATCCAAGATTTTTCCGTTCATTTGGCGGGGGCGCGCGTTTTTTCTAAGATAGACTTGATCCGCGGTTACCACCAAGTCCCAGTGCACGCTGAGGACATACTCAAAACAGCGGTAATAACTCCGTTTGGCCTATTCGAGTTTTTGCGCATGCCGTTTGGGCTTAAAGGCGCTGCGCAGACGTTCCAACGCATGATGGACGCGGTGTTGTGCGATCTCCCCTTCGTATTCGTCTACCTGGACGACATCTTGGTAGCCAGCGCGTCCGAAGACGAACACGAAAAACACCTCACGGCAGTTTTCCGGAGGTTGGGAGAGCACGGGTTAATAATCAACCCAGCGAAGTTTCAGTTCGGGGTGACGCAGATTGATTTTTTGGAGCATCGCGTCTCTCCAGAAGGAGCGGTTCCTCTGCCTGACAAAGTGCGCGTGGTAACAAATTTTCCCCAGCCACAAACGGTCAAGGCGTTACAGGAGTTTTTGGGAATGGTGAATTTTTATAACCGTTTCCTCCCCCGCGCAGCGCAGCTCATGCAACCATTGTATGCCGCACTAAAAAACCAAAAACCCATAAATAAAATCGAATGGTCTCCGGAGCGAGAGCGAGCATTCTCGGAGGTCAAAACAGCCCTGGCAAACGCTGCGTTGTTAGCACATCCAGACCCAACGGCCCGCATAGCGCTCACTACTGACGCGTCAGATGTGGCCATAGGGGCGGTCATGGAGCAGCATGTGGCCAGGGCTTGGCAACCGCTCGCCTTTTTCAGCAGGACTTTGCACGATAGTGAACGAAAATACAGCGCATTCGACAGGGAGTTGTTAGCTCTCCACTTGGCCATTCGACACTTCCAGTTCTGGCTGGAGGGACACCGTTTCACCGCGTTTGTTGACCACAAGCCGCTGACATTCGCGATGGCCAAGGTTTCAGAACCGTGGTCAGGCCGGCAGCAAAGGCAGCTGGCCGCCATCTCAGAGTTTACTACCGATATTCAGCATGTGGCGGGTAAACTGAATGTAGTGGCAGACTGTCTCTCGCGCGCCGTGGCGGCCCCGGTCCGCATAGGGATAGATTATGCAGCCATGGCCGCGGATCAGGTTAGCGACGCGGACGTGCGCGCGCTCCAGTCTGGACCAACAGGGTTAAGGCTGGAGAACAGGGTGCTGCAAGACGGTACGCCCCCCCAATCTGTGATGTCTCCACTGGGCGACCGCGTCCTGTGGTACCGGCCGCGTGGCGCCGCCACGTTTTTGACTCGATTCATTCTCTGGCGCACCCCGGAGTGTGCGCGTCGGTCAAAATGGTGGGAGAGAAATTTGTATGGCCGAGCCTGCGCAAACAAGTTAGGGAGTGGGCAGCAGCCTGCATGGCTTGTCAACGAGCCAAGGTACACAGACACACGAGAGCTCCCTTGGAGCCGTTTCACATCCCGGCTAAGAGGTTTGATCATGTTCACGTGGACCTCGTAGGCCCCCTCCCGCCATCACAGGGGTGCACACACCTTCTGACAATGGTAGACCGCACCACGCGCTGGCCGGAAGTGGTCCCACTGGCGTCAACCACAGCCGAGGAAGTGGCGCACACGTTTTTAACAGCATGGGTAGCCCGCTTTGGAGTCCCGTCGGACATCATGTCCGACAGAGGCCCTCAATTTGTTTCCGAACTTTGGTCAGCAATGGCCCGCAGCCTGGGGGTAACGATCCACCGCACAACCACGTACAATCCACAGGCTAATGGGTTATGCGAACGTTTTGATAGGTCATTGAAAGCGGCTCTCAGAGCGTCGCTTATGGATGCAAATTGGGTGGACAGGCTACCGTGGGTTTTATTGGGGTTGCGTTCTGCACCTAAAGAGGATTTAGAAGCCTCCCCGGCCGAGCTAGTTTTTGCGCAGCCACTTCGGCTGCCCGGGGAGTTTCTCCCAGATAATCCTGCGCCAGAATGTTCCCCGGCGCAGCAGTTGCAGAGCGGCACGGAATCGGGCACGCTGCCTGGCCCCGTTCACCACAGTTTTCCGCGCGTTTTTGTACCTAAGGCTTTAAAAAACGCGGAGTTTGTTTTTGTCAGACACGATGCCCATCGCCCGCCGCTACGACCACCTTATGATGGACCATTTAGAGTGCTGGAAACAGGGGACAAACATTTTTTGCTAGATTTGGGGGGCAGGAAGGAAAAGATTGGCATAAACAGGCTCAAACCCGCCTTTGTGGTGGCGGACGAGGACGTGCTGTTGGTCAGGGCTCCTCGGCGCGGCAGACCCCCTTGGGGACATTTCCCAGAACACCCACAGGGATTGACTAACAGTTCTCACCCCCAGACAGCAGCCCCCCACAGGATGGCGCCGCGGAAGTGGTGAAGCCCGCTTACAGCAGATACGGGAGGAGACTGAGGCCCAAGCAGCACGTGGGCTGATGTGTAATGATGTTATCATGACATGCAGACTGTTATTCCGTTGTTCCATCTTAGACGTTTGGGGGGGGTCATGTGGGACACATATGCACATATGTATATCACTTTATGCTTCATACGTATATCACTGTAGCCTTCACATCTCAGATCGAACAAAGGACTGAGTCTCCTTGGAGATAACAGGAGGATGTGAAAGTTTAGTCTTTGGTATGCAAAGAGACGGCCTTGGGGGATTTCCTGGCTGCCAGAGACTTTGGCGGGAGGTGATAAGATTTAAGAGAAGAGGCATTGTGACTTGGGATTAAATACAATGTGACTGTGAGCTTTGAAGGTCCTGGGGGTATATAAAGGACGAATGTCTGGGTTTCTTTCTCTTTTCTGTTTTTGCTGATGTTGGAAGATGTGAATAAACCTGACTCGTGAGATAAACTCTGCCTCGTCATTTTCACATTTCCACACTGTAAACAATATAAATACACAAAGCTATCCATGCACACCACACCGGCCCGGCGGACCACTCCGCCATTTTGATTATAACAGTCCGTGAACAAAAAGGGCCACACACAAAATAAAGTAATCCCGATAAAGTACATACATCATTAACAACCAGAAATATAAACACTTATAAATAATATGTACACTAACTTAATGGTGGTCCCGAATCCCTCCACCCCAGTACTCCCACCCCACATCATGGGCATAACAAACACCCAGCACTGGGGAATATTTCCATTTCATTCACACCATTGTTTACTTTAACCACACACACTACTTAGTAAACCATCACACCACACACACACACATATGGGGCAACTTGCCTAACATTAGCGGTTTTACGCTTCCATTTCTCTTTTGATTTTTTTTTCCCCAAGACTCAAATTCAATAATAATAATAAGAGGAATAACACAACCAAAACTTCACACACCACTAGCCCCTTTCAAAAGTCCTACTAAGGAACCCCCGGAGGCTCCCCTCTGGAACATCTGTCCCACGGCCCGCTACCAGAGCGTCTCCATTTTCTTCTCACTGGAGACGGGCTGCACTGGCGTTTCCTTTCTCCCAAATGCCGCAGCTCGTTCGGGTGGCATCAGGATCCATCCGTCAGCTCAAGGTAACCGTCATCATGAGTCCTCACTACCCACAGCTGACCCTGGTCATCCCGCTGTTCTCTTGATTTGCGGACCCCTCCAAGCTGAGACTCAACCCTAGGGCGCACATCATCACCCACACCCAGGGGAGTACTCACTGGCTTCCGTGGTCCACGGCGTCGTGACCTGGTTCCTGTACGGTGCCGCAGGGTCCCGCCAACCTGGCCCGAATTCTGCCTCTTGTCCGTCCGATGGGCACACCTAGAGCTCATGCCACACGGTCTCGCCCCATCCGCTTTCATTTTGTGCGTTGAATCAGCCACAGCGGCGCCCGGCTCAACGGTGGTACTCAGTCAGCCACCGGAGCTATGCTGTGCCTGCTCACTGGCTCTATTTGCCCCCACGGGTGTCCAACCGTGCCGTTCAGGTCCCTTGTCCAGGGTACTGTGAACACTGGCACCGGAACCTCCCCGTGACGGCGCTCCATGGTGCTGGTCGTGCCCTCCATCACTCGGTCTGGGCATGTTCAAGTCCCACACTTCACCATCATTTCCCACGTAGAAGGGTCGGTCCCACAGCCCACCACCGGACCACTCCTTTCCGACGCTGCAGGCAATGGAGAACCGGACCCCGTAGAACAAGTCATAGCCCATCAGGTTATTTCCTTCGCGAGACACCATGAATTCAGTTGGGCACACCGAAGCAGACTTATACCTTGCCAAGAGCCACAATGAGCCCACAATGTCCAGGGGGTTGTCACCATAACCATAACAAGCAATGTCTGTTCTACTCATGCTGTAATGTGGGGAAAAAGGTCTTCACTGTCGCCCAATTCAGGATGGAAGTCGCCGACCCCGTGTCCATCATCAGCGGAACTACCACCTCGTCCAATTCTGCATTGCATATTATGCATCCGTCAGTGCTGGGTGAGAACGTATGGACCACCGTGGGCTTCCTTGCTGAAGAGTCCCCCTCTGGCCTCTGGTCTCCCTGCTCAAAATTTCAACAGGCTCTAGCGAAGTGATGGAACAGACCGCACTTCCCACAACTCTTCCCCTTTGCTGGGCACTCCCTTGCTTTGTAGCAGTGCCTGGTGGATCCACAGCCATAGCATCTCGGCGTCCCCGGGGCGGACCTAATCTTCACAATGGAGGCATATTTGTCGTCACTCTCATTGTCAGGATCCATGGCCAGTGCCTTCCACTGTTTTCCGTTCCCTGGCAGGTTTTCTGTCTCACCGAGATTCTTCGTAATCATTTCTGCTGCCTTGTGTTGCTGTGCTAGGTTCATGGCAGCCAGAAGCATTAGCTCACCAGCATGAGTGAGGAGGCAGTCCTTCGCGGAGGAATACAGCACATGTTCTGTTAGTAGGTCACGAATCATCTCTTCCTCCAAGGTGCGGAATCTGCACTCTCCCGCCACCTGTCGCAAGTCTGCCACAAACTGTTGTACTGACTCACCCAGCCGCTGGCGTTGCTGTCTGAACTGGATGCGCCTCATGATAGTGTTTTCCAGGGCACGAAAATAGCCCGCCATGAGCCTCACCACGTCGTCAAATGTATCACTTCCTCCCAATGTGGTCAGGATCCTCTGGCCCTCCATTCCTATATTGTGGACCAGAAATTCCCTCTCACACAATTTCTTAAGGTCGCCGAGGTCCAGAGTGATGAGGTAGTTTTCAAATGCTGCATACCACCTGGCCCAGGGAACAAGCGGCTCTCCCAGAGCCCCCAAAAATGGCCGAAAGGCAGTAACAGCCCACTCCATACCCTTTTATCCTCGTTGCCAAATGTTATGTCTGGAATATGATGAGGAGTCGAGGTGACGTTTTATAGTTTTATTAACATGCTACCAGGAACATACAGGAGTCACTCCGTCCAACCTGAGAGTCCACAGCAAAGAGTCCCTTCTGCTGGGCCCTCTTATACTTCCGTGACACCACCACCAGAAAGGGAGGGCATCACCTCCCACTACACCCAGGGCACCGTCATATTAGTACGCCCTAACTACAGTGGGGCAAAAAAGTATTTAGTCAGCCACCAATTGTGCAAGTTCTCCCACTTAAAGGATGAGAGAGGTCTCCAATTTTCATCATAGGTATACCTCAACTATGAGAGACAAAATGAGGAAAAAAAAATCCAGAAAATCACATTGAAGGATTTTTAATGAATTAATTGGTAAATTCCTCAGTAAAATAAGTATTTGGTCACCTACAAACAAGCAAGATTTCTGGCTCTCACAGACCTGTAACTTCTTCTTTAAGAGGCTCCTCTGTCCTCCACTCGTTACCTGTATTAATGGCACCTGTTTGAACTCGTTATCAGTATAAAAGACACCTGTCCACAACCTCAAACAGTCAGACTCCAAACTCCACTATGGCCAAGACCAAAGAGCTGTCAAAGGACACCAGAAACAAAATTGTAGACCTGCACCAGGCTGGGAAGACTGAATCTGGAATAGGTAAGCAGCTTGGTGTGAAGAAATCAACTGTGGGAGCAATTATTAGAAAATGGAAGACATACAAGACCACTGATAATCTCCCTCCATCTGGGGCTCCACGCAAGATCTCACCCTGTGGGGTCAAAATGATCACGAGAACAGTGAGCAAAATCCCAGAACCACAAGGGGGGACCTAGTGAATGACCTGCAGAGAGCTGGGACCAAAGTAAAAAAGGCTACATTAGAAACACACTACGCCGCCAGGGACTCACATCCTGCAGTGCCAGACGTGTCCCCCTGCTTAAGCCAGTACATGTCCAGGCCCGTCTGAAGTTTGCTAGAGAGCATTTGGATGATCCAGAAGAGGATTGGGAGAATGTCATATGGTCAGATGAAACCAAAATAGAACTTTTTGGTAAAAACTCAACTTGTCGTGTTTTAAGGAGAAAGAACACCATACCTACTGTGAAGCATAGGAGTGGAAACATCATACTTTGGGGCTGTTTTTCTGCAAAGGGACCAGGACGACTGATCCGTATAAAGGAAAGAATGAATGGGGCCATGTATCGTGAGATTTTGAGTGAAAACCTCTTTCCACCAGCAAGGGCATTGAAGATAAAACGTGGCTGCGTCTTTCAGCATGACAATGATCCCAAACACACTGCCCGGGCAACGAAGGAGTAGCTTTGTAAGAAGCATTTCAAGGTCCTGGAGTGGCCTAGCCAGTCTCCAGATCTCAACCCCACAGAAAATCTTTGGAGGGAGTTGAAAGTCTGTGTTGCCCAGCGACAGCCCCAAAACATCACTGCTCTAGAGGAGATCTGCATGGAGGAATGGGCCAAAATACCAGCAACAGTGTGTGAAAACCATGTGAAGACTTACAGAAAACGTCTGACCTCTGTCGTTGCCAACAAAGGGTATATAACAAAGTATTGAAATGAACTTTTGTTATTGACCAAATACTTATTTTACCGAGGAATTTACAAATTAATTCATTAAAAATCCTTCAATGTGATTTTCTGGATTTTTTTTTCTTATTTTGTCTCTCATAGTTGAAGTATACCTATGATGAAAATTGGAGACCTCTCTCATCTTTGAAGTGGGAGAACTTGCACAATTGGTGGCTGACTAAATACTTTTTTACCCCACTGTATGTACACTATATACCTATCTCACACCACCGCTGCCACTAATGTAACCGGGTGTTCGTAGTGCACCTAAACTGGATCAATTAATAATGAAACAAGGAAGGGGGAACTCTTCTGTCAACGGCATGGCACCTTCTTTATTCCCTCTCTTTTTTTTAAAACACTTCCACTCTCATCCCTTTTCAAGCTAAAAGTCCTGGAACCACCTAACAAGATATATGGGCTTGCCACATTTCAAAATAAAAGGTATTCACCACAATGGGTTACCATACATTACATGTAGAGTTTTTTTCACTTATCCTCAAAAGTCAGCACACTTAGCTCTTAACTGCTAGAGCTGCTGCACATCTGTACCTTGTGCTTCTTCCGGAGGGCTAAGAAAAGAGTCCGACTTACTCTGGGCTCATAACCTGTAAAGATGAGTTGGTCACAGCGGTTCTTCTTACTGGCGTGCACGAGAAATAAGCGAAGCTGCTTCCATTTAGCCAACTGCCATATTTATTAAACATAACAACTGACCTGATAGATAGCATCTCTGTAATATGTCCTTTTTGTTCAGAGACTCTGGGAGTGAAGGGCACTAAACCACCTGCGCCCACTCAGTAAGGGGGCTGAATGTCTGGGAACCTGAATACATCATATCATGATGTATAATTGCCATGACATTTATTAGGAATGTGTCATTTTAGAAAATGCTTTAATTTGATTGTGAAATATATTTAAAGATGAACTGGATTGTATGTTCATGAAAACAAAGATTTGAAAAAATAATATATCACCAAAGTGTTCAGAAAGGTGAATTAAAGCCTTTATATTCTTCAAAAAATAATATATTGATGAAAAATGATTTAAAAATTTTTTCACGAGAATGAAATAATCATAATATTTACATCTGAGTAACCATGAATATCATGGCTGGTAACATAGATATATGACACACTAGACAGGACTTGTGTAATATTTTATGGCAGATGAAGGTGCCATATTGTAATTATAAAGGTTAACAGTACCTGCAGCATTGTGATAACAGAATACACTAACTATTGTTCATTGCATTTATTGTAATCATCTCATCTATATGGAACGTCACTAGCCTATAGTGGCTAGTCCTATCTAGTGTTTTATTTTTGTTGTGGGTGACATACACTACCGTTCAAAAGTTTGGGGTCACCCAGACAATTATTTTGTGTTTTCCATGAAAAGTCACACTTATTTACCACCATGAGTTGTAAAATGAATAGAAAATATAGTCAAGACATTGACAAGGTTAGAAATAATGATTTGTATTTGAAAAAATATTTTTTTCCTTCAAACTTTGCTTTTGTCAAAGAATCCTCCATTTGCAACAATTACAGCATTGCAGACCTAACATGATTGCACAAGGGTTTTCTAATCATCCATTAGCCTTCTGACGCAATGAGCAAACACATTGTACCATTAGAACACTGGAGTGATAGTTGCTGGAAATGGGCCTCTATACACCTATGTAGATATTGCACCAAAAACCAGACATTTGCAGCTAGAATAGTCATTTACCACATTAGCAATGTATAGAGTGTATTTCTGATTAGTTTAAAGTTATCTTCATTGAAAAAAAGTGCTTTTCTTTCAAAAATAAGGAAATTTTTAAGTGACCCCAAACTTTTGAACGGTAGTGTATCTAAAATATATTGTGAATATGATGAAAATGATCATATTATCTTTAATTACAACTAAATCATTTTATGGAAAGTTGTGGTTTAACATAATATGTAGCAGTGTGTAAGCCCGACCAAACCTCTCCCTATATCTTCTTATAGAGTGCCAGAAAGTGATCAAATTGGTTTAGGTTTTTACAACACTGGTGGACTGCAGTTGAGTGTATTTCAGTGTGCCAGTGCAGTATGTAAGCCAGCTTGCAATATATCAGTCTCTGTTTCACCACTAATGCATGTAACGTAGCAGTTTGTACATTTCTAATCAGTGCTATGTATACATCACTGTCAACATGCAGCACCCCAACGACTTGTTTCGTCTCTCATATTACAACCATTGTAAGTGCTCATACATTTCTAGAGCTTGTGAATTATGAATGATATAAAATATTTAAAAAGCTGCACAGAGCAACAGCAAGAGGAGTCTCATAATCAAGCTAAGTATGCGGTGGTCTGTACTTAACGAAATGAGCTGTGCTCAGTCTAACTGTTTGACCTCTCCACCACACATTCATTTTCCAAACATATGTTGGCTATTTCGGCAGCTCTGGACTGTGAAACTGAGACAGGAGGAGAGAGGTCTGCTGAACATATGAGCATGATCTAACAGGCTGTGAATACGAAGAACGGACCAGCGGTTCGCGGTCAGGGAGGAAAGTTAGCAAACTGACTGACATGTTTGTGTGATCTGATGCAGATTTTACAGAGGCGCTCTGCAGGACTGGGTAACCCCGGGGCCTTCAGGCTGTGAGCTTCAGATCATTTCCAAATATGTATGAGCACACACACACACACACACACAGAGAAACATAATTATGCCTCCAATCTCCACCAGAATAAACACTCGTATGGTACAGCTGTTCTTCTGTGTCTGACATTAAATGACAAGGTGACTTGGTGTCCTATAGGCCACCTGAGAGATGGGACTCCATGAGGAGCACAGCAATTTATTCTCCTCTGTGCTGAGAGGAACTTACTCAAGCAGAGAAGCAGTTATTTCCCCAACTCTCCTCTGCCCCGATCCCGCCCCATTTGCCTTAAAGTCAGCACCAGCTAGTGGTTCCTCTCTGTGTGTGTGTGTGTGTGTGTGTGTGTGTGTGTGTGTGTGTGTGTGTGTGTGTGTGTGTGTGTGTGTGTGTGTGTGCGCGCGCGCGCGTGTGAGTGAGTGAGCAGGAACGTGTGTACGCATAAGCCTGCTCACCAGGCTAATTTCTACCACTGTGCACTGCAGCGTCCTAGGAGCATTCTCCAGGACACTGATGCGCTGCATATTAGGCGTCAGAGTGAATCATCTCAGTGTGCTGTAAATATTCTATTGTCACATTAATGCCTCTGTCAATGGCTTTGTCCAGAGTAATTCAGTCTGCTGGTGTTTCTGTCCCCCGTAGCTTCCAGCAACAAAGTCTCTCACACATGTCTGTGCATACTTCCTGCACGGGCATGGACACACTGGAAGACTGAAACAGAGAAAATAGGAAACTGAGAGGGCACACATGCACGCACGTGCGTGCACGCACACACACACACAGAGCCTCAGGTTTTTCTTGCCGTCACAGATGATCAGGCCCAGTTTTGGCTTTAGCTCAGCTCTGACCAACCCTTGGTCCTGGAGCCAAACTGTTAAAAGACATTAAGTCAGCAGAGAGACGCACCACTGCTTCCTCTGTCTCCTAACCACAGGACACTAAAAGTGTGTGTGTGCACACCCTCATATGTGTCTTTGCGATGGAGACCGAGAGACTGCATGCTAAGATCTGCACACATGTGTATCCTAATGAGTCTTTGCATGTGCCGGTGCATGTGTAGAGTTCTCCTTGGTGAGGTCAGATAAAAGGGGGTTTGGGTGTGTGGGGGGGGTGCAGAATATTTGAAGCAGCCTTTCCGGTCTCTCTGGGCACACCACATGCCTGTCGCAGCTCAGTGAGCAGACTGTGAAAAGCTTATGTAAATGACGAGCCGCTCAGATGTGAAATCAGCTCTGTATTAAATTGTTTTGTTCCACTTGTCAGAGCTGATTAGTCCAAAAGCTCTCCAAAAAGCTGCACAGGTATTGTGCGTGCTGATTGTGCTCATATAGGAGCATGTGCAAAAAGAATGGATCACCTCGGGGAAGAGCATCTGTTTAGGTAGCGGGGCGCAATTGCTCTCTGGAGTGTGATCACTAGTCAGTTATGCGATGGCAGATTAGTGGATTTCGAAGGTGCTGGATGGCCCCTCACTGATGCCCACTGATTGGGATCTGCCTCCATGCCTATCCAGAAACACTCCACTTGTCTCTCCAAAAGAGGCCATTCTCACTCCATTACAAACAGCAAATCACAGGCACCATTATTCTAACCTTAGCCCACTTGTGGCCCAGCCTCACAGCTACACTCTCACACACACATGTGCACTGGGATGGAGCGCAGGTGATACTGTGCCTTCAGTGCTGAGCTGGGATTGTGGTGGGGTGGGGGTGGAATTAGAATCGAAGAGCGAGCTTTGTAAGCGACATTTTGGATTGGGAGGGGCGTGTGAGAGAGCAAGCGAGGAAGCAGGTTTGGTAGACGTGTGGCAGAGGGAGAGAAAGAGGGAGAGTGAGTGAGCGGAGCAGCGAGGAGATTGCAGCAGGATGTCTGGAGGGCTCCCAGCATAAAGCAGGTCTTTGAAAAGGGCAGACAAAGAGAAAAGGTCTCCGCCAAATACCTGAAAGAATGTTGAGAGGAAAGAGGAGCGCGGCCAGAGGGAGATAAGGTAGTTAGCCGCACACTGAGGCAGCTCCTGTGTCACCGGATCAGGTTTCTTCTGTCCGCACAAGTGTGTGTGTGTGTGTGTGTGTTTGTCGGTGCACATGTGTTCATCGCCCATTTTGGCCGCCGAGGCCGATGGCCGGCTCTGCCGACATTCCAGAGTGGTCTGCCTCTGTTCACGGTCCAGTGAGGTCGCTGACAAAGCTGTGATGGGTGAGGCCGTGTGTGGCGCCTGCGGGGCGAGCCCAGGTTGGTGCAACGAGACCCACAGCATCAGGCCAGCCTACAGGCTGCTGGTCCTGTGGCAGGTCTGCAGCCTGCGGCTCCACAGTCAGCTTCCGTAGGCATCTCATTTTCAAGAGGGTCCAAATCTATAAAAGCCCACACATTTTCCAGAAAAGTCTCAAATTTACAAGAAATGTTGGAATTTGCAAGAAAAGAGGCAACAAATTTACAAGGAAAAGCAAATTTACAAGGAAAGTAAAAAGTCACAAATGTGCATGTTAGAAGTTACAAAATTGTAAGTTAAAAACTATTAATATATGAGAAAAGCTATAAATTTACAAGAAAAAAATATAATTTTTACTAGTCACAAAATTACAAGAAAAATGCAAATTTGTTACAGTTTTTAATTTACGTGTAAAAAAAAAGTTACAAATTTACCAGAAAAGCTGCAATTTTACAGGTAAAAAGTCCCAGAAATTCACAAGGAAAAAGTTGCCCATTTACTAGAAATGTCACAAAATTATGAAAGAAACCTAAAATATGACGGGGAAAAAGTCTCCCTTTCCTAATGTTAACAAGCCAGTTTATTCTTCTATTTTACTTTCCTTTAAAGGCTCAAACATCTTTTGTGGCTCCATGCTAATTTTTCTGTTTGACCAAAAAATTGCTCACAAATGGTTCTCTCCACTGCAGAGGTTGCCAACCCCTGAGCTATAACAAAGTCTCCATATTTCTGTTAAGCCCCAGAGAATTCAGGTTCCCACGTGTCGCTTTTTCAAGCTCTTCTCCTGGGCTTCAAAGAATCTAAAGATGAGAGCCGGCTTTGAAAATGATTTTCAAGTCTGGGCTTTATCTGTGTGTGGGAAATCACCCTCCAGCTATTTTGTAAGCTTAGGTACCTTTGAATATACGAACACAGCCTTGGGATAAAGGGATCTGGTGAGCTACGGCAGGAGCAGACCGAAATGCGGAGCGAGCCAGCTTCTGCCTGTGCCGGCATGGAGATGCCAACAAGTCTGTCAGGATATTAGAAGTGGATAATGTGAGCATCGAAACAAATCTAGGCAGTTATTAGTTGTGATTGAGGTCTGATAGCAATTAGTCCCGCTCCGGCACACAGACTGACTCCTGTCTAATGATGTCATTGACCTTGTCACCCCCCAGAGGTCAGAGTGTCCATGTTAAACCATGCGTAATGGTTCCGTGTTTAGACTACAAGGGCCTGTCCTGCTAAATGGTGATGGATCGCTCCTTTTCACTGCCGGTGGTGTGTGTTGCATCAGATGATACGGGTCTCAACATGATACGCAGTTGATTAAATCAATACTCCAAGGAAATATGTGCTGGGCTCAATTTCAGTCCAATAACACGAGGGCTTTAGGTATGTGTGTGTGCGCGAGCGTGTGTCCGCCGATGTATGTGGCCGCGTGCTCCCTGGAGTGGCTTTTGCACAGTACACAAAATAAAGGACAAGGACATTCTGTTTGTTTGTGATTCCATTTTTGAAAGGAGGTCATCAGAAGAAAAAGAAAAAATCTTGCCTTTGAAGAGATTTTCATGATCATCTGAAATGCATCTGAGTCCCCTCTCCTCTTAGCGATGACAGACTGGATGACAGTGGTCATTTGCTGCCTCGGGTTTCTAAATCAGGAGGGCGAGATGGAAAATTACACACAGCCCCGCAGGCCTGTGCAGAAGCTGAGGAATATATTTCTATTTTCTCCTGCTTGTTTATTAGATTTGGAGACATGAAGGATGGCAGATCTGAATGTAGAACAGTAGACACGAAAGAATTTCCACCCATATGGCCGCTGCTTTATGTCACGGATTGTTAGCAGGACAGGTGCTGCCCTAAGGCTGTGCACATTAGCGAATTCATGCACGCCGCTCAGCCGCACAAACACGGGCGGGGGAAGCAACACGAGGTTCAGAATGGAGAAAATAACTCGTGCTGTTTTACTGCCGGCCTCGTTCCTCTTCGCTCTTCCTTTCTCTCTGCTTCGCCCCAGTGGTGACCCGTAGCGGGCCCACAGCCTAACGACCACTGCAGTTTGACACTCATTAAAACCGGTCAATTAACCAGAGGCTCCAGAGTCACTTTCATTACACAACTGGCAAAGGGCTATTTCAGTCTGGCTTTAAACGCAAACAGAAAGAGGGCAGAAAGCTCGGGGGCACAGGGTACCTTGACCTTCGGCGCTTGCAGCTTTCGATGCAGGAGGTGGGGGCGTGCATTAAAAAGCTCGCAGACGTGAGAAAAGGGACCTCCGGAGAGTCATTTGTTTTGTTTGTTGTTTGTTTTGTTGAACTGGATTCTGTTGGTGTTTTATGGAAACAAACTCAAATGGTTAAAAAAAGAGGCGAAATAGCTGAACAGAGCACAGAAAATGAGCTCTCATGAGAGGCAAGATGAAAAACAGAGCCATCTGCGCCGAGGGTTGGCTCTCTGAAGACGGTCTGGTCTAGTTTCAATCCCTTGTATCGCTCTTTTACAGTAAATCAAGGGAGAGACTTTACCAAAACTGGTTGAAGCTTCAGCGCGCGTGTGCACGTGTGCAAGCATAATGATTTTTTTTTTTTCCCATTTGTGCAAACATAGTGCGTGTGTGTGTGTCTGGTTTTAAGCAGAAAGTGTCTCCTGGTCCCAGGCCTCTGGAGTCATCAGCCTGTGAAGGTCAAGTCTGATTCAGAAAGAGACAAGGCAGATTGGCATGGAAATGGAATCTGCTGTCTCCGTGCCAAACGTCCAGACTGACTGACTGGCCTCTGCCTCTCATCACATCCAAGTCTATCCTCTCATCGCACCGTGCACTCCTCCTCCTCCTCCTCCTCCTCCTCCTCCTCCTCCTCCTCCTCCAGTGGACGCCTCTGCATACCAACATCAGAATAAGACGGAGAGGACCGCCTCTGAGATGGGTCCGCTTAATAATCACTATGTCAAACAACGTCTGCATGAAAAGGAAACATGAATCCAGCTGCTGGTTGCAGCTACGAGCCATCTGCTTCAAGCGGAGCTGTCTTCTCGAATTGCTTTTTTTTTCCCCCCTTTTTGCAGATATCACTTTGAGTCATTTTTTAAAAGCACTTATTTTCATAATGAGACAAGAAATGCTCTTATTGAGCTAATAGACTCATAAGCAGCCACTGTGAGAAATATTGTTCAAAAGTTTATTATATCCTTATGAGAGAAGGCAGCTTAGATGAGCTGCATGACGGCCAATGGCTGGTATGTGCATGTGTGAGTTCTGCTGTTGTATGTAATGAGCATGCGCTTTTGCCATGAATGAGTGCGGCGAGGCGTGAGATGAGTATGTGCCTGCTGGTATGGAACGAGTCCTTGCACTTCTTGTGTGTGTGTGTGTATGAATTTGTGGCTGGCCTGTGTGTCAGAGAGGGAAAGAGGGAGGGAGCGTTCACTGGGCTGAAATGGGTCCCTGCCCTTCATGAATATTCAGCTGTCCTCCCCCCCAAACGTTCCACTGATGTCTCACTGATGTCAGCTTGCGTGTGGGAAAACAAGTTGGCCTAGTAACAACACTCCCCCGAAGCTGTTCATGCTGCTGCTGCTGCTGGAAAGAAGAAGAAGAAGAAGAAGAAGAGAAGAAAGGGACGTGCTCTCTAGGTCATCCCCAAAAACCCACAGAGTGCTGGTGCAGAGCCAGTCACAAAATACAGATGAGTGAAATGTTCCTGATCTCATGTGGCACTCTGGAAAACTAGGCCAGCTCTTAGGTCACATGTTGAGGTCAGTCACCCTTCACTGAGGGATTTTCTAATGCGTCCTGTCAACCGCTGTGCAGCCAGAGTGTCGCGGGGAGCACAAAAGCACGTTCGCGGCTGCTCACAGCGCTTCCCGGCCACCCGTCTTAGTTTTAATTTCTCATCCGACTGTTATTCGTCAGTTAAGCTGAAAAGCGTCAGATTGAAAGATCCCTTCATGCAGGGTGACATTGAGAGGATTCATCTTTGTGCTGCTTCACTTTAGACGTTATTTTTCTGACACTTTCGCTATCGAGCAGATTTCTAGGCACACACAAACACTACTGGTCTGCCCCCACAGATGTTGCCGAGTATTTAGGTCACTTCATTTGCAGATGGGTGGTCAGCAACGCTCGCGTTAGCTTGGCTTTACAGGAACCGATACAATGGGCCAGTCAGCTCTCAGCCGCCACCCCGGAGAGGCCGGAAGTGAGGCTCTTTGTAATCATAACAGACACTTTTCTCTTACGGATACCAGACAGCATTAAGGCCCCCGTTAACGAGAGAAGCAACAAGGTTTAGACTGCTGTGAAAATCCAATATACAAAATGAATGGTTCCCCTGTAGCTGTGAAATGAGGGTGCTCATATGAGAACGTTCTACTTAAGGCATGTGACCACTAGAAGGCTATCACTTTTGATTAATGTGACCCAGCAATGGGCCATACATGCACACAACATTAAGCACAAGTAATGACACGTGGTATATGCTAAGAGTCACATACAGGCAGCGTTAGTGAAATGACACTAAACGAGTAGGCTTGCAAATTATAGCAAGAGACATACTGCATTTTTAAAAACAGTTAAAGTTGCATAAAAAAAACACAAATGACTTTAGGGGAAAAAAACAAACCAAAAAAACTTTCAATTGCATATGCAGTGAAAGTTATTTCACCCAGTCCCATAAAGTGAAAAGGGTGCACACTTGTTAACTGGTCACATATTCACAGACTAATGCTAGACGTGTCCCTAGGTACTGTAAACATTATATTTTATTTAAGTATGACTGCGTGAGCCTTCTTCAGACTGAAGATCTAGGAGGGTTATTCATGATGACATTGTTGCTGCGTGAGCATGAAGCAGCAGCCGTCCCTCAACACAACCGAGGGAAAGGTCAAGCGTGTGGTGGCAGCTACCCGCCACCTGCATCACCCTCACAGGGGTAAGAATAGATGAGGAAATGTGGAGGAAGGAGTTTGTTAAATTGCAATGGGAACAAAAATCCTGTTATGTTTGATTGAGTCGAGGGTCGGCAACCTGCAGCTCCAGAGTCAGATATACTGTACGCCTGTGCTCTTGCCCATATTCACAGTGTAACATTAAATAAATAAATGTTTAAACAAATAAGTGAAAAATGTACAAATTCACAAGAAAGAGATCCTGATGAAAAAACTATCAAAGTTTTTTTTTTTCTGCACGTTTTCTTGGGGGAAAGTTGCATTAATATTTTCAGGCCAGTTAAAATACAGAAATCTGCTATTTTTGGCTTCATTTTAAGGTTCAGGTATATTTCGTGGCTCCATGCAGGATTTTTTGGTCAAAAACGCTAGAGATACTATAGCAGGGCTCCTCAAAAGGTGGATCCCGGTCTGCATCTGGATCCCGAGGGTCTTCCATCTGGACCCTGAAGCCTTTTGATACATTTTTTTTTCTTTAAAATTTGCAGCTTTTCTCATAAATTTGTAACTTTTCTCATTAATTTACAAGATTTATTTGTAAAAGTAAAATTTTTTTCTTGTAAATTAACATTTTGCATTTTAAATTGGCAACTTTTTTCTTATAAATTTGCCACTTTTTTGTAAATTTACTATTTTCTTGTTAATTTGGCATCTTTTCCTCTTAAATCTGCAATTTTTTCTTGTAACTTTATAACCGTTTTCTATTAATTTTGGGTTTTTTTCTTGTAAATTTACAATTTTTGCCATAAAATTGCAACTTTTTTCTTGTAAACTTTGTAAATTTGCAATTTTCTTTCTCATAAATTTGTGACTGTCTAATATTTATAGTGTCCCCTCAATATTTAAAATGTTCTGTTTATTGTCCCTCCCAACATGGAAATGAAATATCCACCCTTGCACCATGTTAGCGCTGCTTCAGACGTCCGGCCCACTAGAAAAAAAAAACTGCGGACCCCTGGCAAAAACATTTGAGGACCCCTGCACTAGAGGTCACAAGTGCCTGGTTACACAAAAATGCAAAGTGTAATTCAGCTGCTTAAGTCACAGTAATCCCCTCTTCAACCTGTGGGCCTGAAACACTAACAAAATACTGAAATGTGTCATTAAACTACAAATTAATTTCTCCCACACAATGATACCAATACTGTAAATAAATAAACCAGAAACTGACTAAGATGGAGGAGCGTCATGCCACCTGAAAACCTTCACTATGGACAGCCTTGATTCTGATTCATTACAACTTTATTACAACTCCAATTCCAGTGAAGCTGGAACGTTGTGTAAAACTTAAATAAAAGCAAAATACAACTAGAGGGCACTCAGAGAGCGCATACCTCCGCCAAAGCTCCATCCCTCCCTTCCTTTGTCCTCCCCTCCGTCCCTTTGTCCGTCCATACTGCCATCCATCTGTACATTGCGAGATAGGGCTTTGGCGGACGTATGTACTCACAGATCACCTCCTACATCTAATGAGTTTGTCATGATCCCAAGTGTGGTTCCGTACCGTGCTCGGGTCTCCTGATTATTATCCTTTTTTCCTGTGTATGTATTTAGTCATGTTTATGTCATTATGATTGTGCTTTTATTTTGACAGCGCCGTGGCAGGACTTCCTGCTGTCAGCCTGACCTGTCTGTATTCAGGAATTACTTTTGTCTCCACACCTGTTTGTAGTTTGTGTTTTGCTCCCTATTTAAGATCACCAGCGAGACTCAGTCCTCACTGCAATCTCGCCCAACTTAGGCTGGACTCCCTACGCTCGACTCCAGTCTCTCTACAGCGTCAGGTTTCGCCCTCGCTATATTCATATGTAAGTGTTTGTGGTTATTCTTTGTGTCTCACGTCGTCTCCCAGTGAGGTCGTGTTTAGTGTATGTGTTTTGCCCCTCGAGGCACATTGTTTTGTTACTTTGGTTAATAAATAAGTAAACTCACTGCTGGCGTTTGGTGCCTCATTCATGCCCTGAAAAGTGCATATATGACAGAGTTCATCTTTGGGACAAGAACCAACTCTGGTGAAAATTTCATCCAAATCCATCCAGTAGTTTTGGAGTATTGTTGCTAACACTCTATGAGAAGATAAGAGCCTTGGTGGAGGTATGCATTTTGAGATCATCACCAAAATCTAATCATGTATTCAGTGTGTCATTACACACCTTTCCTGAAAATTTGAATTAAAGGTGAAATATAAATGCAATCCATTATTATTATTATTATTTTTATTATTGTTATTATTAACAGACAGAGACAGAGAAACAACAGCAAAAACAATATGACTACATTATAATAATAATAAGACTGTCATAATTGTATTTATTTATTTTTCATTCATTTATTTGGTATACTTTATTAGTCCAAGAGGGAAAGTCAGGCCATCCACCTGGATGGATGAGGCCGCCACGGTGCGGCGCCAATCCCTTCACCATCCACACACACATTCACACCTAGGGCCACTTTAGAGTCTCCAGTTAACCTAACCTGCATGTTTTTGGCCTGTGGGAGGAAACCGGAGTACCCGGGGTAAACCCACACAGACACGGGGAGAACATGCAAACTCCATACAGAAGGGTCACTGATGGTCAGGGGCTGGGAGCGATCCCACGACCTTCTTACTGTGCTGCCACAGTGCTAACCACTGCACCACCAAGCTGCCACCTTAAATCAACATCACGGTTTATTCAGTCTTTCAGGTCGGTTTTCGTTTTTTTTCCTCCTCTCTTCTTCGTTACAGTTTACTGACAACGTTTATAGTTATTAAGCAATATTACACAACAGTGCGGTATCATACCATTTTTTGCAGTTATCAACTCCAAATTCACATAGTATCCATATTATAACAACCTTGTAAAAATATGATGATGACAAAGGCACAGACACTCACCTGGCATGCCGACAGATGTGGACACGTCCCTCCAAATGTTTGCTTTCAAATTTTGATCATGATATGCTTTTGGTGTCAGATTAAAGAGTACCGGGGTTGTTTGATGTAGCAAAGCTCAGCCTCTCCACCGTCCGTCACCTACAGTTATTGTCTTCCTGTACCGGCATCCCATGTCCCGCCCTTCCTTAATTCTGACAAGTCAGACAAGTAGTCTGACAAGTTGAACTTTTTTCAGCCCTGAGCACCCCAACAAAAAGTGGCCACCGCTCAAAGCGTTTCAGCGCCAAGGGCGTTCAGCGCTGTAGACGCTAGACTACATAGAAAATGAAAAGAAGATAGTCACCCACAGCAGAAAAAATTGAGTTTGGTGGACATGCCCCCTAATACTTTTTTTGCAGTGTTTGGCTTCCAGGCTACTGTAGCGCGTGGCCACGCATGTAACTGCGTGGACACGTCTTAAAGGGGCAGTACATGAAAAGCGACTGATTATTATATAAAATAAAAAGATTAAGCGGAAGAAGATGAATGAATGAATATTCAAAAAATTCCTGCATCCACATCGTGATCCAAATCATGATCAAAATTTAATCATCTGTTCCCCGTGCCATTACACACTTTTCCTGAAAATTCCATCAAAATCCGTTCATAACTTTTTGAGTTGTGTTGCTAACAGACAAACCAACCAACTATCCATCCATCCATCTTCCACTGCTTTTCCGGAGGTCTGGGTCGCAGAGGCAGCAGCCCAAGCAGAGAAGCCCAGACTTCCCTCTCCCCAGCTACCTGCTCCAGCTCTTCAGAGAGGATGCCAAGGCATTCCCAGACCAACTGGGAGACGTAGTCTCTCCAGCGAGTCCTGGGTCTGCCCCAGGGTCTCCCCCCAGTGGGACATGCCCGAAACACCTCGAGTGGCAGGCATCCAGGAGGCATCCTGATCAGATGCCCAAACCACCTCAACTGGCTCCTTTCAATGTGGAGGAGCAGCGGTTCTACTCTGAGCCTCTTCCGCACTCCATTATTCTCTTTCCCACCTGGAAGGTAAAGACTCCTACATTAGGATGCTGTTTGTCGACTACAGCTCTGGCTTCAACACGGTCATCCTCCACAAACTCACCGACAAACTGTCTTCACTTGGCCTGCACCCCACCCTCTGTGACTGGCTACTGGAGTTTCTAACTGGCAGTCCCCAGTCTGTCAGGATGGGTAACAGGACTTCAGCCAGCATCATCACAAACATAGGTGTCCCACAGGGTTGTGTTCTCAGCCCCGTCCTCTACAGCCTCTTCACCCATGACTGTGTTGCCTCCCACAAGGACAATATCATCCTAAAGTTTGCGGATGACACAGCAGTGATAGGACGCATCACTGGTGATGACGAAGCATCCTACAGGAGGGAGGTGGCCAACCTGGTGTCATGGTGTGAGGACAACAATCTCACCCTCAACATGGACAAGACAAAGGAGATGATAGTGGACATGAGGAAAGGGAGGAGGAGACTCTATTGGCTGCTGTTCATCCGGAAGCTTTGAGGTGGAGAGGGTGAGCAGCTTTAAATACCTGGGCATCCACATCAGCGAGGACCTTAAGTGGACACACACACCACAGAGCTGGTTAAGAGAGCTCAACAGTTGCTGTACTTTCTGAGGAGGCTGAAGAAGTTTGGCATGTCCTCCAGGATCCTCAACAATTTCTACAGCCGCATCATCGAGAGCATCCTGACCAACTGCATCACTGCGTGGTACAGCAGCACCACTGCCCTGGACCGCAAACGCCTGCAGAGAGTGGTGAAGACAGCAGAGAAGATCATCAGGACTCCACTTCCCTCTCTGCAGAGCATCTACCACCGCAGAGTCCAAAGGAGAGCTGACACCATCCTCCGGGACCCCACCCACCCCCAGCACAGACTGTTCACACTTCTACCCTCAGGCCAGAGGTACAGAAGTGTGAAATGCAGGACAACCAGACTGAAGAACTCCTTCTTTCCCACTGCCATCAGACTCCTGAACAGATAACAACGCCCAAAACTCCATAACACAGCTTTGTATATAGGAACTCACACACCGGCTGCTAAATTTGCACATTGCTCACCTGTACAGTAGATGTAGTTTCACACGTCTGATGTCCATATCATCTCTGCTGCTAGTTATCATCTCTGCTGCTACTTATCATGGAAAGTCTACTGGTACTACCATTACAGAAATAATTTGTAATTTGTAATTATACACCACTCACTGCACACTGCTCATTTGAACACTGTACAGTACATAGGTTCATGCCATCTCAGGTTCACATCATCTCTGAAATCAATATACCACTATCACTTTAGTCATCCAGTGAATTTTCACTTTCATTCCTCTACTGCCTAACTGTGTGTTTGTGTGTGTTATTAGCATCCATTATTATTAGGATTGGGTTACTGTGTTAGTGTGTCATGAACTATTAGAATTGTTGTTTCTGTACCTTTTACCTTGGCATTTGTTCAGAGAGCAAAGTAAGAATTTCATTGCTCAGGAAATGTAGCATTTCTTAACTGTGCACATGATAATAAAGCCTCTGAATCCTTTGAATGACTGAGTTCCTCACCCTATCTCTAAGGGTGAGTCCAGCAGTCCTATGACGATTACCTCCATACTCCCTTGGCAGAGGTAATAATTTAAAAATCCTTTTCAACCCATATTCAGTTGAAAACACTACAAATACAAGAAATTTAATGTTCCAACTGGTAAACTTTATTGTTTTGTTGCAAATATTCACTCATTACCTCTACCAAGGGAGGAGGTAATGTTTTCAGTGGCGCTGGTTTGTCTGTTGGTTCAAAACATTATGAACATATTTTGATGAAATTTTCAGGAAAGGTGTGTAATGGCACAGGGACAGATGATTAGATTTTGGTAGTGATCTGAGAGTACATACCTCCACCAAGGGCTTTGTTTGTATTTGTGCAGCAGGATTACACAAAAAATACTGAATGGATTTGGATGAAACTTTCACCAGAGGTGGTTCTAGGCCTACACACAAACCCATTAGATTTTGGAGGTGATCCATAAGAGAAGAAAGGAGCCTTGGCAGCGGTATGTATTCTCTGAGTGTTTTTCTAGTTTTGAATTTAATGCCTGCGACGCGTTCCAAAAAAGATGGGAAAGGGACAAGAAGAGACTGGGAAAGTTGAGGAATGCTCAGAAAACATCTTTTTGGAACATTCCACAGGTGAATAGGTCACTGGGTGTAAAAAAGGGTATCCCCCAAAAGGCTCAGCCGTTCACAAGCAAGGAAAACTCTACCATTGTTGTGTTCACTGTGGTTAATATTATGTTTATTGCTTGGTATTATGCGCCATCTAGTAGCCGTTTTAGTTAACTTATTTAAGAGGTAGAAGAAGAACTTCGGAAGTTGTTGAAAAAACGGTCCCACTACGGTACACAGCAGCTCCACTTTCCTGGCCTTCTTTATTCGTTTGTGTTTGTTAAAGCATCATCTCTAAGTATTTTATATTGGAAATGATTAGTCTCCACATATGTTATCTTCGGTTGGTAGTCTGACGTTTCTGGTACGCTATTACATATTGAAAACCGTATGTTAGTGTTTATGCTAATCACTAAGCTAACGGCTGCTACTCCATGCTTTACATATGTAAATAAGATGGTTATTGCCTGTGAGTGTTATTTTAGTCCAAATTGACATGTATATGTCCGGTTTTTCTGTATTGTTACAGTTTCATAAATTAAGGATTCAATGAACTACACTGAACGTCTTCTGAAGTCTGAGAAGTTTCTGGATCTGTGTTTAGCTGTTTGGATAGCTAGATCAGCTTCTAGCAAGGCCATTTACAACCATGCAAAGCCAAAGCCACATATTGACAACATCCAGAAATGCTGCTGCTTGTTCTTGGCCCCAGCTCATCTGAGATGGACTGAAAAATAGTGGAAAAGAGTGCTGTGCTTTTTATCAGTATTAAGTTCAAAAGCTAGCATCTATGATAGTATGGGGGGGTGTTAATACCCATGCCATGACTAACTTGCACATCTGTGAAGGCACCATTAATGCTGAAAGGTACATACAGATTTTGGAGCAACATACTGTATGCTTTTCAGGGACATTACTGCTTATTTCAGCAAGACAATGCCAAGCCACATTTTGCACGTGTTACAACAGTGTACAAAAGAATGCTTCTAATTTACATGAAAAAAGATGTGATAAATTGGCGTGTGTTGGACATTTTTTTTTTTTTAAGACAGCCGTGAGGAGGAACTAAGCGGTTGTGTTCGGAGGTGTTAAATTCTGCAAATCTGCATTAATCAGCAGGGAAAAGGAGAAGAAGAGGAATAGGTGATCCCCAGGAAGGAAGACAAAAGAAGACAAAAACGGCAACCTTGTGTGTAGCAGAATTGAATGTACGCACTCTGTTGGACAGAACAACATCACAGTGCCCAGAAAGACAGACTGTGCTTGTGGCCCTGGAAATGAACAGGTACAATGTAGACATAGCTGCACTTAGTGAAACAAGATTGCCTGGATATGACAGCTTGGAAGACCATGGGTACATCTTCTTTTGGAGTGGGAGATCAACTCAAGAAAGGAGAGAAGCAGGAGTGGGCTTTGCAGTTAGAAAGGAGATAGCAGCAATGCTTGATGAGGAACCGGTGCCAATCAACGACAGGATAATGACTATGAGACTCCCACTACAGTGGAAAATGTATGCCACACTCATCAGTGTATATGCCCCAACAATGACCAACACAGAGGAGGTGAAGGAAGAGCTCTACAGTGATTTACGTGAGACTATCAGGCGTGTACCGACTGATAACAGGCTGATACTCGTTGGAGATTTTAATGCCAGAGTTGGTTCGGACACCGAGAAATGGAAAGGAGTGCTAGGCAGTCATGGAGTAGGCAAGTGCAATGCTAATGGAAAAACTTCTACTTGCACTATGTTCAGAGCACAACCTTTTGATAACCAACACTCTATTTAAGCACAAGGACACACAAGAAGACATGGATGCACCCAAGATCCAAGCACTGGCACTTATTAGACTATATCATAGTTAGGCAGAGAGACAGAAGGGATGTATTGGACACCAGAGCAATGAGAGGCGCAGACTGTGGCACTGATTATGTTATGCTGAGATCTAGATTAAGGATCTGCAGATGAAAACAGCACTGCAGGACGGGTGTAAAGCCACCACGGAAGCTAAACACTAGTGCACTGAAAGGCCAAAAGAAGCAGGAAGAACTTAGACAGGAAATGGATGAAAATTTGAAAGACTGGGACAGCAACAACTCAGAGAATGACATAGAAGAGAAATGGTCAACACTGAAGGATACGGTGTATCAGACTGTGAGTGATGTATTAGGCTACCCTGAGAGGAAACATCAAGATTGGTTTGATGAGCATGATGAACACCTGAAGAAACTACTAGAAGCGAGGAATACAGCTAGGCAGGAAAGCCTACAGTGTAACACAAGGTCAAAGGCTCAGAGTGAGCTACAGAAGTACACCAGAGAGATGAAGTCCAACTGGTGGGATGAAAAAGCGGAGAAACTTCAAACTGCAGCAGACAGGAAGGACATGAAAACATTCTTCACAGGTTTGAGAGAAATCTACAGCCTTAAACCAAGAGGATTGATCCAACTAAAGGCTATGGATGGTGAAAAGGTTTTGCAGGAGAAAGACAAGATCCTGGACAGATTTGCAGACCACTTTGACCAACTACTAAACAACCCTGGAGATCTCACTGAAGAGGCTAAAGAAGCCCTAGTGCAGTGACCAGCTGTATCAAGTCTGGATGAACCATTAAATTTTGATGAACTAATGGCAGCTATCAGGACAACACAGGATGGTAAAGCTCCAGGAAGGGATGGAATTCCAGCAGAAGTGTGGAAATTTGGTGGTGTTCAGCTGACCAGTTGCCTGCACAAGCTCATCCAAGAGATATGGGATGCCCAGAAGGTACCTCAAGACTGGAAGGATGTAAGTATTGTGCCTTTGTTCAAGAAAGGTGACAGGAAGGATTGTGGAAATTACCGAGGTATATCACTACTAGCCACTGTTGGTAAGATTCTCTCACGTGTACTACTTAACAGACTCAGTGAACACATCTCGCAGAATGTACTACCGGAAACCCAGTGCGGCTTTAGAAGTGGAAGAAGCACAATGGACATGATTTTCTGCTTGAAACAGGTTCAAGAAAAGTGTATCGAACAGAACATGCCGCTTTATGTAGTCTTCATAGACTTTAGTAAAGCCTTCGATACTGTTTCGCGACAAGGACTTTGGCAGGTACTTAAGAAACATGGTTGTACAGAGAAGTTTGTCAGCCTGATCGAGGCACTCCATACAGGTATGCAAGCAAATGTGGCAATGAGTGGTTCAGTATCTAAAGACTTTTCAGTAAGCAACGGGGTGAAACAAGGGTGTGTGCTGGCACCTACACTCTTCTCGCTATATCTGGCAGCCATGCTTGAGGTGGCCTTCAAAGACACTTCAGAAGGAGTATACATTCAAACAAGGAAGCAAGCAGACTTGTTCAATGTGGCACAGTTTAAAGCCAAGAGTAAGACATCGATAAAGATAGTAAGAGAAATGCTCTTTGCTGACGATAGTGCTCTAGTTGCACACAGCGTGGAAGATATGCAATCTTTAGTAGAGAAATTTGCAAGAGCAGCTAGCCAATTTAGCCTCCAAAGCAACATCAAGAAGACAGAGTGCCTTTATCAACCACCAAAGTTCCAATTATCAACATCACTACCAGAAGAGATCAGCATTGGTACAGAGCCACTAGTCAAGTGCAAGACTTGCAAGTTCCTAGGGAGTACTGCTTCAGAGAATGCTAGGCTGGAGGATGAACTCTCTCTCAGAATGGGAAGAGCAAGCGCTGTGTTTGGAAACTTGAGGGAGAGACTGTGGAACAATCAACATGTGTCAATCCGTGTGAAATGCAAAATGTACAGAGCAACAGTACTGGCTACTCTATTGTACGGTGCTGAAACTTGGACTGTCTACAGAGTGCAGGTGAAGAAACTCCACGTGTACATGATGAGACACCTTCGAGCCATAATGAGCATCTCATGGAAAGACGAGATAACCAACACAGAAGTGTTGAAATGAGCTGGTCTACCATCAATGGAGGACATGCTAATACAGATGAACCTGAGATGGCTCGGACATGTTGAGAGGATGGACCACCAGCGTCTCCCTCGGCAGTTACTCTACTCACAGTTATGCGAGGACAAACGCAATCAGGGTAGACCAAGGCTCAGGTTTAAAGACACTGTAAAAAGAAACTTGAAGAAGTTGGACATAGACAGGAGTTCCTGGCAGCAGAAGGCTAAGGACAGAGCTGTGTGGAGGAATCTGATCAGACCTAAATGAAACAGTCATTGTCGCCCACGACAGACTGCTATGATGATGATGATGATGACAACAGTGTGGCTTCATAGTAAGAGTGCGGGTACTAGATTGACTTTCCTGCAGTCCAAACCTGTCTCCCATTGAAAATGTGTGGAGCATTATGAAGCACAAATTACAACAACGGAAACCCCAGACTGTTTAGCAACTAAAGTCATACATCAAACAAGAATGGGGAAGAATTTCACCTACAGTGCATCTGGAAAGTCTTCGCAGCACTTCACTCTTTCCACATTTTATGTGACAGCCTTATTTGAAAATGGATTAAATTCATTTTTTCCTCAAAATTCTGTTCACAATACCCTATAATGACAAAGTGTTGGAAAAAAAATACATTTTTGCAAATTTATTAAAAATAAAGAATGAAAATATAACATGTACATAAGTATTCACAGCCTGTGCTCAACACTTTGTTGAAGCACCTTTGACAGCAATTACAGGTTCAAGTCTTTATGAGATGCTACAAGCTTGGCACACCTATCTTTAGGCAGTTTCGCCCATTCCTCTTTGCAGCATCCCTCAAGCTCCATCAAGTTGGATGAGGAGCATCGGTGCACAGCCATTTTCAGATCTTTCCAGAGATGTTCAAGCAGGTTTAAGCCTGGGCTCTGGATGGGCCACTCACGGACATTCACAGAGTTGTCCTGTAGCCATTCCTTTGTTATGTTGGCTGTGTGCTTAGGGTCGCTGTCCTGCTGAAAGATGAACCGTTTCCCCAGTCTGAGGTCAAGAAAGCTCTGGAGCAGGTTTTCATCCAGGATGTCTCTGTACATTGCTGCATTCATCTTTCCCTCTATCCTGATTAGTCTCCCAGTTCCTGCCGCTGAAATACATCCCTACAACATGATGCTGCCACCACCATCCTTCACTGTAGGGATGGTATTGGGCAGGTGATGAGTGGTGCCTGGTTTCTTCCAGACATGATGATTGGCATTCAGACCAAAAAGTTCAATCTTTGTTTCATCAAACCAGAGAATTTTGTTTCTCGTGGTCTGAGAGTTCTTCAGGTGCCTTTTGGCAAACTCCACGTGGGCTGTCATGTGCTTCTTACTAAGGACTGGCTTCCGTCTGGCCACTCTACCGTACAGGCCTGATTGGTGGAGTGCTGTAGAGATGGTTGGCTTCTGGAAGGTTCTCCTGTGCACAGAGAAATGCTGGAGCTCTGTTAGCGTGACTACTGGGTTCTTGGTCACCTGCCTTACTAAGGCCCTTCTTCCTTAATCATTCAGTTTGGCTGGGTGGCCAGCTCTAAGGAGAGTCCTGGTGGTTCCGAACTTCTGCCATTTACAGATGATGAGACCACTGTGGTCGCTGGGACCTTCAATGCTGGAGAAATTTTTCTGTACCCTTCCCCAGGTCTGTGCCTCGATACAATCCTGTCTTGGAGGACTACAGACAATTCCTTGGACTTCATGGTTTGGTTTGTGCTCTGACATGCACTGTCAACTGTGGGACCTTATATAGACTGGTATGTGCCTTTCCAAATCATGTCCAGTCAACTAAATTTATCATAGGTGGACTCCAATCAAGTTGTAGAAACACCTCAAGGATGATGAGTGGAAACAGGATGCCCCTGAGCTCAATTTTGAGTGTTATGTTATATCTTTATTTATTTTTGATAAATTTGCAAAAATTAAAAAATCACTTTGCCATTACAGGGTATTGTGAGTAGAATTTTAAGTGGAAAAAAATTAATTTAACATATTTTGGGAGAAGGCTGTAATATAAAATGTTTAGAGTGAAGCACTGTGAATATTTTCCAGATGCACGGTATGGTGGTGGTGGAGGGGGGGGGCTGAAAAGTTCATGGTCAAATTTGACCAAATGTGGTTTATTTTTTTCAACATAGTCTCCCCTTCAGTCCACACACTTCTTCCATTGGTGTTGCAGCACTTGGATCCCTGCCGTTGAAAAATAAACCACATTTGGTCAAATTTGGCCACGATGAACTTTTCAGCCCCCCATACAAGCTTCAACAATTGGTGTTCCTAAATGCTTATTGGTGTCATGGATGGCCCTCACAAGCCATCATAAGACGCCACTCAGCCAGTGAGTTTGCACAGTTTTATTAAAGGAAAGGAAAAGGACACAAAATAACGAGCCACGGGGGGCTAAAACACACTACAATGAGAACTCAGGCTATGACAAAGGAGAACAGGTTCACAATGGAATAAACTTACGATCATAGAAGAAGAGTAGTCAACGTCTGAACAGAGGGATGCTCGATAACGTCAGACAAGGGGAAGTTTTTGATGAGACTGCCGCACATTTCACTCTCAGCTGCCCTCTTAAGTAGGGAGCAGCTGATGAGGTGAAATGCAGCTCAGCTGTCAACTCTGACAGCCGGAAGCCCCTCCGAGCGCTGTCACAACAAAAGCTCGGAGAGCCAAAAGGGGCACACACACGTCAGATGGGAGAAAATAGTGCATGGCCCGAGCACGGACGAGATCGGCGCTCGAACCATGACAATTGGGTGTTGTTAAAAGGAAAGATGATGTAACACAGTGGCAAATATGACCCTGTCCCAGCTTTTTTGGAATGTCTTGCAGGCATCAAATTCAAAATGAGTGAATATTTGCAAAAGAACAGTTTATCAGTTTGAACATTAAATATTTTGTCTTTGTAGCATATTCAATTGAATATAGGTTTAAAAGGCATTTTAAACCATTGTATACTATTTTTATTTGCTTGTTACACAATGTCCCAACTTAACTGGAATTGGGGTTGTATAAGGATGGAAAACAATTCTCCTAAAATATATATCCTGAGTAATAATGATGCTGTTTAACATGAGTCAAAATCTCCCTTAGGTTCTTGATTGCGTTGGAATCCAGTGACCAGACATGCCATATGACTCAGATCCTTTTTCATATGCAAAACACCACAAAGAAATATCTTTTGCTTACATGCTCAGGAGTATTGTGATAAGAGACCACTCCCATCATTGTAAAATCTTTTCCGTTTAGAGTGAATGTGACTACAAGCATGTATGTCAGCTACAAGTCAGTGTTAGTATTTCCTTTTATTTGCAAATTGTATGCATCTTATTAACTTCTCTGTATTAGAAAATTTTTACAATGTTTTGCACACTATCCTCAAGCTTTATGTACTACCTCTGATACAATATTGAGAAGTTTCTGTATTCATACCCTGAAGTGTTCATTCAAAGTTTCAAAAGATTTTCATTTCATGTTTTCAGCTTTATAAGAATGTATGGAATTAGAGTATTCAACAATCTTGAGTTACAATTTCATATTCTCATTGAAATTTTAAAATATTGTTCTTATTAGTATCAAGTTGTGAAAAATGTGATTAAAATCCTAGTTCACCGATTTGTTTGATTTTTGCAATTTAACGCTGAATTTATTATATTAAAAACCTATGAGCGTTATACAGTGTTTTCAGATGTTATGCAGTTTCCCTTTCAAACTGTCACATTTCTAAGTAAGGAATATGACATGAGAGAGAGTGTGGCGCGGTGACCCCCCCACCACCACCACCACCACACACACACACACAGAAAACAACACAAAATGAATAAACACATGAAGAAAACCACTAAAGAAAAAAATAAACTGGGCAGTCTAAGTGCTAAATTTTCCAACTAAGTAAATCTAAACAACACTAAAAGCAGAGCAGCATATATATAGATGCATTATGTTCATTCAAAATCAGCAGGAGGAGACGCACAAACAGATGTTAACAGTTTGCAGCATTTCTGACTTTTCCCGTTAGCCACACACACCACAAAGACACCCACAATTTTTTGTGAGGTTTACAACAACCGTACACTAAAATCTGCATGTGCACACACGCACACACACACACACACACAAACACTACACAACAGTGTCTGTACTGTGGCATAACCCCCACAACAGACTGGGTCAGGCACAGCGCTCGACTAGAGCAATTAACAGAACAGTGAAATGTGTGTATTAATGTCTACAGACAGCCCCGCTTCTTCTGGCTTTTTCCGGCTCACTACTGTGATGTTAATGTGCCATTCATGCATTGTGTTCATGCTTCCTGTCCTTACTGTGTCTATACACTGATAACAATATGTAGATGTGCCTTGTAACCTCTTTTGTCCTGCAGTTCTGGAGCAGAGGCGAATCCTGGCTAGCAATCTCCTTATTGTTATGTGTGTCTCTCAAATGCAAATGCCCATACCTACTGCTGTGAATGCCTTTCATGTATTGTCTGTAGTTGGGTATATAAGCTGCATTATTCTGTAACTCACTCTCTCATTCCTTCAACTGCTTGCTGACTAGAGCCGCAGGGCTTGCTTCTGCGCGCGCTCACAGCGCAGGGGCGAGTTTCACCGCTTATTATTTCACCATCGCTGCACTGGTGACCCCGAGGAAGCACATGTTTTGTGCGACGCAACCTTCTGGTCTGGACAGTTACGCTGGTGACCCCGAGAATGCACACGCCTTGTGCGACGCAACCTTCTGGTCTGGACAGCTACACTGGTGACCCGACGCTAAAAAGAACATGCTGCCGGCGAACGCAGCACCCGGCGGTGATGCTCCAACGACAAGCGAACGCAGCAGCTCCCTTCTGCTTCAGGGAACTCTCCGGACATCACCCACGACCGGGAGAGCCGCAGCAAACTTCATGGTGGGATCTGCACGCCTAGATCGGCACATCCACGCTGGACCGGCCGCTCTCAGCTTCTCTCCATACGAGAGCGCATGCACCTTGTCCTCTCTCCACGACGGCGACCTCCATGGCCGACGGAGAATGCAGCGCGTGGACCTGAATGCACCATGGCCGAGCGAGTGACAAAGATCGTCTCCTCCCTCTCACCGCTCCAACGCATCTACACGAGCTTGAGGGACAAAGATCGTCTATTCCCTTCCACCGCTCCGACACAATGAACAGGGATGATTAAGCTCCCTAACCCTGGTTCTCCTCTCCAGCTGGCCCACCCAAGCACAGAGTCCCGGCACACGCACCGGGGAGTTACGAGGACGGAGCACCACGCACGGGATGCATACGGCTCTACTGACCTCCATCCTCCTTCGCCGCTGCACACAAGCCATTCAGGGTTGCTCGTACACCTGAGGCACACACGCAGCTTGCTCACTGGATCTTCTTATGGTCTTAGCCATGGCGCACAACGGGAATTCGGCAGTCTGCGGTCCCCGAAGGCTTTAAGGTTGTGCCCGCACCTAAAGTCAACACGCCAAGTCCCTTTGCTTTTGTTTTTTTCTTACAGCCGCCCCTGTTTTTCTTCATGGCCGCTGTTTATCCTCGCCGCTTCCTTTTTCTTCACGGCCACTATTAATCCTTGCAGGACGTAATCGCGAGAGGAGCCAGTGACTAATTTTTCTTCTTGTGGATCTCCACACGTTCAACGGGACAGCCCCTCAACATCGCGGACCTACAAGCAATTTTTGCGCAGCTCAGACGATTTCACCGTCCCTGGCCGGCATTTACTACCCCTCACCCCCTCCACCTCCGCCTGCACAGAGCTTTCCCTGCTCGCTGCCAAAGCCGGACTATCGAGGCCTCGGCCACCTGCCGAGCCCTCTGGGGGGGAGCGTGTGGCTTAACCCCCACAACAGACTGGGTCAGGCACAGCGCTCGACTAGAGCAATTAACAGAACAGTGAAATGTGTGTATTAATGTCTACAGACAGCCCCGCTTCTTCTGGCTTTTTCCGGCTCACTACTGTGATGTTAATGTGCCATTCATGCATTGTGTTCATGCTTCCTGTCCTTACTGTGTCTATACACTAATAACAATATGTAGATGTGCCTTGTAACCTCTTTTGTCCTGCAGTTCTGGAGCAGAGGCGAATCCTGGCTAGCAATCTCCTTATTGTTATGTGTGTCTCTCAAATGCAAATGCCCATACCTACCGCTGTGAATGCCTTTCATGTATTGTCTGTAGTTGGGTATATAAACTGCATTATTCTGTAACTCACTCTCTCATTCTCTGCTACTGCTCATCTGCACACTTTGCTGGAGAGCCTCCGGGCTCGCCCATGGGGTGAGCTCCGTGACGACGGTATGATAATAAAACCTACTTAAAACCCTCACTTCGCTGCCTTATTTTATCATCCGCCGCAGTACCATTAATTATAGCCAGTCTCACAATAATAAAGACACAGTACAGAAAAAAGTAAAAATTTCTTATAACACAGATAACATTAAATGGCTAATAACACAAATAACATTAAATGATAGACAAAACATATGTACATATTTTTATAGTGAAACAAGAGGTGGTGTCGTAAACTCATCCCTCAGGGCAGAACGAAGACCCAAATGCTAACTGTGAATTTGCAAAACATTTAATAAACAACACAAAATATAACAAAAACACAAAACTTATGAACTGAGGCAAAGGCAGAATAAACGGGAAGAATAGCCCGACGGCAAAGGCGTACGGGAACGCCAGAATAATTTGAGAGAGAGCGGGGAACACACGCTAAAATACAAAGTGCGAGGAGACGTGGAGCTCACGTCTAAACATAGAGGACGCTGTGCTGCGTAATCGGACAAGGCAAGCAGGAATTAACACAAAATGATAACAGGTGTGGGTACAAGAGCGAGGATAATCAAACTCAACCAGTGACAGGTGTGACGGCCCACGAACAGAACTTGAAATACTGGAAGTAAGCAAAGACAACTGTCAAAATAAAAGTATAGGAGAAACAAAAAGGTAACTGACTAAAAATATGAAATGATTCCAAAACATGAACAGACCAGAATACACGAAGAGAAAATAACAACCGCCAAAGCAAAGACAAGAAGAAATCCAAAACCAAGAAGTGCTCGTAATATAAAACTAATGAATGCTGACGTTACAAAAGGAGAACTAAAGGCAAAGACAGAGAAGGCTCAAATATAAACACAGGAAGATTAAATTGAAATACATGACAATACAGAAATAGATAAAATAAATACACATGACAAATAACCAAACTAAGATATGATAACAGGAAAACTCAAAACAGCAACAGAGGACAAACTCAGATAACAAAATACAACAAACCCAAACACAATACAAAATAAATCTAAGAAGAAGAAAGTACAGAACATAATTGGAAAAAACTGAAAGTGTGAACAGGGTACTCTCTCCATGCTCAGCTTCATGACAGAGCCCCTGCCTCAAGGGGTGGGATCCAGACACCCTAACATAACATCAAAAAAGAAAAAGAAAAAAACACAAACCCCCCTCCAACAGGAATAGAAAAACAACCCAGCGCGGGAGGGCGGGAGGGGAATCCAGGCTCGGAGGGATCAAACAAAAGGCACTCGCTCAAGACCCACAAAACAGAACAGATAAGGTGACTTACAGAACTCTAGGAATACCGGGTGCAAAAGTAAGCAGTTCAGGTGGTCTACAAAAAGCCCGAAACCACCCAATCACACGGTGGAATAAATCGGGTGGCCTCCCAGAGTTCCAGAGCCACCCTAGCAGACGACGTGGTCCACTGGGTGGTCTCCCAGTATCCCTGAGCCAATGGGCCGCGGAACACAACGCGCCCCCTCCTGGAGGCAGGATTTGGAACCCGTGCCCTTCACAGACCGCAGAGGCTGAAGGGTGGAAAACAAATGAGGAGAATGGTTGACCAGCACGGAAACCAGGTGGAGGAGGATGGCTGACCAGTGCGGAAACCAGGTGGCAAAGATGGCTGACCTTTGGCAACCTCAGAAGAAGACGGATGACCCTCGGCAACCTCAGGCAAAGGCGGGGGACCCTCGGCGACCTCAGGCGAAGGCGGGGGACCCTCGGCGACCTCAGGCGAAGGCGGGGGACCCTCGGCGACCTCAGGTGAAGGCGGGGGACCCTCGGTGACCACAGGTGAAGGCTGACGACCATCGGTGACCTCAGGTGAAGGCTGACAATCAATGGTGAGCTCAGGCAAAGACTGAGGCAAGAGAACAGAGACAGACACTGGGTCAGTATCACCAGCAGCAGTGGAGCCTGGCAAGGAAAGCTCAGAAGCAGATGGCAGCTGCAACTGGCTTTCCCCACCAAGAGCAAAACAAGACCTCTCTAATACTGACATAGTGAAGACAAAAAAGAGAACTAGCCTTAGCTCGAGCTCCACCGGCGTCCAGGACATGCTCCATAGAATCCACTCGCCTGGGGCTCCAACCCTGACACGGCCTCCTCAGACGGGGAGGAAGAGGAAAGCACCGGAACACAGTTATAGGCAGCAGTGGAGCCCAGTGAGGAGAACTCAGGAGCAGAGGGCATCTGCAACTGATTCTCCCCACCATGCACAAGACAAAATTTCGCTAGATCTGAAAGTGTGGAAACAAACCAGAGTACTTGCCTAGACTCGAGCTCCACCACCGTCCAGGACTCCAGCGACTCTGCTGCGGCAGCCCTTGCAACAAGCATGATGGTGGGTGCAGCTGGCAGACCCCTAGACGTGGCGGCCAACCCTGGTGGAACTCCCAGCGTGGCAGCTGACACTGGCAGAACCCCAGATGGAGCGGCAGATGCCAGTGGACCTCTAGAGGCAGCGGCTGAAACTGGAGATCGTCTCACTGCTGCCGCTGATACATGTGGTGCTGAAACCAGGGGACACTCTCCTGTCGGCTCAGGCTTCAGGACACAGGGGGCACTCTCCTCCCCTTCAGGATGTGACTGCGGAACCAGACCAGGACTCTTCGGAACCACAGGCCCCTCCGTCGTCCAGCGGCTCTCCCCGAGGAACAACAGACACACAGGGGAAGTAGAAAGGGACATGGGAGAAGCAAGTGAGGATGAAGTTTTGGCAGCAGCCAGTGGTGAGGGCTCAGCAGAGGTGGAGAACTGCTGCTGAGCCCCTCCTCCAAAAATAAGACAAGTCAATTCATTTATAGATGTCAAAAAATTAATAGGTACCTGCCTTAAATCCTGGGTAGTTGTTGTGTCTGCTGCAGGACCAGGCGAATTCTTTCCGGGGGCTGTGGAGGTAGTCTGGCAAGAGTGGTTGAATGCTGGAGTCAGGGGACACTCCGTTGTTGGCTCAGACTCCACACCACCTGGTGAACCTCCATCCAGCTGGGCCGCTAACTCCGGAAGGAGCCATGGCTTATACTCCAACAACAGCTGCGTTTCCACCAACAAAACCCGCCGGTGCTCCTCCGCAGTGAGACCGTCAGGAGGCACGAGGACTGTGTACCCGATCTGGCAGACTGTGGGCTCTTCCAGTGCCGGAGTGACAGCAGGTAGTGCGGGCCACTTCTCAGGAAGAGAAGACAGAGCTGCAGCTGAATGACGGTGATGTGCTGGAGACTTCCGTACCCGGGGACGCTTCTTCATCAGCACAGGTACGGATGGGGAAGAGGTTTTCCCCAGCCCGCGGAGCAGGTGTTGAGCATTGGAGACAGAGGTGAGGAGAACCACAAGTTCCGGATAGCTCCACAGGCTCTATTACATGTGGCACGCTATCCCAACATTGCAGAGCCTCCTCGGGAGTGTGGGAAGAGTGAGCGTCTGAGACAATGTCCTCCAATAGCTCCGCCACCCTTGTCCAGCCCAAAAACACTAAAGTCCGTGCGGCCTGACATACCCGCAAAAACCGGACTTTAACAAAAAATGAACGGGAGAGAAAAGAAAAAAAGAGCAAACTCACAGCTGCCGGTGTCAACACTGGCAGCGTCCTTCTGTCATAAACTTGCCCCTCAGGGCCAGACAAAGACCCAAACGCTAGCTGAGTTTGCAAAATGTTTAATAATAAACAACACAAAATATAACAAAAACACAAAACTTACGAACTGAGGCAAAGGTGGGATAAATGGGAAGAGTAGCCTGACGGCTAAGGCATATGGGAATGCCAGAATAATTTGAGAGAGAGCGGGGAACACATGCTAAAATACAAAGTGCGAGGAGACGTGGAACTCGCGTCTAAACATAGAGAAGGACGCTGCGCCGAGTAATTGGACCAGCAGTCCTTAAACACAGCCAGCAGGAATTAACACAAAATGATAACAGATGTGGGTACAAGAGTGAGGATAATCAAACTCAACCAGTGACAGGTGTGACAACCCACGAACAGAACTTGAAACACCGGAAGTAAACAAAGACAACAGTCAAAGTAAAAGCACAGGAGAAACAAAAAGGTAACTGACTATAAATATGAAATAATTCCAAAACATGAACAGACTAGAATGCATGAAGAGAAAATAATAACAACCGCCAAGGCGAGGACAAGAAAAAATAAGAAACTAAGAAGTGCTCGTAATACAAAACTAGTGAATGCTGAGGCTACAAAAGGAGAACTGTGTCATGGCCGCCAATCATGGCACCTGTGTGCGTACCTGCAGCCCTATTTATTCCCATCAGGACCAGTGTTGGGCGCAGAGTCGTCTGATTCCTTTGGTGAATCACGCCACAACCTGCCTCTGTGTACTCGCTCCGTGCTCATCTTCATGACAGATAGTGGAACCCACTAAAGAGGTTCTGGTTTCAACGTGGGAGGTACCGGAACAAGACGAGGCTGAATCTGGTTCATATAAAGTCCTGGTCATATACCCAACTATTCTGCCAAACTAGTAGGACTCGGCCAAAAAAAGTGGTTCCTAGCTGCTAGACTTGGACGTTGCTAACTAAATAATACACATAATATAGAACATAACAGCTACACTGTCATTATACACCTATGTTTAATTGCTATTGTTCACAGTCATTATATACGATGGGGTAAAAAAAGTATTTAGTCAGCCCCCAATTGTGCAAGTTCTCCCACTTAAAAGATGAGAGAGATCTCCAATTTTCATCATAGGTATACCTCAACTATGAGAGACAAAATGAGAAAAAAAAAATCCAGAAAATCACATTGTCTGATTTTTAAAGAATTTATTTGCAAATTATGGTGGAAAATAAGTATTTGGTCAATAACAAAAGTTCATCTCAATACTTTGTTATATACCCTTTGTTGGCAATGACAGAGGTCAAACGTTTTCTGTAAGTCTTCACAAGGTTTTCACACACTGTTGCTGGTATTTTGGCCCATTCCTCCATGCAGATCTCCTCTAGAGCAGTGATGTTTTGGGGCTGTCGCTGGGCAACACAGACTTTCAACTCCCTCCAAAGATTTTCTATGGGGTTGAGATCTGGAGACTGGCTAGGCCACCCCAGGACCTTGAAATGCTTCTTACGAAGCCACTCCTTCGTTGCCTGGGCGGTGTGTTTGGGATCATTGTCATGCTGAAAGACCCAGCCACGTTTCATCTTCAATGCCCTTGCTGATGGAAGGAGGTTTTCACTCAAAATCTCATGATGCATGGCCCCATTCATTCTTTCCTTTACACGGATCAGTCGTCCTGGTCCCTTTGCAGAAAAACAGCCCCAAAGCATGATGTTTTCACCCCCATGCTTCACAGTAGGTATGGTGTTCTTTCTCCTCCAAACACAACAAGTTGAGTTTTTACCAAAAAGTTCTATTTTGGTTTCATCTGACCATATGACATTCTCCCAATCCTCTTCTGGATCATCCAAATGTTCTCTAGCAAACTTCAGACGGGCCTGGACATGTACTGGCTTAAGCAGGGGGACACGTCTGGCACTGCAGGATTTGAGTCCCTGGTGGCGTAGTGTGTTACTGATGGTAGCCTTTGTTACTTTGGTCCCAGCTCTCTGCAGGTTATTCACTAGGTCCCCCCATGTGGTTCTGGGGTTTTTGCTCACCGTTCTCGTGATAATTTTGACCCCACGGGGTGAGATCTTGCGTGGAGCCCCAGATCGAGGGAGATTATCAGTGGTCTTGTATGTCTTCCATTTTCTAATAATTGCTCCCACAGTTGATTTCTTCACACCAAGCTGCTTACCTATTGCAGATTCAGTCTTCCCAGCCTGGTGCAGGTCTACAGTTTTGTTTCTGGTGTCCTTTGACAGCTCTTTGGTCTTGGCCATAGTGGAGTTTGGAGTCTGACTGTTTGAGGTTGTGGACAGGTGTCTTTTATACTGATAACGAGTTCAAACAGGTGCCATTAGTACAGGTAACGAGTGGAGGACAGAGGAGCCTCTTAAAGAAGAAGTTACAGGTCTGTGAGAGCCAGAAATCCTGCTTGTTTGTAGGTGACCAAATACTTATTTTCCACCATAATTTGTAAATAAATTCTTTAAAAATCAGACAATGTGATTTTCTGGATTTTTTTTTCTCATTTTGTCTCTCATAGTTGAGGTATACCTATGATGAAAATTGGAGACCTCTCTCATCTTTTAAGTGGGAGAACTTGCACAATTGGTAGCTGACTAAACACTTTTTTGCCCCACTGTACATTCTTTTCCAGACACCTAATTATAATTAAACAATATTACACGAGAGGGAGTATGGCATCAATGAGTATAGTAACTGCGGGTGTGATATGCGGAGGGCATTAGTGTCATGTCTACCTCCAAGGGACAGGTAAGAGGCAAGACTCAAGGTGCAGGCAGTTCTGAAGCATGACATGATTTATTAACAAAAAGCACTGAGAATCAAACATGCAGCACGGAGGTTGGAGATAATGCAGACAGAAAAGTATTCAGGAAATAATAACCTCGGGATACACAGGAATCGGCAGGGAATATAGACGACACCACAAGAACACAAACTCAGACTGACATACTGTATATATAGGGAACAGTAATTGCCTCAACATAAGACAGCTGGGAAATTAGGAGCCAAATGATGACACACGGGAACAGAAACAGACTATGATAAAACAGGGAAACAACAAAGGTGCTTTCACAAGGGGGCTGACTAGGAAATAAAGGATAAACAGAACACCACTACTTATCGAGAAACCAAACAACAAAAGAAGTCCAAAAAATAACAAAAGGCGTGAACATGGTTGCCAACCATGTTCAGAATATAATGACCAGGACAAAAAATTACAAGATGGACATGGTTGGAAGCCATGTCCAGAACATTACAGCGCCCCCCCCCCCCCCCAAAGGTCGGTTTCCAGACTCCCTCCATACAAAATAAAGAACATCCCAATCGGGCGGGAGGAGGGGGGCATAGGCATGGCGAGACAAAACAAGAACAAAGAAAAAATGTTCATCAGGGGGTCGGCCAAAGTCCCTGGACCACCGGACTGATGGACATGGCATGTTGGGTGGCCTCTCAGAGTCCAAAGGCCACCAGACAGAAGAATCTGGTGCATTGGATGGTCGGCCAAAGTCCCAAAACCACCGGACTGAGGGACATGGCGCCACCAGACGGATGAAACTGGTGTGTCGGGTGGCCGGGCAGAGTTTATGGTCCACCAGACAGATGAACAAGACGTGTTGGGTGGCCCACCAGAGTCCATGGGCCACCAGACAGAGAAATATGGTGCCTCGGGAGCACAGAGCTTGGGTGACGGCAACTGAACAGTGGCGACCTCGAGCAGCAAAGGTAGAACAAACTGGTCCGATGATGACCAGGATGGAGTAGACTGCTTGGACAGCCCAGGTGGAGTGTGGTTTTCCTGTGACTCCATCCTTGACATGGCCACCTCGGACGAGGGAAGAGAGCAGGAGGTCAGTGAGGTGACACCACAGTCATTAGCAGCAGAGACTGGTGAGGAGCACCCAAAAACTGGTGGAATCTGCACTTGGGTCTCCCCACCAGCAGCAAGGCAAGTCTTTTCTAAAATAAATGTTAAAAATAAGAGGAAAAGTACTCAGCCTAGCCTCAACTCCTGGTCTCCGGCGGCTGGGGTGACAACCCCAGGATGAGCTGCAGGTGGGGGCGTGGCGGCCTCTGGTGCAGCAGGTGGAGGCTTGCCGGCCTCTGAGACTAACGGAGGAGGCTCGCTATCCTCTGGAACTGACGGAGGAACCTCGCTGGCCTCTGGAAGGATAGGTGGCTGAGGTAGACCATGCAGCTCAGACAATGGTGAAGGTGAGCGTGCAACACCTCAGAGAAAACTGGAGTTGATGTGTCCTCTCCATCCCTGCCTCAGCCACCTCGGACTAGGAGGAAGAAACATAGGATGGGTCACCACAATTGCTAGCAGCAGAGACCGGTGGACAGGGCCCGAGGGCAGATGGGAACTGCACTCAGGTCTCCCCATCAGAGGCAAGGCAAGTCTTTTCAAAAATGGATGTTAGAAACAAAAGGAAAAGCACTTGCCTTAACTCCTGGTCCACTGCTGCTGGGATGACTGTCTCTGGCAATGCTGGTGGTGGTGTGACGACCTCGGGAGACACTGGAGGAACAGAGGTGATGGCCTCTGGAGATGCTGGTGGAACAGCGAATGAGGCAGTCTGAGGCACAGCAGCAGGCAAGGGCACCAGCATAGCAGATGTGGGAGCCGGCACTGCAGGTAGAGGGTGATGTGGAGCTGGCACTGCAGCTGCCATGGGAACCGGTGTTGCAGCTGCTGTGGGAGCCAGCGCTGAAGGGAGTTTCTGAGCTGGAACATGGCGTGATGAGAGAAATGCCAGAACCAGGGGACGCTTCTTCGTCAGCTCAAGCTTCGACGCTGCCAACAAATCCCTCCCCAACCCATGATGTGGCTGCAGGGTTGGAGAGAGGTAGACTGCGGCTGGGAGGCGCGGAGAGGCAGAAGATGTCGGGGCCAGGGGACACTGTCTCGTCGGCACAGTCTCCAGCGTCTTAGGCAAACCTCTCTCTCACCCTTGATGTGGCGGCGAGGCTGTTGAGTAGCGAGGAGAGGACAATGTCAGAGTCAGGGGACACTGGCTTGTCGGCACAGACTCTGGCTTTCTCCGTGAACTCCCCAGCCCACGGAGTGAGTGCTGCAGCTCAGCAACGGAGGAGATTAGCTCCACTCCCTCTGGGAACTCCTCCAGATCGTGGCATATCTCAGCTTTGCGAGCCTCAGACACCACTGGAAGTCCTTTGGGGTGAGAGTGGAGCGAGCCACAGCCACCAGCTGATTGATTTGGATCGCTGCGCAACAAAGCTCCCACTCCATGGACATTATGAATGAATGCCTGCCAGCTGAATCTTTTTTTTGATGGTGTCGTACTGTCATGTCTACCTCCGGTGGGCAGGTAAAAGAGAGGACTCAAGGCGCAGGTTGTTCTGAAGCGTGACGTGATTTATTAACAAAAAACACTGCGAACCAAATGTGCAGCACGGGGACTGGAGATAATGCAAACAGAAAAGTAGTCAGGAAACAATAACCTTGGGATACACAGGTACCAGCAGGGAATATAGACGACGACGCCACAAGAACACCAACTCAGACTGACATATATATATATATATATATATATATATATATATATATATATATATATATATACATGGGACAGATAATTCACTTAACATAAAACAACTGGGAGTAATTGGGAGCCAAATGATTATACACAGGGGAACAGAAACAGACTATGATAAAACAGGAAAACAACAAAGGAATTTTCACAAGGAGGTTGACTAGGAAATGAAGGCTAAACAGTAAAGAGTCCACAAAAAATAACAAAAAACGTGGACATGGTTGGAAGCCATGTCCAGAACATGACAATTACAGTATCACATCTGTAATTAGTATATTCATGATATCATAATGTCCTTGAGTGTAATATTGCTTTTATACAATAGTTCTGCAAACACAATTTGTTAAATTAGGATAAGCCATCTTTATTGTCATTCAAATCCATACAGCCAATCATGTACAGTAGAATGAAATTAGGTTTCTCTTATCTACAAATGTTAGTCACACATATATATATAGAATCAGAGGGGTTGCTGCCATGCAAGGCACCGCCACAAATTTCCCTCCTCCATTCCATTATTGCTGAGCACCAAGCTTGACCGCAGGAAGTTCCGTTTTTATGTGGTCTTCAGCATGACCCGGCCGGGATTTGAACCCTGGCCTCCCGGGTGTGCGGTGGATGCTCTACCAACTGAGCCACCACTGGCTCAGTTGGTAGTCAATAACAGCAATACTGGACAAAATATTATGATTTGTTTGTTTAACCAGTTATTTTGCACAGCTGAGAAAAAAAAATAGACCCTTCTAAATGTAGCATCTCAATCAGCATGAAGACGTCTATTTTCACTTCACACATGTAAATAAATTAAATACTGTCAAGTGCAAAAGTAAGTGTTTATAAAACATACCTGTTGAGTCGGTACTGCAGAAGACCTGAGATCAAAATGTACTGTAGCCAACCAAAGGTGCAAACTGTGGTAACCAATGCTGGTAACCAGCCAGTGGCTAGTAGTTAGCATGCTAGCGATTTAGCACACTTGTTGCTTTCCTTCACATTTTCAGATAAAACAAAGAGTCCATCACCATGAAGGTACTGTGATTTGTTAATCAAGGCAATAAATCCAACTCTAGCACTGCCTTTTTAAACAGATGTGAAACAGCTTCGATGTTTATACAAGGGGAGACTGTAAGCTGATTGAATAAAGTTTTCAACAAAAGGGTGGGACTTCCTGGTCAGGTAAGAAATCTTTTCAAACAGCGCCTCACTGTGTTAATTAAGGTATTCAACACAGTATTGCAGTTGTCACTGAGAGTTATTTGACAGTAAATTAGTGTTAGTAATTAACAGTTGCATGAACAGCTTTGAAGCGGAGTGATACGTATCCGGTGAAGTTGGAGTCCAATTAACATGGATTTTAGTAACTCCTGCAATCCCTATTGTCCAATCAAATTGCTCAGTCGGAACTAACTGTTGTATGAAAGTGAGATAGTGTGCTAGCTTGCTAGCACTTGTTGGATATCTCCACTTTTGTTTACACTCTCTTCAGTTCCTTCGTATAGCCATCTTCATATGAAGTCAGCAGCAAGCATGAAGTTACAAGACTTCAGGAGAAACTGCGCTGTGAGGTTTTAAACTTTGGGGTCATTAATTTTAAGAGTTCACACAGCTCACAGGACTAATTCACAACACAACCCGATCTCACTAAAAATGTAACTAGTGAATGTTTTCCACCCCTCAAAAAATGTACATTTGTACGTAAAACAAACAACAACAAAAACGTACCTGGATACGTTTTTCAAGCGGAGTCCATGCCTTCACTCACTGCGCATGCGTAAATGCACACAAAAAAAAAAACCACTGTCCTCACCACACATGAGCAGAACAACTGTTTTAGGTATAGTTTTCCAACAGTTATTCAGTTGGTGGGAGGGGGATGGTGGACAGTTAGTTTCAAGCAATGAGACCAACAAGGTGCAAGTTTGAGTGTCACGCTGATCTTTAAGTGACTTTTTTTGTTTGTTTTTCACCCCACTAATGAAAGGTTAGATTTAGGCGTCACCTCCTCTTTCGGTTAGGATTAGGAAAAATATTTTTGGTTTGTTGTCACCTCTAATGGTGAAAGAGAATGAAAGTGAAAGGAAGAGAAACTGTCAAATGTTAAGGTGCCAGTAGACACATTTCTTAAAGCTGTAAATGCCATCTATCCACTGCACGTGAAAAATGCTTTTTTCCGTGTCTAGGTACATTTTCTCAGAGTATAAAAACGTGCAATTTAACGGGGTTTTTTTTTATGAGACTGTGCTGCACAACAACATTTTTTTTGGTAGAGAGGTCTGTGTTATGTCTGCAAATACCTTTGTGCAATGATGAGGCCAGGTGAATGGGCGAACTCAGCTTTATTAATATTCTGGACACACAGCACAGTCACCAGGCAAGGGCATTGGCAAGAGGCCGTAAAATGGATGCCCCCTGGTATTTATGGGGCGGTGCAGTAGTGGAAGAGGCCGCCACTACAGCGCACTTTACATTAAAACATAGATCATAACATAAATCACAACATCACACCCACCCCCCCAGAAAGTCCAAAAACACACACACAGTCAGGACCCTCCCCAATTTAGGACCTGAATCACGCACTAAGAGAACTAAATTGAAATTACTAAATGGCCTGCCATATTCACACAACAAAACCTAAACTAGGGAGGACGGGTGAACTACCGTCCTACCCCACACAGCAAGGTGGGTTATTCTGCCACCTATAACCAACTGAAAATCCATTAATAACTTAAAACATTGCCATGTTCTTAAAATATAAACACACCCAGAACAATAACATTTTAGTTTTTCTTTTTTTTTAAACACACACAAACATATGAACATTAGAACTTAATATAATTTTTTTTCAAACCACACTACTGTCCTTCTGGCAGGAAGGGGTAGAACCGGCTTGTGGGGGGCCCAGGGCAGCCCCTCAGTAGACCCGCCTCTGGAAGCAGCATGCCCCCAGGGTCGCAGCTGACCTCATAGACAAGAGTGCCTCTTCTCTTCGGCGCTGACCACCTCTGTCATCTAGACCCGCCATCAGAAGCCTCCTCCCGGGCACACCGCAGATGCACATGTTGCGGTGATGTAGGTTTCACGTCTGTTGTGTGGCATCTGTCAAGTCGTAATGGTTCTACTGTTATGGATTCCTCATCCTGCGCCTCAGCAGCAGTTCCTGGAGGCTCATGTCGGTCATGGATTTGGAAGACGTCTGGTGGCTCTGTTGCGTTTTGTTTGGTTGCAGACTCTTCCTCCAGCAGCTCAGCGGTGGCTCCTGTAGGCTGGCGCTGTGCATGGATTCGGAAGTAGTCCAGCCCCTTCTCCCCCTCACCTGTGGAGTCTGGTCGTGGTGATGTGTCGCTATCCTTGTTGTTAGAATCTGCGCCAGATTGTTGTGTCTCGGGGTTCCTGATAAACGCAGGCTCCCTCTCCTGCAACTCTGCAGTGGCTCCAGGGGGCTCAAACTGGGCTAAGATCTGAGGCGAGTCCGGTTGCTGGCCCTTCTCTGGGCAGTGCTCCTCCTGTGGGTACGGAATGGTTCTGTTCTCGTTGTCATTGTCTGGGTGTGTTGCGTCCCACTCATCGCCATCAGTCAAACGGAGTCCGTTACTGTCGCAGATGGAGAAGCCCTTTTGATAAAACAAGTCACATCCTAATATGTTGTCTCCATGCTTGACCACTTGAAAAACAAAGTCGGTAACGACTCTTGATACGTAGTGGACTGTTAGTGTGATGGTCCCTACATTGCTAACTCGGTAGCCGCCATACTCATACAGCACCGCTGGGTTTTTTCTAATCAGGTGGTTGGGGAAAAACTTCTTCACCGTGGCCCTGTTTAATATCAGTCTCGCTGCAGCGGTGTCGAGCAGGAGAGGCAAGTTGACATCCAGCCCCACCATGCAGAATGCGTACGCCATGTTCCTCCGTACCTCACCGTGTAAATGGTCGTTGCGGGCAAGTGACTTGAATTGGCCAGCAGGTTTGGCGGTGGTGCTGACCGGCAGACTTTGGTGAAGTGGTTGAATTTACTGTATCTTTTACATCGTTGTCCCCTTGCTAGGCAGAAACATGCTCTCTCTCGGTGCGTCGGGGAACCACAGCTGCCACATGAGAAGCACCCCATGACGTTCTTCTGATTCGCGGTGTTTACTTCGGCCTCTTCTGCCTTGTCACTGGGTTCTTCTGTGCTTACCGTATATGCAAGCAGTGTATAGCTCGGCTGTCGTTGCTGTTGCTGCACACCTAGCTCTGATGCTAACCTGTTGGTGGACTCCAGCTGGAATGCTAGCTCAATGGTGTTAGTTAGCGTCATGTCGTTTGGCGCCATAAGGATTTTTGTCTGCAGCCACAGGTTGCTAGTGTGCTCAGCCAACTGGTTCTGTACCATTTTGTCCTCCAACAAACCAAACCTGCACATGCTAGCTAGGTGGTGAAGGTCCGCAATGAATTGTTATGTCATCTCTCCAGCCTTCTGTCGCCATTGGCGGAACCTAATACACCACACCAATACGTTGTCTGGTGTGGCGAAGTAGCTAGCTAGCAACTCAGCTGAATCAGCGAACGAGTCTGTTGGTCCTAGCGTGCAGAAAATACATTGGCCTTCAATGCCCAGATAGTGAATTAACAGAGCTCACTTCCGTACCTTGTCTAGCTCATCCAGGCCCAACGCCAATATGTACGTGGTGAAAGCATACAACTAGCACGGCCACGGTACAGGTGGCTCACCGGGGTACTCCAGAAACAGTCTTAATGTCTGAGGCACGCTTCAATGGTTTTGCTCTCATCGCCAAATGTTATGTCCAGAAACCCGGAATGACCAACGGAGAGTTGAGCTGCTTTGGAACAGGAACTTTATGACAACGAACTGCTGATAATACAGTACAAGTAGGTTATGGCTGTGTGCTATGTCGCCGAGGTCCAAGAGAGTCTAAGATAGCCAACTCTCCCCTTATGTCAGTTTGGCGTGATGACGTCACCATACGGATGCACCATCACACTGATGCCGGTTAACCCTTTGTGGTATCCCAATACCACACTTACTGTAGATCTACTTTATTGATCCCAAACTGAGAAATTTATAGCTAAACTTAAAAAATTCTCAAAATTGGCCTTTCAATGACCACTAGGTGGCACGTGAACACGCAGCGGCCTCCCTTCTCTCTTCATATTTTGTGCCGTTTTGTGTAGTTTAAATTACGTCTAAGTGTATATTCATGTGTTTAATGTCTACATGTGATGTTGTGCACAAGTTACAGTCGCCACAGCCTTCTGGAAATAAGGAATATGACCAAACATTACGCCCTGGACCAGAGCATTACAGAGGAACTTTGTGGACTAGGACTTCTTTGCCAGACCTCCACATCCCCAGCCTCGACTGCTCTGTCTCAGCCCAAATGGAGATGCCGCAGACAGTGTGAGTGAAGATGGAAGAGAGGTAAACGTGGAGGTATCCGAACGAAGCTAGCCACTAGCCCACACAAACTCCCGATTCCTTCCCTCATTTTGGCCAATGTACGCTCACTAGACAACAAAATAGACCACATACAGCTCCTGAGAACTATGCAGTGTGATGCGCGGAACTGCTGTGTTTTTATCTCTACAGAAACATGGCTAAATGACAGTATCTCAGACTCTGCTATTCAGTTGGCAGAACTAACATGCCTCCGCACTGATCGGGTGTTCATGGAAGGAGGGAAGACCCACGAGAGGCATGTGTGTTTACATCAATGACGCTTGGTGCCGAGATATGACTGTTGTACACAAACACTGTTCTCTATTGGTGGAATTAATGATCATCATCATCAAGTGACGACCCTTCTACTTACCAAGAGAAATTACATCTATCCTGCTAGTCGCTGTGTATGTCCCGCTCACTGCCATCGGCGAGAGGAGTAAAGCACTAAATGAACTCTATCAGTTCCATCAGTGAGAACCATCAGTGAGACACAAACCATACATCCAGACAGATTCCTTATCACAGCAGGAGACTTCAACCATGCAGATTTAAAGACCCTTCTACCAAAACTACAACAACATGTGGACTTTCCAACAAGAGGAGACATCTTCCTGGACCTGGTGTACACAACTCACAAGAGAGCATACAGAGCCTCCCCCCTTCCCCACCGGCGTCTCTCTGATCACGTCACCATCTTGCTAAGGCCTGCACACAGATCCAGAGTGAAAGCCATCAGACCAACAAAAAAGCAGGTACGTGTGTGGCCAGAGGGGGTCTCCTAGGCTCTGAAAGACTGCTTTAGCACTACAGACTGGGACACTTTCAAGTATGTAGTCACTCACAATGGACACACAAACAGAGGACACAAACAGTACACTGAGGTTGTTGTAGCACACATAGCTAAATGCATTGATGAGGTCACTCACTGCAAAACCGTCACTATCCGTGCCAACCAGAAGCCATGGATGACAGCAGAGGTCCACAGGCTCCTGAGGGCTTGGGATGCAGCCTTCAGGGCTGGTGACACTGCAGGACTAACAATAGCTTGGGCCAACCTGTCCTGTGGTATCAAGGAGGCAAAACAACAGTACAGCAAGAAAATATCCGGCTACTTCAGCAACACCAGAGATGCACGTTCTCTCTGGCGTGGCATACAGACCCTCACCAACTACAAACCTCCACCTCAGACCTGCGCAAGCGACATCACACTGCTTAACAACTTAAATGTTTGCTCATAGGGGATCGCCTGATTGCTGGGGTCTTTCTGCAATTGTGGAGGTTCCCCCTACAGTTGAAAGTGCTATGAGATGACTGTTGTTGTGAAATGGCACCATATAAATAAAGTTGAATTGAATTGAAATGACTTCTTTGGCCACTTTGAAGCACAAAACAGCACATCAGCACAGAAGACCACTCCTCTCCCAGACCCTCAGACGAGCAGGCTATAACTCTTGATCCGGCTAATGTGAAGAGGACCCTCTCCAGGATCAACCCACGCAAGGCAGTTGGTCCAGACAACATACTGGGTCGCGTTCTGAAGGACTGTGATGAGGAGCTCAAGAATGTCCTGGCCAACATCTTCACATTTCCCTGAGTCAAGCTGTTGTCCCCACGTGTTTCAAAACTGCGACTGTAATACCAGTCCCAAAGAAGCCCGTCCCATCCAGCTACAATGATTACCGGCCCGTAGCACTGACCTCCATCATAATGAAGTGCTTCGAGCGGCTGGTCATGCAGAACATCAAGTCCACCCTCCCTCCCTCCCACGACCCATCTCAGTTTGCATACAGGTCAAACAGATCCACAGAATACACTATCGCTGCTGCTCTCTATCCAGCCCTCACCCACCTGGACTCAAAGAACTTATATGTGCGAATGCTGTTCTTGCACTTCAGTTCAGCATTCAACACAATCATCCCCCAGCACCTAATAGAAAAACTCAGACACTTGGGACTCAAAACCTCTCTCTGTAGCTGGGTGCTGGACTTTCTCACAGGGAGGCCACAGAATGTGCGGGTTGGCAGCAACACCTCCATGACCATCACACTGAGCACAGGGGCCCCATAAGGGTGCATGCTCAGCAAGCTGCTCTTCACCCTGCTGACCCATGACTGCATACCAGCCTACAGCACCAACCACATCATCAAATTTGCAGACGACACAACAGTGGTGGACCTCATCACAAACAATGAAGAGGCCGACTACAGAAATGAGGTGAGCCAACTGGTCCAGTGGTGTAAAGACAGTAATCTCTTCCTGAACGTGGAAAAAATCAAGAAGATTGTGGTCGACTTTAAAAGAGGACACACACAGCACCCCCCTCTGATCATTGATGGAGCAGCTGTGGAGTGGGTGAGCAGCACCAAGTTCGTGGGGGTGCACATCTCTGAGGACCTCTCCTGGTCTAACAACACCACATCACTGGCCAAGAAGGCTCAAACTCACCTCTATTTCCTCCACAAACTGAGGAGTGCACAAGTCCCTCCCCACCCATCATATGCTCATTCTATCAGGCACCACTGAGACCATCCTCACCAGCTGCATCACGGTGTGGTATGGAAGCTGCACCACCTCCTGCCGGAAGACACTGCAACGCACAGTGAAAGCAGCCAGCAAGATCATCGGTGCCCCTCTGCCCCCCCCCCCCCCGGACTTCTACCACACCTGCCTTACCCACAGAGCCATCAACATTGCAGGCAACACCTCCCACCCCTCACACTCCCTCTTCAGCCCTCTGCACTCGGGAAAAAGGTAGCAGAGCCTCCGGGCCTGCTCCACAAGACTGCTAAACAGCTTTGTTCACCAGGCCATCAGGACCCTGAACTCTGCCCACTGCCCCCCCCCCCCACTCCTGGACCATAACACACTCACCCACACAGTAACTACCTCAGCTGTTTGCACGGAAAGACTGGCACACCAACAGTAATACATCTGCTGCTGTATGTCTCTGCACCTTTCTGCAACCATTTGCACAAATGCTGTACCTGCTGCTGTCTGTCTGTTATTGAAATATTGATCATGTGCAGTCCTATCTGTCACTGTCTACACCTACACTACCACATTAAACTTGCAATTACGGGTATTATGGCTCCACTTTTTCTGTATATAGAATTGCTGGGTTTTATCATTTATCTTTATTTGCACTCCCGGTAGCATTACTGTACATAGACTGCTGTTGTTGTTTTTCATCCTTGCTCCTTCTTTTCTTATATTTTGCGCACACCACTAAGAGAGAGAGAAACGGCATTTCAGTTTTCCTGTATGTCCTGTATGTATAGTAGTATTGACAAATTAAAATCTTTGAATCACTCAAAACTGGCAGTTATCTTGATTAAGACAGACAGACTTAAAAGAAGACAAGGAGGACTTTTACAACAAAGTCACTGAGATTTTTGTCCAAAGGGATAAGCGGATGGATTTAGACAGACAGACAGACAGATAGACAGATAGATAGATAGATAGATACTTTATTTCGAACAAAAAAGTATAACAAAAACAAAACAAATGACAAATGCAATAAAGTAACAGTATACAGTGTTCGAAAGGGAGAAGGAAGAAGTGAACACTTATTAATTCCATCTCCTCTTTTCCATAAATACACCCATGTGAATTATATACAAATTACCACATTTAAGACCCCAAGTAAACAATTAACTGTATTTTGTACATATCAACATTAACACCCATCCATCCTAGCATACACTGATGTCCATACATCAAAACCAGCCTCAAACAACACAGATATACACAGTGCTGTCCCACCCACCATTCCATAGTGTCCCATAGTGTCCCAGAGTGAGTATAGTGAATCGTACATATAAATACTACCCTTCTAACATATATCCTTTCAGCAAATAATGTTTGTACCTCTTTTTGAATTGATTTCTGTTTGTACATAGTTTCAGTTCCGGCTCCAGACTGTTCCACAAATCCACCCCACAGACAGATATGCACAGACTTTTCTTGGTTGTTCGTATCTTGGGTTTTGTAAAGTTTAAGTCTCCTCTCAAATTATGATCATTGTCTCTTTTTTTAAATATTTTTTGTATATTAGTTGGGAGTTGATTATTAATTGCCCTGTACATGACTTGTGCTGTCTTAAATTTAACTAAATCCATGAACTTTATGACATGTGACTTTAAAAACAACGAATTGGTATGGTCTCTATATCCTACATTTTTTATTATCCTTATACAGTAGCTCTTTTTTGTAATGTGCATATTGACTGTAGGTTGGTCTTGTAGGTGTTTCCCTAGACTTCTACACAGTAGTTAAGATAAGGTAGAAACAGTGAAGTCTTGTCTTCCCCAGTATCCCTATACATTTTGCCAACTTGGCCCGGATGTGACTGATGTGAGGTTTCCAGCAGATTTTATTGTCTAGCGTCACCCCCAGAAACTTATTTTCCTGAACTGTTTCTATTCTGGTATCATCTATCGTTACCATTATTTCATGATTTATTTTATAATTTCCAAACAACATAATCTTTGTTTTTTTAGATTTAGAGATAATTTATTTTTGTTGAACCACTGCGTTAACTTTTTCATTTCAGTTGTGACCACCTCTAAAACCTGCTGCAAATTCTCACCAGTGCAAAGGATATTTGTGTCATCCGCAAACAAAATAAATTTCTGAATTTTTGATACTTGGCATATGTCATTTATATACAAAATAAAAAGTTTGGGTCCCAAAACTGACCCCTGGGGCACACCACAAGTGATGTCCATGAAGGGTGATTTGTGCTCACCAATTTGTACAAATTGTTGTCTGTTACTTAAATAACTTTCCACCCAACTCAGTCCTACCCCTCTTATCCCATACCTTTCCAGTTTCCTTAGTAGTATTCTGTGGTCAATGGTGTCACAAGCTTTCTTTAAATCTATAAATACTCCTACAGCAAACTTTTTTTTTCTATACAACTAGTAATTTCTTCTATAAGTTCGATCAGTGCCAAAGATGTATATTTATCTGCTCTAAAACCATACTGGCTGTCTGTAAGGAGGTTGTGTTTTTCAATGAAATCATCCAGTCTCTTAGTGAAGATTTTTTCAAGTATTTTGGAGAATCGTGAGAGTAAAGAGACTGGCCTGTAATTTGTGAAACAATGACTGTCTCCTGTTTTGTATAGAGGTATTACTTTTGCAATTTTCATTTTGTTTGGAAATTTACCAGTTTGAAATGACAGGTTACAGATGTGGGTGAGTGGCTTAACAATTCCTTCAATTACTTTTTTCACTATTGTCATGTCAATTTCATTCCAGTCCGTTGATTTTTGGTTCTTAAATTTACTCACAGTCTCGATAATTTCCTTTTCAGTAACTGCACCCGTAAAGATTGTGTTTGGATTTCTGTCTTCTATTTCATTTACAGAACCACTGTTGTTTGTTTCTGTTGCCACTATTGATTTTTCTAATTCAGGACCAACATTTACAAAAAATTTATTGAAACTACTGACCACATCCTCCATATTATTTATCAAATTGTCATTTTCAATAAAATATTCTGGATAATTAGCATTCTTAGGTCGATTACTAATAATCCCATTGAGTACTTGCCATATTCCTCTTAAGTTATTTTTATTATCCTCTAATATTCTGTTGTAATATTCTTTCTTACAGGTCCTCATTATATTAGTAAGCTTATTTTTATATCTTTTATATTTGATCTCAGCCTCCACCTTTCTGCACTTAATGAATTGTTTATATAATGTATTCTTCTTTTTACATGCATTTATTAATCCCTTGGTAACCCAAGGAATATTTTTCTTTTGTTGTCTGTCACTGTATTGTTTTATAGGACAGTTTTTATTGTACAATGATTGAAATATTTGCAAAAATTTATCATATGCTTTATTTATATCATTTTCATCATAATCTGTCATCCAATCTTGTATTAATAATTCCTTTGTCAGTAAATACATAGATTCTTCGGTTCTTATTCTTTTATATTTAGTATTTTTGGCATACTTTTTCTTCCTATAATCACATTGATAGACAACAAAAATCGGCAGGTGGTCACTGATGTCATTCAATAAAAGCCCACTCCTGATATTATTTTCCATAGTGTTTGAGAATATGTTATCTATTAGTGTGGCACTGTGTGACGTGATTCTGCTAGGTCCGGTAATTGTTGGATGTAAACCCATACTGTACATTGTGTTGATAAATTCTTCTGTCAAACTATGTTGTTTCGAGTTCATCAGAGCTATACTGAAATCCCCACAGATGAACATAACTTTATGAGTTAGTTTTGCATACATTTTTTCCATCCAGTCCTTAAATAAGTCAATGTTTGATCCAGGTGTTCTATATACACAGCTCACTACTATATTTTTCACATTGTCCAGACAGATTTCTATTGTAATACATTCAAATAAATCATCCACAGTTACTGACAGATTTTCAACAACCTTGTATTTCAAGCTCTTGTCAACATAAATTGCAACTCCTCCTCCTTTTTTCACTTTTCTATTTATATAATTTAATTCATAGCCATCCATGGTAAAATCCACTCCTTTCTCTTCACTGAGCCATGTCTCTGATATTGCCACAATATTGAAGGGCTCTTTAAACTGATGTAAATAATCTTTAATGTTATTAAAGTTGGCATAGAGACTTCTGCTGTTGAAGTGGATCATAGAAATATTGAAATCAGATGTGACCATTGTGTTAAACTGTTCATCCGTGTAGTAACTACAGTTATTATTGATGGAGCTAAATAAATTATTGTCAGGGTCTATGTTATATTCTACGTCCTGTGGGTTGTGATCTGTATATTCAAAAACTTTCAGTTCCTGTTGTTCCTGTTTGTTGATCTTTTGTTTCATGTTGTTAAATGTCTTGTAGCAGATGAGTATATCCCTTCAGTGTCCTACAATTGTCTCTTGTTGCTGTCGACTCCAGTTCATAATATTCATTGATATTTGTCCAGTTCCATAATATTACGGATGTTAATGACCTTGGCTTCTTCAGGTGATCCATTTAATTTGATGTATATTTTACAGTTTGATGTCCAGGTGTTTTGAATCTGTTTCTGCTTTCTCAGGTATCTTGCTTTTCTGGCTATTTCTGCGTTTTCTTTTGTGAGGTGCTCGTTTATGTAAATGTTCGTTCCTTTCAGTTTCCTACCTTGTTTTAACAGCACAGTCTTGTGTTTTCTGTTGACAAACCTCATGATCACAGCCAGTTTGTCGCCATTTTTCCTGGGCAGAGGGTGGCAGGTCTCTATGGTGTTACAGTCCAGCTGGATTCCTTTGGACTGCATGAAGGCCGTCACTTGTTGCTCCGTGGATTCGTCTTCCAGCTCACCGAGCCTCCCTCCGCTGTCGGCGGCCACCGCTCGCGCGTACGATCGTGGTTTAATGTGGAGCCCCATGATGATCACGTCATTCACCCGGGTGTTCTGCTCCAGTTCCAACACTCTGCTCTCCAGATACGCCAGCCTCTTGTCCTTCTCAGCGTTCTGGATCCGCAGCGCTTTCACCTCCTCGATCAGGTCCAGGATGTTTCTTTGCTGCAGCTTAACAGCAGAAATCTCTTCAGCCAAGAAGTCCAGCGCTCTTTTAATGTCGTCCACCTCCTCAGTCTGCTGAGCTTTCTAGGGACCCATGGTCCCAGCCGATGTACGTTGATTGTGATCGTAGGAAGAAAAAAAAAAAAAACACGTGGGAGAAATCCCTTTGTTCTCCCTGAGTGTGAGGGGACTGATTGCTTCACCAGCCACTACAATATTAAGTTATGAGACAATTTCTCTTTTTTTTTTTCACACGTGCAGGTTCACTCTCCAGCGGTAGTTACAAAGCAACAGCTCAAAACGCCAGCTCTAAACTGAGTTTTAAAGCAAGAAACGAACCGGGAGCCTTTACCTGTGCGTCCTCATCTTACATGCCACAACCGGAAGTCATTCCGGATTTCATTTACAAGTAAAGGTAACACCATGCATAATTGTTTTATATACTTGAATTTTTATTGAATTATAGAGCTACAGGGTGCACAGCAAATGTGCTATAATTTTAGTTCTTCCTTGGCCTGAAACAAGTAGTCTATAATCAGTTTTGGGCCCCCCAAATTTGTCTGTCAAATAACTTAATGGACTGCATTTATATAGCTCCTTTCAAGATACCCAAAGCGCTTTACAATGAGTCCATTATTCATTCGCTCCACAGACAGTCAATGGTAGTGATAAGCTACTTCTATAGCCACAGCTGCTCTGGAGCAGTCTGGCGGAAACATGACTGCCAATCTACGCCAACAGCCTCTCCGACCACTACCAAACATTTATACACATTCATACACAGTGTCATGGACAGTGCAGGCAAGGTGGGTAATGTGTCTTGCCCAGGGACACAACGGCAGCATGGCTGGGGAGAGCGGGATTCAAATCACCAACCCTCTGATTATTGGACGCCCTGCTCTACATCCTGAGCCATTGCTGCCCCAAATATTTCCCTCCTCTGTTCCATTTTTGCTGAGCACCAAGCTGGATGGCAAGAAGTTCCATTTTTATATGGTCTTTGGCATGACCTGGCCAGGACTTGAACCCCAACCTCCCATTTGTGAGGCGGATGCTCTACCTCTAGGCCATGGGTCACCAACTGGTGGACTCCGGTCCGGATCTGGACCCTGAGAGTCCTCTATCCGGACCCTGAAGCCTTTTGATACAATTTGGGGAAAAGGGAGACCATTTTATTTTGATGGGGGGGAAAAAAGAGCGGAACTGAACTGCTGCATCGGCGACCGCCTGACAGATTGTGGCACGAGCCTTTGGGTGTTCTCCTGCTGCAGACTCCCTCCTTCGCTGTCCCACGAACGCCACTCTCTGCAGAGATTCTGCAGCTCCAACAGCTCCAGAGAGTCAGCAGGTTGCAAAATCAAGTTCAGTGCAGGTGCACCACACACACACACACACACACACACACACACACACACGTCCAGGACATCCACCCCAGACAGACCGGTCAGTACCCACAAAAAGATGCACTGTTGTGAAACTGAATGTATTTATCTTTCTGTACTACTCTGCTGAGAGTAGTCCATGCTGGGATGCAGAGGTGAGGTCGCTGGTTAAAAACTCTGTAAACTCCATGTGTTACCGAACATAAAAAGTTCCACCTCTCCTCTCCCTGTAGGAGTTACAGCTCCATCCATGCTGTAATAGTTTATTGTTGACATTAAAAAAAAAATTTGTATGAATTCTGTTGTGTGGAATTATATCTTGTGTCCTGCAATTATATTTTGTGTCCGTTTTTTTTTTTTTTGTCTTAGTTTGAAACTGTTTTTTCTGCACTGAAAATATTGTATAGAGGTGGACTTTTTGTGAAATTTTTTTTTTTTTTTAGATATTAATCTTTTTTTTTTAAATGCAATACAGTTTAGTTTGTGCTCTGTAAAACATTTTTAGGATTTTAGCTGTAGAATTTTAGACCTATTTATTTGGAGTCAACAAACACATTTAGTGTTCTCCTGTTTTATAAAATGTTATATTATGTTTTGTTTGAAATTGAACAAAGAATTCATTTTAATATTTTTTTTTGTTTAAAAATTAATTAGAGCTAAAAGCAACTAAAACTTGAGCTTAATAAAATAATGTGTGAAAGCAAGTTAAATGATATTGGCCTGTCTGGAGACAGCTGTGGTCTTCTGAAAGAATGTCAGTGAAAGGATGATTCTTAAAAGCACATTTTGAGATAAATTTGTTCATGTTTTTTTATTTTTTTATTTAACCTTTTATTTATACAGGGTAGTTCCATTGAGAGTAAACCTCTCTTTTTCAAGGATGCCCTGCTCACACTCACACATTCACACCGGGAAGCTGCCCAGTACAACCACAGACTGACCTGTGGCCACTGAGCAGCTCCACTGGAGCAGCTGGGGTTAAGGACCTTGCTCAAGGGCACCACAGTGGGGTTGAGGAAGGTGGGGCAAACACTGCTGTGTTACCTGTCCCAACCAGACCTAATCCTGCTGGTCCAGCGATTGAACCTGTGACCCTCCACTCACCAGTCCATGTCCCTAACCATTAGGTCGCCACTGCCCACCATGTGTCAGATTTCTCTTCCATTTGTTTTAATAAAAGATGTTGGAAGTAAATTCATGGGTCATTGCAAATACTTTGCTTTAAAAGATCCGAGTTGTCACACAGTCAGAGGGAAAAATCTTGAATAGAAAAAAAAATGCATCAAGATGCACTGAGAATGGTTTTAGAATCAAGTCAGAGTTATGAATCATAATCGAATCATGAGGTGCCTAAAGATTCCCACACCTAGTTCAGACCTCGGCTAGGGAGGAGGACCGACTTATTGGACCTTTTGCAGTTTTAGTTGGTGACCCCTGGTCTAGACCACCACTCCGTTAACCACTTAATACATTTTATTTGTGTAGTCAAGGGTCTTTGCACTTTGTTTATATTCAGGAGAGTTGAATGAAATGAAAACATGGAGGCATGGAGTTAGTCAGCAGAACTTTAACTGCCTTTCTGCAAAACAAAAGCAACTGGAGTGTACTACTATTTCTGCTTCTTCCCTTCACAGTAAAAGTTCCAGACATGCATTGCAGAACTGAACTTAAATTCACTGCGCATTCTATCAAGAGGCAATTCAATAAAATTCCTTAGTTGTTTTCTTAATAAATTATTTATATAATCGGATTTTATAATGTACAATTAGCAGATCATTAAACATGCAAACTTTCAATTGAAAGAAATTCAAGCTTATGCTATTGTGTTCATATATTTGTGAATCTGACGTTGAAAGAGTCAGTGCCTCACCACCTACAGACCTCACCGCACGCCACTGGATAATGTAGCTTAAGAACCAACTGACACCAAAGTTTTACAAACACCAAGTGCATGAAGAAACAAAGGGCATGACTTAAAAGTAGAACTGTGCGTCTGCATTTGCAGAGGTGACTCTTTTGTAGTGTTAAACATCAAGAGCAGTTTGAGTGAAGGCAGGAAATGAGAAGGGCCAAACGAATGAAGGAGCGCTTCAAGGTATAATACTGTAATTGGAAAATTGTGCAAATGCATTTTGGAGTCATGTTATATAAATGGCCAGCAGAGATAATGCCTGAGATTTGAGGCACGGCCTAATTGAGAGCTGGAGCTGGAGGAGGAGAGGGGTGTTGATGCTGAGGGGGCAAACGGAATGTGGGGTTTAAATTGGAAAAGGAAATGTGGATGGAAATGGGATGTTTTCAAAGACATGGGAGGGAGGCACAGAGGGGAGAAAGCGAGATGTTTCTCCTTAAAGAGCAGGTTGGGAAAGTAAGAAGGGGAATAATTCCTCGTTTCTCCTTTGGTCTGCACACCTGTGACCCAGCAGCTCGCCTGTCCCGCTGTTTCCCTAGAAAGTGCGTGCTTTTTTAAGTGTGGACGGCTCTTTGGTTCTCTCACTCGCTACATGATTGATGAGTCTCGGTCAAACCTGGATCCCTGCCGCAGCCCAGGCCTGATCAGGCATGCTCTGGCTATAACAATGCCATCAATATGTGGCTGATGGCTGAAACATAAAATTGAAGCATACCATAACCCACATGAGCCAAGATGCTCTAGTGGAATTTCCTGCCCCTCTCTGGGATTAAAGAGGAGCGCTGTTCAGATGCAGTACCCTCCACTGATTAGAATTTGAATCACATTAATTAAGTCTTTCATGAATGATCTATATGTTACTGTTTGACTAATGAACTCTCCTCTCGTGGTTTTTCTTCCCTCTCTTTCGCTCTCTGTGTGCCATCTCAAGTTTCCTCTGAAGTTCAGAGATTGGCCAAAAATCTGCTTGATATTTGATGAGCGACATTTGATGAAAGGCATTAGGGAGCTACATTATTTATGGTCAGGGGGTAATGCATTAACTCATTAAAAATGTATATGCACATTACATGAAGAAGAACATGTCCCATAGCATGTCGTATTGATTCTGGTGTAAGTTACCCATTGCCCATGCGATCTCCGAGAAAAAAAGAAAACCAAAACATTAGGAGATCACACACCAAATCACTTAAGAATTATACTGACAGACTTTCCCTCTGGACGCCTGGACACAGAAAGTTGCAGAGTCTGAACTCACTTCCTTCGACACATTAAGGGTAGCGTCTGCACATGCAGCAGATTTTGTGTGGGAGCAGTGTGTGAAATAACGTGAGGGGAAACTAAGATGCTGTGCCAACTTACACCGTTAACGGAATCGTACCAATGTACTTAAATTCTTTCCCCTCATCTGGTAGGGTATCAATTTACTTCTCCGGCTTAAAAATTTCCATCTGTGGCTCTGCGAGCTCTCGTAGCTGTGTCAGAACTGAAAATGACTTGCCTTGTAAGGAGTGATGTTCCCCAAGGGATGATTCCACAGTTGCCAGGAGGTATGTAAAAAGGATCTGCTTTTCTGTTACAAATAAAATAAAAATGTAAAAAAAAAAAAAAAAGCAATGAAAAACATAAAGTTTGAGCAGGAATGCTGACACTTAGCTAAAGGCAGGGAGTAAAAAATAGTGAATGCATAATAACTAAAGGATTTGCGATTCAGTGCAGACAGGCCATCATGAAGAAAAAGGTTTTTAATCCCCTGCTTTGCCTCCTCTTCTGCTCCATGCAGCATGGCAGGTTGCACCTTTTTTTAGCAACATATGAAAGCTTATTTGGACTTCATCATGACAGTTATAGGACTGATAGGCCTCAAATAACTTAATGAAATGTTCTCACTTCCTTTCATAGTTTTAGTTTTTCTTTTTTCTGTTCTTTTTTGGTCCCATTAAATAATTCAATACATGCCAGCCCAGATATACATTTTTTTTTCTCACTCTTGACAGCATTAAGTAGCGTGATTGGACAGCAGTCAGATCTTGATGTGGACACCAGAGATGCATGTTAATACCTGATGTACATAAATGTATGTGATCAGGTGCTATCTAAGAAGAAAGCCTTTTAATGCCAGGTGTGAATGAGAGTTACAGTATGTCAATATATAAGTGACCAAGGGGAACGGTGGTGAAGTTCAACTCACAACCATCACTCCAGAGTCCTACTCTACTTGTGTCACCAAGACGGTCAACCACTTTTGACTCCGCATTACATATTCCCCTTCCAGATTTTGGCATCTTCCCAGTGTCAGAGGTGCATTTAAGCTTTAAGGGTGTCTGTCTTCTAACTCTGTCACCACCAGTGAGTCCTACCAGCAATACCTCTTGTGGTGAGTACCAAGCACCACTGAAGCCAGGGGTCTCCAACGTGGGACTCCTGGAACGTTCAAGTTTCTGTGGGAAATTTTATAATTTCACTTCTTAATTGGTCCAAAGATTTGCAAATAATTTGCTGTTGTTGTGCAAGGGTGCCTCCAGAACACATGCACAACAATGACAAATTATTTGCAAATCTTTGGACCAATTTATATACAGAAGGGTGGCGCTGTATTGCGCCATGGCCAATTCGCCATGTGATGACGTCACCTGCGTGCACGTCACCATGTCCAAACACCACATTTACACCCCCATTCCCTCCTGAAAAGCACTAAGAACTTATAACTACTAACTGGGCTGGACTAACTGGGCTTTCACTGGACTACCAGTGTGCCCGCATGCATGAGTGGATTATTCTGCCACTTTGGTCGATGACATCATAACTAACAACATAAAAGTCCAAATATTCAAAAGGAAGGAAGGAACATCTCACACCCTAGCATCAGAAGGGCCGGGGAGCTGCCCGTCGTGGCATGAGGGGTAGCTCTGTAATGTAGCAGGGTGCTCTGTAGTGTGGCTGAAAATGGGAGTCTATGTGCTAGGTGTGCCTTAAGACAGCTCTTGAGGGTCTGGTTGAACGCCTCCACCCCTTCATTCGCCTAAGAGTGGTAGAAGGCAGTCCTTATGTGCTTAATGCTTCTTCCCCCCATGAACGCCGTAAAGTCCTTTAATGTGTCCAGGATTACGCCACCTTTCATTCACAAGAACTGTCAATCCTCCTCCCCTCTTTTTCCCACTACTTATAACGTCCCTGTCCGACCGGATAGTGTTAAAGCCAGGTATCGCTACGTTGTTGTCCAGGATAATCACAAATAAACAAATAAATAATAGACTAAAATATCCCTTGACACATCATACCTGGATAAAGACTGAAGCATACTTTGCGCAGTGTGACCAACAACATCATACAGCTCCTATACACAAAGAAACAGCAGGTTGACACACATACACCAACGTGTTAATTGCACAACACCTCGTGGCTCTAAGTGCGCACTAGCAGCTAACAGGCTAGTGGCTAACGGGTTAATAGCTAACAAGCTAGAAGGTTTTTTCATTAATTCAAAACGTAAGATTGAGAATACAAATTAACTTGGCCACGGCCATAAAATATCTCAACAATGTTCCTGTCACTTCATTGATTGATTTTGAACATCAAGACAAAAAAAATTTAAAACAAGAAATCAAAACCAAAAAAAAATAAACATAAAAAAATGCCTTGTTCAATAGGAGTGGGAAGAAACCAGCACTTATATAGTCCCATTGTGGCACATATGTTGGGTACATATTTTCCACAAATGTATTGCTGAATGTTTATTGTGTGCTTCACGTCTCGAGGGACAAAAGGACTGAGCCTGCAGGAGGTATCGAGGAGGTGTGAGATTTGTCCTTTGTCTCAGAGAGAGGCCTTGGAGGGATTCCCGGACCATCGAAGGCTGAGAGACAATGGTGGAGGATCAAAGGGGTTACAATGTGACTGTATGTTTGCTCAGACACCATGTGACTTGAGTTTCGATGTTCCAGAGTATAAGAGAAGTGATGTGACTGTGATCTGTCTCTTTTCTTGCTTGGAGGTTGATAGAGAATGTGTTCTGATAATAAAACTGAACCTGAGAAATAAACCCAGCCTCATCATTGAACACATCCTCTACACTGGTGACCCTACGACAAATTATGGCTGGTGACGATTCTTCTGCACCGGACTCATCAGGAGCCAGCCAGGCTAATGCAGCTACCACAGTCCAGCTACCTGATTTCTGGCAGCATAGCCCGCGCTCCTGGTTTAACGCAGTCGAGGCACAGTTCCATCTTTGGCGAATTTCGGCAGACGCCACGAAATTCTACCATGTGGTTGCAAAGCTGGACAGCCACACAGCCCAGCGGGTAGAGAGCCTGATTAACCACCCGCCAGACGACGACAAGTACGGCGCATTGAAAGCGGCTCTCATCCGTTCTTTCACCCCCTTGCTGGGAGAGCGAGCAGAGAAGCTCCTGGCGTTGACTGAAGGCGAGGCCGAGAGACCTGCAGACCTGATGGCGAGGATGCTGAGTTTGAGAGACTCCGAAGATGATGGTTTTATTTTCGCCCACCTTTTCCTCAGGACACTGCCGCCAGCAGTGAGAGTTACCCTGGCCAGTTCACAGCTGCTGGCCCAACGAGACTACCACGAGCTGGGCCAGGAGGCGCAGCGGCTCGTCGACGCTCATAGACGACACACGGCCACGGCCACAGCAGCAGAGCTGAGCGCAACACCCGGAGATGGCAGGGGGCCAGAGGCTGCAGCACCAGACTCACTGACGACGGCAGCGGCGGAGGCCAGGAGACGCGGAGTGGGCAACGTCCTGTGCTTTTACCATCGCCGTTTCGCTGAGAGCGCACGCAAGTGCATTCCACCGTGCCAGTTCAAGCGCTCGGGAAACGCCAAGACCGGGAGTCGGTAACAGCTGTGGCTCTCGGCGAAAAGACCAAGCTGCTCTACCTGAGGGACAAGCGATCAGGGAGGCACTTCCTGGTGGACACAGGCTCCCAGCTGAGTTTCATCACACCCTCCTACGCTGACCGTCTGGCGCCTTCCAGTGGTCCCCTGGTGTCGGCGGCGAACGGCTCGGTGATTAAGACCTTCGGGGAGAAGACTCTGCTCCTGTCTCTACACAGCCGGACATTCGAGTGGACTTTTGTCATGGCAGCAGTCAGTTTCAACATGTTAGGTGCTGATTTTTTATGCTCACATGGTTTATTGGTTGATCTTGCTAATAGACGTCTGGTTAATGCACTGTCTTTTCACTCTATTTCCTGCACAGCCCGGGCGGCTCCACCGACTGCACAGGCCAACGTCATAGCCGCAGGTGGTAAGTTTCACCCACTGCTCACTCAGTTCCCAGCACTCACAGTCCCAACGTTTTCAGCGACAGTGGCTAAACATGGGGTGGAACATTTTGTCACTACCACCGGGCCGCCAGTTTTTGCAAAAGCTCGGCGCTTGGACTCAGCTAAACTGGCCATAGCGCGCGAGGAGTTCGCCAACTTGGAAAAACTGGGCATCATTAGACGTTCTAAAAGCCCCTGGGCTTCACCGCTACACATGGTCCCTAAGGCTGATGGTTCGTGGCGACCTTGCGGTGATTTCCGCAGTTTGAATAACACCTCAGCGCACGACCGCTACCCGATCCCGCACATCCAAGATTTTTCGGTTCATTTGGCGGGGGCGCGCATTTTTTCTAAAATAGACTTGGTGCGCGGTTATCACCAGGTCCCAGTGCGCGCTCAAGATACACCCAAAACTGCGGCAATAACTCCTTTCGGGCTTTTTGAGTTTTTGCGCATGCCTTTTGGATTAAAGGGCGCCGCGCAGACGTTCCAGCGTATGATGGACGCGGTTCTATGCGATCTTCCTTTCGTGTTCGTCTACCTGGACGACATTTTGGTAGCCAGCACGTCCGAAGACGAGCACGAAAGCCACCTCACAGAGGTTTTTCGGAGGCTGGCAGAGCATGGGTTAATAATTAACCCAGCGAAGTGCCAGTTTGGGGTGGCGCAAATTGATTTTTTGGGGCATCGCGTTTCACCAGAAGGAGCGGTCCCTCTGCCCGATAAAGTACGCACAATAACGGATTTTCCCCGACCTCAAACGGTTAAAGCATTACAGGAGTTTTTGGGAATGGTTAATTTTTTACAACCGTTTCCTCCCAAGCGCGGCGCAGCTCATGCAACCATTGTATGCTGCACTTAAGAAGCAAAAACCCACAAATAAAATCGAATGGTCTCCGGATCAGGAGCGCGCATTCTCCCAAGTCAAAACAGCCCTGGCAAATGCAGTTTTGTTGGCACACCCAGTCCCAACGACCCGCATGGCGCTCACCACTGACGCTTCCGATTTAGCGGTGGGGGCGGTCGTTGAACAGTTTGTAGCAGGGACCTGGCAGCCGCTCGCGTTTTTCAGCAAAACCTTGCGCGATAGTGAGCGAAAATACAGCACGTTCGACAGGGAGCTTTTGGCCTTACACTTGGCCATTCGTCATTTCCAGTTCTGGTTGGACGGGCGCCGTTTCACCGCGTTTGTGGACCACAAGCCGCTAACGTTTGCGATGGCCAAGATTTCAGAACCTTGGTCGGGCCGGCAGCAAAGACAGCTGGCCGCGATATCGGAGTTCACCACCGATATCCAGCATGTCGCAGGTAAACATAATGTAGTGGCAGACTGTCTCTCGCATGCTGTGGCGGTGCCAGGCCCCATGGGGGCAGACTCTGCAGCCGTGGCTGCGGGCCAAGGTAGCGGCGCGGAAGCGCACGCAGCCCCAGTCCGCGTAGGTTTAGATTATGCAGCCATGGCCACGGAGCAGGTTAGCGATGCGGATGTGCACATACTCCAGTCTGGACCAACAGGGTTAAGGCTGGAGGACAGAGTGCTGCAAATGGGTATGCCTCCCCTAATCTGCGATGTCTCCACGGGTCGGCCACGCCCCGTGGTGCCAGCCGCGTGGCATCGCCGCGTTTTTGACTCGGTCCATTCCCTGGCGCACCCCGGGGTGCGCGCATCGATCAAGATGGTGGGTGAGAAATTTGTTTGGCCTGGGTTGCGTAAACAGGTCAAGGAGTGGGCGGCAACCTGCGTAGCGTGTCAGCGAGCCAAAATACACAAGCACACTAGAGCTCCTTTGGAGCCTTTTCACATCCCGGCTAAGCGCTTTGATCATGTGCATGTCGACTTGGTGGGCCCCCTTCCGTTGTCACAGGGGTGCACACACCTTTTGACGGTGGATCGCACCACGCGCTGGCCAGAAGCGGTTCCTCTGGCATCCACCACTGCGGAAGAAGTCGCACGCGCGTTTTTAACAGCTTGGGTTGCGCGTTTTGGAGTTCCGTCGGACATAACGTCCGATAGGGGTCCTCAATTTGTTTCCGAACTCTGGTCATTAATGGCCCGCAGCCTAGGGGTGAAGATTCATCGCACTACCGCGTATAACCCCCAGGCTAACGGTTTATGCGAACGTTTCCATAGGTCATTGAAATCGGCCTTCAGAGCGTCGCTTACGGATACAAATTGGGTTGACAAACTTCCATGAGTTTTATTGGGGTTGCGTTCTGCACCTAAGGAGAATTTGCAGGCCTCCCCAGCTGAGTTAGTTTTTACACGGCCGCTCCGTTTACCTGGTGAATTTCTCCCCAACAACCCTGCACCAAATTGCTCCCCCGCTCAGCTGTTGCAGAGCGACAGAGGATCAAACACACCCCCTGGCCCGGTTCATCACAGTTTCCCACGCGTTTTTGTGCCGAAGGCTTTAAAAAATGCAGTTTGTTTTTGTTAGACATGATGCTCATCGCCCAAATTTGCGGCCACCTTATGATGGACCTTTCAGAGTACTGGAAACAGGAGAGAAGCATTTTTTGCTAGATTTGGGAGACAGGAAGGAGTTGATTTGTATAAACAGACTTAAACCTGCTTTCGTTTTGGCTGATGAACAAGTGCAGTTGGCGAGAGCCCCCCGTCGTGGTAGACCACCGAGAAGGCTTTCTCCAGAACCCCCACAGAGTTTGGATAACAGTTCTAATCCACAGGTGCAGGAAGACACTGCAGAAGCAGCAAGGCCGGCTAACAGCAGATACGGCAGGAGGTTTAGACCTAGGCAACTGGTGGATTGAATTTTTGTTATGTGGTAATATTTTTTTTTTTTTATGCCATGCATCTCTGATTATGTTGTCCCATATTAGACGTTTGGGGGGGTTATGTGGCACATATGTTGGGTACATATTTTCCACAAATGTATTGCTGAATGTTTATCCTGTGCTTCACGTCTCGAGGGACAAAAGGACTGAGCCTGCAGGAGGTATCGAGGAGGTGTGAGATTTGTCCTTTGTCTCAGAGAGAGGCCCTGGAGGGATTCCCGGACCATCGAAGGCTGAGAGACAATGGTGGAGGATCAAAGGGGTTACAATGTGACTGTATGATTGCTCAGACACCATGTGACTTGAGTTTCGATGTTCCAGAGTATAAGAGAAGTGATGTGACTGATCTGTCTCTTTTCTTGCTTGGAGGTTGATAGAGAATGTGTTCTGATAATAAAAATGAACCTGAGAAATAAACCCAGCCTCATCATTGAACACATCCTCTACACCATCTCTTCTCCATACCCAATAAATTATATCATTCTAGTCATTATCCATCCCATGATTACATTCATTATACAATACCATAATATATAATGCATCTTATAATTAAATTATGCAATAGAAATAGCACAACAATGATAGTTTATAATGACAATAATACCAACATTTAATAATAATTGTAATAATAATAAGTAAGTACTTCTGGTATGTTTAAGATAATGATAATATTGTCTATAATTATATTAATCACCATATATACCACCATATACCGCTACATGGCTTACAATACCTAGGTGCAATAAGTAACCATATAATAATAACCATAATAATAGGTAGCCATATACGGTGGAGCAAAAAAGTATGTAGTCAGCCACCAATTGTGCAAGTTCTCCCACTTAAAAGATGAGAGAGGTCTCCAAATTTCATCATAGGTATACCTCAACTATGAAAGACAAAATGAGAAAAAAAAAACCAGAAAATCACATTGAAGGATTTTTAATGAATTAATTGGTAAATTCCTCGGTAAAATAAGTATTTGGTCAATAACAAAAGTTCATCTCAATACTTTGTTATATACCCTTTGTTGGCAATGACAGAGGTCAAACGTTTTCTGTAAGTCTTCACAAGGTTTTCACACACTGTTGCTGGTATTTTGGCCCATTCCTCCATGCAGATCTCCTCTAGAGCAGTGATGTTTTGGGGCTGTCGCTGGGCAACACGGACTTTCAACTCCCTCCAAAGATTTTCTATGGGATTGAGATCTGGAGACTGGCTAGGCCACTCCAGGACCTTGAAATGCTTCTTACGAAGCCACTCCTTCATTGCCCGGGCGGTGTGTTTGGGATCATTGTCATGCTGAAAGACCCAGCCACGTTTCATCTTCAATGCCCTTGCTGATGGAAGGAGGTTTTCACTCAAAATCTCACGATACATGGCCCCATTCATTCTTTCCTTTACACGGATCAGTCGTCCTGGTCCCTTTGCAGAAAAACAGCCCCAAAGCATGATGTTTCCACCCCCATGCTTCACACTAGGTATGGTGTTCTTTCTCCTCCAAACATGACAAGTTGAGTTTTTACCAAAAAGTTCTATTTTGGTTTCATCTGACCATATGACATTCTCCCAGTCCTCTTCTGGATCATCCAAATGCTCTCTAGAAAACTCCAGACGGGCCTGGACATGTACTGGCTTAAGCAGGGGGACACATCTGGCACTGCAGGATTTGAGTCCCTGGCGGCGTAGTGTGTTACTGATGGTAGCCTTTGTTACTTTGGTCCCAGCTCTCTGCAGGTCATTCATTACATCCCCCCATGTGGTTCTGGGATTTTTGCTCACCGTTCTTGTGATCATTTTGACCCCACGGGGTGCGCTCTTGCGTGGAGCCCCAGATCGAGGGAGATTATCAGTGGTCTTCTAAGTCTTCCATTTTCTAATACTTGCTCCCACAGTTGATTTCTTCACACCAAGCTGCTTACCTATTGCAGATTCAGTCTTCCCAGCCTGGTGCAGGTCTACAATTTTGTTTCTGGTGTCCTTTGACAGCTCTTTGGTCTTGGCCATAGTGGAGTTTGGAGTCTGACTGTTTGAGGTTGTGGACAGGTGTCTTTTATACTGATAACGAGTTCAAACAGGTGCCATTAATACTGGTAACGAGTGGAGGACAGAGGAGCCTCTTAAAGAAGAAGTTACAGGTCTGTGAGAGCCAGAAATCTTGCTTGTTTGTAGGTGACCAAATACTTATTTTACCGAGGAATTTACCAATTAATTCATTAAAAATCCTTCAATGTGATTTTCTGGATTTTTTTTTCCTCATGTCTCTCGTAGTTGAGGTATACCTATGATGAAAATTGGAGACCTCTCTCATCTTTTAAGTGGGAGAACTTGCACAATTGGTGGCTGACTAAATACTTTTTTGCCCCACTGTAGTAGTTACAATAACAATAATAATAATAATAATAATACCACCTGGTCTATATAATACTTCAAATAATTCCATCCTAAACAACAATCATAATACTACGTATAATACCATTGTAATATTCTCGCAATAATGGTATCAATAATAGTACTCACAATATACGTATATTCAACAATAACAACCTTCCTTCATTGAAGACACATTGTAATATTACTGTCCTTTATTTTTATATTGTTCAAAAATCATTTCTTTATATGTTGATTTAAATATATGGATGTTTGGACATCACCTGTGTTTCTTTCCCAACCCATTCCACAATTTCACCCCACAAAACCCTTCCTAGTAGATCTTACTAGGTGCAATTTAAATTTTGTATTCCCTGTAAATTATATTTCCCTTCTGTCTGACTAAAAAGATTTTGTATATTGTGTGGCAAAAAGTTTTTACTGACTTTAAACATTAATTGTGCTGTATAATAATCAACCAGATCCCGTAATTTCAATAATTTTGAATGTAAAAACAATAAATTAGTATGTTCAAGATACCCAACTTTGTGTATAACACGGACTGCCCTTTTTTGTAATATTAGCGCCATTAGCGCCATTATGAGTCTTTATTTTGGATAGATTAAAAGTAAAGATTTAAAAAAAAGAAACAGAACAATATAACAAAGGGAAAAAAAATCCAACAAGGTCAAATCAAACAATAACTCCTCTGATTATACAGTTCAATATAAGTTATCCGAAATGGGTGATGGCTGAAGCCGCAGCTTATATTGCCCACCCATATTCCATCCAAGAATTCAAAAGAAAAACAAAACAAGAACGATTACAGTTCAGAACAAAGCTAAGACAAAATGTGACAAAAAAAAAACTAAGCAACAACACAACACAGACTGGATATGACAATCCTTATGTGATTTTACATGTCATCTTGTATATATGTTTGGAGTATTTCTTCCTTTAGTTTTTGTTTAAATTGTCCAAGCGTTGTACATGATTTTAATTCAGGTCCAAAATCGTTCCATAATCTGACTCCTTGCACTGAAACACAGTGTTGCTTGGTGGTAGTTCTCACTGAAGGTTTTTGAAATATACATGTTCCTCTGAAATGATATTGTTTCTCCCTTATTTGGAACAACTTTTGGATATTTGCGGGCAGTGATAGATTCTTTACTTTAAACATAATTACTGCAGTTTTAAAGTCAACCAGATCTTTCAACTTGAGAGCTTTTTAATTTAAGGAAAAGTGGGTTTGTTGGTTCCCTGTAAGCAGCTTTGTTTATTATTCTAATAGCTCTCTTCTGAAGCATAAAGACTGGATATATGTTTGTTTTATATGTATTTCCCCATACTTCAGTCCAATATGTCATGTATGGAAGTATTAATGAATGATACAAAGTATATAATGTGGGTTGATTCAGCAAATATTTCACTCTGTGTAGTATTGCGATTGATTTAGATATTTTACCTTTAATATAATTAATAGTGTAACGTTGGGGCCATGTTAAGGGGGGCAGGGATTTCCCAGCATGCTTTGCCAGTTGAAAACGTTATGTGTGTGTAACCGTGATTGAAACGGAGGTCTGGGAGAATGACCTCCCCTCCTCTCTGTGCTCAGAGGCAGGTTGGGGGTCGGGGTGTGTAAAATAAATCCCGTTGATCACAACCATCTGCTCCATTGTCTTTGTGTGAACCCTGCATACGTCACACTGGTGTCAGAAGTGGGATGGAGCAGATGGAAGCCAGGATCAGAATGGAGATCCAGCAGCTGGAGCAGTTCATTGCTCAGCTGATGATGGACGATGGGACCGAGACACCACCCCCGGGAGCCGGGAGCCGGGACGAACGAAGCGGCGGCGGACCTGACTGGGCCAGCGCACCCCGCCTTCTGTCTTTTTCAAGACAGAGCGGGCAGAGCATAGCAAACCAGCCCCGCATTCCGCCCTTTTCAGGACAGGACGGGCTGGCGATCCCACGGCGATCAAGAGTGACGATCGATCAGGAGGCGGCCATCCCATCTGTTAGGCAGCGGGCCAAGATTCCCCGCTTCAACGGCGAGGCCACGTTGGATGACTACCTGACCCAGGTCGAGCTGGCCGCTGCGCTGAACGGCTGATCACCAGAGGAAACCGCCGTGCAAGTCGCGCTGGCCTTGGAAGGGAGAGCTCTCTGCACGCTTTCTGATCTCCTGCCTGAGGAGCGCTACAGCTGGCCAGCGCTACAAGGGGCGCTCCAGAGACGATTTGGGAGAACGGCGGACGCTGAGCACGCCCAGGAACAGCTGACCCGCCGCCGTAGAAGCAACCAGGAAAGCCTAGGAACCTATACTGCAGACATACGGCTGCTAACCCGGCGCAGCTACCCGGATTTCGCACCGGAGGCGGTAGAGAAGCTCGCCCTCCGGAGCTTCATCCAAGGTCTCCGCCCGGCCCAGCTCCAGAGCCACGTATGGATCCACGCCGCGAGCGACTGGGAGACTGCAGTGGCAGAAGCAGAGCGGGTGGAGCCGCTGATGAATCGCACAGTTGAAGCACCAACGCACAGACAGAGAACCTTCCAGGCCACGATGGAGAGCGAGGAGGAAGAGGAGGAATTACGGCAGACCACGGCGGCGCGTCCCCGGAGAAGAACGGCCCTTGCTGGCGTTAAACTAGGGCGAGGTGGCGTGAACGGGAACAGGCCGCCTCCCGCAGATGTTTCCCCCGAGGAGCCGGCACCACGCGTGGGCCGAATTGGACACTCTCCAGGGATGTATCTACAGTGCAGCTTGGGGAAGACGTCGATCCGGGCCCTGATTGACACCGGCTCTACAATCTCCCTGGTTCGACCCGGTGTGCTGCTGGGCACGAACAAGACGACCCCACGGGGGTGGGAACCCACCAAGCGCTGCGTCACCACGGCTATCGGTGAGCGCGCCAGACTGGGGGGGCGGAGAGTTTTGGTGGTAGGGGTGGCCGGTCAGAACATAAGACACCCGTTCTGGCTGGCTGACATCCAAGACCCCTGTATTATTGGACTAGACCTGCTCACAGCCTGGAACGCCAAGATCGACACCGCAGGACCGTCCCTCCAGCTGGGAAACCAGACCATCACGCTCCACAGCAGAACCCAGGGAAGGAACATGGGGGCCTGCGCGATCGAGGGATCGCCAAGACAGACCAGACCAGGCAGGCCACCGCGAGGACTGGACACGATGACGTCACCAGCGCGGACAGAGGGAGCACGAACGCACACAAGGTCAGCAAGGGGAGGGGTCAACGTGTCAGCAGAGACGCAGCAGGCGGTGGAGGAATTATTTCAGCGGAGCTGCAGCGGGCTGGACCCGGAACAGGGACGCCAGCTGCGGGAGCTATTGGACTGTTATATGGGTGTTTTCGCCGCGAAGGATGAGGAATGCAGCCGGACCGGGTTGGTGCAACACGAGATCGACACCGGTGAGGCCAGGCCGATTCGACTCCACCCACGCCAGCTGCCTTTTTCAAGGCGGGCAGCGGCGGAACAAAAAGTGCGAGAAATGCTGGAGGCAGATGTCATTGAGCCCTCCAGCAGCCCCTGGGCGGCGCCGGTGGTGCTGGTCAAGAAGAAGGACGGGTTGTGGCGGTTCTGTGTGGATTACCGACGCCTGAACGACGCCACCAGGAAAGATTCCTACCCCCTGCCCCGCATCGATGACGCACTGGACCACATCGCCGGCTCCAGTTGGTTCAGCTCGCTGGATCTACGCAGCGGCTATTGGCAGGTAGAGCTATCACCTGAGGCCCGCCAGAAAACAGCCTTCTCCATCGGGCAGGGACTGTACCAGTTTAAAGTGATGCCGTTTGGACTCTGCAACGCCCCGGCCACCTTTGAGCGCTTGATGGAGCGAGTGCTGGCTCACGTGCCCCGGAGTCGCTGCGTTGTTTACCTGGATGACCTGCTGGTGTATGCAGCTGATTTTGACAGCGCCCTGTCAAATCTCAGAGAGGTGCTGGGAGCCATCCAGCAGGCGGGACTACGGTTACACCCTAAGAAATGCCACCTGTTTCGGCGGGAGACCACCTTTTTGGGCCACGTCGTCAGCGCAGCGGGGGTCGCCACCGACCCGGAAAAAGTGGCAACAGTGAGAGACTGGCCAGTGCCGCGGAACGTCGGAGAACTGAGGAGTTTTCTTGGATTGGCCTCCTATTATAGGAGGTTTGTGAAAGACTTCGCCACCATCGCCAGCCCGCTGCATCAGCTGACGCAGAAAGGACGCACATTTCAGTGGAGTGAGAACTGTGCTGCTGCTTTCTCCCAGCTTCGCGCAGCGCTCATCGGGAGCCCCCGTCCTGCAATATCCCGACCCGAACCGCCCTTTCATCGTGGACACGGACGCCAGCAACCAGGGCATCGGGGCGGTGCTATCCCAGGAGGGAGAACACAGAGAGCAGGCAGTCGCTTTTTTCAGCCGCACTCTCAGCAGAGCCGAGAGAAATTACTGTGTGACTCGCAGAGAGCTGCTGGCTGTCATTCAAGGACTGCGTCATTTCCGCCCGTATGTGTACGGGGGGAGGTTCCAGCTCAGGACGGACCACGCTTCCCTGACCTGGTTGTTAAACTTCAAAGAACCGGATGGACAGTTGGCGAGATGGCTGGAGGCACTGCAGGATTATAATTTCCAGACTGTGCATCGGGCAGGCCGCCTCCATGCCAACGCTGACGCGCTGTCTCGGCGCCCCTGTGTGACAGAGGAGTGTCGGCACTGCCAACGGGCTGAAGATCGGGACCAAACCGCCCCATGGGCTGCCGCTCTCCGAGCCGCTGCGAGCAGGAATTACACAGCGACGCACAGCTCCTCAGATGATCAGGCAGCTCTCCCCAGCGATGACGTCACAGAGGTTCTTGGCACGCAGCAGCTGCAGAGCGAGCAGGACAGAGACCCGGTCATTTCGCGGGTTCGGCAGTGGCTGGACGCAGGACAGCGGCCCGCCTGGGAGGTTGTGTCACCACTGGACCCAGAGACTAAGGCCCTGCACTCCCAGTGGGCCAACCTCCGCTGCCACGAGGGCGTGGTGTATAGACAGTGGCAGACTCCAGCTGGGCAGCGGCACGTCTGGCAGCTGCTGGTTCCTCGTCGACTCCGGCCCAAAGTACTCCAGCTGGTTCATGGGGCGGTAGGAGCGGGCCACTTCGGAGTGACAAAGACGCTGCAGCGCCTTCGGGCCCGGTTCTACTGGCCCGGTTGTCATCAGGACGTGGAGCTCCACGTTCATCGCTGCGACACATGCACAGCTCAGAAGGGACCAACTCAGCGATCCCACGCTCCCCTGCAGCAGTACCGGGTGGGAGCACCGATGGAGCGAGTGGGAGTGGACATCCTGGGCCCTTTCCCAACCACGGACTGGGGGAACCGCTACGTGCTGGTCGCGATGGATTATTTCACTAAGTGGCCGGAGGCGTACGCGGTCCCGGATCAGAGCGCCGCTACGACGGCATCAAAGCTGGTGGATGAAATGTTCTGTCGGTTTGGCGCACCGGAGGAGCTGCACAGCGATCAGGGTCGGAACTTTGAGGCGGAGGTCTTCGGAGAGGTCTGCAAACGGCTGGGCATCCGGAAGACCCGGACCACCCCACTGCATCCACAGAGCGACGGCCTGGTCGAACGATTCAACCGGATCGTCACCACCCAGCTTGCTATCCTAGTGGACCAGCGACAGCAAGACTGGGACCTGCACCTGCCTTTTGTTTTGTGGGCGTACTGGACGGCAGCTCAGGAATCTACCCGGTGCACCCCTGCAGCGCTCATGTTTGGACGCGAGCTGCGCACACCAGTGGATTTGGTATTCGGTTGCCCCCCTGAGCCGGAGGTGGAGGGAAAACCCGGATTGGATTATTTTTTTTTTGTTTGAAAGAACGTCTCCACACGGTGCACGAGCTGGCTCGAGAGGCCCTGGCAGCGGCAGGGGGCCGGCAGAAGCGAGCGTATGACTCCCGCTGCCAGGGGAGGGACTTTGCACCGAGAGATCGAGTCTGGGTTTTCTGCCCTGAGAGGAAGAGAGGACGATCACCGAAGCTGGCGAGCCAGTGGTCGGGGCCATGCGTGGTCCTGGAGAGACTGTCAGATGTGGTGTACAGGGTGAGGCTTAGAAAAAGGGACCGGGTTGTGGTCCTTCATCGTGACCGTCTCGCCCCGTATCAGCCATCTGCACCGCTGGTGGACGAACCGGAGCTTCCATCCCGGCCCGATACCCCGACCGAGACCCAGATGGACACTAGGGGGCCTGTACGTGTTGGCCGCCGGCACCGAAGACCGCCCCGACACCTGGATGAGTTTGTATTGGACTTTTAAATTGGACTTTAATTTTTCTGGGGACAGAAACCAGTCCGGGGGGGGGGGGCAGTGTAACGTTGGGGCCATGTTAAGGGGGGCAGGGATTTGCCAGCATGCTTTGCCAGTTGAAAACGTTATGTGTGTGTAACCGTGATTGAAACGGAGGTCTGGGAGAATGACCTCCCCTCCTCTCTGTGCTCAGAGGCAGGTTGGGGGTCGGGGTGTGTAAAATAAATCCCGTTGATCACAACCATCTGCTCCATTGTCTTTGTGTGAACCCTGCTTACGTCACAATATGTGACTTCCAACACAGTTTATTATCAATTATTACTCCAAGAAATTTAGTTTCAGATACCTTTTCAATCGCTACACCATTTACACTAAGTTTAGATACTAAGTTGTTGTGATGGTCGTTAAAAACTATAAATTTTGTCTTACTTAAATTGAGTGTTAATTTGCTTGAATCAAACCACAGTTTAAGCTTTCCTAATTCCTTTCCGAGTGTATCCAAAAGTTGTTCCAAATTGCTTCCACTGCATAATAAATTAGTATCATCGGCAAACAATATTAAATCCATTTTTTCAGAGACTTTACATATATCATTTACAGTATATACATATTGAATAACAGTGGCCCCAAAACTGAACCCTGTGGGACTCCACAAGTAACCTTCAGTAACTGTGAGTTTTTGTTACCAACACATACATACTGATATCTATTCTTTAAGTAACTACATAACCAGGACAGGGCTACCCCACTAATACCACAATTTTGTAGTTTCTCTAATAATAAATTATGATCCACTGTATCAAATGCTTTTTTAAGATCCAGGAATACCCCAACTGAATACTCTTTATTTTCAATGGCAGTTGATATTTTTTCTATAAATTCCATTAGAGCAAATGCAGTTGTTCTCTTGTGTATAGCATGTCAATACCATCACAGCCCGTAGATGTTTTACTTTTAAACGATTTAACAATTTCAATGACCTCTCTCTCGTCTGTGTTCTTTATAAAAATGGAGTCTTTTATAGCAGTGTTTTTGCTTACTGTATCACCCGTAGGTGCCGTAATGGGTATTTCTTGAACCAAATTAGGACCAATGTTAACAAAAAAGTTATTAAATTCATCTGCAGGTGAGACTGCATTCACACTCTGAGTCGTTTTATTATTTTTTTTTTTTTTTTTTAAATTGGTTGGGTAGCTTATATTTCTATTTTTATTTCCAAGAATATTAAGTATTGTCCATGTATTTTTAATATTGTCTCTGTTTTTCTCCAGATCTTTACTGTAATAGTCTCTTTTACTACATCTCATTATATATGTTAACTTATTTTTGTATGTTTTATACCGCTGCTCTGTTTCTTTTGTCCTTTTCTTTAGAAAAGCTTTATATAATAAATTTTTCTTTTTACACGCCTTTTGTAATCCTTTGGTTAACCATGGCTTGTCAACAAATTTATGTTTTAGCTTTTTCTTTACTAATGGACTTTTTTTTTTCATAAAGAGTGGTTACAATGTTCATAAATGTATCATAGGCTTCATTTACATCTGATACAGACTTTTGTCCAGTCTTGCTTCAGCAAGCCTTCTTTAAAAGAACTGATTGCATTTTGTGATTTGTATCTGAAAGATTTTAAAGTTTTTTTCTGTATTGGCCCCCGTGTGGCCATGGATAAGTGCAAAGACTGGCAAATGGTCACTTATATCATTTATCAATAATCCACTTTCTATTTTCTTATCAATAATATTAACAAACAGGTTGTCAATAAGTGTAGCAGTGTGAACTGTGATTCTACTGGGATGTGTTATTGTGGGATATAGACTCATACTGTACATAGAATTCATGAACTCTGTAATTACATTTTGTTGAAATGGATTTAGTAAATCAATATTGAAATCTCCACAAATTACAACCATTTTCTTACTAGTAATATTATTGTACAGCTCAACTAATTTATCTCTGAATGTCTCAATGCAAGTTCCCGGCATTCTATATATACAACTTATAATTAGATTTTTTGTTTTATCTTGGTCAATCTCAACAGTAACACACTCCAGAATCCCTGGTAGTGCAAAGGACATTCCATTTACAAGCTTACACCTATACAGGTCATCAATATACAGTGCAACACCACCACCCTTTTTTTGAGATCTGTTAATATGAAACATCTGATATCCCTCTATTGCTATCAGAAGAGCCTGCTCTTCATTAAGCCAAGTTTCAGAGACTGCGATAGCTGTAAATTTTCTGTCTAGCCATTTTAAATAGTCCTGAATCTGTGGAAAGTTTTTGTTAAGACTTCTGCTGTTGAAGTGTATTATTGATAGTTTACCATCTAGTTGCACTTGACTTTTGAATTGCTTTTCAGTGTAATATTCACAATGATTATGGATATTATCAGTCCGCCAAGGTCTCCACCTTTGACCGCCACCTAATCCACATAGCACCGGACCCCCATGATCCCTCCTGCAGGTGGTGAGCCCACTGGAGAGCGGACCCATGTAACTCCTTCGGGCTGAGCCCGGCCGGGTCCCATGGGTGGAAACCCGGCCACCAGACACTAGCCATCGAGCCCCTCCCCCAGGCCTGGCTCTAGGGTGGGGCCCCGGTAACCCCATACCAAGCGGGGTACACTGAATCCTTGATATAGAATTTATCATGAGAGTCTGTTGGATCGTTCTTAGTCTGGCCCTTCACCCAGGACCAGTTTGTCTTGGGTGACTCTATCAGAGGCAAATTGCCCTGGACAACATAGCTCCTGGGATCACTGGGACACGCAAACCCCCCCACCACGATAAGGTGACGATCCATGAGGGGCCATTGTGAGAGTTTGATTCGTATTGCCAACACTCGGTCAGAGTCATTCCCAGTGAGAGTTGGACTCCGCCAGGGCTGCCCTTTGTCACCGATCATGTTCATAATTTTTATGGACAGGATTTCTAGGCACAGCCAGGGAATGGAGGGTGTCATGCTTGGTGACCACAGGATCTCATCTCTGTTGTTTGCAGATGATGTTGTCCTGTTGGCTTCATCCAGCAATGACCTACAGCTCTTGCTGGGATGGTTTGCCGCTGAGTGTGAACTGGCTGGGATGAGATCAGCACCTCCAAGTCCGAGTCCATGGTCCTCGGCCAGAAAAAGGTGGATTGTCCTCTCTGGGTTGGGGACAGGCTCCTGCCCCAAGTGGAGGAGTTTAAATATCTTGGGGTCTTGTTCACGAGTGAGGGGAAAATGGAGCGAGAGATTGACAGACGGATTGGAGCAGCATCTGCAGTGATGCGGACGTTGTACCGGTCTGTTGTGGTGAAGAGGGAGCTTAATTCTAAGGCAAAGCTGTTGCTTTACCAGTCAATCTACATTCCTACTCTCACCTATGGTCATGAGCTTTGGGTAATGACCGAAAGAACAAGATCGCGGATACAAGCGGCTGAAATGAGCTTTCTCCGTAGGATTGCTGGACTCACCCTCAGAGATAGGGTGAGGAGCTCAGTCATCCGGGAGAGGCTCAGAGTAGAACCGCTGCTCCTCCACATTGAAAGGAGTCAGTTGAGGTGGTATGGGCATCTGATTAGGATGCCTCCTGGACGCCTCCCACTTGAGGTGTTTTAGGCACGTCCCACTGGGAGGAGACCCCGGGGCAGACCCAGGACTCGCTGGAGAGACTATGTCTCCCAGCTGGTCTGGGAACACCTTGGTATCCTCTCTGAAGAGCTGGAGCAGGTGGCTGGGGAGAGGGAAGTCTGGGCTTCTCTGCTTGAACTGCTGCCTCCGCGACCCGGACCTCCGGAAAAGCGGTAGAAGATGGATGGATGGATGGATGGATATGGATATTATTGAAAAAGTGGTTATCAGGATCAATATCATTCTCCATCTCTTGTAGTTTATGTTCTGCATAATGGCATATTTTCAGAGTTCGAATTTCCTCTCTCTGAGTCAGATGACTTCCTCCAACTGGGGATAATTGATGTCTACTCAAGTCAGTCATAAGTTTTTTTTTGTTTGTTTGTTTTGTTTTGTTTTTTTAAAGTATATTGACATGGTATGTCATAAAAGAACTATTCTTGCCGTGTGTGGATATGGATTATCATAGTCTCTTAATTTTCTTAATCAGTGTTCATCTATATTTATTTAAGTCAGTAAGATCTCTGATTATTATGGTCTTCGCTTCCTCAGGTATTCCATTTAGTTTGATCCAGACTCTGCAATTTCTTGTCCATGTTGCCTGTATCTAATTTTGTCTTTTCAGCATCCGTGCTTGCCGTGCTATTTCAGCATTAGTCTTTGTTAGATGTTCATTTAGGTAAACTTCTGTTCCCCGTAGCTTTCTGGCCTGCCTCAGTATGTCATTCTTTACCCTTCTGTTCACAAAGCGCATCACAATTGATTTCTTTGTTTTATTATCTTTTCTGGGTAAAGTATGACAGGCTGAAATTGCATTTACTTCAACCTTTATGTTTCTGCTTTCAAGGAACTGAAGCACTGGTTTTCCAGGGACACTGATTCACCCAGAGGAGCCTCCTCACCTCTCATTCCTGCTGTAGCACTGGCATATGATTGATATTTAATGTCTAGCCCACTTATAATTAGATCATCCATACGAGAACATTGTTCAAGATCCTCGACGCGTCGCTCCAAGTCTGCAATTTTTTTGTCTTTTTCCTTAATTGTTGATTTTAATTCTCGGACTTCTTCCATTAGCCCTAATAGCTTTAGCTGTTGACTAGCCACTTTGGTCAGTTCTTCTGACAAGAAGTTCAGAGATTTTTTTTTATCTCTTCCATTTCCTCCTTCTTTGGTGGCATTTTTACTGACCTGTTGGTAGTAAAACAATCTCTGCTGATGTCGCCAGTATCCGATCCGACCAACCGACCGACCTCGAATCCAGCTGGGGCCTCAGCTAGCCTCCTCCGCTGCTAGTCCCGCTGCTTACCGCCACTGCAATTGAGCTCCTGTCCAGCCAGGGTGCCGGCAGCTCCTCCACCGAGCCCCGCCACCCACTGCTGCTGTAGTTGAGCTCCAAGCTCGTCCAGGTGAACAGATGCCACAGCCACGTCCCTCTCCAGCTACCGAAGTGCCGCTGGCCCTCTGGCGTCCTTGACTCCCGCAGTGCTCGTCTCGCTGCCCGGGACACCTCCATGCTGCTCGTCTCCGGTGCCCCGCACAGATGAGCAGAAGCCGTTAGCTGGCTGCGTCGTCCTGCCGCGGTCTGTCCGGGCTCGTCCGAGACCCTCCTGTACGCCTTGAAGAGGGAGTGTTCCGTGCCCGAGAAGAGGTGGCAAACAGGCGGAGAGAAAAGGAGCGGCTCCTTGGTATCAGTTGTCCGGGGGAAACCTGCAGCACACAGCGCAGCACAAACTATTAGCAATGAATTAAGTGTACTTTTATAATTGTTACCCAGACCTCTATACAATAGGTCAAGTATGGAAGTACTAATGAGCAATGCAAGATATGAAGCGATTTGTAATCTAGGACTTGCTTAATTTTATTTATAACTGCAATATTTTTTGCCACTTTGTTTTGTATGTATCTGACGTGTGGTTTCCAACTAATCTTATCATCTAGTATTACACCCAAAAACTTCATCTCCTTAATATTTTCAGTAATTACATTATCTATATGAATATGTATATCTTCTTTATTTTTACAATTACCAAATATCATTACCTTAGTGTTATCTCTATTTAGTGATAATTTATTACTATCCATCCATTTTTAAGCTTATTTAATTCATTATTTGGAATATGGATTAGTTCCTTATAATTATTTCCAGAATAAAATATATTAGTATGATCAGCAAATAATATTTTTTTTTTCCACAATATCTTTATTGAACCTTTTTTTTTTTTTTTAACAAACATGATACAAACAATCAAACACTAACACTAAAGTACTACAAAAAAAAAAAAAAATGCACTAAAAACACCAACAACCACCAACAAAATCAAGTCTTCAACAATGCTCCTCTGTTTAGTCTAGACAATCCAATACATAAGTATACATATTATGTTCACCAGTTTGGAATTTACAAGGTCCACACACATCATTCACCTTCTTCTTCAAGAGTTATGTTTAAATTTTTTACATAATCAATAAAAGGTCTCCATATATTCTCAAACACAATTTCCTTTGATTTCAGTATATATGTTATTCTTTCTAATGGAAGGTTTGTTAACATCTGTCTTAACCACTGAGTCACATCTGGTCTATGAGTCTTTTTCCATAATAGTGCAATACATTTTTTGGCATTAAGCAAACTGAGGTCTATGAATGTTCTTTCACTTTTATTGAAATTATGCTTTTCTGGGTACAGACCCAACAAAACCAGTTTAGGATTCAATATGATTTGTTTTGAGATTATTTTTTCAATTGTTACCCTCACCTCTTCCCAAAACATTCTTATTAATCTACATTCCCATAAACAATGAAATAGGGTTCCTTTACTTTCCATGCATTTTGTGCATGTATCTGGTATATTTTTGTTATATCTATTTAACTCCTCCGGTGTAACATACATCCGCATTAACCATTTGAAATGTATCAATTTAAGGCGTGCATTTATTGATTTGGTTTGAGCTTCTGTACAAGCCAATTCCCATTGTTCCTCTGAAATTTCAATTTGCAGATCTTCTTTCCAGTAGTTTAATCTTTTCAGTGAATTTTCACTTGAAGATAGTGTCAATGAGTTATAAAACTCTGAAATAATACCCTTTCTTTTACTATCTTTCATCATCATTTTTTCCAAGGATGAATAAATAGGTCGAGTGAGAGCTTTATTTTGATTTGATCGAATAAAGTTTCTAAGTTGAAGATATTTAAAAAAATGTGTTCTATTGAGATTAAATTTGATCCTCAGCTCTTCAAAAGACATTATGTTGTCTGCACATGGCAAATATAAATCCTGAATCTTTTGTATCCCTTTTAAATTCCATACTTTAAATACAGCGTCCGCTCTCCCTGGTTTAAAATATTGATTACCCCATATTGGACTAAATTGTGACAATAACTGTGGTTCTTTTAAATAGTTTTTAGCTTCACACCATATTTTGATCATATGCTTTACAAATGGATTTTTAACTTGTTTTTGTAATTTTTTTGCCGAATCTGAGTATATGAATATGGGAAGAGGTAAAGGTAAATTGTATGATTCCATTTCAGTCCAGTGAGGGAGATCATTTGATGAAAAATAATATGTCATAGACCTCAGTTGTGCCGACCAATAATACAACATAAAATTTGGACATTTCAGACCTCCACGATCAAATGGTAAATATAATAAAGACAGACGTAATCTAGCCCTCCTGTTGTTCCATATAAATTCCCCTAACTTTTTTTTTATTCTTGAGAATAGATCTAAAGGTGGTGATAAGGGAATGTATTGAAATAAATAAAGTATTTTAGGTAAAATATTACTTTTAAGTATATTGATTCTCCCGATCATCGACATTGGTAGTGACATCCATCTCTGAGTTAACTCACTGATATCTGACATTAAGGCTTCATAGTTGACACTGGCGACTGATTCTAGCTTAGGCATAATTTGGATTCCTAAATATTTAAACTGATTTACAACATTGAATTGATTTACCTCAGGGGCTGGGTAATTTCTCTGGGTCTCATTTAGCATTAATATTGAAGATTTAGTTTTATTTATTTTATATCCTGATATTTCCCCAAAATTCTTTATTAAATTCAACAAGGTTGGAATTGATTTTTTTAGATTCGACATAAACAAAATTATATCATCGGCGTACAGGGAGATTTTATGTTCTGTTGGTCCAACTTTAATTCCATATATTTGTGAATGTAAACGTATCGCTATCGCTAAAGGTTCAATTGCCATAGTAAACAGTAAAGGTGAGAGTGGACAGCCTTGTCGACATCCTCTATTGATTTTTATTGGTTTTGAAATATTGTTATTTGTTAGGATTTCTGCTGTAGCATTATTGTATATTATTTGAACCCATTTTATGAAATTATTTCCAAGTCCAAACCTTTGTAGGACTTCAAAAAGAAAGGGCCATTCAACTCTATCAAAGGCCTTTTCGGCGTCCAATGATAGGAGAGCTGTATCCGGTGCTTCTTTATTAAAATAGATAATATTAAATAGTCTTCTTACATTATGGAAGCCTTGTCTACCCTTTATAAAGCCATTCTGATCTCGATTAATAATATTTGGTAAAATTTCTTGTATTCGTCTTGCTAAAATTTTACAGATTATCTTAAGGTCGGCGTTTAATAGGCTTATTGGTCTCATATTTTCACATTTATTAGAGGGCTTACCTGGTTTTGGCAGCAGTATAATTAAGGCATTATTTATGTATGATGGTAAATTATTATTTTGAAATGCTTCTAAAACCATTTCCAAAAAAGGTTTTATTAATTTATTCTTAAATTTTTTATAAAGGTCAACTGGAAGACCATCTGGTCCTGCACTTTTTCCTGATTTCATATTATCAATGGCTAGCCCAACTTCTTCTTGACTAATTTTAGACTCCAATATCTCCCTGTTTTCATTTGGAATACACGGTATAGATAGTTCGTTCAAAAACCCATTTAGTTTTGTTAAATCAGGTTCATTTTTGGTATCATATAATTTTTCATAGTAATCTCTAAAGGCTCTATTAATTTCTAAAGGATCTATAACTACCTGTCCGTTACTTATAATACTGGTAATTGGTGTTTTAATTTCCAATTGTTTAATCTGCCATGCTAATAATTTTCCTGATTTTTCACCTTGTTCATAAAAAGATTGTTTCAATCTTAGAAGACTCGAGGCAGCTCTATTCGCTGATTTTTTGTCGTATTCAGCTCTCAAAATCAGTAATTCATTCTCCAACCTTGGGTCACTTCCTGCATACACTTTTTCCTGAAGATTTTTTATTTTATGTTCCAATTTAGCTCTCTCCTCTCGAGTCTTCTTAGATTTTGATCCTGTATAACTAATAATATGCCCCCTAATAAAAGCTTTGAAAGCCTCCCACTTTACACATGCTGATGTTTGTGTAGTATTGATGTCAAAGAACTCGTCTATCTGTTTTTCTATATACTTGACAAATTCCTCATCCTGAAGCCATTTATGCTGAAATTGCCATCTACCTGATTCCTTTGTCAATTTTTTATCTACATATATTAGACAACAGGGTGCATGATCAGAGATCACGATGTTATCATAAAAGCAGTTTTGAATCTTGGACCTTAATTCTGTGGAAATCAAAAAATAATCAATACGTGAGAATGTCTTGTAGGTACTGGAATAACAAGAATAGGCTTTAACTTGTGGTTTCATTTCTCTCCATATATCTAACAATCTCAATTCTTTCATAAAATGATTAATAGTCATCCTACATCCAATGTGCGTACAATCCAGTCCTGTTGATCTATCCACACCTGGATTCAATGTACAATTAAAATCCCCTGCTATTATATGTTGCCCTGTAAGTGATGATAAGATGAGAAATAAATTAGCAAAGAACTTCTGATCATCTATATTGGGACCATATAAGTTCACAAGATTTATATTTTCTAATAGCAAAGAACCTTGAATGATTACATATCTTCCAAATTTGTCTCCAATTACATTTTTCACTTGAAAAGGAACTGATTTATGTATGAGAGTCATAACTCCCCTGGCTCGGGATGAAAATGAAGAGGTGAATACACTTCCCTGCCATCTACTCCTAATTCTTTTAACATCCTCCTCTATCAGATGAGTTTCTTGTAAAAACACAATTCTTGAACCCATGTCCTTTATTTTATTCATAACTTGTTTAAGTTTTTTTAAATTTTGTAGACCTCTGCAATTCCATGAAGTTAAATTAAGATTAACACTTTGGTCCATGATCAATAGAGAGTTTGGGATTACCTTGCAGTGTAAACATGCTCATACAGAGAAGCAAAAACATGAGTGGTTGAACATTCATCCTACAAACTACACACAAACAAATTTCCCCTTCCCACACTTGTGGCAAACCCCCCAAAATCAAAAGAAAAATTCTGTCTCCCGATATAGCCATCGACCGTTCCACACCCACGGGGAACAGCCTAAGCCACTCCTTCTTCATCCTCCCAATCACCCTAACTCTACTGCTTTTAATGACGTAACATTAACTCTCCTCTGTAGTTTTCCAACTTAACTCCAAAATTTTTAACAACTTTGTACATCATAGTTTTTTTTTTTTGTTTGTTTTGTTTTTGTTTTGTTTTTTTTTAAATATATAATACAATCTATATTTTGTAAACTTACTATTTACTTCAAGTCAGTCAGATGCCTGTGCAAATGCTTAATTATTCTACCTTATATTTTGTTCATGCTTAGCTCCCACCAGTCTCTTCTTCTTCTTTGATCTTCTTGATGAACTCCTGCGCCTCCTCTGGGGTCTTGAAGATGTGGGTTCTGCCCTCATACGTGGTCAGCAGTCTCGCAGGATAGATTACACCATGACGAATCCCAAGGTTGCGCAGCTCCTTACGTATGGGATCAAACTGCTTCCTCAATTGCTGGATTCCTGTGGCCAAATCTGGGTAGAACCGCACCTGCTGGTCCTGGTGTTTAATCTCTCCTTTTTTAGCTCGTGCAGCGTTGAAGATCTTCATCCTGTCTCTGTTGTTAAGAAACTTCATAATTAAGGTCCTCGGCGGTCCCTTATCTCTCCGTGGGCCAATGCGATGTGCTTTTTCCAGAACCACTGCTGATTGCAACTCCTCGCTGCCCAGCACCTCCGGAATCCACTTTTCCAGAAAGGAACATACGTCCCGACCTTCTGATTCCTCTGGAAGACCCACCAGCCTCAAATTATTCTGTCTCGACCGAGATTCCAAATCCAAAATATTATCTTCCAGAGATTTATTTTTTTTTTCCAAAGTGCGCACCTTTAATTGAAGACGGGTGACGTCATCTTCAGCACTAGCGAGACGGAGCTCCATCTGCGCCGTTCGTTCTACACAGTCACCCAATTCCTTTCTTATTCCTTCCAACGCTGTCATAATCCCATCAAATCTAGAGGAAAAGTCCGCTCTCATTGAACTCATGGCAGCCATCAGCGCATCTGCGCCATTCCCCGCAGAAATCGCAGCGTTGCCAGCCTCCTCCGCCATATATGGAGCCCTGTTTGCTGCGTCACAGACCTGAAAGTCCGTTAATTTGGACTGTTTCGGCGGCTCGCTTTTTCCTTTTCCTGGTTTTCCAGCCTTAGGCTTCGCCGACATATCCTCGCCCAAACGCTGGGATACGTTCTGTCCCAAATGAGAGAGTTATTTGCCGATTTTTTTTCTCCAGGAGCAGAGCAGAGCGAGACACGTCCGTCCTACGTGGCAGCCATAACCGGAAGTCCAAATAATATTATTTTTAATAATTTAGAAACTTGGAATATATCATTTATGTATAAGTTAAATAATTTGGGGCTCAATACTGACCCCTGGGGGACCCCACAGGCAATTCCCATACACCCAGACAGATATTCTCCCATCTTCACAAACTGTTGTCTCTCAAATAAATAACTTGTAACCCAATTCAGAGCCACTCCCCTAATACCATACATTTGCAGTTTATCAATAAGTATTGAATGATTTATTGTATCAAATGCTTTTCTAAAATCTATAAATACACCAATTGCAGGGCAGTGCGGTGGCGGAGTGGTTAGCACTGCAGCAGCACCGCAACTCACCCTTGGCCGGGGGATCCTGGGTTCGATCCCAGCCCCCGACCAACAGTGATCTGTGTGGAGTTTACATGTTCTCCCCGTGTCTGCGTGGGTTTACTCCGGGATTTCTCCAGTTTCCTCCCACATGCTAAAAACATACAAGTTAGGTTAATTGGCATCAAACTGAGGATTCTAAATTGTCCTTAGGTATGACTGCGAGAGTGAATGGTTGTCTGTCTCTCTGTGTTGGCCCTGCGATGGAGTGGCAATCTGTCCAGGGTGGACCCTGCCTCTCGCCCAAAGTTGCTGGGATAGGCTCCAGCCCCCCTCGACCCAAAAAAGATTAAGCCGAAGAAGATGGATGGATGGATGGATGGATACCAATTGCATGTTTTCCTTGATCTAATGCATCTATTATTTCCTCTGTTGCTTCCATTATTGCCAGTGATGCTGTACTCTTTGCTCTAAATCCATATTGATTCTGATTATGCAAATCATGTTTATTTAAAAAAGTTTTCTCATCTGTTGTTGAAAAGTTTTTCCAGAATCTTTGAAAATTGTGGGAGGAGCAATACTGGTCTGTAGTTTGTGTTGTGGTGTTTATTTCCTTGCTTGAATAATGGTATTACTTTTGCTATTTTCATTTTCTGCGGGAATGAGCCAGTTTGAAATGATAGATTACAAATATATGTGAATGGTTTTAATATGCCATCAACAGTTCTTTTTACTAGTGCCATATCAATACCATCACAATCAATAGATAATTTATTTCTACACTTTTCAACAACAGATTTTACCTCTAGTTCATCCACTGCTGAGAGAAAGATTGACCGAGGGTTATTCCCAATCAGTGTTTCACTCACAGTGGCTCTTCCTTGGTTTGTAATTTTTGCTGCCAACTCTAATCCAACATTTACAAAAAATGTATTCATTTTATTTGCTACCATGTTTTTATCATAATAATCACCACAATTATCAGTAAATACTCTGGATATATCATTTTCTTAGTTCCATTTTTCCTTAATTTATTTAATATGTCCCAGACTCCTTTTGTATTATTCTTATTTTCGTTTATCATTTTCCTATAGTATAACGACGGAGGAGCTAACCTTCAGCGGTTCAAAAATTTACTCGAAGCTGGACCTCCACTAAGGCTACCTACAGGTACCACTCCACCCCAACAGCCGCAACCTGACAGCTTTCATTACACACTTGGGGGTTTTCAGGTACATACTCATGCCCTTTGTCCTTCACTCTGCCTCGAGCTGCTTTCAGAAAATTATGGCCACCATCCTCATCGGCCTCAAGGGAGTAGTGGTGTATCTGGACGACATTGTGGTACATGGCGCGTCACCCGGCCACCCACGACGCCGGCCTCAAGAAGGTCATGGATGTATTGACAAGCCACGGCATCACACTCAACGAAGAGAAATGCATCTTTGCAGCAGAACTATTGAGTTTGTGGGGTTTAAACTGACTGCTGAGGGCCTGAGCCCCCTGCATTCAAATGTGGAAGCAGTCCTGCAGCTACCAGAGTCTACAACCCCCGCACAAATCTAGTCTTTTCTGGGCATGGCGAATTTCTACAGGCACTTCATCCCTTGCTACACCGAAACGACAGAACCACTGCGCCCCATCCTGAAACAGGAAGTGCCATGGGAGTGGACTCCAGCATGTTCAGCCGCCATTAATCGACTGAAGTCGCAACTCACTTCTCTGCCTGTGCTGGTCCACTTCAACCCGCAGAGTCCCACCTTCGTGATGTGTGAGGCGTCCGACCCTGCGGTTGGAGCCGTTATGTCACAGCTTCAAGACGGAATGGAGCACCCAGTGGCGTTTGCATTGAGGTCCCTCACCAGCTAAACAGAAGTACGTGGTGGGGAAGAGGGAGGCGCTGGCATGTGTCTGGGCATGCGAGTGTTGGCACATATACCTCTACAGATGACAATTCACGCTACAAACAGACCACAGGGCCCTCACAGCACTGCTGGAAACGTCTAGGTTGAGACACAGGCCTCTGTGTATCTACAGGTGGACTGGAAGGCTGCGAGCGACAAAGACATAGAAAATATGATAACAGACTGTTATCATATTTTCCCTGCCTGAAAAGTGGAAAAACTGGAGTATCCCCCGCCCCCGCTACTGCAGCCGCTACCATACCTGGCAGCCCCCTGGAAACATATTCAACTGGACGTGTGTGGCGAATTACATGCTGCTCCTGTGCACCAATGGTTTCTGCTGGTAGCCTATGACCTCCACTCAAAATGGCCAGAGGTGATGCCCACTGGCTCGGTCACATCCGATGTGGTCACCGACTTCCTCACCTCCCTCTTCGCTCGCTGGGGTGTACCAGATGCCATTACGACGGACAACGGCCCACAGTTCAAAGAATGGGCTTAAAGCACATCTGGCAGATGGTCTCCAGTTCTCGGCTGCACTACAGAGCTATAGAGCAACACCTCATGCCACGACGGGCTGCTCACCGGCAGTATTGATGTTGGGATGCGAAATGCGCATGGACTGCCCCCTGGACCACCTACACCCCCCAGAGGGAGCAATCCCAGCAGAGAGGCCATCACCGGCGGGGAGGGTGGTCGAGTAGCAACATTGGATGAAACTAAGGTTTGACAGGAAACGCCAGGTGAGGCAGCCTGGACTTGCAGTGTTGGACTGGGTCAGAATCAGGCACCCTAACCGCACCCACAAGCTGCGGTCGTTCTGGACAACGCCGTTGCAGATCATAGCACAGCTGGGTCCAGCCATGTTCCGCCTCTCTGATGGGTCACGGTGGCACACTAGTTGCCTCCGAAAATCCCCACCGACCCCAACCCCAGATCAGAGGACAACCACAGACATGATGGATCCAGGTTGGGTCTTTGCTGATGCAGAACCTGAGAACCCCCACGAGTGTTCGGTGGGGCCAGCGGCAGTGCCACAGCCCGTGTGACGCTCAACCAGAGTCCAGCAGAGACCTCAACACTGGAAAGACTTTATAGCAGATTTTGATTAGTTAGAGCGTGATGGATCAAGAAAGTGGCAGAATAACCCACTCCATCACGCGGGCATCCTGACAGTCGACCCAGGTGTTCAGTTAGGCTTAAGGGGGCTTATAGTTTCAGGGGTTTTTTTCAGGGTGGGGGGAGGGGTAAATGTAGTGTGTGAACTGAGGGGGAGTTTCAACACTGGGGATCGCTGTAGCTGACGTCAGACGTAAGGACAGATGACGTCAGGCGGTGCCACCATCTTGTATACAGTATATAGTCCAGTGTGTAAATGATAAAGTGTTTGTTGTTCGTTGCAAGACGGCTCACGGCTTGCTCCTTTCAGACATAAGACCATCCATCCATCCATCCATCCATTCAGCCACATTTCACAGGTATTGCTACTTCTCCTAAGCAATTGCCTGCATGCTCACCAAACTCTCACACAATGATCTTTACGTGGGAGCTCAAGGTCAAGTTGAGGGTCAAATATCAGGAGATCTGAGAACTCTCAGATTGATTTCATCAGACTGGAATGAGCTACTCCATTACTGATGGTCTGGTTAATACTTCTCTTTAACATGGTCATCCCTTACCACCTTCTGAAGTGGTGTGGCAGATCGAATCACAATCCGTCCTCAGGGCATTTTGAGTGTATTTATTATTTATTTATCTCATTGCAATCTGATCACAAAAAAGTGCATTTCAATGGCAGATGTGAATGGGGCCACAGTTCCTGCAGTGAAATCAGTTTGTTTCACCTGAAATCATTTTTGTGGGAAAAATCAGACTGATGTTGGAGAGGATTAAGAAAAAGGCAGCAGGCCTGAATCCTAATTTTGTGATTAGACATATTATGTGAGAAGAAGGGCGAGAATGAGAGTAGAATGGAAGTGCATTGTGGCCAGCGATGTGAGAATATATTATGTAAAACAGGTTTGAAAAATATAATTGACTTCAATGTTGATTTAACATTCAAACTTATACAACAGTTAGTTCCAACTGAGTAATCTGATTGGACAATAGGGACTCTGGAAGTTAGGATATTCCCCAATGACCACACTCGGAAGTTTCACTGATTATGCATCGCTCCCCTTCAGCTGTGTTTTAACATGACATTGAGGAAGCGTGGTCTGGTTTGAACTGAGCGGCGTCGCTCTGCTGTAGCATGACTAGCTTACGACAGACGTCCAGTTTAATTATCGTTTCAGTGTAAATTCACTAGGCCTCTAAGGATAATTAATATATCAACTTATCATATGAAAATTATTTTTTACACTTGTACAAAATGAGGAGGAAGAATATGAAGGCAGCTCATTTCAGTGTAAACAGCATTATATCATAAGTTCATTTTTTAAAATTATACTTAACACACTGATTTATCGAGGTAATTTTTATAACGTTTGTATACCACTGTTAATAGTCTCTCGGCGCCACACCAGTCGGCTGCCTTTTGCAACAGCGGCTCGATTCCGAGTTTTTTTTCCCCTTCCTCTCTCTTTTGATGCTCTGAGTGTTGCTATCCCTGTGCTGTTGCAATCCTGGAATTTCCCCGTTGTGGGACTAATAAAGGCTTATCTTATCTTATCTTATCTTAATTATCTGAATTATAATTAATATCAGTGTCTTGTTATGTGAAAATTGTAATACTGTATTGGATACTTTAATTTCCGCAGAGAGGCGCTGTTTAAAAATCCAAACCTGCGTGGCCCAGAAGTCCCGCACAAGTAAATATCTGGCTAAATATTTCACGTCTATTTACAATAAAATAGAGAAGCTATGGCTGGATTTATTTTCTTGATTAGCCAACCATAATGACTTTGGGGTGATGGACTCTCTGTTTCATCAAAAAATGCCAATAAAAAGTTAGCAAAGTGTGCGGAAACTACATTGCAATGAAGCAAATTGCTAACAACAAACTAGCCACTGCCACAACTCAACGTGCCATGCAATGCCACCTCAACAGGTGGAGTGGTATGTATTTAAACACTGACTTCTGCACTGGACAATATTTTTGATTATGTGTGTGAAATGACAATAGGCCTATTTTTTCTATTCTTAGAAACGATACATTCAGAAGGACCATTTCTGTCAGCAGCGCAAAATAACTTGCTCAGCAAACAAAAAAAAAATCTTAATTTTTGTATTGTATTGCTGTCATTTAACCTATTAAAATTCTGGTGTTCTGTCAGTGGGACATTTCAAATTTTCTACTGCCATTCAGTGAAGAACGAATTTGATTTTCTTTGCTGATAGTAAATTTACAGAAATTGGCTGGAATACTAAGGGTTAATCAACTGTGCATGTGCAACTGTTGTATAAAAAGTAACAAACACATGAGTTTATACACACACACACACACACACACAGAGTGGTGTGAAAAAGTGTTTGCCCTCTTCCTGATTTCTCATTTTTTTGTATGTTTGTCACACTTGAATGTTTTAGATCATCAAACAAATTTAAATATGAGACAAAGATAACACAAGTAAACACAAAATGCAGTTTTTAAATGAAGGTGTTTATTATTAAGGGTAAAAAAAAAATCCAAACCTACATGGCCCTGTGTGAAAAAGTGATTGCCCCCCCACCCCCCGTTAAAACATAAATTAACTGTGGTTTATCGCATCTTTGGAAAGCTGAGTTCAATTTCTCTAGCCACACCCAGGCCTGATTACTGCCACACCTGTTCTCAATCAAGAAGTCACTTAAATAGGACCTGCCTGACAAAGTGAAGTAGACCAACAGATCCTCAAAAGCTAGACATCATGCTGTGATCCAAAGAAATTCAGGAACAAATGAGAAAAAGTAAATGAGATCTGTCAGTCTGGAAAATGCTTTGGGACTCCAGTGAACCACAGTGATAGCCATAATCCACAAATGGCGAAAATATGGAACAGTGGTGAACCTTCCCAGGAGTGGCCGGCCGACCAAATATATACACTGCTCAACAAAACTAAAGGAACACTTTGAAAACACATCAGATTTTAATGGGAAAAAATAAGCTGGATATCTACACTGATATGGACTGGATAATGTGTTAAGAATGAAAAGATGCCACGTCTTTTGATGGAAATGAAAACACTCCAAAATGTAAAGTGAAGAAATTGTGGCAGGCTAGTCCAGCTTACTCAGATTAAAAAGTGTTCCTTTAATTTTTTTGAGCAGTATATACTGTATATATATATATATATATATATATATATATATATACTGCTCAAAAAATATATATATACTGCTCATATATATATATATATATACTGCTCATATGTGTATGTATATATATATATATATATATATATATATATATATATATATATATATATATATATATACTGCTCATATATACTGTATATCAAATCAACCTTTATTGTCATGTTGCTGTACATACAACTGTAGTGCAGGCAAGATGAAATTACATTTCTCTAGGCATCCATATAAGTAAAAAGAACATAATTTAAGACACACTCACACACACCCTCACCCCCCACCCCAACACAGCCATTCACACTTCCCTGAGACATACTTGAAACTAACTAGAACTATATACATATAACATACATAATGTCCATAAGGTGCAGTAGTATGTATGAAAGATTCCGGATCAACTGTTCAGCATCCTAACAGCTTGTGGAAGGAAGCTGTTAATCAGTCTGGTGGTTCTGCCTCTGATGCTCCGGAATCGTTTGCCAGATGGCAGCAGTTCAAAGTGTTTATGCAGAGGGTGAGAGTGGTCCTTGGCAATGTTCAGTGCCCTGCTCCTACAATGACTCTGAAAAAGTTCTTGGACAGAGGGGAGGGAAACTCCAATTACTCTCTCAGCTCCCTTAACTATCCTCTGCAGGGCTTTGTCTGACATACTGCAACTGGAGTACCATGTAGCAATGCAGTACGTCAGAACACTCTCCACCACACCTCTGTAGAAGGTCCTGAGGATGCAAATGGGGAGAGAGGCCTGTTTGAGTTTCCTCAAGAAGTGCAGTCTCTGCTGGGCCCGCTTCCTGATCCCCGAGGAATTCTTGCTCCAGGCCAGGTCCTGCGAGATCTGCACTCCGAGGAACTTGATGTTCTCCACTCTCTCCACCAAACGGCCGCTGATGCTGAGAGGGACGTGTTCAGGCTGTGACCGCCGGAAGTTGATAATCATCTCCTTCGTTTTGTCCACGTTGAGCACCAGATTATTCTCCCTGCACCAGCCCTCCAGGTCTCTCACTTCTTCCCTGTGCATTGATTCCTCATCCCTCTGAATAAGTCCCACCACTGTGGTGTCGTCTGCAAACTTAATAATCTGGTTCCCCTCGTGTCTGGATTCACAGTCATGTGTTAGAAGTGTAAACAACAGTGGACTGAGTACACAGCCTTGAGGGGATCCGGTGCTCAGTGTGATAGAGTTGGAGATGTTGTTTCCAACATGGACAGACTGAGGTCTCTCGGTCAGGAAGTCCAGGATCCAGAGACATGTGGTGGCGTTTAGACCGAGAAGGAGTAATTTCTCCATCAGTCTCTGGGGAATAATGGTGTTGAATGCTGAACTGAAATCAATGTACAGGAGTCTGGCGTAGGTGTCTTTCTGATCCAGGTGGGTGATGACAGAGTGCAGGGTGGTGACTATAGCATCCTCCGTGGAGTGATTTGAACGATACGCAAACTGGAGCGGGTCATGTGATGCAGGGAGGCAGGCTGTGATGTGTGGTTTGACAAGCCATTCAAAATACTTCATCACAATTGGTGTCAGTGCAACAGGACGATAGTCATTCAGACAGGACATAACTGGTTTCTTTGCCACCGGTACTATGGTAGAGGTCTTAAAGCATCTGGGAATGATGGCCTGACTCAGGGAGATGTTATAAATGTCAGTCAGGACATCTGCCAACTCGCTCGCGCAGACTCAGAGCACACGTCCCGGGACATTGTCTGGACCTGCAACTTTACGTGGGTTGACCCTAATTAGGGTCCTCCGTGTGTCCGCTGCACTGATGATGATAGCTGGCCCAACAGATGGTGGAGATGGGCCAGCCCTCCCTCTGATTGTCGGGTTTGATGCTTCAAAATGTGCAAAGAAGTTGTTGAGCCTGTCTGGAAGCGAAGCGTCATCATCATCGACCCCCTGCCTAGACTTATAATCTGTCAGCGCCCGAACTCTCTGCCACATCCATTTGGTGTTCCTTGTGTCACAGAGGTGTCCCTGGATTTTGTCCGCATAGGCGTGTTTCGCCGTCTTAATTCCCTTTGAGAGCGCAGACCTGGCTGAGCGGAGGGCGATCCTGTCCTTCACTCTGAAGGCTGTATCTCTGGCTGTGAGCAGCGAGCGCACCTCTGCAGTCATCCAGGGTTTATAGTTGCCCCGTGCAGTGAAAGTCTTCACTATAGTGACGTCCTCTGTGCACTTCGCGATGTAGCTGGTGACCGTTTCAGCGTACTCCTCCACATCTGTCCTGTCTCCCTGGGAGGCTGCTATTTTGAAGACCTCCCAGTCTGTGTGCAGAAAACAGTCCTGAAGTGCCGAGGCTGCACCCTCTGGCCAAGTCCTGATTTGTTTCTCTACTGGCCTGCTGCGCTTCAGTAAAGGTTTGTAGGCAGGCACCAGCATCACGGATAGGTGGTCAGCATGGCCGAGGTGGGGGCGAGATGTTGCCTTGTATGCATCTGGGAAGTTTGTATACACCAAGTCCAACATATTCTCTCCTCTGGTCTTAAAGTCCACACATTGCTTGAACTTGGGGAGCACAGTCTCTAAACTGGTGTGATTAAAATCCCCTGCAACCACCACAAAGCTGTCCGGGTGTGAAGTTTGAAATTCACCGATAGCGTCATGCAGCTCTCCGAGTGCCTCGTTAGCATTAGCTTTGGCATTAGCACTAGGAGCTATGTAAACAGCAGCTACAAACACGTTGGTGAATTCCCTCGGCAGGTAGAATGGCCAGCAATTCACGATAAGGAACTCCGCCAACGGAGAGCAGTGTTTGGTTGCTAACGTGGCGTTAACACACCAGTTCTTATTAATATAAATACATAGCCCCCCACCCCTCCCCTCGGCTCTTACCGGAGCTAGCAGCCTCCCTGTCTGCCTGGAACGATGTCATCCCTTCCAGCTGAATGGCCGCGTCAGGGATGTTGTCGTGGAACCATGTCTCCGTAAATGCAAACACACAGCAGTCCCTCCACTCTCTCCGGGTTTCTCTCAGCAGACGCAGCTCGTCCAGCTTGTTGTCGAGGGAGCGGACATTGGAAGTAGGAGCGACGGCACTGCTGGTCTGGAGGGGTTAGCCTTTAGCCTAGCATGAATCCTGGCTCTCTTTCCTCTCCTTTGCTTACGCTTCCTCCTCTCCCGGGTAGCTGCCAGCAAAACCTCCGATAGTATTCCATGCTGGCGTAGAATGTCCAAGTCACACCTGAGCACCGCAATTCTTGCAGCGTGCATTACCTTGATGTTTAATAAGGTCTCTCGGTTGTAAGTTTTACAGAATGTATGTCTGGGATGATTAAAACACTCAAAACTCTCACAGTCACTGATGCCTAGAGGGGCCGCAGCGTCCATGGCGGTGTGCATGGACGTTATATATATATAGTCATGATACTATACGACCTCCAGTGTAATATTGCTTAATTGTAATATTAATAATGTTAGACAAGAAAAAGTTATGTTACCCTTAATGCTTTCAATGTAAAATGGGCAAATAAGCTAAAAGAATTAAATTCAAAATGAGCCTCATTAACCTATTTCATGTTATTTTATTTCATGTGAAGATGAAAAGCACTGATGCAGTAAAAAAAGTGACATTAATTTTGCTAAAGCAGCAGATCTGAGACCAATAAAGGAAAAAACAGGGAATCTAAAATAACAGTAAAAAAAAGCCATGAATCTATTTGTTGTGACTTTAAACAACTCTGTTCTCATTCACCTTACAGCAGTGTGATAATACTTAATAATGCAAGTCACTGTGATTAATGTCATTTTTGTTACCTTTAGAAGACTCAAACTGCATTTTACCAATAAAATGCATTTTTCTTGTAGGCCAGGATGCCTCAGTAATGACTATGATTCAGTAATTGGAGGCTTTTCCACATTAAATTTTAAAAAATAAAATCAAGATAATGTGGTGGAAAACACATCAGTGTTCACAGCCGGGACGGAAATGGCTCCCGAGCCACTCCAAACTGCTGCCACTTGTTGCTTTCCCAGGTGAGCAGTTTCATCTATGAAGACATCCGAGTCAACGATGAAGACGTGAAAACAAAGAAAGGGAATTACGGATCTGCTGTGCTGTGTACATCCGCTGAGCTGTCACAACGACACTGGCAACAAGCGAGCAGAAAGAACCTTGTAAAATCCTCAGAAGCTGCTGAAGTCTTTGACCACATGCAGCGTGATTCTGAGGCCGATGTCGGACTTGTGTGAAGAAATGACGTGTAGAAATGCTACAGCACATCCTGCTCCGGTGTATTTTTTCCTTTATTTTCTGTTTCTGAACAACAGGAGAACCCTGTGGCAAACACACACGCACAGCCACAGAGGCACGCAGCCACATGCAGTAGCTGTTGGGGGGTGGATTTAATAAACCCACAGTAACATGGATCTATGGCGGCGTCTCGGGACCGAGCCAGAAAACCAGATGAACGTACCTGCCCTGGGGCAGACAGAAACAGTGAGGGGTGGGATGGGGTGTGCGTGCGTGTGTGGGGGGATGGGGGGACATTATGGCCCTCAGTGCCCTGACCTTTTCTCCCTTCACTCCGTTCCTGCTCACGTCATCAGCTCCAGCCAGATCCGGGCCCACAAACACTGACGTGTTTGTCAGAGAAAATGCCCAATCACTTTAATAACATTTCATGCCATCTCTGCTTTCACGAGCTCTTGCAGTTTGCTCCTCAGCCGGATACACGCAGGCGGTAATTTCAGGCGAACGCAATGGAAATGCCGAGTGCAGCCAATCAGATTTAATCACGTATGGAGAAATGTAATTCTGGAGGACACCGGGGCAGCGTGGGTTGATACGGGTATTAGTTACTATGCAAAAAGGCGTGTCCGTGCTCCCCGAATATGAATTTATGAAGCTAGCCTGTGATTTCAATCTGACTAATGTATCAGAACAAAGCCATCTGTGCGTGCTGACCCCTGAGGTGAGGGTTTCGGGGGGGCTGAGAGGCAAATGCTGCATGCGTGGGCGGCTGGTTTAAGCTGCCGCCATGAACCAAGGTGGTCAGTGAGAGGCCAAAGCACATCTTTTACCAACATTTACAAAGCCTGAAGAAAGTCAAAGGACATCACGCCAGACCATGTTCCATGGGAAAAAAATTTTATTTATCAATATGCGGTAGTTTCCAAACTGGTGGAACATTATTTCCATTGTAGCTGGTGCCAACAGGTTATGCTGAGAAGCGGCAGAACCAAAAAAAAAGTGAACAGCAGAAAGAATAAAATGAAATAAAAACTCGACAGTTGTGATTCAAACAAAGGGAAACAAATTCAACAGGTTTTGCTTAGACATGCACGTTGAAAAATAATACTGTGGCAGAAATCAGCCGACGTGAGGCTCATTACCAACATCCTTGTGCTAAATTACGAATGGCGTGATGACAAAGCAGAGAAGTGGAGGAAGAGAGCGCATGTTTAAAACACAAGGCGCGCCTGGGAGATAATGAGTGGTGGAAACCAGATGATTTACTGGCCAGCGCAGACGCTCACACATGCTCTTTCCTCTCTCCATCTCTCTCCATGTGGCCTGAAAGAGACTTATTAGAGCTGAGAAAAAATTCATCTTTGAATACCAAAATGTTTTCTTACATCTTACAATGGAGTGGAAGGTGGAGGGAACTCGGAGGCCGTGGAGGCAGTCTTCTGCAGAGTTAAGTGCGTCTCCAACAGGGAAGAGCTCCATCATCCAGAGTTTCAGTGACCCGTCTGTTTCAAAGCCACCCTGCCGTAAAGCTTCAGTCCCCGACAGATTCACAGAGACTGCATTTCTGTTCAATGGTAATGCTTCTTTTAACACATGTGGTAACAAAGACTTTTTTGACAATACTGGACACTGTGAAAAAAAAAAAAAACAGTTCATGTGGCCATTTTGCAATATTAACCCTAAGGGAAGAGAAAATAAAAGCATGTCTCACAAAAAAAAATCCCAGGATTCATACAAAACACTTTTAAAAAGACAGCTATTTACAAAGATCCTCCATTACAAAAATCTAATCTTAAATTTTTCTCGTGAGCAGTGTTCAGGTGAAATTATATTTTAAAATGGGCTCTATCCATATATTTACATTTACACTTTTAAAAAATTGAATAACATTAAAGTGGTTACTAGAATGAATGAACATGAGATGGTTTGCGGTAATGTGATAATGACTCCCCTGTCAGGTGCAGGTGAATGGAGGTGCAGCGACGTGAAACGAAAACATTTGATGTAGATGTGTTCCACAGAGGGCTGCATGCTGAGTTAAAACACAGGACCACGGAAGCACGAGCAGCTGCTGAGGCCGTTAACTCCGAGGTCAGCGACGCACACAGACACACACGCACACAAGGAGAAGAAGAAGGAGCCAATGGCGTCTCCTGCCAGAGTCTTCAAGCTGGGCTGCCTTTTAACTCAGCAGTGTCTGTCCGTGGATGGCGACGACATGTGGCAGCGGATGACGGGCGTCTCTCCCGGCGAAGTCTGACCGGTAGACTGGAGACAAACCCGGACCCGTCAGTCTCGGTGTGTGCACGTGTGTCAGACGTCCGCTCATGTCGCCATGTGCAGGAATGGCTGTCCTTATCTGCTCTCCTCTCACACGTCATTAACTGGGACTGCGGCACTCTCTACTTTGGCAGCCACGCCGTTTGGAGCACCTACGTAGTTCCAGTCCCAAAACTGTTGGGCTGCTAGTCCACAGAAGAGTGCGCACACACGGTCACATATGCGCGCACACACACACACACACACACACGCATACAAAGAAAGGGGAAAAAACTGCTAATCCAAGCACAAATGAGCACTCGCACGTTTAAGCGCCCTCAGACACCTGATCACCTAAAAGTGTTGCACACGTGCGGCTGCAGTAAATCGTGTCTCAGTGCCGCTGCCCTGGGCTGTGTGATAGCTGGGGCTGCAGTGTCCTCGCTGGCTCAACACCTTGACTGGAGAATAATCTGCACAGCATTTTTATTCACAGCACAAGTAGTGAGAGGATGAGGTGGGACAAAATTATATATTATATATAGATATACAGTATATATATATATATATATATATATACACACCGGTGAAAATAACTATCAAACACGTAAACATTTTTCTCATTAAACATGTTTCTGATGGAGCCACTGACCTGAGATTTTCACCAGATATCAGTAACAACCCAAGTAATCCATATATATACAAAGAAATCAAGGTAACTGTGTTCACAAAACAAGTTATATTTAATAAATGACACGGAATGAACACATGAAGAAAAAGAGGTGCAAAAAGGCATAGAAAGCCAAGAAACAAGCAGAAATCCATCAGAATTTAGGAAGCCATCCCATCCCCCATCAGTGCCACTTAATTTAAGCTTAAAAAGGTCTGTGAATATCAGATTGTCACACCATAAAGAACTCATGATGGGTAGAAGCAAAGAGTTCTCTCTAGACCTTCACAACCTTATTGTTGCAAAACATAATGATGGTATTGGTTACTGGCACATTTCTAAACTGCTGAATGTTCCAGTGAGCACTGTTGGAGCCATCATTCGGAAGTGGAAAGAATATCATTTTACAATAAACCGGCCACGACCAGGAGCTCCTCACAACATTTCTGACAGAGGAGTCAAAAGAATTATCAGAAGAGTTATCCAAGACCACTTGTGGAGAGCTCCAGAAAGACCTGGAATTAGAAGGTACTGCTGTTTCAAAGAAAACAATAAGTAATGCACTCAACAGATATGGGCTCTATGTCTGCTCACTTCACAAGACTCCACTGCTGAAGAAAAAGCATGTTGAAGCTCATTTAAAGTTGGCTGCACAACATTTGGGCAAGCTAGTAAAATACTGGAAGAATATAGTCTGGTCAGAGGAGACCACAATTGAACTTTATGGATGCCACAACACACAGCATGTTTGAAGGAGAAATGGCCCTGCACATCCCATCATGGTGAGGGAGTGTTTTTCAGCACCTGGTACAGGCAGACTTCATATAATTGAAAGGAAGATGAATGGACAAACATACAGAGAAATCCTTGATAAGAACCTGTTGCCATCTGCCAAGATGCTGAAGATGAAACAAGGGTGGACATTTCAGCAAGACAATGATCAATGATCAAGACAATGCTTTGACTAATATTACCCATTCATATTCTATATTTTATTGCATGTATAGTTTTTTATTTTTATCATGTTTAATGTTGCAGCATTGCACCGAGACAAATTCCTAGTTTGTGTACTACATGAACAATGGCAATAAATCTGATTCTGATTCTGATCCCAAACACACAGCCAAGGAAACTCTCCACTGGCTCCAGAGAAGGAAAATAAAGCTGCTAGAATGGCCCAGTCAGTCACCTGACCTGAATCCAATTGGAAATCTATGGACCCGAAAAGGATTAAGCGGAAGAAGATGGATGGATGGATGGATGGAACTGAAGGTCAAGTTCATAGAAGTCACCCATGGAACCTTCAAGATCTGAAGACAGTCTGTGTGGAAGAATGGGCTAAAATCACTCCTGAGCAATGTCTGTACCTAGTTTCTCCATACAGGAGGAGTCTGGAAGCTGTTATTACCAACAAAGGCTTTTCTACTAAATATTAAATGAATTTCTCCAAGTATGTTCAATACTTATTCCCTGTGTCATTCCACTTTATTAAATATAACTTGTTTTGTGAACACAGTTACCTTGATTTCTTTGTATGTATGGATTACTTGGGTTGTTACTGATATCTGGTGGAAATCTCAGGTCAATGGCTCCATCAGAAACATGTTCAATGAGAAAAATGTTGACGTGTTCAATGCTTATTTTCCCCACTGTATATGCTGAACTACCTTCATCCACAACCCTCCCACCCTAAACTAACTGTTCCCCCATCACTCCTCCTTCCCAGGCCGCCATTGTCCTCGCAGGTTAAAGCCAAGTCACAGGAACATTTTCTCCTCGCTCACTCTTGCTCTCCCCGGCTGCTTAGTGTGGGCACGGCGATGGCACACAGATTAGTCACACGCTGGCGACGCCACTCACTGTGCACTCCACTGACTCATACACAGATGGCAGCCAATTGGCATCTGACAATACCGTAGCCCAACGTTCACTGCCACAGGCTCGCCATCCAACTTATATATAGGGCATCCTACCTATGTAGGGCAGCCAGTCGGTGCCAACCTACGCCCACCTCGCCCAGGCAGCAGGCACATAAGCGTTTGATTCCTACACTGTGACAGAAGAGGCGAGAATAAACAGATATCAACCTGCCTGCTGTCTTGAACACAATCACCGCGAAAACTTATCAGACGTGGGGAAATTGGTGCCAAATGGAGCACAGAGCGAGGTTTTGCAATATCTCAGGCTCGTCTGTCTGTTGCCGTGATACAGTAACATAGTGTTCTACCTCTTAAGCCATCAAGTCAGCCCAGATCAAAAACTGGCCCGGACATGTCCACACACACACACACACACACACACAGAAGACACACCCTGAAATACACACTGATTGCTGAGGTAAAGCTCATATCAGTCTGGCAGAGAAGAGAGCACGTACGCACACACACACACACACACACATGTTGACGTCAATAGTCCAGGCCCAGGTACTACCTTAAGTGGGGAAAAAAACGCAACACCGGAGCAGTGTGGATGAGATGGGTGGCGGTGAAGAGATGGAGTAATAACGACAATCTATTCTCAAGTCTATACATTGTGCACTTGTAGGAAAAGTCTAACAAAATACAACTGCTTTGTGAACTGAATCAGGGTTCAAGGAAATCCTCCATCAGAAATAGTAAGGCAAACATCAGAGGTGTGAAGGGAGAGGAGCACGTCGTTTCACACACTGTGTCTGATACCTGAGCTATCTGGAGAGTTTCCTGGCCCAGCTCGGAGCCCCTTACCAACACGCACACACGCACACACACACACACACACACACACACATAAGGTTGCACACACACACTGCAGGCTGAGCGGTGGTGGGGCCTGCGCCTGCCTGCTCCTGCCCAGTGTGCTAGGATGGTGTGTTTAATTGGGTGTAGCACAGACTTCAGGGAACTGAGATAAGTTATATCCTGTCCGTTAAAAGGGACAGCGAACCACGAAGCCGGAGTTCCATCTGTCGTTCTCCTCCTGCTCCACCACCACCATCCCGGTCACAACACAGCAGGGACACGCTGACGGTGGGAGGTGAGGAGAGGGGGAGGGAGGGAGGGTAGGTGGGGATTGTCAACCCAAACAAATACAATAGACCTCTCTTGCTCATCCATCAGCTCGTAACCCCGCTGGTTACTGGTCAGTGCATGTTTCTCCAGATTTGTGCAGCAGGTGGTAGAATTAGCAAAGGCTTGAAGAGGCATCAAGTCCCCAAAATGCAAAGGAAAGTGTCCTTCCCATTAACACAAGTCAAGCGCTCCTCTTTTTCTCTCTCCTGACCATGTCACTGGCTGTGTGAAGCACTTCAGACTTTGTAGTAGATGTTAGCGGGGCTCTGCGGAGGCATCTCCTGGACTATGTAGACAGGGTGGCCATAGTCACCGCTCACCTTCTCATAGTGAGGGCAGTAGTTGTTCTCTGTCCGCAGTGGAATGATGATGTCACTGGGCTCCGTGCCCGCCGTGCCCCCTGGCAGCTTGGGATTGGACAGCGTGCTGAGTGACAGCGCAGAGGGGCGGGGCTGTGAGTGACCATTTTTCCTGGCACGCTTGCGCATCTTGATTAGGAGGATGATCAGGAGGAGGATGAGCACAAGAAAGATGATGCAGCCGGCCCCGATGAGGGAGAAGACGGTCACTTTGGAGTCAAGGATGCCACCTGAATTTGCCGAGGACCCCGACTGATCTTGATTCATGGAGTCTAGAAAGGGAAAGAACAGAGGGGAATTAGTGACTTGGGAAAATATTCAGACAGGAAGTAGAGATATGATGGCAGGTACCAGTGGTACCCCTCAGCCTGCTGGCATTAAGAGCACTGGATGGCTGAATTTCTGTTCAGTCACCTTTGATACCATGCATTTACGGTATCAATGTGAAAAGCCTGGATCATTTCATTCACGAGTTATCACATCACCAGGTTTTTTTAAGAGTTGACCTTTGACCTTGAGTTCAAGGTCACCCAAATTGGAACTTGTGCAAGATTTTTCATAGATAGATCTATGGTATGAGTATGAAACACTTACATAATTTCCTTCTTAAGCTACAGTCACAAATAACCTTACGAACAGCTGCAAACACCACACAAATGATTTTTGGGCCACTTCATATGGCCTTCTTAAGGTGGTCATAGGAGAATCCAGCGTTCAAAGACCGTTCGTAAGTTCATGGCCAGGTCGATGGTCTTGTTCAAGATTTCTATGAACACCCCACGAAAACCCCTCATCGTAGGGCGGCCGTACGAATGCCATAGGAACAACATAAGAATTACGCAAGATGCTGGCTGTAAGTATGCCTCAAGAACACCTTAAGTTGTTCTTGAGAACACTTTAAGTTGTTCTTGACGGCCCCTTACAGCGGTTGAAGGAAACTCCAAACAAATCCCTGTTCATATGGAGATTCGTACAGTGTGCATAAGGCGGTAGTGAGGCGCTCATAAGGAGGAAGTACATAATTTGTGTCAACAAAATGTGTCAAAAGCCATAAGATCTTCCTACCAACGACTTGAGAGTGCTGCAAGTTGCACAAAAATTTTCGTAAGATAGCAGTAAGTATGCCGTAGGAAGATCCCAAGGCAACCTTGTGAAGAACGTAAGAACTCTAGGGCCATCGTACGACAGAAAAGCACCTCATTTCTCAAGAATGCCTCAAATTGCTCTTACAAATTGAATGGCGGCCATAAGAAACTATGCCCCCCTCCATGAATGTCTGTAAACTCCAGAATTCGTAGGAACTGAGGGATTCTTACGAACCAATCGTTCATAAGAATCTTTGTGATGGTAGCTTTAAGTTATCAAGTTTACAAGATTTGGGGAACAATTGACCTCTGACCTTGACCTTAAGGTCAAGATGACCCAAATTCGATCTCACCCAAGATTTTTCTTAGCTACATCTATGGTATTGATCTGAAAAGCCAACATAATTTCCTTCTCTAGCTGTTGTGTTTACAAGGTAGGCGTCCATCCGCCCGGCGGGATGATGACAATACCCCAACAACCTTTACCTTTGACCTTTTGACCCCAAACCCATAGTTAAAGGTCAGGATCCCAAGGTGAACCTGTGGACCAGGTTTGGTGGCCCTAGCTTTATGCGTTTTATAGTAATAGTTCAAATGGAATGCTAACCTTGACCTTCGACCTTGTGATCCCAAAACCATAATGACACTTCAGGGTCACAGGGTGACCCTGTGTACAAAGTTTGGTGACCCTAACTTACTACCCTTACGACCCTACTCGTTGTACAGTAATAAGGCAAAAGGAATGTTAACCTTGACCTTTGACCCCGAACCTGTAGTCTGAGGTCAGGATCCCAAGATGAACCTGTGTACCAGGTTTGGTGGCCCTAGCTTTACTTGTTTTTATAGTAATAGTAAATGTAGCATTTACCATAGTGCAACTGCAATGTTAACTTTGACCTTTGATCCCTTGACCCCAAACCCATAGTTAGGTGAAGGTGTAAGACGTCCAAGATGTGCATCAGATCTTGGAACATCTTGGATCATCAGAACTTCTTTCAGTAGTAATTGTGTTTAGAAGATTTATGGAAAAAGCTGACCTCTGACCTTTGACTTCAAGGTCATCCAATGAGAATGAAATTGCAATATGCGCATCATCAGGTTATATCAAACCATGGTACCATGTTTCAAAACAATCGGACCAAAACTGTAGGAGGAGTTGATTTCACAAAAGTGGGACGGACAGATGGACAGACAGACTGACCCATAACATAATCCCCCGCTGGTCGAAACCCAAAGAGCTCTTCAACCCCTTTGGGCTTCGACCAGCAGGGGATAATAAAAACTTCTGGATGGATTTGGATGAAATTTTCACCAAAGGTGGCTCTTGGCCTAAGGATGAACCGATTACATTTTGGTGATGATCTGAAAGTGCATACCTCCACCAAGGGCCCTGTTTTATTTGTGCAGCAGGATTACGCAAAAACTCCTGGAAGGATTTGGATGAAATTTTCACCAGAGGTGGTCCCTGGGCTACAGAGGAACCCATTACATTTTGGTGATGATCTGAGAATGTATACCTCTGCCAAGGCTCTTTTCTTCTCACAGTGTGTTAGCAACAATCCTCCAAAACTACTGGACAGACTTTGATGCAATTTTCACCAGAAGTGACTCTTGGCCTACACACAAACACATTACATTTTGGAGGTGATCCATGAGGGACGGAAGGAGCCTGGGTGGAGGTATGTACTCTCTAAGTGCTTTTCAAGTTTTCTCGTATAAAACCCCAATACGAATGCAGGTCTTATGGTACACAATGATTTCCTCACAAGAACAGCAGATGAGCATTTACTTGGATAAAACAGGCAGAGGGTGCCTGTTACGAGCTGAGAGACAGTCTGGATTCTGACATGGAGGACGCAAGAGCTGCTACAGTGAAAGGAATGGGGAAAAAGCTTCATGTTCATGTCTTAATAAAGCAGTCTGACAGAAACGTTAGCCATGTGTTAATTGTTGCAAGATAACCAAAATAAAAGCCAGTGATTGGTACCGCTTAATCAGGACCAATCATGGAAAATGATTAAAAAATGGAGATGTGGCCAAGTAATGAGTTTTCATTATTTGTTTGCTTTGAAATGGACGTGATGGGGTTTGGGTTTGGTACTGTAATGTGGCTTTTGCTCATTTAACACTGGTGAGGTTCTTCCTTTTTACCAAATAAGTCCCCCCCCCCCCCCACACACACACACACACACTGTCTCTGCGGAACATTTACAGTAATACAAATCTTACTGGGTGCATGTTTCTTTGTTGTTAGCTGAACATGACTAACGGCCTCATTAATGTAATCTGATTGGATCAGCTCAATCAAAAATAGCCTCCTAATGAAATCTATAGTCATCACTAAATGTAACAGATTCCCGCAGTGATAAGATTCATGCCCAGGTAAGTTGTTTTGTATGCCAAAGGCCAAGTGCAATATAAAAAAAGGAGGGCATATCTGAGCATCTGATTTTATTTTATCCCTTTGTTTCAGGGGTTGGGCGGGGGGGGGGGGGGGGGGCTGGATGGGAAAGAGAATGGCTGGCTCCTCCAGTGACTGAAATCCGAGAAGAACCAAATCTGTTTTCCATGTATGTGTGCAGCTGCTGCCAAAGAGCAGCACTCGGCCCTCTTCCACCACCACCACCTCTTCACTGTCCGTGACCCCAGCACAGGCACACAAAAGCCTCATAACTCTGGAGACTGCCATCCCCACTAATGACTGTGTCTCCACTCTCGGAAGGCCACTTTTGCACTTTACCATTTATCGGTTAGGAGCAAAACTTCGCCTCATGCCCTTATCGCGACCAAATGACATCAGGGAAAGCTACCAATTCTGGGCCTATCAGTGAAATCAGAGGCTGAAGGAATTTCCACCACTGGAGAGAGAGCGGCGGAGAGGCTGTCAAAAATTTCATTCCTGAAATATCAGCTCCTCAGAACTGCACCGGCTCGTCCTTCATTCCACCCTCCACTTCTCCTGACATAATCACTGATCTAACAATGAAGACAGGTAAAAACCCAGGCATGGGGAAAAGTGACATTAGAAAATCTTTTTTTATACAGCAACTAATGTCAAATAAGCAATTACCAAATGAGGACAGCTTATCACACTGGGACAGGCAGAACAGCCTGTTCTTGGAAGAAGTTGTGGTAGACAAAGTTGTGGAGTAAGTCAGAAAGTTAGTGCTGGGAGTGATCTAAAACAAAAAGAAGAAGTGGTCTCTGCTGTGGGGAGCAGCTATGTAAGGTGCTGGTGAAAACAGGAAACAAGGAGGGCCCAGAGCATCCAAGGAGGCTGGTGTGACTTCTTCAATTATCCCTGCTTTTAATCTTCAGTCATTTGCAATTCTAATGAGGTTTGAAAAGACATATAATAAGTCTTTGAGCACCTTGGCTGCTGTGTGTACAGGATGAATAAACAACGTGACTCGGGGTGAGCTGTGCTTGTTTAAGGTGACGCTGGAGCATTTTACTTTACCCTGAACAACATTGGTTCTTACATGCGTTTTAGTGAGCTGACCCCAAAAAGCATAGGAATGCCTGCGGCACGAAAATATCCATATGAGAGGAAACGCACTCTGCCAGATTCAGCTATGAATGCTACTTTCTCTTTTGAGGCTAAATGTGACTAATTATTAGATGGACCCCCGAGGCTGTGAATACTCATTTTCAACATTTCAAAAATCTTTATTTTACTAAAATATTTGCACTTTAGAGACTAAGAAGCTTTATTTGAGGGAGGCTTTATTAGCAGTTTATGGGTGTGCTCTGGTGTCGGCGTGTTTAATCTGCTCACCGGAGTTTCCCGGCATCTCTGGTCCAATTCGATTCGAGTCAGGTGGACTGGGGGTGGACTCTGGTATGGCGTTGTCTTCGGGAGACTCTGGCACGCCGGGGTTTGTGTTCGGGACTGTGGGAAACAGAAAACACACAAAGAAAAAACTCAGCCTTGGCGAGCTGCACGCACTGAATTACAATGACTTGTTCTCTGCAACAGCGAGGATTATTTTTATTATCGTTTGATATATCTTTTGTGTGTGGAGAAGGTTATCTTTGCAAGTGTTGAAAGTGTCTCAGGAGAAGAAAAAAGGAGGAAGGACAAGTTAGCGAGTGTCTGTGAAACGAGGCAATATGCCTGTCCTGCTATGTAAAAAGAAAAGAGGCTCACATCTACATCAGCGGCTCCTTCAGCAAACACTCAGACAGGTATTTCCAACACTGACATGTTCACACACACACTCACACACAGCTACAACGCACTTACAATACGCTTAGACCCAGCAGAATGAGGGTAAAGTAGTTATATATTAACTTTTTATTGTTTCCATTATTCATCACGTTAAAAGGCCATAATATGCCTTATTTATTGGGCTGGCCTTAACTCTGTCAGAAAGAGGCACACTTCTGGAGAGGGGAGAAGGATGGGGGGGGGCGGGGGGGGGGGGGCAAGGATAAGAGGAGAGGAAGGGGCTGCATAAGATCCAAGGGGAAGGCAGAGGAAGCAGACGGTTTATCTGCCTGTCTGTAGTGATTTTCAGCACACACACTTTGAAGTCTTTGTGCAGTAAACACTGGTGGGTCCGCAGCGTGGTTTTTAACGCGGGCAGGGCCGGCAGACAGAAGGCAGCCACTAACTCTTACCGAAGCCGGTCAGACGGATTCCACGGCGCCCTATCAGATGCCTCGTCTCTATCGGGGCCTTATCTGCATCTGCCCCAAGGCCTGCTCGAGGGGCATGTGAGGGAAATGGAGAGGAGGGCATGTGGGGAGGCAATTTCCATTTGAGTCCCTGCTGGCAGGTCTGTGTGGTGCACGCGCATGTGGCCGTGCATGGATGTGTGATTTAAAAAAGGGGGGGGGGTGTCAGTGTAGAAGTCTATTTTCTATTTCCACCTCGGATTGACCAAATCAAGACTAGAAAATGATTCAGGTGGGGGAGTTGTCTCACAGATATGAAACAAGACAAAGGTGAGGAGCAGAAGCTAAGCTGTATAGTTCACAAAATTGATCTTCCAGTATCTTCTCCACGCTCAGACCACCACCGCAATGCTCCACTCCTGATTGCAGCAGTGGTGAACCTGGGCCCGAGCTGTTGTGCACTGTCAATAATTGATGAGAAAAGACAGGGGTGAGAAGTGGGGACATCCATGCATGACGGCGGGCATTAGACGACACAGCAATCTGATTCACTCCGCGTGTGCAGCCGCAACGCGCCGTGAAGCCACTGAGCATGTGCAGGAAGTGTTCTAATGTTCTGACCCATTTTTCTGTAGCGTGCCGCTGACATTTCCCTCAGCTATGCAAAGGGTTTGGCAGTGTCTCAGAACTGCCAAACCCACCGGGGGGGGGGGGGGGGGAGTGAGGGAGACAATGAAGGAAAAGCAGAAGAGAGAGAAAACATGAAGGGGGGAGACGCCTGGGAGGCGGTGAGTCAACATATTTTTAATGAGTGTTTGAGTGACACGTGGAGGGGAAACAAAGGTGCTGAACAGCAACAAATGTATAAAATATGATCTTCCTGTATCTCCTCTCCCGTCAGTTACTTCTCTCTTTAATTTCTCATTTAAAAAAAAAAAAAAAAGACAAAGGACCGCACACAAGGCATTTAAAGCACAATTACATATCGACATGTCTGCTTGGTAAAACTACATCAAGACTGATGATTCAATGTGATTACACCCCAGAGTGTTGTCACAGTTAAATGGAAATGTAAATGCAATGCAAATGTAACATTAAGAAGAACGTGCACATATTTCACAACGCAATGAATCACCACAATATAATCTCCAGTGAAAAGTGCAAAGGAGCAGGAGTGGCCATATGGGAAGATCTCTAGGATTTGGTGTGAGGAAGGTTTGGCATTCAGCTGCAGATACAGAGGAAATGAGAATAAAACAGAAGCATCTGGGGTCAGAACCACGAGCAAGATGGGATTTTTGGGGGCGTGCTTGCAGTCAAAACAAAACCTTTGACTGCATAAGGTCTCGGCTTCATATGATGCCTGCATTTATTAGACTTTTATGATCCTACTCAGTTGATTTACTGCCAGGAAACATTAAAAAATCATCACAAATCTGGTGAAAAAGCCAACAATATTTACATTTTTGAGTAAATAATGGAAAGAAAACACAATTATCTTTTAATTCACAGGCACCAACATGTTATAAATTACTACAAGATCCCATATTGTGTATTTTCCAGGATTTATTTTAAGCTTTGACATCCTCAAGGAGTTATATATGCAGTTAAAAAAAAAAAAATCTGTTGCTTAACAGCGCCTCAAAAAAACAAAAACAAAATACGTGCCAAACCCTGATTTTAGGCGCGCCATTACACCCCTATTTTCTACCCGTTTCCCTCAGTACTTCTGCTGTACTTTCCCAGTCATCTGGTAATTCAACTCCTTCCTGAACTCTGTGTGAGCTTCTTCTTTCTGTGACTTCCCCCACTTAATCTTTGGCTCTGCCTTCACTCTCTTCCTCTTCTTGCTTTCCAAAGTCAGGGTTAGGGTTACAGACGACCACTCGATGCTGTCTAGCTACATTCTCCCCTGCCACCACCTTGCAGTCTCCTATCTCTTTCAGATTTCTCCTTCTGCATAAGATGTAGTCCACCTGTGTGCACCTTCCTCCACTCTTGTAAGTCACCCCATGTTCCTCTCTCTTCTTAAAGTACGAGTGCATTGAATGTGCACAGAGTACTAGTGCACAGAGTACTAGTACTTTACTAGAGTAAAGTACTAGTGCACAGAATGCAAGTATTCCTGTCTGAAACAGGGATCCCAATCAGGCTTTCCAGACCCAAATGTAGGCTGTGTTTGAAAGTGGAATACAAAGATGTGTAGCGTATATGTAGACAGTCACATTAGACTTCGACAGATATAAAAGGGAGTAAATGGCACTAAGATGTATTTGATTGTGTGAATATTAATTACAGAATACCTAAATAATGAAAATGAATGGGACATCCAATATTAGCCAGTTTTAGATCCCTTGTTTATCTGTTTGTCAGATCACTCATTTGTCTGATCTTTTATCACTTACATTCAAGATAATAGTGACTCTTACACTCTGGGGAATGGGAGTTGTTCAGTGATCATTATAATTATTTTAATTTAGTTTATATCACTGTTCAGTGATGGAGTTCAGTGTAACATTGAATTTCTTCTGTGCATCGTCAGTAAACTCATGCAGTACTATAACAGGACATGGTGACAAATATTTGAGACCCATCGGTTGCTGCTTTACCCGTGTGCCTCCGAAGGACTGTGATCCACTGGGTCAGCTGCCCCCCCCCCATCACCTTGTGTTCTTCATGCCAAATTATCCATTAGACCTACGCAATCATGGCAACTTTATGGTATAACCTTTTAAGCATTAAACCTTAAGTCTATCTTTTGTTGCTATTTGCACTATGGGTAGCATTACTGTACATGGACTGCTGTTGTTGTTGTTTTTCCAGCCTTATTCCTTTTCTTTTTTTATATTGTGCACACCACTGAAGAGAGACAGAAACACCATTCCTTACTTTTCTTCCTCTACTTTTAGATTTGATTGGCGGCTGGCAACCACCTTACAGGTGCATTACCGCCATGTACTTCACTCTAAGTCATCACTCTTGAAACACCATTTCAGTTCTCCTGTATGTCGTGTACGTCTATCAGCTGTTCTGATAGATATGCAAAAATGTCAGAACACTGGATCCAATCAGCTGATCGCTGGAACCACAGAGCTCAGCTGTTTTCCATGATAAATCAGCCTCAGGGCAAACGCACACTCCATGCATTCTCTTTTTTTCACTTTATTGAAAATAACTTTTTTTATTGCCATCAGTTAGCGTGCCTTTGAGCCAGGTCTGGTCGCTCCTTCTCCCGGCATGTTCTGTGTTGATTTGTCAGACCCAGTCCACTCAGTCTGCTCACGCACCTCATTCTCCACATATGGTGAATTATCCTTTAGACTGACACAATCACGGCAACTTATGGTATAATTTTTTTAAGCATTAAATCTTAAGTATTATCTTTTTCTATCTATCTAACTTTCATTTCCTTGTTTTGTCCAGGGAACACTGTGGTGACTTACAGGTCATGATGCTGTGTGTTATCCAATAAGCATGGCCGTGATGCTGCGTATTGTCCAATCGGTACAGAGTCAATCTGAAACCCCGCCCACACTTCTTGAAGCCAGCTCATGAAGAGACATAGACCGGTGGCTAAAACTTTTATTGATAAAAATTACATATTTTGACTGAGCAACTCCATACTCGGGGATGCACACCCTCATAACCTCAGAAAACCACGTATAAAACTTCAGGTCAGTCGGAGGAACAGTTCAAGAGATATGCATGGAACAGAGAGACAGACACACACACACAAACACACAGACAGAGATTTCTTGCATTTATAGATAGATGTGTTCACCACAGCCATTTCCATCCTTTTAGCAAAATCCACAACCATCTGTCCTTCCACATTTCTCTCTTTAAGACCATACCTACCCAGAACCTCCTCATCACCTCTGTTCCCTTCACCTACATGTCCATTAAAGTCCGCTCCAATCACCACTCTCTCCCCCCTGGGAACACTCTCTACCACTTCATCCAACTTACTCCAGAATTCCTCTTTCTCTTCTACCCGACATCCATCTTGTGGGGCATACACACTGACAACATTCAACATCACACCTTTGACTTCTAGCTTCAAACTCATGATTCTGTCTGACTCCCTCTTTCCCTCCTGAATACGCGTCACATACTCTTCCTTCAAGATTACTCCTACTCCATTTCTCTTCCTATCTACACCATGGTAGAACAGTTCAAATCCACCTCCAGTGCTCCTAGCCTTGCTTCCCTTCCATCTGGTTTCTTGAACACACAGTATATCTACCTTTCTTCTCTCCATCATATCATCCAAATCTGCCTTTACCAGTCATAGTCCCTAAATTTAATGTCCCTACTCTCACTTCCACACTTCTACCTTTCCTTTTCTCTCTCTCCCTCCTAACACGCCTTCCCCCCTCCTCCTCCTTGATCTTTCACCAACAGTAGCCTAATTTCCACCGGCACCCTGTCAGTTAACAGCACCAGTGGCGGTCGTTGTTAACCCAGTCCTAGACCAATCCGGTATGAAAGTCTCATTCATCATGATTTACATGTTTGATTTGGCAAAGGTTTTACGTCAGATGCCCTTCCTGACACAACCCTCCCCATTTACCCAGGCTTGGGACCGGCTCCAGGAGTACACTGGCTTGTGCACCACCTGTGGCTGGGTTGAAACTAAAGTTTATGTATTTCAACAAATTGGAGCGTAGTGAATAACTACAGTGCATCCGGAAAGTATTCACCGCGCTTCACTTTTTCCACATTTTGTTATGTTACAGCTTTATTCCAAAATAAAATAAATTCATTTTTCCCTCAAAATTCTACACACAATACTCCATAATGACAACATGAAAAAAGCTTCTTTTTTTTAAGCTTTTTGCAAATTTATTAAAAATAAAAAACTAAGAAATCACATGTACGTAAGTATTCGCAGCCTTTGCTCAATACTTTGTTGATGCCCCTTTGGCAGCAATTACAGCCTCAAGTCTTTTTGAATATGATGCCACAAGCTTGGCACACCTATCTTTGGGCAGTTTGGCCCATTCCTCTTTGCAGCACCTCTCAAGCTCCATCAGGTTGGATGGGAGACGTTGGTGCACAGCCATTTTCAGATCTCTCCAGAGATGTTCAATTGGATTCAAGTCTGGGCTCTGGCTGGGCCACTCAAGGACATTCACAGAGTTGTCCTGAAGCCACTCCTTTGATATCTTGGTTGTGTGCTTAGGGTCGTTGTCCTGCTGAAAGATGAGCCGTCGCCCCAGTCTGAGGTCAAGAGCGCTCTGGAGCAGGTTTTCATCCAGGATGTCTCTGTACATTGCTGCATTCATCTTTCCCTCTATCCTGACTAGTCTCCCAGTTCCTGCCACTGAAAAGCATCCCGACAGCATGATGCTGTCACCACCATGCTCACTGTAGGAATGGTATTGGCCTGGTTATGAGCGGTGCCTGGTTTCCTCCAAACACGACACCTGGCATTCACGCCAAAGAGTTCAATCTTTGTCTCATCAGACCAGAGAATTTTGTTTCTCATGGTCTGAGAGTCCTTCAGGTGCCTTTTGGCAAACTCCAGGCAGGCTGCCATGTGCCTTTTACTAAGGAGTGGCTTCCGTCTGGCCACTCTACCATACAGGCCTGATTGGTGGATTGCTGTACAGATGGTTGTCCTTGTGGAAGGTTCTCCTCTCTCCACAGAGGAACGCTGGGGCTCTGACAGAGTGACCATCGGGTTCTTGGTTACCTCCCTGACTAAGGCCCTTCTCCCCCGATCGCTCAGTTTAGACAGCCGGCCAGCTCTAGGAAGAGTCCTGGTGGTTCTGAACTTCTTCCATTTATGGATAGTGGAGGCCACTGTGCTCATTGGAACCTTCAAAGCAGCAGAAATTTTTTCCTCCCCCAGATTTGTGCCTCGAGACAATCCTGTCTTGGAGGTCTACAGACAATTCCTTTGACTTCATGCTTGGTTTGTGCTCTGACATGCACTGTCAACTGTGGGACCTTATTTAGACAGGTGTGTGCCTTTCCACATCATGTCCAATCAACTGAATTTACCACAGATGGACTCCAGTTAAGCTGTAGAAACATCTCAAGGATGATCAGTGGAAACAGGATGCACCTGAGCTCAATTTTGAGTTTCATGGCAAAGGCTGTGAATACTGATGTACATGTGATTTCTTAGTTTTTTGTTTTTAATAAATTTGCAAAAATCTAAAAAAAAACCAAAAAACACTTTTTTCACATTGTCATTATGGGGTATTGTGTGTAGAATTTTCAGGAAAAAATTAATTTGATCCACTTTGGAATAAGGCTGTAACATAACAAAATGTGGAAAAAGTGAAGCGCTGTGAAGACTTTGTGGATCCACTGTAATTTTGTGAAAATGACATTTGACATTTTTAGTACTACTGTATTACTTTTTAGTACACTTTTAATGGCTGGCATAATCATATCATTAAGACGCACCCAAATGATGCTGCAATTTCTGTTTTTAGGGGGAAATAAATACCTTGTCAGTCAAATCAAAGTCTCCTTGAAACGCGGCCGATCTACAAATAGTTACTGGGTTGGATAGGCATGTTATGCATCGAAAATTCCACCCACAGAAATAGATTTAAAAGTAATAGCAGCTGGGCCGACAGCATCTTTTCTATCAAGGATTTTAGGGCACACTGACCGTGAGTGACAGCTCGCTTTGGACCATTTTGGGAAAATGAGTGCAAGGCTCCGACGAAGTTGAGGAACAGCCATGAGCCACAGAAAGAGACGAACTTTTCCTCGAATTGGACATTTCTTTTCAGCTTTCATTAACATGAGGAGATGGGTTTGTTTTGTGTTTTTTTCCCCCCCAGTGTTGCCTGCGCTCCTGCAACCATACTGTCAGTCTGTGATGGTGTAGCAATCCCAGGCTGTTGGTTGCTCAAATTGACCTACATGGAAGATAATGCAATGCTTGTTTCTCTCTCTCTCCAAGATGACTGTGGGTATTTTTCTCTGTTTCTGCTGAATTTGTTCCGACTCAGACCTTGCTAGCATCAGCAGCTTGTTAGCCTCTCTTCTCTCCAACTGCCAGGATGCTCCGCTGTCATCCCACTAGCCAATGTGCAAATATCAGCCGACAAATGTACACACACAAACTCACACACACAGACAAACACTGCAGATCTCTCGGCGAGTCTCAGTTTATTTTTGACATGTTGGGATCCAGATTTTAAGTTGGAAGCAGATCATCGTGGCCGGGCAGATGTTCCTCTCTGATGGTGGTTAGTGTCTGCTTCGGTCAAAACAACCAAACTGGGATGGGGGAAATGTTTAGAAAGTAACACATCTGTGTACTGTAGCCTGTCAAAGTCAGGATATGGATGTCCACGTACCAAGTAAAACCGCGTATAAAAGTGAAATGTATGATGCAAACCAAATGTTGCGACCAAAGATATCTAAACAAAGCCAGCCTGTTTACTTCCAGCATTTTTACATGACTTGCCCCAGCCGTGCACTTACATACCGATTTCAAACACATTTTCATTCTGTGATTACTGTATGAGAATCACAGCCGAGGAACATCAGCCGTCTTTTCACAATTTGGAACAGGATGCATGCTTCACAGTCATTGCTCATTTGGTTATTTCTTTGGGATTTCATTTTCTAAACAGTGGAAACAGCTTATGGATATGAAACATCTACGTATGCAACACTAGAGTACCTGACTAATAAAGATGGACAACTGTCGGGCTGGGTGAGAATTTTTTTTTTATTGTATATCTCTGTATTTCGTGCACTAAATGTCTTTTATAATATGGTTTCACTTATATTTTTATTAGCAGACACACACCCACACGAGCAGTGAATGTCAGCTGGTGGCCCGTGGGCCACATGCAGCCCACCAGAGCTCTCCATCTGGCCCCCGGAATATTACCGAATTCAGGAATAGTTTAGCTCAAACTTTGTTTCATTAAAGGAGTCATTGACAGAAAAATGGTGTTTGTAGGTTTTAACTGTTTGAAATGTGTCTATTGGTCATGTAATTATCCAAAAAATATAAAAACAGTCAATTCTCTTAAAAAAAAAAAAACCCACACACAGCCTTTATTTCTTCTTTTCTTTCCCAGAAACGTTTGACTCTCCCAGGTAAATTGTATACATCATGATTTGACAAAGCCAACCCATGGTAGAAGATGGATGGATGGCCGGAACCCACCGCCGTCCCTGAGACCCGCCCACTGCTCTATTATTGGCTCATCTAGCTGTCTGTCATGTAGATGGAAGAGGTGCTAAAGGTAGCCTATTAGCCCCTGAGCTACTGGCCCCCCAGCTAACACTGGTACCAGGATCCATCCATCCATCTTCTACCGCTTTTCCGGAGGTCCGGGTCGCGGCGGCAGCAGTTCAAGCAGAGAAGCCCAGACTTCCCTCTTCCCAGCCACCTGCTCCAGCTCTTCAGAGAGGATATCAAGGCGTTCCCAGACCATCTGGGAGACATAGTCTCTCCACCGAGTCCTGGGTCTGCCCCGGGGTCTCCTCCCAGTGGGACGTGCCCGAAACACCTCAAGTGGGAGGCGTCTAGGAGACATCCTGTATCAGATGCCCAAACCACCTCAGCTGACTCCTTTCAATGTGGAAGAGCAGCGGTTCTACTCTGAGCCTCTCCCGGATGACTGAGCTCCTCACCCTATTTCTGAGGGTGAGTCCAGCAATCCTACAGAGAAAGCTCATTTCAGCCGCTTGTATCTGCAATCTCGTTCTTTTGGTCATTACCCAAAGTTCATGACCATAGGTGAGGGTAGGAACGTAGACTGACCAGTAAATCGACAGCTTTGCCTTGGAGCTTAGCTCCCTCTTCACCACAACAGACTGGTACAATGTCCGCATGACTGCAGATGCTGCTCCGATTCATCTGTCAATCTCTCGCTCCATTCTCTCCTCACTTGTGAATAAGACCCCGAGATACTTAAACTCCTCCGCGCACTAATTATATTGGCTTATATTATTATTTTCCTCAGATCTTAGGGTGCATTCACACGGCCACTGTTTGGTCCGGACTAAAGGACCAAAGTGTGTATTCCGTGGGTAGTTTAGTCCGTTTTGTGCCGTCTCAACACGTGTTGGAACTCTGGTGCAGCACCAAACAAGTGAAGTCTGGTCCCCCTGAAAACAGGGGGTCTCGGTTCGCTTGCAAACGCAGTCTGGTGCGCTTCGCTTGCCGTGTGAATGCAAACGGAGTATCCAGCGGACCAAAGGGCAGACGTGCCCCTCGGCATTTGTGTAACCACAGCAACACACAGTGAGAAGAGAAAGTGGCGTTTACTGTAAAGGTACCTTCATATCAAACATGAATGGGCGAATCTTTCGCGCAGCACGATTACATTATAACTCAATGTAAATACATGAAAAGACATTAATTCACCGTCTGGGTGAGATGCAGACAGGCGAAGTTGCCACTCACCTGAAAAAGTTGTCTCTCTTGAAAACCTGATGTGTGTTTCTATGGCAGCACGTCCGTGGCAGGAATCCGTGGGTAAATAAATAAATCCAACATCCCGATTCAGCTGAAGAGCTCCCGGTTCTTCAGCCTCCATTTTGGGTAGAAAAAGACAACCGCACGGATCCAAGAAATACTTTTAACGGAGAAAACCGAAGAGAAAAGTTTAAAAAAATGTCTCCTGGACTTGGAGTAGTGACGAGTGAGGAGGAGATGCAGGCTCCAATAGATATTTGGTCTGAGAACCAGATTTCTCAGCTGCTTGTGGCTACACACAAGAATACCGATGTTTTTAAGACATTTAGCGACATGATGGCGGCACGAGGGTTTATACAGACAGCAGAGCTTTTTATTTTGTATTAGTTTGCGGCAGATAAACACCTCGGCTTAAGGGAGCGGTGTTATGGTGAGAATTGCTCACTTGCCGAGAATTGCATCCCATCGTCGAATAAACATAATTTAAAGATAATTTACAAGAGGTAATAACAATTTTTACTTCTAAAAATGCACAAATGGTTACAAGCCTGGCTGAAGTGTTAGATTTTATAGTTTTGGTGCATGGGATGCAATTTTTGGCAAGCAAGCAATTCTCAGCATAACACCAGATTTCTCTTTTCGGTCCTGGCCAATCAATGAGCTGGATTTCTCTTCTTCGTCGAGATTTTTTCTGCCTGGACAGTGGTGGCTTTGGCTACAGCGCCACAAACGAGCAGCTGTTGTAACTGCATGACGTTGTCCAAGCAGTTTGGTCCGCTTGAGTGAAGTGGTGTGTGAATGCAAACCGAACCAAACAAAGGTGTGAAAAGTCTTGCCATCCCCAGCCGAGTCAAACCGAGACACCCGGACTATCCTGGTGTGAATGCAGCCTTGGTCACCCTAATAGCATCCCTGTTACCACCTGGCTCACCAGCACACAGTCAACAATATACCTCGCATCACTCTGGCCCATCTCCCAACAATTTCACTGTGATTCCACAGCAAATCGCCAGCACCAGCGCACCGGTCACAGCAACCGGGGCTGCTGGCTCTCACAGCCACCTCCCCCACCGTCCTCTGGGGCTCCGTGTGATTTTCACACCGGCAGAATTCATACCAAAAATGTTAATCTTCATCTGGCTCCCCCGATTTTGTGTGCTTAAGACGGACCTACTTTTATTCCATTATTCTGCTTTTTATCTCTAGTCACAGCATGCTTCTCTGTGGGCAGCCGTGGGGAGCAGCTGGAGAGAAAGAGAGAGAGAGAGACTGCATGGCATGGAGTGAAGTCCCAGTTCATATTAACGTGACAAATTATACTCTATATGTGCAATATTGACATTTTATGCATCGTGGGCAGCCAAATGTACCAATACAGTGAATATATTCAGTATGTCGCTCAATACTAGGAGGCTGTATATCGTATGTTTTTTTTTTCTGAAGTCTGATTTAAAAAGAATACACTGTATAACCAGATGGGAATTCAATGGATGGCAAATCAGGTCACTTCATCACAGTGACACACAAATCCAGAAAACCCAATAGTGCTGTCTATAAAGTAGTCCTGCTTATTGATTTGGAGTATTGCATGCTCTTGTGTTATACAAGCAGAGGTTGCTATTAAAGTGTATTACCACTATCCTATAGAACAGACTAAAGCAGGAGTAGTAAACTTCTCCTAGAGCCATTCTGAGTCACTTTTGACTGAAAAAAATCTGCATTTACTGCAAAACAAGCTTGAGCCTTGAATTAAAAGTAAAACAGCAGAGTTACTGTCATAAACTGCTCTGTTAACATTCGGGACGTTCTCCTGTTAAATATGTAACTTTTCCCTAGATAAATTTGTGTAATTTCTCATAAATTTGCAACATTTTTCTGAGTACTTGCACCCTATTTTATTTTACTTTTTTGTTTTGAATTTGCAACTTTTTGTATGAATTTGAGACTTTCTAAATTTGAAAAATAATAATTTAAAAAGAATATTTTATGTCAAAGCTACAGGAAGCCTCTAGTTATGGACAAGGGTCGACCCAGGATTTACACCGACTCCAAAAGCAGTCCGTTGTGGATGCAGTGCAGACGGAGCCTTGTGTCCATTTCTACCATAAGAACAGGGTTCAAAATACAAGGTCATGCGATATATAAAATAACACAAGATCTTGAGAAAGACCGGAGAAAGACTCTTTGCGATCACATGATAACAGCAAGGAAGCGTGATGTACCGGCTCCCCACCTGGATTTATATGCTCTAATAATATGGAAGTAGCCTGTTAATTTTAATTGTGTTAAGTATTTATGTTATGTCAAAGTTTTTACTTTCTCTGACACAGCAGTGGAGGAGCAGACTTCAGAAAATAACGGATGATCCTTAAATCATTTTTAATGAACAAACATCTATTAAATACAGTAGATACCAGGGCTTTTCCTTGCGGATTGGATCTGGCATCCGTCAAAAACAGACTCGTTGCATTTCATTAGCGATCCAAATCTGCCGGATTCGTTCCGCATTAATTAAAATGGGAACTATTTGCTGCAGATGTGACTGAGGTCATCCTGCGCAGTTCGCCCATTCGGGGACACGAACCCGCGACCTACCAGTCAACTACACAGTTCGAGCATGGGAGACACAGCACGATCGCGCTGAGCTAAAGGTCCGACCGGTAGCTCAGCGCTACCGATACTGTATGAGGCTTTTCGGGAGGGAGGTTTACTAACGTTCTACGCCGAACAGTGCTAGTTGGCATCCGTTACACAGAGACCAGATCACAGCCAAAATGGACCGGATCTGGAGTCAGTGGAAATCCTGAGTTACATGTGAGCTACATGTGACTTGGACTTAGCATATACTGGATAATTAAGTGATGCTTTAAACCCAAATATCATTTTTGTACAGGTTTAAGTTTAGAGTACTTTTTCTGGAAATTTAGATTAAGTGCAACAATAAACACTACACACCCAACAGAGGTTTAATGTTTTTCCATCTTATTTAGCCTGAATGTAAATTCCAGGTTAAAATCATGTTATTCTGTGTAACTCTACTGTAATAATAATGGCAGAATAATTAGTAATGAGTGAATATGTTTGGATTATGACAACAGATCATTCTGTTGTTTATCATGGCTACAAAAAATGGCAGAAGGCTGAGATATAATTGCCTCATTAATGAGGTTAATTGGTTGTTTTGCACACTTTGTAGACTATTTAAATGGTTATGGGAACATTTGAACAGCAATCTTTCCAACAGAGGGGGTGTCCCCGCCAACTTGGAAACAAATGTAGGATTTTTTATTTCTTTCTTTATAGTTCTGCTACATATGCGCACACAGAAATCACACTTGTCTATCAAACACACCAGCATACTCTGAATCCAGATATCTGTGGAGATCCATTGACACATTTACGTATGCATCAGGACACTTTCAGCTTTTGAAGAATGAACATGAGTGTCATGCTATTACATAATTCCATTCCGTTCCAACAAGGAATCATAACCAGAAACACATACACTGAATCAAAGTAATGGATGTCAAAATAAAAACTGAAAAGGGTGTAGGCTGAAGCAAAGCTTACAGCTGCACTCAGTACTGTGAAAATAAACACAATTTGCAAAGGGAGTTAAAAAATTTCCAGAGAAACTGTATATTTAACAGCTTATAATGCCTTTCAACTGCAGAAGTGTGTGTAGAAAACTACCTTCTATGTGGAAAATACAGTAGTTTCTATATGTGTTCTAGAGAGCTGATTAGCACTACATAGCAAGGTTCACGTGTGATAATATCTGTTATATTTTTAACATCTGTTTGGTTTGTTCTTAATGGCATGACAATGCAAAATGAGTGAGATCATTGTCTATTAAAAGCAAATGAACACAGTTATAAACTCACAAATGACTTCAAATAATAAATCTTTCTTTTGCATTACAATTGACACTCAACATACTTAATTTGTGCATTTTAATGAAATTGTCCTTCTCTAATTTAGAAATGTGCTAATCACATTACCACAACGCTACAGTATGTGATGTCAGTGCATGATAAATGTATTATTACTATGACAGAGTTTTAGATGGTGCCAGTCAAGAAGGTGTGAATGAACTGTAACAGTATAACAGGAGCAGAGGACAAAGCATTTCCACAAACGCCGCCACACTTCCACAGCTGTGGGCTGCTTGGTGGACGGAGGCGGGCGAGCCACCCCGGGTACACACAGCGTTAAATGAAAATGTCACACCAAAGTGAAACATGGCTTTGAGGCAGACGCGCTGTGTCGTGTTCTACATGTCAGGTGAGCGCACGTTTACCTTGCCCGACTTTCATGATGACTTTCATGGCTCGGCTCTTGCACACGCCTCCCTCCCGGTTCTCCAGGCCCTCGACTGTACCGTTGGAGGTTGCTGGAGGGCAAGAAGGACAAAGAAAAAAAGGAGCGGGGGGTGTGGGGGGGGGGGAGACGACAAGCAGTGGGAGGACATTGATGGAGGGCAAAAGAAAAGAAAAGCGGAGAGAAAAGAAGAGGAGGAGAGAAGATGACACACCGGTTAATGAGCACGTCCATAGCGCACAGAACTAATCAATATTTACGACAAGCCCTGATTAGCTGTTCCAGTGATTAGGCGTTCTCACCCTCAATCAGCCGCCAGCTCCTCTCAACTGTGTCTCTCATTAACACAATAAAGTGAAGTCAAATGGATGGAACAACATTAGAGTCTACCGAGGGCGGGCGGGCTCTGAGGTGGAGATGCAGGAACGTGGTCACGCCTCTGGGTGCGTGTGTTCTCGTGTGCGTGTGATTTCTGCCGGTGCATAGTTTAGCAGTGAGACATGCCAGCGAGAGTTCCAGCTCCTCCGGCCGCTCACTCCCTCTGAGGCACATGTGTCACTACTTACTGATAGTGCTTATGCCTTAATCAGTGTGTGTGTGCGCACTCATTTATATATTATGTGGACGTAGAAGTGCGCGTCTGTGCATTGGCTTTAAAGTTCGACTCTGATATAAGTAACGAGTTCAGGGTCGAGGCTTGTTTACTCAATGTCACATTCACTTCAGACACTGTGACACAATTGGTCGTCTATTTTCGGGCCCCTGATAATGACCTAGGGAGACAGAGTGTGACTCTGACCTTAACACTGAGCAGCCCCTCACAAGGGGTGTGTGTGCGTGCGTGCGCGTGTGTGTGGGCATGCGATGGCAGCTCTAATTTTGGAATTCCCCAAATGATCTCCATCTCCGCTTAGTCTGCTGTTTTAAACTCACTCCCTTCCTCTAAAAAGCTTTTGTTTCTCTTCCTTGCATTATCCCTCTCCGTCTCTCTCCCCGTTCCCCCCCCCCCCCTCTGCTCACTTCATTTAGCTTTTTTTATCGGCACTATCTAGATCTGCCCCTCCTCTTCCCTCCCTCTTAACTCAATGACCATCTCGCTGGGCGATTGCCTCAGATGGCACCCTCATTATGATGAGATAGTCTTGGAGAGGGTGCTTATCTAATGATGACACAAAGAGAGGCGGACTTGGCAGCACGCAGGGGTGCTGGGTGGGGCCAGACAACGCACTACAAACACCGCTGGCGTGATCTATCAATGTTCCTAAATGTGTTTCTCTGCCATAAACCGATGTTGTCCAAACTGTGTTGAAATATGGCTCTGCAGCTATACAAAAAAAGACCGTCTAGTTGATTCATGCGCCGTCATTCCAGAGCATTATTAATGTTGACATTTTGTTGCCCCGTGGGGGTTTCAGCTCTGTACTTCAGTGAAATTGAAGAAAAAAAAACTAAATAATGAGTTGCACTAACATTATGTTACATTATCAGATCCTGCTCAGGCCCTGAATTACACAGAGAACCACAACATTCTGTAAGCGTGGGGGGGAGGGGGGGGGCATGTGATAATTTGTGAGAATGATTGTGATAACATCATGTCAGGAGCACTCTGGCAAAATCCCCCCCAACTGTAGACTCCACAGGACTGAGTGAACGGACGCTGATATATATACACGAGGGGCCGGCACGGGCGAGTGCAGCGCAGGAACAAAAAAAGAGTTTAAATTTACGTGTGGCACTAATGTGAATGAACACTCAAGGCTAAGTGAGTCCTATGATTTATGTAAAGTCTATGCAAGGGAGCATGCCATTTCTAAAGAGAAGATTCAAAGACAGAGAGGTGAACAGGCCTGTTTCCAGTCTGAAAGGCTCACCCGCCTCCCAGCCCCGGAATAGCCCAGACGCTGCCACGAGTGCTAACCTCATCCTGCTGTTTTCCACACGGCTTCTTCTCTTTCAATTTTTAAATTTCCAGGGCAAGGTTATACAAAAAAATGAGCTCTTTGAAGATCAAGCTCAAAGGCACTTGAATAATCTGACTAAGCGTAAGCGTCATGCTATGAATTTTATATCCACTCAGGGAGAGCAAATCTTCTCAGTCTCAACTTACTTCTGTCGTCTAAATTAACTATTCCTTCAGGCTGGCTGAACAGGCCTCTGCATTACTGATGTGGCATAATGATAAGTTGCCCCTTCGGGGTGTCTGTTTAGCCGAACAACTGAACAAGAGCTGGATTTATGGAGAGATGATCACTTTGTATGTTGTTTTTGTTCAGGCCATTTAAAGTCCAATAACTCAAGCTTTGACTGGAAATTCATAATCTGATTAACCGTGTCCAATTTTAACCACACTTCGTTATGTGGGCAGATCATTTAAATACTATTCAAGATGGAAATCGACTACAGACACAACTGTTTAGTGCATTTAAACACATGGACTAGTTTTTTCCCTCCTGACCTGATATTTATTTGTATAGAACTTGTCACCGAGCAAAACATGGATGTTCTGTGAATGAAATTCAGGCTGTGCCACATATAACCCTAATTCAGAAAAAAAAATGGATTACATCCGTAGCAGCAAAGCAGACGACATTGTAATCTGTAGAGAGAGTAGGGATCAGGTGGAAGAGAACCTGGAGGTGGAGGTATGCTCTGGAGAGAAGAGGAATGAAAGTCAGTAGAAGCAAGACAGAATACATGAGTGTGAATGAGAGGGAGGCAGGTGTAACGGTGAAGATGGAAGAAGTAGAGGTGGTGAAGGTAGATGAGTTTAAATACCTGGTGTCAACCATCCAAAGCAATGGAAAATGCACAAGAGAGGTGAAGAAGAGAGTGCAGGCAGGGTATAACAAAGACGGAATGAACGACCTGGATATGACACATTCAGTTCGCAAGGAAGGTTTGTGTCACATATTAAAACCCAGGTATGTGATTTCATCTCGCCGTTACTTCACTGATTATTATTCATTTTAAAACTATATTTTATTATCAGTTGAACATTTATTTTATGAGCATTTGTTCTGCATCCACCACCATCAGTGTGTGAATGGGTGGATAGCAGGATCTGTAACGCGCTTTGGTCATCCAGAGATGAGTAAAAAAGCGCTACATAAGTGAACGCCATTTACCATTTAATTTAGAAATAATTTACTGTGAAACTGTACGGTTACTGCCCATTTAGACTGAATACTTTACTATATGAAAGAGATGTCAACCTGATTTTACTGTGGGACGTGATCTGAGGTTGAATAAGGATGAAAAAAATGAAATATATGGCATCATGATACTCTAGATCGCAATAATTGTGATTATCATTGAACTGTAAAAGGACTGAATCGTGACTCAAGTATTGTGATCTGAATGAATTTGTGAGGTCCCTCATGATTCCCACCCCTAGTGGAGTGGATGGAAACGAGTGTCAGGGGGGATTTGTGACAGAAGGATAGCAGCAGGAGTGACAGGGAAGATTTACAAGACGGTAGTGAGACCTGCTATGATGTATGGTTTGGAGACGGTGACACTGACAAAAAGACAGGAGATGGAGGTGACAGAGTTAAAGTTGCTAAGATTTTCATTGGGAGTGACAAGATTAGAAATGAGTATATCAGCAGGACAGCTCAGGTTGAGCGGTTTGGAGACAAAGTAAGAGAGGCAAGACTGAGATGGTTTGGACATGTGCAGAGGAGGGATAGTGGAGATACTGGACAAAGGATGCTGAAGATGGAGCTGCCAGACAGGAGGAAAAGAGGAAGAGCAAGAGAAGATTCATGGATGTAGTGAAGAAGGACATGGAGAGGGTTGGTGTTACAGAGGAAGATGAAGGCAGATGATCCACTGTGGAGACCTCTAAAGGGAGCAGCTAGAAGAAGAAGAAGAAGAAGAAGACAACATTACACTGTAAGTACCTCGATGTGATCAAAGCATCAAAAATAATTATGAAAGCAGGAATTTCATTTCACAGTTACTCCAAAAAATCCAATCTAAGAACTATTTTCTTTTTAACATCCTACAATGTTTGCAGCCAAATGAAACCTGAAGATAGAGCAGATAACACCACGTGCGTCATCAGTGTTTGCAGTCTCGTCATCAGCGCGGTTGTCTTCCTGCACAGTGACTTTTTAACTGGGTTATAAATTCCACATGTACCAATACAGAGTATATTTAACTCTATTTTCACAAGGAATCAGATCACGGCAGAGATCATGAACAAGTGTGCCAGACACGTTTCCTAAAGTCCCAAACGCTACTTACAAAGACAGTGCCAGCTTCTCCTTTTAATCTAGAAGCCTCCATCTCCTCTCTCTCTCTCTCTAACCCTCCCTCTCTTTCAATTCATCCCCTTATACTGACGCTAATCCAAATGTGGATTTCCAGATATTAAAAGCCCGACAGCCGGTTTGTGTTTTGGAAAGGGGAAAATAGGGAATCGGGTCTTCCTGTGTATCTCTGCAGAGGTAAAAACACAATGTTCTAACGACATTAGAAACAGGAACAAAGAAACTCCTGGACTCCTGCTAGTGATTTAGTGGAACAAACTGGTTCAGAGTTACTTGTCCAGAATACTGAGAGAACTGGTCATTGCATGAAGGAATGTTGTCTTTTTTTTTTTTTTTTAATAAAGCCGTCGGCTGCAAAGAAGGGCTTTCGTATGATTTAAGGCCCCTTCAGTGGGTGTGGGTCATTGGCCACGGAGTGACTAGTGAGGGAACAAAAGATCTACAGCTGCTGAAGTCATAAGAGAAACCAGGTGCCAAATGTTGATGTTGGGAAATATCGACAGCAAAAACGTATCAGCCAAAAGGAAGCCTTACAGGGGAAGGAGCTGGCGCGGAACAGCGGCTCCCGTTCCAATACTGCACACATTACCTAAAGCATAACCCATTAACATGCATATGCGAATGTAGACTCTTGTGAATACACCGAGGCGCACAGATTTCACAAGGACATTCAGGGTAGAGTGGAAGGGCTGCTCCCTGAGGTGCCCCGGGGAGAAGTGTGGGAGATGTGTGAGGGAAGCAGTTGCTGACTGGCCAAGACAACACAAGCTAGGGCTAAAGTGTGATGTGGTGGTCTATATTTATTCTCAGGTCTGCTAAATGAGGTCACTCAGGTGGTCCTGCTGCATACATTCCCCGTCTCCATCATGAATCATATGCTGCTTATTATTCCTGTCCTGCCCGAGGAGGATGGGATGGGGGGGTGCTTGCTTTCATATAGCCCAATGGAGGCCGTGTGTATGTGGGCGCATGCATGTGATCTTTGTGTCTACGCGTGTGCAACATCTGCCTGAAGCAGAGAACGAGGGGACAGATAGAGCGCATGTGACAGACAGAGAGCAGGTTGTTTAATGAGAAAGTGGATGAGAGGTGACATTCATTGGCTACCTTTCACACAGGCCGCCCCCCCCATTCTCCACAGAATTCAGACTTCCACTCAGACGAGCCGAGCAGCAGCCAGCAGGTAGTCACAGCAACCACCGTCAATAGCGTCTACATTCCACCCCACAGAAAAATCTAAATACATAAACAGGCACAACCACCATCTGATCACTCACACTTAGCATCAAGGAAAATCACACACCAGCCGAGCTATTTCCATCCATTTGAGGCAAAGCGGGGAGCTAACGCGGCGGTGGCAGGTATGTGTGTCTGTATCAAACAGAGCATCACAACAAAAAAGGCCATTTCTCATAGCTGCCAGTTTCCCATCTCAGTTTTTGTTTACATTAGCCAACCAGAATCGAAGTGCCGAGAAGGAAAAGAGAGCCTATTTGCACAAAATATTTCACTCCTGAATGAGCACGGAGAGGGCTAGATTAGGTTGATGTGCCTGATTTCAGAGATAACCCTCCCCAGAAGATCTGGCACGCATGCAAGAATGCACGTGCACACACACACATACACAGAGAGAGACACAAACACAGAGTGAGGTTGGCAGACTGGAATAATACGGGGAGATCTAGATGTTTGCACTTTGAACCTTTTCTAATCCGGAGTATTAGGGCATGGCTAAAGCCTGATTATGGCGGAATGAAATGGATCTAAATAGATGTCCCAGCCCATCAGCCTTCCATTTCTTTGTCCTAGAAATAGAAATGGAAATCAGTAATCAACCTCCAACCTCTCACTCGCCGTCTCTCCCACATAGCCTCCTCCGCAGGTTTGGCACCAGGAAGGAAAATTCATTCAGACTTCACATGTCATCTCCCATGAATTAGGTGCTCTCGGCTCGGCTGAGCATTTTTTTTTTCCTCATTTCTTTTCAATAATAAATCCTGGCAGAAAATATAAAATAGTCATCCTGCACATTTTTCATGCTATTTTACAAAAGCCAATATTGAATTTAGGTTAGGATGAATGCAGTTCTGAGTAATGAGCATGGACACAGATGATTTTTTTTTTTTCATCTCCACATTCAACAGCATTCTATTTTTAAACGTTCTTCGCCGAGGCAAAGCATCACCGTGCAGTAGAATGTGATACCACAGGGACACTTTGCTGTGGGTGCGCTAAGCAGGAGAACCACTGGTGTCAAGGTTTGTCGCCGGTTAGCAGCCCAGTGCGCACACAACTGTTGCTCAGCTCACTGCTTCAGTATACAGCCAGAGGGGGAGCTCCTCTCCCGCGCCCTGATTAGACTGCCCCCCCCACACACACACACATGCAAGCACACACGCGGGCAGAGAGCAACAGCACTTAACTGTTACACGCACACAACACAAACCCATTTGAAATGGCTGCACCCAGGCCCGAGCACACACTGGCTGTGTGTGTAGCCAGAAGATCAGGCAGGACTTAAGAGCTCCTCCAGCACCAAAATTACAGGGTACCTCTAAATCCTCCTAGCAGAGAGCACTGGGATGGCAGCAGGGTGGGGTGTGGGGGGCGGCGGGGGTGGCGGGGGTAAAGAGGTGTGTGTGTGTGTGTGTGTGTGCATGAGAAGGATGGGGAGGTGTTTGGAGAAGAGATGGAAAGAGGAGTGCAGTGTGAGGGAGGGGCAGGAGAGGAAGCAGGAGATTCAAGAGAGTGAGCGAGCTGGAGAGGGGTGAGAGCTGATCTGTCTGAAGTGTGCGTGTGTGTGTGTGTGTGTGCAAGATGCCGGAGAGGGAATATGGGAAGGAGGTGATGACGTGAGGAGTTGAGATCAGGAGGCGAGCTCCGTTTGGAGAGGAGGAGAAGAGGTGGTGTTGGTGGGAGCTTATCGCTCTCTGTGAAGCACAAGAAGCGTATGTGTGCTGGGCTGCGTGCATGCATGCCTGTTTGCGTGCACATCTGCCAGTTTGCTTCTCTCACACTCATCATTTTTCTTATATGCTCCCTTAAGTTCCCACTTGTGTGTGTTTTGGCCACAGTTGTGAAGGTCTGAATGTGAGCATAGATTTTATTGCATATGCAGATGTTTGAGAATAGATCAAATTTGCTTATTTATTTAAACTGCGTGGATGCAGCTGTGTGGTCCATGAGTCCCTAAGGAAGTCCTCAATGTGGGCGCCAAGGGTTTGGCTTTATGCACTTCCTCAGAATACACTACAGGTCTAGTGCTTCAGGACTACTTATGACGGCTTTTAACCTCAGGATTGGACCTGTCAGCAGCTCCCAGAGTGTCTGAGTGTGTATCTGTGTGAGCACCTGTGTCTGTACAGGGCTCACAGCCTGCAGTCACGGTGAGCTTCTGCACCATTTAGCTGCGGGTGTCTGCGTGTCACTTCTACGGTGGACCCTGTGGGGCAGAGCTTTCACACCGCGGCGCTTTCCACTCTTCATTTCCCAGCTCAGCACGCTGCAATATCCCCGTGCTCCCGTACGCAGCAAAATGTCCCTCTTACCCACACACACACATACACACTCGGGCAGAGACGGAGGATGGCACTGTCCCATGTGTTCGAGCACGCGAGAAAGAAAGGGAAGCGCACATGGAGGCTCATCATACCACATTTACTCGCAAACAAAAGTACACACTCGGCGCAGGCCGTCTGTCGGATCAGTGGGAGATAAAGGATGCAGAATAACAGGAGGACCCTGGGGAGCAGAGCAAGTCATCTGTCTCAAACATGAACAGACTGAGCGCACTTCAACGTGACATGATGTAGACAGACTCATCTTAGAGCACAGCCAATCTTGGACCTTTCTCCCGCACAGACACATTCATAAACCCACATGAAACAGATGAAGCCTGCTCAGAATGTGCAAGTGTGCTTCAGAGCCAAAACCCACATAATCTGACAGGTGGACACCGGGGGAGTGCAGTCTATTGTCCCCTAAAAAACATGTAACCTGACAGTGGGGGGGGGGGACTTCTACTACTATAAGCTGTTGCATGAAATGTTGGTGCTCCGAGAGGGAGCAGCAGCACCCAGAATTAATTCAATAACCACGCAGGCTGTAAAAATTCCAGCCTACCGCCACCGTGCTGCTCCCAATATGGAACATTTTTAGACATGAGCTATTTCAGCTTTACCAGCTATTTAGGCTATAATGTATTCTGTTGTGTGAAGGAAGTTGCCAGTAGCCCACACAACGCTCCCTAATGACAGAGTAGCTAATTGGCAGTAATGGCTCTTTTCACCGATATCATCGAGCTGAAGCCGCAGAAAACTCCAGCAGCTTAGCACTAATCATTTGCAGGGGGAAAAAACTGGGAAAAGAGCCTGAAGAAGTGGCCTGGGGTAACTTTTTACCTTAGATGACCAGCATGTTGTAAATATCGAAGTGCGGCCATAGGAAGAAAAAAAAATGTACTTTTTAAAAATCTTTTAGTGCTGCAACAATTAGTCGGCTAATCGACTAGTCGATCGTCAGACTGTCAACTAATTTGATAGTCGACTAATTGCCTGTGTGCTGTTTTCCAGGAAACATTCTAAACAATATGAATGTTTCAGGCTCTAAAACATGAAAAGTTGTCAGTTTTCTTGCTTGCACATTGTGAGTTAAATAAATTACAGTTTTGCAACGTCTGACGGTTGTGTTGCTGCAAACATTCTGGATTAATCTGTCAAGTTCAAGTTTCAAACTCATGTCTGATGGTCATTCTTTTCTATTTAGCTGTGGGGACCTTTTATAAAACATTCTATTAAAGGCAGAGACTGAGAACAAGGTGGTATTCTCAGGTGTGCTGACTTAAACAGGTGAGGTTAAAGATGACCAGGAGCCCCAAACAGGAGTCGCGCCAACAGGAAGCAGAGATGGCGGACATGACAGAAATAATCATGATTAGTCGACTACAAAAATGATCGTGAGTTGCAGCCCTATTATCTTTATTGTTAAATTGGAGTAGTTTTTAAAAAAAATCACTCAACCCTGGTGGGCACGCACGAGCGCACGCACACACACATACACACACACTCTTAACACCCTTCAATACACAAACAAAATGCTGCACACACACACACACAAACACACACGGTGCCCTCTGAACTCCTCCAGCAGACAGTGCATCATTTGACTAATAGCAACTGAAATGTTGCGTGTTCAGAGAAATAAGTAGAGGGGAAACTGGGTCAGAGAGGAAAAAAACCTGGCATTTCACCTTCCTTTTGGTCCGAGCTAAAGGTTAGGGGAGATGCTACACATGCCGAGGTGCACGCAGTTACACACACACGCTCCAAAGCAAAAGGTTAATACGGTTCATGTGAGAGTTGCTGAGTTACTGCTCAGCTAGTGTGTGTGTGTGTGAGAGAGAGAGACTGGAGCTAACAATCGTCCCGTTTCATCCTTGTTTAACGCAGAGGAGGAGTTGTATATTTGTGTTTGGATAATCCCATCACAGGCTCCTGACCCCCCCCATCACAGAAACAGGGAGCAGGACTATCACCACTTCTTCCAAATGTCCGTTAATCCGCGTCATCACTCAGTCAACATGACTTTTACCCCTGCGTCCCTCTTCTCTCTTTCATCCAACTGATAACAGCCTCCTGATCCCCCCACAGCCTTTGTTAAGCTAACTGGTCACTTCGTGTCGCTATTTGAAATTAAAAAGGAGGTGGGGGGGGGGGGCTGCTTTGAACATCTTCTCCATATCCTGGGAAGTTACACTCAAAGAAATGGAGCATAATATTCAATTTTTATTCTCTATTAACCATCATGTTGTGCAGAGGAGAGCTGGGCAGATGCCAAGAGAGACAAGAGAATATGCTGAGAATATGAAGAGTAACTGCCCTGAAACAGGCAGCTGAGAGGGAAACAAAATCACACAATTAAACAGAGACAAGCCATAAGGAATCGTTTGATACAGGTATAATGGATCCATGTTGGCTAATATATGACTGCTGACTCTCCACCATAAACAGCGCTGAGTCTCTGTACGTCTATTTATTATGCCTTGGTGAAACAGAGGCATACGGTAATCGGTTATTGTGTCTGTTTATGGCTGGGTGTGTCTGTCTGTCCGCCTCTCTGGTTCAGCTCGCCCGGTCAAAATTAAATGCAACTAAAGGCTTGTATCATTGTATCACCATATTTTTTCAACTTTTAATTTGCCAGAATTTCAAAATAATTCTTTGTTTTTTAAATAAACACAGAAATAGCTCACCTTTACCGTCAATGGAACGGTACTGTGCATGCGCCCGGACACTCCCGTCAGAGGAAAGTACTGAGCAATCCACCAATACTGGGTGAACAAATGTCCGTCTTTTTGCCCGTCTGTTTTCTTCCTCTGCCACTAAACAGCAAAAGCTCCTGTTCATTTCGATTGTCATTGTATTCACGTACCTCCATCGCTTCCGCCATTTAAAACGTCTGCCGCCGTGCTCTTCTTTTGTGTGTGGATTGCAGCTGTTCAAATCAGGTTGGTGGCTCTTGGCTGCCACCGACAGTACGGGCATTTGAACTGCAGATTATTTTCACTGCGCATGCATGTACTCCAAAACTACTGGATGGATTTGGATGAAATCTTTACTAGAGATGGTCCTTGGGCTAGAGAGGAACCCATAACATTTTGGTCCGAGACCACATACCTCCACCAAGGCTCTGGCACCGAGGCATCAGCACCTTGGTGCTTTCATTGTTATTATTGTTCACTAGGGCCGCAACTAACGATTATTTTTGTAGTCGACTAATCTAACGACTATTTTTTGATTAGTCAGCTAATCCCGATTATTTCTGTCATATCCGCCATCTCTTCTTCCTGTTGGCACGGCTCCTATTCGGGGCTCCAGGTCAAGTTTAACCTATCTAAATGTACAAGAAAAAAACTGCAAATTTACAGGGAAAAGTTGTTAAATTTTGAGAAAAAAAGGTTACAAATTTATAGGAAAATGTCGCAAATGTTGGAGAAAAAGGTTAAAAAAAAATTGGCATGAAAAAAATTGCAAATTTTTGAGAACAAAGTTGCAAAATTAAAAGAAAAAAATTGCAAATTGAGGACAAAAAAGCTGCAAATTTACAGGAAAAAAGTTGCTAATTTTTGAGGAAAAAGTTGTAAATTTTTAGAAAAAAGTTGAAAATGTTGGAGAAAAAAAGTTAAAAAAAAAAAAAAACAATTACAAGAAAAAAATTGCAATTTTTTGGGAAAAAAGTTTCAAATTTAACCTCTTAAAATTCTGGTGTTCCATGGGGGGGTGGGTAGTGAAACTGGCTGGTACACTAAGGGGTTAAGTCTACACACCTGAGAATATCACCTTGTTCTCAGTCTCTGCCTTTAATATGTTTTACTGAAGGTCCCCACAGCTAAATAGAAAAGAATGAGCCATCAAACAGGAGTCTGAAACTTGAACTTGACGGATTAATCAAGAATGTTGAAACTGACTTAACAAAACTAAATGGGTTTTTGGGTGGATTATCTATACCATGTATTCCAAATGAAAACAGGGAGATACTGGAGTCTAAAATTAGTCAAGAAGAAGTTGGGCTAGCCATTGATAATATGAAATCAGGAAAAAGAGCAGGACCAGATGGTCTTCCAGTTGACCTCTATAAAAAATTTAAGAATAAATTAATAAAACCACTTTTGGAAATGGTTTTAGAAGCATTTCAAAATGGTAATTTACCACCATACATGAATAATGCCTTAATTATACTGTTGCCAAAACCAGGTAAACCCCCTAATAAATGTGAAAACATGAGACCAATAAGCCTATTAAATGCTGACCTTAAGATAATCTGTAAAATTTTAGCAAAACGACTACAAGAAATATTACCAAATATTATTAACCGAGATCAGAATGGCTTTATAATGGGAAGACAAGGCTTCCATAATGTAAGAAGACTATTTTTTTTTTCCACAATATCTTTATTGAACCTTTTTTTTTTTAACAAACATGATACAAACAATCAAACACTAACACTAAAGTACTACAAAAAAAAATGCACTAAAAACACCAACAACCACCAACAAAATCAAGTCTTCAACAATGCTCCTCTGTTTAGTCTAGACAATCCAATACATAAGTATACATATTATGTTCACCAGTTTGGAATTTACAAGGTCCACACACATCATTCACCTTCTTCTTCAAGAGTTATGTTTAAATTTTTTACATAATCAATAAAAGGTCTCCATATATTCTCAAACACAATTTCCTTTGATTTCAATATATATGTTATTCTTTCTAATGGAAGGTTTGTTAACATCTGTCTTAACCACTGAGTCACATCTGGTCTATGAGTCTTTTTCCATAATAGTGCAATACATTTTTTGGCATTAAGCAAACTGAGGTCTATGAATGTTCTTTCACTTTTATTAAAATTATGCTTCTCTGGGTACAGACCCAACAAAAACAGTTTAGGATTCAATATGATTTGTTTTGAGATTATTTTTTCAATTGTTACCCTCACCTCTTCCCAAAACATTCTTATTAATCTACATTCCCATAAACAATGAAATAGGGTTCCTTTACTTTCCATGCATTTTGTGCATGTATCTGGTATATTTTTGTTATATCTATTTAATTCCTCCGGTGTAACATACATCCGCATTAACCATTTGAAATGTATCAATTTAAGGCGTGCATTTATTGATTTGGTTTGAGCTTCTGTACAAGCCAATTCCCATTGTTCCTCTGAAATTTCAGTTTGCAGATCTTCTTTCCAGTAGTTTAATCTTTTCAGTGAATTTTCACTTGAAGATAGTGTCAATGAGTTATAAAACTCTGAAATAATACCCTTTCTTTTACTATCTTTCATCATCATTTTTTCCAAGGATGAATAAATAGGTCGAGTGAGAGCTTTATTTTGATTTGATCGAATAAAGTTTCTAAGTTGAAGATATTTAAAAAAATGTGTTCTATTGAGATTAAATTTGATCCTCAGCTCTTCAAAAGACATTATGTTTTCTGCACATGGCAAATATAAATCCTGAATCTTTTGTATCCCTTTTAAATTCCATACTTTAAATACAGCGTCCGCTCTCCCTGGTTTAAAATATTGATTACCCCATATTGGACTAAATTGTGACAATAACTGTGGTTCTTTTAAATAGTTTTTAGCTTCACACCATATTTTGATCATATGCTTTACAAATGGATTTTTAACTTGTTTTTGTAATTTTTTTGCCGAATCTGAGTATATGAATATGGGAAGAGGTAAAGGTAAATTGTATGATTCCATTTCAGTCCAGTGAGGGAGATCATTTGATGAAAAATAATATGTCATAGACCTCAGTTGTGCCGACCAATAATACAACATAAAATTTGGACATTTCAGACCTCCACGATCAAATGGTAAATATAATAAAGACAAACGTAATCTAGCCCTCCTGTTGTTCCATATAAATTCCACTAACTTTTTTTTTATTCTTGAGAATAGATCTAAAGGTGGTGATAAGGGAATGTATTGAAATAAATAAAGTATTTTAGGTAAAATATTACTTTTAAGTATATTGATTCTTCCGATCATCGACATTGGTAGTGACATCCATCTCTGAGTTAACTCATTGATATCTGACATTAAGGCTTCATAGTTGACACTGGCGACTGATTCTAGCTTAGGCACAATTTGGATTCCTAAATATTTAAACTGATTTACAACATTGAATTGATTTACCTCAGGGGCTGGGTAATTTCTCTGGGTCTCATTTAGCATTAATATTGAAGATTTAGTTTTATTTATTTTATATCCTGATATTTCCCCAAAATTCTTTATTAAATTCAACAAGGTTGGAATTGATTTTTTTAGATTCGACATAAACAAAATTATGTCATCGGCGTACAGGGAGATTTTATGTTCTGTTGGTCCAACTTTAATTCCATATATTTGTGAATGTAAACGTATCGCTATTGCTAAAGGTTCAATTGCCATAGTAAACAGTAAAGGTGAAAGTGGACAGCCTTGTCGACATCCTCTATTGATTTTTATTGGTTTTGAAATATTGTTATTTGTTAGGATTTCTGCTGTAGCATTATTGTATATTATTTGAACCCATTTTATGAAATTATTTCCAAGTCCAAACCTTTGTAGGACTTCAAAAAGAAAGGGCCATTCAACTCTATCAAAGGCCTTTTCGGCGTCCAGTGATAGGAGAGCTGTATCCGGTGCTTCTTTATTAAAATAAATAATATTAAATAGTCTTCTTACATTATGGAAGCCTTGTCTACCCTTTATAAAGCCATTCTGATCTCGATTAATAATATTTGGTAATATTTCTTGTAGTCGTCTTGCTAAAATTTTACAGATTATCTTAAGGTTGGCGTTTAATAGGCTTATTGGTCTCATATTTTCACATTTATTAGAGGGCTTACCTGGTTTTGGCAGCAGTATAATTAAGGCATTATTTATGTATGATGGTAAATTACTATTTTGAAATGCTTCTAAAACCATTTCCAAAAAAGGTTTTATTAATTTATTCTTAAATTTTTTATAAAGGTCAACTGGAAGACCATCTGGTCCTGCACTTTTTCCTGATTTCATATTATCAATGGCTAGCCCAACTTCTTCTTGACTAATTTTAGACTCCAATATCTCCCTGTTTTCATTTGGAATACACGGTATAGATAGTTCGTTCAAAAACCCATTTAGTTTTGTTAAATCAGGTTCATTTTTGGTATCATATAATTTTTCATAGTAATCTCTAAAGGCTCTATTAATTTCTAAAGGATCTATAACTACCTGTCCTTTACTTATAATACTGGTAATTGGTGTTTTAATTTCTAATTGTTTAATCTGCCATGCTAATAATTTTCCTGATTTTTCACCATAAGAAGACTATTTAATATTATTTATTCTACTAAAGAAGCACCGGATACAGCTCTCCTATCATTGGACGCCGAAAAGGCCTTTGACAGGGTCGAATGGCCCTTTCTTTTTGAAGTCCTACAAAGGCTTGGACTTGGAAATAATTTCATAAAATGGGTCCAGATAATATACAATAATGCTACAGCAGAAATCCTAACAAACAGCAATATCTCAAAATCAATAAAAATCAATAGAGGATGTTGACAAGGTTGTCCACTTTCACCTTTACTGTTTACTATGGCAATTGAACCTTTAGCGATGGCAGTACATTTATATCCACAAATATATGGAATTAAAGTAGGACCAACAGAACATAAAATCTCCCTGTATGCCGATGACATAACTTTGTTAATGTCGAATTTTAAAAAATCAATTCCGACCTTGTTAAATTTAATAAAGAACTTTGGGGAAATATCAGGATATAAAATAAATAAAACTAAATCTTCAATATTAATGCTAAATGAGACCCAGAGAAATCACCCAGCGCCTGAGGTAAATCAATTCAATGTTGTAAATCAGTTTAAATATTTAGGAATTCAAATTTTGCCTAAGCTAGAATCAGTCGCCAGTGCCAACTATGAAGCCTTAATGACAGATATTAATGAGTTACTTCAGAGATGGATGTCACTACCTATGTCGATGATCGGGAGAATTAATATACTTAAAAGTAATATCTTACCAAAAATACTTTATTTATTTCAAAACATTCCTTTACCACCACCTTCAGATCTATTCTCAAGAATTAAAAAAAAGTTAGTGGAATTTATATGGAACAATAGGAAGGCTAGATTACGTCTGTCCTTACTATATTTACCATTTGATCGTGGAGGTCTGAAATGTCCAAACTTTATGTTGTATTACTGGTCAGCACAGCTGAGGTCTATGACATATTATTTTTCATCAAATGATCTCCCTCACTGGACTGAAATGGAATCATACAATTTACCTTTACCTCTTCCCTTATTCATATACTCAGACTCGGCTAAAAAATTACAGAAACAAGTTAAAAATCCAATTGTAAAGCACATGATCAAAATATGGGGTGAAACCAAAAAATATTTAAAAGAACCACACTTACTGTCTCAATTTAGCCCAATATGGGGTAATCAATATTTTACACCAGGGAGAGTGGATGCTGTATTTAAAGTATGGAATTTAAAAGGGATTCAAAAGATTCAAGACTTATATTTGTCATGTTCAGATAACAAAATGTCTTTTGAAGAACTGAGGATTAAATTCAATCTTAATAGAACACATTTTTTTAAATATCTTCAGCTTAGGAATTTTATTCAATCAAATCAAAATAATGCTCTCACCCGACCTACTTATTCATCCTTGGAAAAAATTTTGACGAAAGATAGTAAGAGAAAGGGTATTATTTCAGAGTTTTATAACTCATTGACACTATTCTCAAGTGAAAACTCACAGAAAAGACTGAATTATTGGAAAGAAGACCTGCAAATTGAAATTTCAGAGGAACAATGGGAATTGGCTTGCACAGAAGCTCAAACCAAATCAATAAATGTACGTCTTAAACTGATACATTTTAAATGGTTAATGCGGCTGTATGTTACACCAATGGAATTAAATAGATATAACAAAAACATACCAGATACATGCACAAAATGTATGGAAAGTAAAGGAACCCTATTTCACTGTTTATGGGAATGTAGAAAAATCAGAATGTTTTGGGAAGAGGTGAGGGTAACAATTGAAAAAATAATATCAGAACAATTCACATTGAACCCTAAACTGTTTTTGTTGGGTCTGTATCCAGAAAAACATAACTTTAATAAGAGTGAAAGAGCATTCATAGACCTCGGTTTGCTTAATGCTAAAAAATGTATTGCACTACTGTGGAAAAAGACTCATAGACCAGATGTGACTCAGTGGTTAAGACAGATGTTAACAAACCTTCCACTAGAAAGAATAACATATATACTGAAATCAAAGGAAAATGTGTTTGAGAATATATGGAGACCTTTCATTGATTATGTATATTATGTACATATGTATATTAGCTGCTCTTGCTTGCTTGTTTTTTTTTTCTTGCCTTCTGATTGTTGCTCTGAGTGTTGCTATCCCTGTGCTGTTGCAATCCTGGAATTTCCCAGTTGTGGGACTAATAAAGGCTTATCTTATCTTATCTTATTATGTAAAGAAATTAAACATAACTTCTGAAGAAGAAGGTGAATGATATGTGTGGACCTTGCAAATTCCAAACTGGTGAATGTATAATATGTATTCTTATGTAATAGATTACCTAGACTAAACAGAAGAGCATTGTTGTTGACTTGCTTTTGTTAATGGTTGTTGTTGTTTTTAGTACCATTTTTTTGTTGTTGTTAGTGTTTTTTTTTTATTTTTAAATTACTTTAGTGTTAGTGTTTGACTGTTTGTGTCATGTTTGTAAAAAAAGGTTCAATAAAAAATATTGTGGAAAAAAAAAAGAATGTTTGTCACAACACAACTGTCAGATGTTACAAAATCAGAATTTATTTAAATCATAATGCACAAGCAAGAAAAGTGTCAGTTTTTCCTGATTTAGAGCCTGAAACGTTCAGGTTTAGATTTTTTCTTGGAAAAGGGCACACAGGCAATTAGTCAGCTATCAGATTAGTTGTTGATTCATTTTCTGACAATCGACTACTCGACTAATTGTTGCAGCACTAGCCTCTACACATCTATTTATTGCTATTATTGTCCACTACCCTGGATATTAGAAGTGGGCCAAAATATTGGATCAGATATTTCCCAACAGCTGAAAAATGTTATAAAAGTAATATAGCTATAATTGGGGGAAAACTTGATTTGATTTGATTTGAATTTTGTATACTTTGTTGATCCCCAGAGGGGAAATTGAGGGCATCCACCTGGATGGATGCAGCAGCGACGGTACGGCGCTATCCCTTAACCATTCACACACACATTCACACCTAGGGCCACTTTAGAGTCTCCAATTAATCTAACCTGCATGTTTTTGGCCTGTGGGAGGAAACCAGAGAACTCCTGGAGTAAACCCACGCAGACACGGGGAGAACATGCAAATTCCACACAGATCACTGTTGCTCAGGGACTGGGATCAAACCAGGGATCCCATGGCCAAGGGTGAGTTACTGTGCTGCCGCAGTGCTAACCACTGTGCCACCGTGCCACCCAAACTGTATATATTGTTGCCTTAGATGTGAAACCCCACTAAATTACACTACACCTTTTGTTGCTTTTGACTTTAAAATGGAGCTCATCCTCCTTACACATCCCATTATCCACGAGGAAAAAGCTCAGTCGCGTTACAGTGTAAATGTAAACAATGTGTTAAATTGAATCAGTGCATTCAGCTGGATTTCTGCTGAAGAACCTGTAGGTTTGTCTGCATAATGAGGCCATTGTGGAGGAAAACGATTCTCAGTGGTCGTGTTTATAATCGTTGACTGCAACGCTGCTACTGTATCTGTGTTGAATACGGAGAAAAGGACTGTGGAATTAGACTTAATTGATTTTATGTTAACGTCGTTTGAAAATAATAAAACTGGGGTCTTCATAATCATGTTTTGGGAGCTGATATTTCACATTCAGATAAACAGACTGAATATAGATTAAAATGAGATATAACTTTATGTTAACTGAACTACTTCAGTTAATCTAAGTTTAATTATGTTTTCAGAGGCGGTGGATTTTAAGAAATACAATTTTTAAAAAGCAGGAAAAGAATGCATCCATATGTCTTGTGATTTTTATACTAACCACTTGTCACTGTTAACAGCCCACTGAAAACACTGCATTGTTCTATGATCAGAATGCTGATTATTTTATAAGCTTTCAGTTAAAAAAAGGTCTTGGAATGGAAAACTGTCTTTCCTTATTACAGCCATTTTATTAGGAAAATAAGAAGTGCATTTAGAGAAGATATTGGAAAATAGTTTTCTCCCCTAAAGAACCACTTACTCTAATGTAATCTACGAGTGCATGCCCATAGGAAGCAAGTGTTCCTGTCTGAAACAGGGATCCCAATCAGGCTTTCCAGGCCCAAATGTAGGCTGTGTTTGAAAGCTGAATACAGATTTGTAGCCTACATGTAGGCACTCACATGTTAGACTTTGATAAATATAAAAGGAACTAAATGCCATTTATTTGATTGAGTGAATATTAATTACAGAATACCTAATTATTGAAAACAAATGGGACATCCAATATTTCTGTTTAAGAACCCTTGTTTATGTTTGTCAGACTTGTGTGATCTTTTATCACTTATAAGTGATATAATTTATTACTTGTAAGTCTTATCTTATAAGTCTTATAAATCTTATAAGTAATATATTGCTACTTATAAGATGTTACTCATAAGTGTTGTATCTTGCACTTTGGGGAATGGGAGTTGTTCAGTCACCATTATAATTGCTTTAGTTTATATGTGCAGTTAATTGTCTATCGTCAATAAACTCATGCAGTACTATAACAGGACACGTTAACAAATATTTGAGACCCACTGTAGTGCGTCCTTTTATATTTTAGCAATATTCTGAGTACAAAACAGCAGAATGATCCATTTGGCTGCAACCGTTGCATCAGTGTTGGCCATTTATCAGTAAATATTTAAATAAAAATGATTTATTTTGTTATTTGGGTGTTTTTGTGTCCTGTTGGGTCACAGTCGTCGTTTAGTCAAAACGTGCATATGTGGCTGCGTACAATATGCAATTGATCCAGGCATTCTGCTCCACAGTCATGGTGGTATTATTATTAGCTTTTAATTTTTAGATAGCCGTACGAGCCCTGCTGCATCGGGGACTCGCGGTCCTGCAAAGGGACTCCCGTCTGCCGCTGGCCGGGCAGGCTGGGCTTGCTTCCCTGTGAAGGACCGCGTTCCACCTGCTGCTTCTCCAACACTGGTGTTCTTTGTCAGACCCCAGGTCCCTGCTGGCATTCCCTAAATTATCCTGTGCAGGCGTTCCCCGAGTTATCCTTTAGACGTACACAATCACGGCAACATTATAGGATAATTTTTTAAACATTAAATCTTCAGTGCTCTGTTTTTCTGGTCAAATGTATTGCTTATCACTTCCTTGTTTTGTTTGTGGAGCGCTGTGGTGAGTGACTGGTTGTGACGCCACGTATTAACCAATCAGTATGGAGTCAATCCGAAACCCCACCCACACTTCCAGCAGCCAGAGCATGAAGAAACAAAGCAGCGGCTAAACTTTTATTGATAAAAATTACATATTTTGACTGAGCAACCTCATACTCGGGGGATGCACACCCTCGTAACCTCAGCAAAGCACGTATAAAACCTGAGGTCAGTCTAACGAACAGCTTGAGAGATATGTGAGGAACACACACACACACACACACACACACACACACAGATTCATTGCATTTATAGACAGATATACATTTCATCCAAAGCAAACATTATTCTGGGCTCCTCATTGTCAAGAGAGAAAGGAAAGACAATGGTGCTGATGATGAGCCTGTAATTTTGCTTTTGTATTAAGCTTAATCAGCAGTTATTCATTCATCAACATCCAGCGGCATCCATAATAGTGGGTGGTGATATTTTCAGGTTGCACACATGTAATCAGCAGGCAGATGTACAAACAAGGTCTCTAGCTAAGGTTGTTCCTCAGCAGGAGACTCACTGAAGCACTTGTCTTGCTTCATTTGCACGGCTAATCACGCGAGGTGAACCACAGTTCACTTGCTAAATCCCTGCAGACGATAAAACTGATCCTCTCGGCCTGTCTTGCCTCTGGACTCCGTGGTCGTCTAGTGATACGACACTCTGGCCCCGTATAACCTTTGCAGCCTCCGGAGGAGTCGCCCTCATCAATCCACCTTTGAAGGTCCATGAGCCACAAATCAGCCTGATAAAAGAACTGCTGGGATGGATCGGAATGTGGTGAGAGATAATAGTGGTATGTCAAAGGCCAGAAGGCACCAAAAATTTAGACTGACTGGAAGAGTAATCAGTGAGTAAACTCCCTTCAAAAGCCTGGTTCAGGCTGCACAGTGTTTTCTTTTTTGTCTTCCACAGCATCACCATCTCAGACTATAAATTCTTTCCAGGTCTTGACCAGGAAAGTGACAGCACTGCACTTCTGATCATGACTAATCATCATACGCTGCAGTGATCTCCGTCAGCAATATTGCTCATTCACAGGTTGTCAAGAAAGTGTCAAAGAGTTGCATCATGGCTATAGAAGCAGTGTGTGTGTATGTGCGTTGCTCACAAACGAAAAAGATGTTTAAAAATTAGGGCTGGGCCAATCTGATATTTAGTATCGCAGAATGACTGGATTGTATCGCGGAGCAATATATAAATAAAAAACATCCATTAAAACACAAAATTAACCAATAAATGCCTGTTAAAACTGCCCAACAGTCTGTAAAAATCTCTCAATCTCCCTCCACAGCTGGTGGAGTCAGAGATGCAGGCTCCGGTCCCTGAGCACAGACTGCATGTCAAAGATGTAATGTCAGACACAAGAAGGTTGTCAACAGTTAGGATTAAAATATACATGAAAAATAAATAAAATATATCATTGCAAACAATAATGTTAATAAAAATTTTAAAAATAAACAAAATGGAAGACTTATAGACAAATGGATAACTGATTTCATCTGGTCTGCATATATAACTCTTCATTAAATCTTTGACAGAGTGAACGCTCTTGCTGTAGAGAAGATCTTTGTTGGTTTGCTCCTAGGAGCACTACATTTTGTCTTCTGGAGGATAAAAACACTGAAGTAATTTCAAACAAGCACATTAAGGAGACTTTTCCATCTGTCCGATTACATGTGATGCTCAGGTGAGCTGTTAATTATTTAGGACATTATTAACTTATTTTTTAAAAGTGTTTTCTATGTCTGTGTTCATGCATAATACAGCAGACATTTCTCCCCCAAGATATTTCATTAGTCATAATTACGTTATAGAAAATGACTAAAATATAATGGAACTTTCAGTTAGAGTTTGGATAGAGGACAGAAGTACTGTATGTGACTTTTATTAGGGCTTCATACTGTTAGGTCGTTACTGTATATATTTGGACAGTAGCACAAGTTTTTGTTATTATAACTGTTCACCAACACATATTCAAGATACAGTTATATAATCAATATGGACTTAAAGTGCAGACTCTCAGATTTAATTTGAGGGCATTCACATCCAAATTAGAGTTATGGTTTAGGAATTACAACAATTTTTAAATGGTAAATTGCGTTCACTTACAGTGGTGTGAAAAAGTGTTTGCCCTCTTCCTGATTTCTCATTTTTTTGTATGTTTGTCACACTTAAATGTTTCAGATCATCAAATAAATTTAAATATTAGACAAAGATAACACAAGTAAACACAAAATGCAGTTTTTAAATGAAGGTGTTTATTATTAAGGGGAAAAGAAATCCAAACCTACATGGTTCTGTGTGAAAACGTGATTGCCCCCTAAACCTAATAACTGGTTGGGCCACCCTTAGCAGCAACAACTGCAATCAAGCGTTTGCGATGCCTGGCAATGAGTCTTTTACAGCACTGTGGAGGAATTTTGGCCCACTCATCTTTGCAGAATTGTTGTAATTCAGCCACATTGGAGGGTTTTCCAGCATGAAAACCAACCTTTTTAAGGTCATGCCACAGCATCCCAATCGGATTCAGGTCAGGACTTTGACTAGGCCACTCTAAAGTCTTCATTTTGTTTTTCTTAAGCCATTCAGAGGTGGACTTGCTGCTGTGTTTTGGATCATTGTCTTGCCGCAGAACCCAAGTGCGCTTCAGCTTGAGGTCACAAACAGATGGCCGGACATTCTCCTGCAGGATTTTTTGGTAGACAGCAGAATTCATAGTTCCATTTACCACAGCAAGTCTTCCAGGTCCTGAAGCAGCAAAACAGCCCCAGATCATCACACTACCACCACCATATTTTACTGTTGGTATGATGTTCCTTTTATAAAATGCTGTGTTACTTTTACTCCAAATGTTATGGGACACACACCTTCCAAAAAATTCAACTTTTGTCTCGTCAGTCCACAGAGTATTTTCCCAAAAGTCTTGGGAATCATCAAGATGTTTTCTGGCAAAACTGAGACGAGCCTTTATGTTCTTTTTGCTCAGCAGTGGTTTTCGTCTTGGAACTCTGCCATGCAGTCCATTTTTGCCCAGTCTCTTTCTTATGATGGAGTCATGAACACTGACCTTAGCTGAGGAAAGTGAGGCCTGCAGTTCTTTGGATGTTGTTGTGGGGTCTTTTGTGACCTCTTGGATGAGTCGTCGCTGCGCTCTTGGGGTAATTTTGGTCGGCTGGCCACTCCTGGGAAGGTTCACCACTGTTCCATGTTTTTGCCATTTGTGGATAATGGCTCTCACTGTGGTTTGCTGAATTCCTTTAGAGTGCTTTAGAAATGGCTTTATAACCTTTTCCAGACTGATAGATCTCAATTACTTTGTTTCTCATTTGTTCCTGAATTTCTTTGAATCGCAGCATGATGTCTAGCTTTTGAGGATCTTTTGGGCTACTTCACTTTGTCAGGCAGGTCCTATTTAAGTGATTTTTTTGATTAAGAACAGGTGTGGCAGTAATCAGGCCTGGGTGTGGCTAAAGAAATTGAACTCAGCTTTCCAAAGATGTGATAAACCACAGTTAATTTATGTTTAACGGGGGGGGGGGGGTCACTTTTTCACACAGGGCCATGTAGGTTTGGATTTTTTTCCCCTTAATAATAAACACCTTCATTTAAAAACTGCATTTTGTGTTTACTTGTGTTATCTTTGTCTCATATTTAAATTTGTTTGATGATGTGAAACATCTGTGATGGACTGGCGATCTGTCCAGGGTGGTACCTTGCCTCTTGCCCAAAGATGCTGGGATAGGCTCCAGCCCCACCGCGACCCTAAAAGGATTAAGCGGAAGAAGATGGATGGATCTGAAACATTTAAATGTGACAAACATACAAAAAAATGAGAAATCAGAAGTGGGCAAACACTTTTTCACACCACTGTATATAGTGCTTTTTCTCATCTCTGGATGACCAAGGCGCTTTACAGATCCTGCTATCCACCCATTCACACACATTCACACAGTGATGGCGGCGGAGCTGCCATGCACAGGTGCTGGCCTGACCCTTTTTTCAGCCTAAGTATGGTCTGTTTCACTTCCTTTGGGATCTCCTTTGCCCACTTGTGGATTCACAGCAACGGCCTCCAAATGCAAATGCCACATCTGGATTATTTTTTTTTTGATTGATTTATTCATAATTTAAAATAACATTGTATAAAAGATACAACATATATTTAAAAACAATGGGATGACGCAACAAAGTGCGCACACTTATTTCCATTGTGGTCCCTAAAAGAGTATCAACTCTTTTAGGGACCACAATCAACTCCAGACCTTTTACCTGCTTGACTGATGATGGATTAATGAGGGAAGAACCCATGCAGCTCATGAAATAGCTTTTGAATCAACTGTCCAATTACTTTTGAGCCCCTGAAACGAGGAGACTTTGTATAGAAATGGTTGTAATTCCTAAACCATAACTCCAATTTGAATGGAAATACCCTGAAATTAAAGCTGAGTCTGCATTTTAAGCCCATGATGATTATATAACTGTATCTTGAATACGTTTTGGTAAACAGCTAAAATAACAAAACTTGTGTCAGTGTCCAAATATGGACTTAATTATATTCCATAACTTTTCAAAATCATATTGGACATAAACTTACATCTTTTATAAATTTATTTTTCTCGTAATATCACACAGGAATATCACAGAGTTCAGACTGTCCTTTGTAATTTAGTGACCGATTTTAAAAAATGATGACATTTATTAGGTGTTATTAAATATTACGATGTTTGATGGTATTAAAATGAACACAATGACCTTTCTGCTCAACAATCGTATGCTGATATATACATGTTACAGCTTAAAATTCTCTTCTTGAAATCCATCCTGTTTATTTTTATTAAAATGGAGATAAATGTGAATTTATATGCTTGATAAATGACAAAAGGTACATATAAAAAAAACCCTTAAAATTTCAGTTGTAAAAGTGTAGTTTTATAACTTTAACATCTCCATTCTAAACACTTGCAGAAATACCATGGAAAGGAGAACGCTGAATTTATTCAGGCCACAAGCTGTATATTGGGCTTGAATTGGTTTTGGTTGATACCCAACTTAAGAAATATCAGACCGGGCATTAAAAAGGCTGTATCATTAAATACATACCTATTAAAAAATGACTGTGGACATGTTCCTGGGTTTCTCAAAGAGGAAAGTATGAACTGTCGATTTTCCACATAGAACGTCAGGGTAAGACGTCAAAAAATGAGCCTATATGTAGTCTAAATGTAGCTGCAGGGTTAGCGAACTAGCCAGTTTTTCACGGTTCACTGGATGGGACAAGTGTGTGTGTAGCCGTCACCCTGTTGGTCACTGCCAGGAAAATGTTGTCAAACTAGGCGATAAAGTACAAAAAACTCTGACACGCTAGTCTTGCATAGTCGTGGTCGCAAGGCATCCCAGCATGTTCGTAGATTATGTCACAATGCACAGTTCTTCATCATTTCGTAAACGTGTTTAATGCTGTATGATGGTCGGCTGTGACAATATCAGGTCTTTGGTTCAATTTGAGTCGAACTGGGCATAAGTGGAGAGCTGGAGCATAGGAAACGCCTTTACCTTTACCGGCTGGTACACTGTCTGTCTCTGCATGTATGCAAATGTGCTTAAATGTGTGTACATGTGCATAAGATAAGGCTCTGCTGTGTCAACGCAGAGTTCCTACACCGTATATATTCATCCTCAACAGAGAGAGAAAGAGAGAGAGGCTGGTGGGGAGCCTCATTTTCACTGACCTTTTCAATCTGGCCTCCAGAAAAGAGTTATGACAGCTGAGCGAGCCTTTGTGTTCCTCGGCACAATAACGCACATCAAAGACGGGAAACAAAGAAACAAACAAACAATAATTCTTACTACAGGCATATAGCTTCCAATCTCGATCCCAAACAGGCGCTGCAAAACAAACCCAACGGGGGTACTGGTAGAGAAAGGGAATGGCACAGATGCAAAGGCTGGAAGTCAGGTGAGAGAAATGCCTTCAGGCTAATGATGCCATCTGTGTGTGACCAGGTTAGAGCAACACACACAAAAAAGGCTAAATTACATTAATTGTTACAAGATGCCAGTACATTGTTTCCACCCAGAAAAAAACCCCTCAGATATGAGTCATTTAAAAACAAAGGAAAGCTGCAATTATCACATTCAAGAGGTTGAGATCATTGCAGATTGACATTTTCTTTCCAAATGCTTGAACAAATAATTGACAGTTTACTTCAGCACTGAAGGGATTATGGTAGTAAAGACACACAGAGGGAGAGAGAGAGAGAGAGAGAGATATGTCTGAGAGAGAGTGTGTTCTTGTTATCGAGGACAGGGACGATGTCAGCCCATCTGTTGTCCACCAAAACAGAATCTGCAAAAGGAGAACAAAGACAGATAGAGAGAGGGAGGGAGGGAGGCAGAGGACACTGTTCAGGTGTGTGGGCGTGCGTATGTCCCTTCGACTGTGCATGTACGTGTGTGCTTGTGCAAATTTCAGCAAGTTAATGTGTGAGCATAATGTGCCTGAACCCTGGGGGAATCTCCTGTACCTGCTAACATGGAGGCGACTTGAGCGAAGCTGACTGCAGCCAAGATGAGGTCCTGAATCTAATGCACACTGACACACACACACACACACACACACACACACACACACACACACACACACACGGGGGCACTGAGAGGCACACAACGGCACACACACAGACATATTTAACGGACGTAGGGTATAATGTAGGAAGCTGATGCATAAAGCTGCGGAGCTCCAAATCCAACCCGGTCTCAGTAAAAAAAACATATCGAACAAACATTTTCCCACCCCTCTAAAAACGTACATTTGCACATTAAATCCCCCCCAAAAAACGTGCCTCGGTACATTTTTACAAGTTCATTCACTGCGCATACAGTCCTCAGTGTGCATGTGCAGAGCAACGCATCTCTTACGTTGGTTTCCCAACGCTCATTCGGTTGGTGGGAGGGGGATGGTGGACGGTTACCGACCTACACAGCCGTCTCAAGCAATACACACAAAAAGACACGAGTTCGACTGCCAGTCTCGTCTGTCACTGATTTCTTTCTTCGTTTTTTTTTTTTCTCCTTACTTTGTTTTTCACTCCACTAATGAAAGGTTCCTGTGAGGTTAGGGCGAGGGATTAAAGTATGGGGTAGTTGGTCAATTCTGAAAGACAATAAAAGTGAAAAAAAACTGCCGTTACACAGCTTTCTGAAAGCTGTAAACGCCACGCACCCACTGCGCGTCAAAAATCTTTTTTACGTGCCTCTGTACATTTTCTGTTCAATTCAATTCAACTTTATTTATATAGCGCCATTTCACAACAACAGTCATCTCATAGCACTATCAACTGTAGGGAGGACCCCCACAGTTGCAGAAAGACCCCAGCAATCAGGCGATCCCCTGTGAGCAAGCACTTGGTGACGGTGGAGAGGAAAAACTCCCTTTTAACAGGAAGAAACCTCCAGCAGAACCAGGCTCAGGGAGGGGCAGTCATCTGCTGCGACTGGCTGGGGGGTGAGGGGATAGAGAAGAAGAAAAGAACAGACATGTAGAGAGCAAACAGCATGATGGGGACTCAATCTATGGGAGAGAACAAACAAATGTTAATGACCAGCAAAAAAAATATTTCATTGAGAGTGAGAAAAGGAGTGAGGCCCAGTGCATTACTGGAGGTCCCCCGGCTGACTAAACCTATTAGCAGCATAACTAAGGGAGGGTTCAGAAACACATGATCCCTCCCTAATTGTAGGCTATATCAAAAAGGTAGGTTTTAGCCCTATTCTTAAAAACAGAGATCGAGTCTGACTCCCGAATCCAGATTGGCAGCTGATTCCACAGGAGAGGAGCTTGATAACTGAAGGCCCTGCCTCCCATTGTACTTTTGGAGATTCTAGGTATTACAAGTAATCCTGCATTTTGGGAGCGTAGAGCTCTGTTAGGATGATACGGTAGTATCAGATCTTTTAAATAAAAAGGAGCCTGATTGTTTAGAGCTTTGTAAGTAAGAAGAAGGATTTTAAACTTAATTCTAAACTCTATGGGAAGCCAATGAAGGGAGGCCAGAACCGGAGAGATATGATCTCTCTTTCTAGTACCTGTTAAAACTCTTGCTGCAGCATTTTGGATCAGCTGAAGACTTTTTAAAGATGTTTTAGGACAGCCTGATAATAAAGAATTACAATAATCTAATCTCGAGCTAACAAAAGCGTGGATCAGTTTTTCAGCATCACTCTGAGACAAGATGCTCCTAATCTTGGCAATATTACGCAAATGATAGAAGGCAGTCTTAGAAACAAATTTAATATGTGAATTGAAGGACAAATCCTGATCAAAAATAACTCCAAGGTTCCTCACAGAGCTATTAAGAGAAAGAGTAACCACATCCAAACTGAAAGTTTGATTTGGAAAGGAATTTCTAAGGTTTTTTGGACCAACAAGAATGATAAAACGTGCAATTGAGCGTTTTTTTGCTGAGACTGGGCTCTCCAAATCACCGTGAGGCTTCTCCAGCTCTGAGGCCGGGCTGCAACACAAGAAGCGGGAAGACAAACACACACCCCCCCCCCCCTTCCCCTTACTCGCCAAAACCCCAATCAGAGAGCATGGCCGAGCACAGAGACAAGGCTGCTGATTACATCCTAATACACACAAAATCGGCAGTTGACGCACGTATACAAACACCCGCGTGCTGATTACATCCTCCCTGGTGCTCCTTTCTCCTCCTGGCCTAGTATCGGTTACACGGTGAAGCCGCACTGATCGAGGATCAGTGTTTTTCTGGCTCATGGCAGTGGAAGGGTTCGGGAGCTTAACCTCTAGTAAGACATGGGAGGGAGACTGAGGCTCCGGTCCCCTACTGCCCCCCCCCCCACCACCCAATACAAATAAACAGCTACAGCACACAAAAAAATGTCTGGCAGACTTGCAACAATTTCCTGAAGGATCTGTCACTGTGCAGAAGAGACGGGAGAAGGGAGGGGAGTGCGATCTGAGGAGGAGAGAAAAAAGGTGGAACAGCAAAGGCGAACAGAGAGATAGATTACGCTGCAGAAAAGAGGGAGAAAAATTGGGCCCGTGGGTTTGGAACGGTAGGTGAAAATGTTCCGCTGCTGTCCTCGAAATCACCACGCTGCTGCCTGAGAGGCAGCGTCGCCCAAATGCAAACACAACGCACGTTTATTTGAAGACATGTTTCTTTTCAGCACCCATCCATCCATCACGGTACCCTGACAGCACACAGTTTTCACACTCGTGGGACCACTGCCTGAAAATATCTTGAGCTCGGCTGAGCTACAGTCCTGGTGAATGTGCGTCGACACATGCACAATGCAAACAGCAGCTTCTACGAGGCAAGAAAATCTGTGCAGAGAGATGGAGGAGGACGGGTGTGTGTGAGTGTATTGTGTTTTCCTGCAAGCCTCTATTTGCATGCTTCTGCGAGCTTATGAGTATATATATTTGAATTTGCTTATGTGGCTCTGTGCTTATTTATGTATGTGTGTTTGTGCGCACACACGTCCCTCTGTGTGTTTGTCTGCTCCAGTTACTGTGTTTGTGCGCCTGTGGTCGTGCTGGAATGGAACATGGACATTTTGCCGCGGAGCTGAATTCACAGAAACGGGCTTGGTCCCGGCCTGCAGAGCAGTATTTAGACTCTGTATTTATGCGTCGGACAACCGCAGCAATCTCTATCACCGCCTTGTGATTCATGTTTGTTTGCTTTGCTCTGAACTGACTCGATTCCATCATGAAGCCTCTCTTTTTTTTTTAATCTCCCTCCCTCAAAAACACTCTCAGCAGAAGTGTTCACAACTTACCCCGTAGAGTTTCATCAGCAGCCCCTCACTGCAGCTGACCAAGCATGCAGCAAGGTTTCCATCGCAAGGATGCGACATTAAAACTAACAACCTCTATAATTATACATCCATATTTCTCCGATGAGTTTGTGTAAACAAGGCCGGGCTCCAGCTCCGGGGAGGCGTACTTCTTGGCAGGCCCGGACTGAGGGTGCCACTGAATGGCTGTCAGAAAGCAGAGCCATTTCTGAGCGCGCCTTGGAAAAGACAAAAACCACTGTTCTAGGGACGGTGGAGAGGAAGCACGAGCTCCATCTGAGAGACAGAGAGCTGCGATTTGAGCTTAGTTATTGGCCAGAGAAGAAAGATGCTGAGAATATGTGTTGCTGGCAACGTGGAGGGCAAACAACCTCAGACATCTCAGATGGGAAAAAAATATGTAGCTCCAGTGTGTTTCAGATTATGGGTTTTCATTGCTTTCGTGCTGTTCTTGTGTTATTTTTTGAATATGCATGTATAAAAGGCAATATTATCATCATCTAATACAACTTAACAGCCAGCTTAATTTTCCCAGTCATCTGTCTATCAATCTAAAGCCTGACTTATACTTCCATGTCAAAATGATAATGTACTGCACCGCAGAAACGACATCACACCTGCACCAAAAAATGACATGCACCTCTCCAGAAATGTAACCAGCCTTCAGAGTGACGCAGACTGCAGTGATTGGTCCACTTTGTGTCCTCCTACATATTTATTGCTTCTTCTCTGTTCATTCACTGAACGGCTGCACGGTGGCGCAGTGGTTTAGCACTGTGGCAGCACAGTTTTACCCTCGGCCGGGGGATCGCGGGGATCATGAGATCGTGGGTTCGATCCCAGCCCCCGACCAACAGTGAGCTGTGTGGAGTTTGCATGTTCTCCCCGTGTTGCGTGGGTTTACTCCAGGATTTCTCCGGTTTCCTCCCGCACACCAAAAACATGTAGGTTTAGGGCGCTCGCGCACACAGCGACCAGCAGCCGGTGGCTTGTCACCAGACTGCAAACCAAGTCTACCTACGGGTACAAATAAGTAACAAAAAAAAAAAAAAAAAAAATTCTCCACAGCGCCACTTCAAAAGCAAGTTAGATAAACAACTGAAGAGAGATTCACCAAGAAAACCAGCAGAAGGCAACATCTGTATGACTGCTCCTCACCCCATAATAAGGACTGTCAAATGGCGGCAGCTAGGGCTGGGCGATATAGCTCAAAAATTGTACTGCAATATAATTTCTCTATATCGCAACGCACGATACATATCGCGATATTATTTTATGTACTGAATGTCCTTTAAAATTTGGTTTTACTTACATTTTTATTAGAAATTTTATACACACACACACATATATACACACGTGGACAAAATTGTTGGTACCCCTCTGTTAATGAAAGAAAAACCCACAATTGTCACAGAAATAACTTGAATCTGACAAAAGTGGTAATAAATAAAAATTCTATGAAAATTAACCAATGAAAATCAGACAATGCTTTTGAATTGTGGTTCAACAGAATTATTTTAAAAAACAAACTCATGAAACAGGCCTGGACAAAAATGATGGTACCCTTAACTTAATATTTTGTTGCACAACCTTTTGAGGTAATCACTGCAATCAAACGATTTCTGTAACTGTCACTGAGACTTCTGCACCTCTCAGCAGGTATTTTGGCCCACTCCTCATGAGCAAACTGCTCCAGTTGTCTCAGGTTTGAAGGGTGCCTTCTCCAGACGGCATGTTTCAGCTCCTTCCACAGATGTTCAATAGGATTTAGATCAGGGCTCATAGAAGGCCACTTTAGAATAGTCCAATGTTTGGCTCTTAGCCATTCTTGGGTGTTTTTAGCTGTGTGTTTTGGGTCATGATTCTGTTGCAAGACCCATGACCTGTGACTGAGACCAAGCTGTCTGACACTGGGCAGCACATTTCTCTCTAGAATACCTTGATAGTCTTGAGATTTCATTGTACCCTGCACAGATTCAAAATACCCTGTGCCAGATGCAGCAAAACAGCCCCAGAACATAACAGAACCTCCTCCATGTTTCATAGTAGGGACAGTGTTCTTTTCTTGGTATGCTTCATTTTTGCGTCTGTGAACATAGAGCTGATGTGCCTTGCCAAAAAGTTCCAGTTTTGTCTCATCTGTCCATAGGACATTCTCCCAGAAGCTTTGTGGCTTGTCAACATGCAGTTTGGCAAATTCCAGTCTAGCTTTTTTATGATTTGTTTTCAACAGTGGTGTCCTCCTTGGTCGTCTCCCATGAAGTCCACTTTGGCTCAAACAACGACGGATGGTGCAATCTGACACTGATGTACCTTGACCTTGGAGTTCACCATGAATGTGTTTAGAGGTTGTTCTGGTCTTTTGTTACCATTCATATTATCCGTCTCCTCCTGCGGCTACGTCCAGGGAGGTTGGCTACAGTCCCGTGGATCTTAAATTTCTGAATAATATGTGCAACTGTAGTCACAGGAACATCAAGCTGCTTGGAGATGGTCTTATAGCGTTTACCTTTAACATGCTTGTCTATAATTTTCTTTCTAATCTCCTGAGACAACTCTCTCCTTTGCTTCCTCTGGTCCATGTTTAGTGTGGTACACACCATGTCAACAAACAGCACAGTGACTACTTGTCACCCTTTAAATAGGCCGACTGACTGATTACAAGTTTGTAGACACCTGTGATGTTAAGTAGAGGACACATCTTGGTTGAACATGTCCCTATGGTCACATTATTTTCAATCTTTTCTAGGGGTACCATCATTTTTGTCCAGGCCTGTTTCATGAGTTTGTTTTTTAAAGTAATTCTGTTGAACCACAATTCAAAAGCATTGTCTGATTTTCATTGGTTAATTTTCATAGAATTTTTATTTATTACCATTTTTGTCAGATTCAAGTTATTTCTGTGACCATCGTGGGTTTTTCTTTCATTAACAGAGGGGTACCAACAATTTTGTCCACGGTTGTATATATACACACATATACGTACATATACATATATATATACTGTATATATACAGTATGTGCGTATATATGTACATATACATACTGTATCAATACAACTAATATATTCGGTATATCACCCAGCCCTAGCGGCAGCATTTCAGCAGTTGTGCAAACAATTTCCTCCGATGTCTTGTCTCTTTTCTCTGTTGCAGCAACTGCAATAAAAGTTGCTGTTGTTCAACATTTATTAGGTCCAGTGCTATCACAATCCGTTCAGTGTTTTAATAAACAGAAACACACAATGCAGGAATATATTTTAGGCTCAAAGTGTCTCATCTACTTGATTCTTATGTTACGTTAGGACTGCAAAACCACACAGAAGGTTTCAACACAGAGGGTGGAATGAGAGATCACATCAGTTTCAGCAACTGAAATTTGATGAATGAGTTTGTGTTAGGCAAAGGTGGGGGAGAGACTAAAACCAGAATCAACCCTGGTGCTGTTTCAGAGTCGGGTCTGTGCTCCTTGGTGGTCCACGCGCCAAGAGGAGATCAAAGTTATCAGCTAACAAAAATGCCCTGAACACAAGACTTCCCTCTGCACCTGCACAAACACAACAGTGAAACGTAAGAGCAGGGTGATGGCAGGAGAACGGGACAGTTAGGAGTGGAAATGAGGGATGACTTCGCGGGCAAGAGAGACGGAAAGAGAGGAGGAGGAGGTCTCACACACGGGGTAAAATATTCTAATAAGATAAGCATGGAGCACCGCCGAGGAGGAATGAGTGTCTGCGTTTGGAGGTGCACGAGGAGGACTAATTGAGATGAATACATGAATATATCAGCTTCATCTGGCAGCGACTTTGTTCAGCTGTAACCCATGGTTACCATTCACTTGTACAGACACGTGAGCAGTCCTCCCTTCAAAAAAAGTCCTCATGCCCTCCACCCCATCAACATCCCCTTCCACCCCCGTCTCCCCCTGCTCTAAACAAACTCCTCTGTAATAAACGAAAGGCAATAAGCAGCGACAATCATGCTGTGCCTGCTAACCCTCTGTGAATGAAATATCCAGTGGAGGGGTAGCAGAAGCTGGTGGGACAGATTTGCACAGCAAGCAGAAAGTCATATATTACACTGGCATTCTAATAAACACGGTTATAGTTGCTCACAGGGGGGTTAACTCTCCTCACCCTAGGCCACTCTGCTGCATCAGTGCTAACATAACCTGCTAGCAGGATTTACTCTGATAATCTTCTTCTTCTACTAGCTATTCCCACGTTCTGGTGAGGTCGCTGTGGCAGACACTGATATATCTGCCATATCCATACAGGATATAGGTTGGAGCTGAGTTTTATGCCAGATGCCTTTCCTGATGCAACCCTGCCCATTTTATCCGGGCTTGGGACCGGCACAATGAGTACATTGACTTGTGCACCCCCTGTGGCTAGGCAACCAACATTTCCCTCCTCCATTCCATTTTTTTTCTGAGCACCAAGCTGGAAGGCAGGAAGTTCCATTTTGATATGGTCTTTGGCATGACCCGGCCAGGACTTCAACCCCAACCTCCCAGTTGTGGGGCGGATGCTCTACCTCTAGGCCACACTCCGGTAGGATTTACTCTGATAGTGAAGCCGATCCCTCACACCCTGGTCACATACTGTTTGCCCCCCTCCCCTCTGGTAGAAGACTTCGGTCCATCCAGACTAAAACCTCCCGTCACATGAACAGCTTCTTCCCCTCTGCCATTAGACTGCTGAACACTAAGTGACTCTCGTGCACCATGTACAGCAGCTCAACCAGACTCATGTCAATCATCACTGTTTTCTTCCTGCATTACCGACTGCACTATATAGTTCTCCACAGTATCTGCTGCTGGCTAATATATATTTTAACTGTTGACCAGTATCACTTAATCTTATCCTACACTTTATTACATGTATAGTTTATTTCTCTTATCTTATCATGTTTAATGTTGCAGCATTGTACCGAGACAAATTCCTAGTTTGTGTACTACATGAACAATGGCAATAAACCTGATTCTGATTCTGATTCTGATTCTGAAATGTGTCAAAGCTTAGACATTAGCTGATTAAAATTAATCAGTCCGTTATCCTGTTGATATTCTCTGTGAATCCAGTCCTTAAAGAGAATATATTGTATTTCTTAAGATGATTTTGTTGTAGGATTAATCAGCCCCGGTCACTGTGTTAGAAACTATTTTACTGTAGTTCTTTCAGCTCTCTTGTATCTGTCTGCCTTGCACAAATACTATCGCAAGTATTATTAATTATCTTAGAAATGCACCGATATATCATCTCAACATTGTTATCAACTTGCCGGAGAATGAGCTTGACTGATGGCAGTGGCCCATATCTATTTGTTGTGGCCCAATTGTCTGGAACTGATTTTGCCTGAAACGGACAACAGAAGCCTCCAACTGCAAATTCCCAATACAACGGGGACTAAATGGTTCAGTTATTTTTTAATACACACTTATTTCCTTCCCTGGCTTTAAAGATGGTATAGATGACGACAGAAACAAAACAAACGACTGCTATCAGCTGTCAGCCACAAACCAACTTACTCTTTCAAACATTACAATCAGCCCATGATTGGTGCATCCCTATGGTTTTTTGCCATGCTTAATATGCCCTCCTGGTATAGAACTGACTGTAGTAGAGCACTGATATTCAATTATGCTACATGGACAAATTTGGAACACCCCATAAGGCAGGAGTGAACATTTTAAAAGGGTCATTGACTGCACTTTTTCCACATTTTAACAACTCACACATGTCTTAATGAAGTGTTTCTGACATATTTTCTTCATGTTTTCTTAAATTTTTGAATGACTGAAGCAAATTTGTTTTGTATTTTCCCTGGCTTTCTTGAAACACTCTGATTTAAAGGCTGTCACTTTAAGAAACATCCTGCAGCTGTTCAGCTCCGCCCTCCCTCAGTTAGAAATTAGCAGACTAGCTTCTCGCCCTTAGCTTTTATCCTTCTAGCTCGGATGAGCAGCGCTGGTTCACTGATCCACAGTCGATGGTGTATCTCGCGTCACTTCAGCCCATCTCCTAATAATTTTGCCATGATTCCACAACAAATCACTAGTACTGCGTGTCAGGCGGCCCCTCGATCGCCACAACTGACCTGGCCCGGGACCCAAGGCTGCTGGCCAAGCCGAGGTGAAGCTTACTGACATGAAGAGCCACAGGATCTGAAAGGGCAGCGTCTCGCTCTGCAGGCCGCCGCTCCACTCCAGCAGCCAGCTGGGAGACGCCCCATCACAAGGTGGCTCCCCTATGCTGCCTGCGAGAGTGAAGTGGAGTCGCACAGAGCCCTGGAAGATGTGGGGGAGCTGGCTGTGAGAGCCAGCAGCCCCCAGGCAGCAGTCTTGGGTCCTGGCGTAGATGCTACGTTGGTTGGTGTGACCGACATGCCGGTGCTGGCGATTTGTGTGGAATCACATATCACATAATCACAAATTACCGGTAGATGGGCTGGAGTGACGCAAGGTATATTGTGGACTGTGGACTGGTGAACCAGGTGGTAACAGGGATGGTTGTGTTTAAGAGCTGAGGAAAATAACAATATAAGCTGAGCTTGGTGTGAGCCTCCTGGTACCAGTGTTAGCTGGGGGGCTAATAAGCTACCTTTAGAACCACTTCCATCTACATGACAGACAGCTAGACGGGCCAATAATAGAGCAGTGGGTGGGTCTCAATGACAGTGGTGGCTTGGCTTTGTCATATCATGATGTATATGATTTACCCGGAAGAGTCAAAAGCATTTCTGGTGTTTCTGGGAGAGAAAAACAAGATAAAGGTTGTGTGGGTTTTTTTTTTTTTAAGAGAACTGACTGTTTTGACGTTTTTTGGATAATTACGTGACCAACAGACACATTTCAAACAGCAAAACCTACAAACACACCAGTTTTCAGTCAATGACCCCTTTAAACAAAACTAAAGCATTCAAAAAGATGTAGAAAAACCATGGAATTCAGTTAAATCTGTGACAAACCATATAAAGGATTATGAGTTACGTAAACACACTCACTGTTTGGTCATTTTGCTTCATGAATATGAGGCCATTGTTTTAATAATTGACCCCCTCACCTAGTTTCATTTTTGCTAAAGCAGCAGCTGGGGAAAGAAATTCTGCATTCGAGGCTGATGTGGCTTTTATGACTCTTTATTCCTGACTGTAAAATGTAGTATTACAACAGTTTGTCTGATGGAGATGTTTGCCAACAAAGCAAATTATCATTTCCCATCCTGTCAGTGATTTCTGTAAGCCCCACACAGTCAACGCAGTGCAACAATCTATCATTTGTTCTCCAGTTAAAGTAAGTATGTGGGAGAGGCCATAATTGATTCAAAAGGAAAATCCTGCCCAGCATCTCTTGCTTGTAATTAAAATATTTCAGCGTGATTTTGCAATGGGAGGTGACCAGATGTTAACAGTTATAATTCCCAAGAAAAAAAATCATTTAATCACCCGTTAAAAAATGTGAGTTATTTGCATCTCTGCAACAATCAAAATGCCCTTGTGCATTCCAGATGCTGTCTCGCTGTGATTTGATTATGATCATTTCATGTTAACTATAAAAGATGACATTTAACACTTTTTTTCTAACCACACTGCTGTTATCGCACCATATGAAATGGAGCTATAGCCTATGGCTGCTTATGTTTATGTATATTTATTAGTTCGTATACAGGCCCTCATTCAAATGTGGGTTTCTGTGCTTGTGAACTCATGAACCTTGGATTAGCAATACCTGCGTGGGCCTGCATGTGTGGACATGCAAAGTATGTTAGAGGGTTTATGTCCTGACAAACGTAGGGCAGAGGAGGATCGCGTGATCTGCTGCACCCAAGCCAGGGATCTCAACCTTAACCTTCAACTCCCCCAGACGCGAGCGAGAAGTGTTGAGGGACTTGGATGCTTACTGGTCAGTGGAAGAAGAGGGGTTGTATAATGTGTAGGTTGGCTAGCAAAAATAACTCGTACAGAGGAAATCCCACGCTCAAGAGCATGAATGTTACTGATATGCGGCATGCTCCCTAACCTCAATCGTATCAGGTGTGAGCAAAAGGGAAAGATCACAACACTGTGTGAAATGCAGTTTGTCAGAGATACACTGCAGGAAATAAGCACAGCTTCTTCATCATTGCAAACTCTACACTTCCCCAATAACCAACCAAGGAAGCTGCAGTGCATTTGGGTGTAAAGCCAAAGAAGGTAAAAGTGTCAAGAACAAAATCAACTGGGATGCTTGGTGCCAGCAGGCAGCATGTTCTCCACTGAGGTGAGACAACGCGTGCTACACTGCAGCAGCATTCTGATGGGGAAGTTGGATCGTGTCAGAGTCCACCGTGGTACAATGTGATGGAGAGTGACAGCTGTCAGGGGGGATCAGGTTTACCCTGCCTGCTACACAGGAAACGGAGGGAGAAGGGGAGAGCATGGCGATGAGTTTTCTCTGCCTTCTGCCTCGTGGCCTTTCCCTTACATCGAATAGAGACCCGGCAAAACAGGCAGAAAACACAGAACTGAGCCGTCATGCTACATTATATCAACGAGGAGCAAATGGAAAAGAAAATGGAGGGACGTTTCTTTTGGCTCTGCTCGATGACACATAAAGGCTGTCTGTGTATATATTTGTACAGGCATGTATGCACTCTGCGTTGAATTTCCTTTTCCTAAAAGCCTTCTGTCCAAAATCACCTCCCTCCTGAGTCTGACTCCCAAACACCACGCAGTCATTCCCTTCACAAACAGCTCATTTGATATCCTGTGTTTAGACAACACAATGAAATATAAGCAGTTGGTTAAAGGCTGGAAATGTGCATGTATATGCATGCACGTGTGTACTGACGCCTGGACTTTAGATCAGTACAGGGTTATCAATGCTGACCCCCCGCTGTGTTTCCGTGACCCCTCGGCCATGGGCTTTAACCCCTAACCCCCTTGGGGACGCCTGTAATAGCTGGGCCAAGATGGACGAGGACGAGTGGATGGGAGCCCCCGTGGTGACACCATTACAGCGACACACATGTGCGCATACACACCCGCCATTTGTTGCTTACTTTACCCCACACCTTTTGTTGCTTCTGCCCCATGGACGGAGCAGAAGGAAAACTGGGAGTTGGTGGTTATTGTGGGGTGAGACGAGTCAGAGTGGAGTTGGGGGAGGGGACTGTTGGGAGACTCAGTGGAATGTCCCCTCCCTGTGCATCTTTTTCTCATCTAAAACGGTGTCTGCCGCGTACAACCGTTAATCAGACCAGATAAGCTGGGTCTTTAAAGGCCGAGCAGATTTACGCCGCTCTGCCGGCGGCCTGGACCCCGTTCCCAAAAGAAACTCTGGGACAGCACACCCTCACATCTTCAAGGAACGGATAAGCTGACCTAAAAAGGGGGCTGAGCCAGCACCAAGTCCTCCTGCACAGGTGAAGCAGGCAGAGCGTCTTCCGTGCAGGTGCTTTAATGTCCCCCTCCTTTTCTCCAAAGAACAGACTCACGCATAACATGCACGCATTCGCCAACCACACATGGCCATTATCTAAATGATAGATGAAGGGTGTCACGGTGTATGCACCAGCTGCAGTGGAATAAATAAAACAAGCTCTTCCCACTGCAAAGGACAACAACATTAACATGATACCAAGACAAATACTACATCCGATTACTGCTGACGCGCAAACGTTACAGTATATGAGCCTAATAATGATCCGCCATCAGGGCCGGATCCACTCCGGCCAGCCTCCCTCATGAAGGATTTACTACTGCTTCTATGGGGAGCACTGTGGGGAGAGTGTTAAGTGCTCTTAATGCTTATGTAAAAAACACACATCAGCAGGAACGCAGCTCCACAGCAGCAGCACAAGAGAGCGTTGGCAAAGAGCAAATTCCACGCAAAGTAAAGTTGATGGTTTCTGCTTTGATGCTTGATCAAACCGCCGTCAGGATGCACGCCCACGCACATGTCACTAATAAAGTTGGGTAAAATATTTATGATGCAATCAGGAGACAATATGTGGAGCAGCCCTGCGAACAGCCAGCGAGAGAAAGTTGAAGAGAAGACGCCAAAAAAGCCCAAGGTGTTTTCAAAAGACATGTGGGCGTAATAAAGCTCACAGAAATATTCCTTTAAGGCCACATGATTTGTTGCCACAGCAGCCAACCCCCCCATCACTAAAAAAAGGAAAAAAAATCCCTTGATATTATCACCAGCCTCATGCTTCTCTGCATGTTGTTTGTGAGGGAGGGTTTGGAAATATTGATTGAACTGCCACAGATGAAGGGAAAGCATATGTGGGATTTAATTTTGCCTGGATTTAGCCTTCGGAGCAAGAGAACGTTAAAGAGATATTTTGAGAATAAAAGCTACAGCAGCTCTTCATCTGCTTCATTTAACACACTGAAATATATAAACATCAAGTCTATGTATTATGAAGATAATATATGGATATTTACTCACATTAAAAACTAAATTATAGCATAATAAATTATATGTTAGTCTACTGTTGGTAAAAAGTTTTTTTCTTGTGGACTAAAAATTTAATCTTTTATTTGGGGATACAGGAGCTTATCACATCAATTTAAAAATTACATTTCAAACAGCAAATTTTGTATTTAATAAATTTTGAGAGAAAACAATTACAAGTAGGGTGGTGCGATACGACGATATATATTGGGTGACGCCATAAAAATGTCTATTGTTTCATATAAAACCATCATTTATATCGGGATTTATAAGACACATACCCTGTTTCTTCAGCAAAGCTCTTCACACACTACTTCTCCCGCCCCGCCTCTTCCCCGCAGTGCGCCAGGTGTGTGGGTTCAGGAGGTTAGCATAGCAGTTAACTCCAAACTGCCGGTTTGGTCAAATAGCCACTATTTGTGTTTGGCAGGGATGAAGGACTTTCCCACCGTGTTGCGTCAGAGAGGATAGTCCTCTAACGTCGTTTTAATTGGAGGTAAGTAACGTGAACACCATCTCACTCTTACTGTAAAACAGAAAATGCTAAATGATGATGCTAAGATGTCGCTAATTGGAAACATTATAGTGTAGCAGACCATCGTTGCTTTGAATTACTGCTGAGTTTCTTAATTTTGTCTGGAAAAATATTATTAAAGCTGCAAAAGTGTGTGATGGCGGTACATATACACTAAATAAATAATTAATAAATCAAAACATATCAGAGGAGCAAACTGGCTCTTAACGTAACTTACTTGAGCTCTAATAATTTTAATTAGTCAAGCAGCAATAATGAATAAATTTGAAGTCATCACATGTATTTTTTACATTACCTTTTGTGTCTTTGATTTTCAGATCATAGCCAATCTGAAATATTTTTACTAGGAAGCAAACAGGTTAAATCAGGCCAGAATGGCCTTGAAGTGTGTCCTTGAAAAAGAGAGGCTGCCTGTCCATGCACCTTCCCTGTATAAATAAAGGTCAAATAAAAATAAAAATTATTCATGTTTACTTTTTATTCATACTGTATGATATGATTTAGAAGAAAAAACTCAAATTTATGAGAATCAAGTGTAAAATGCACATTAAAAAATAATTTTATAACAATACAAAATTAAGAGGAAAAAAGGTGCATAAAATTAATGACAGATGAATTTGTACAATTGATTTTTTCAGTATGTAATTTAAAATGTAAACAAGAAATTGTCCTTTTTACATGGTTATTATAGCTAAACTATAAAATTTACAAAAAATGTATATCATGATATACAGTATATCATTATCATATATAGTTCATCCAGAAAGTATTCACAACAGTTCACTTTTTCCACATTTTGTTATGTTTCAGCCTTATTCCAAAAGGGATTAAATTCATTTTTTTCCTCAAAATTCTATACACAATACCCCATAATGACAACGTGAAAAAAGTTTTTTTTTTAATTTTTTTAAATTTATTAAAAATAAAAACTAAGAAATCACATGTACATAAGTATTCACAGCCTTTGCTCAGTACTTTGTTGATGCACCTTTGGCAGCAATTATAGCCTCAAGTCTTTAGATTATTGTAATTCACTATTATCTGGTTGTCCTAAAGTATCTTTAAAAAATCTTCAGTTGATTCAAAATGCTGCTGCTAGAGTTTTAACTGGTTCTAGAAAAAGAGATTATATTTCCCCGGTTCTGTCCTCACTCCATTGGCTTCCCATAGAATTTAGAATCAAGTTTAAAATCCTTCTTCTTACTTTCAAAGCTCTTAACAATCAGGCCCCCCAATATATAAAAGATCTGATATTACCTTACCATCCTAATAGAGCATTACACTCCCAAAATGCTGGCTTACTTGTGGTGCCCAGAATCTCCAAAAGTACGGTGGGAGGCAGAGCCTTCTGCTACCAAGCCCCTTCTCTCTGGAACCAGTTACCACTCTGGGTCTGGGAGTCAGACTTGGTCTCTGTTTTTAAGAACAGGGTAAAATCCTTCCTTTTTAATATAGCTTACGTTTAAGGAGGGTTTTTGTGTCTCTTAACCCCACTCTTGTTCTGTTGTTATCTGATCCATACTGCTGGTTGACCTCCAATAATGTACTTGGCATCTTACTGTTATGTTCTTTATGTCTGTCCTTTCCATCCTCCCTATCCCCTCACCCCCAGCCAGTCGCAGCAGATGACTGCCCCTCCCTGAGCCTGGCTCTGCTAAAGGTTTCTTCCTTTCAAATGAGAATTTTTTCTCTCCACTGTCGCTTAGTGCTTGCTCATAGGGGATCGTCTGATTGCTGGGTCTTTCTGTGACTGTGTGGTTTTTTTTCTGCACTGTGGCGCCACGAGACGGCTTTTGTTGTAATGTGGCGCATTATAAATAAAGCTGAATTGAATTGAAGTCTTTCTGAATATGATGCCACAAGCTTGGCACACCTATCTTTGGGCAGTTTGGCCCATTCCTCTTTGCAGCACCTCTCAAGCTCCATCAGGCTGGATGGGAAGCGTTGGCGCACAGCCATGTTCAGATCTCTCCAGAGATGTTCAGTTGGATTCAAGTCTGGGCTCTGGCTGGGCCACTCAAGGACATTCACAGAGTTGTCCTGAAGCCACTCCTTCAATGTCTTGGCTGTGTGCTTAGGGTCATTGTCCTGCTGAAAGATGAACCGTCGCCCCAGTCTGAGGTCAAGCGCACTCTGGAGCAGGTTTTCATCCAGGATGTCTCTGTACATTGCTGCATTCATCTTTCCCTCTATCCTAACTAGTCTCTCAGTTCCTGCCACTGATAAACATCCCTACAGTATGATGCTGCCACCACCATTGGCCTGGTTATGAGCAGTGCCTGGTGCCTGAACGGTGCCTGGAGTCCTGGTGGTTCCGAACTTCTTCTATTTACGGATGATGGAGGCCACTGTGCTCATTGGGACCTTCAAAGCAGCAGAAATTTTTCTGTACCCTTCCCCAGATTTGTGCCTTGAGACAATGCTGTCTCAGAGGTCTACAGACAATTCCTTTGACTTCATGCTTGGTTTGTGCTCTGACATGCACTGTCACTGTGGGACCTTATATAGACAGGTGTGTGCCTTTCCAAATCATGTCCAATCAACTGAATTTACCACAGGTGGACTCCAGTTAAGTTGTAGAAACATCTCAAGGATGATCAGTGGAAACAGGATGAACCTGAGCTCAATTCTGAGCTTCATGGTAAAGGCTGTGAATACTTATGTACATGTGCTTTCTAAGTTTTTTATTTTTAATAAATTTGCAAAAATCTAATAAAAAATTTTTTTTCACGTTGTCATTGTGGAGTGTAGTGTGTGTGTAGTGTGTAGAATTTTGAGGGAAAAAATGAATTTAATCCCTTTTGGAATAAGGCTGTAACATAAAATGTGGAAATAGTGAAGTGCTGTGAAGACTTTCTGGACGCACTGTAAGATTACTTATATCATGATATGAAATTTTGGTCACATCGCACAGCCCTAATTACAAGCACACATATGATCTCCCCACTCTGTGGATCGCCAGGTTCGTGTGCCCTAGTGATCCCAGGAGCTATGTTGTTGGGGGCAACTTGCCCCTGTTAGGGTCTTCCAAGGCAAACTGGTTCTGGGTAAAGCACCAGACCAAGAGCGGTCCAGTGGATCCCCATAAAAAGGTTCCAGCAAGGACCCAGTGTTACTGAAAGGAGCCACATGGCTCTGGCCTCTAGTGGGCTCACCACCTGTAGGAGGGATGATGGGGATCACGGTGCTGTGTGACCTGGACGGCCAGTTGGGCTACTCTGCTTGGACTGCTGCCCCTGCGACCCAGATCCCTGGATAAGCGGTAGAAGATGGATGGATGGATGGACATTCAAACTCATGCAATGCTAGAAATGGACAAAGAGATGACAAAACTAGATGAGGCCAAAAGCAACATCTGTAGAATCCTATTGAAGGACAAAATCCATCACCCCTTAAATCTCAATAGTGTTGTATAGTTCAATATTCATATTTACAACAATAAAACAACTTCTTAGGGCGTGTCATTACTGCATTTATGGATCACTTTACCATATTTGATGTGCTTTTAAAGCCTGTTCAGACTAATCAGTAAAATGACCTTACTTCCTTTAGGAATGCTGTTGGATACGCCTATATGCAATCAAGTTCTGCAGCTCTGTAGACACATCAAAGGTTACAGCTCAGGTTGAGATCTGCATACTAATTCACCCAAGCAATATCTACCAAAAACGCTTGGAAAACGTGGAATAACTCTGACTCCGTCTGAAAGAGGAATTAATTTCCTCTGTGTTTTTAAATGATGCTGCAGATGCAGCTTATCAGGATTAAAACAAACGAAAACAAAAATATCTGGCCCCATCTAATGTCACTTCAAAAGACAATCACCTTCCTGTCAACGCTGAGGAAAAGCGCTCTGAGAAAAACAGCAAGTCCACGTCTGTGTGTAATAAAGGGTGACAGCAGAAATAATGCTTCGATTTGGTTCCTGTTGACAGAGTGGGTTTGAGCCGGAGGATTTTGATGACGATGGCCACAGTAAGCCTCTTCTCAAGCTGGTAAGGCTACAAACTAGACAAGGCATTAAGGCGATTTTAATCAGATAAATATGTCAAAATTGCAACTTTTTTCAGTTGTGGGCGGTGCAAATTTCTGACAAAACAGACACTGAGTGTGAGGTCCAGGTCCTCCACAAGTCCTCAGAGGGTGTACGTCCTAGTTCTCACACACAGTCACATGTGAAACACAGTTATGAGGATGTGTTTAACGATGACCTACAGACGCCATCCTCAGCACAGGAGCAGCATACGTCACACACCTCAGAGAAACCCAGCAGGAGGCGGACAGCTCCAAACTGGCTCTAGAAAACAACACACATTCTGACTGCAACATACAGGTGAAAACGTGAGCCTGGAAGAGGGCTTGGAGGCTGTCAGGGTTTGCTGCGCTGATACTTGTTGCTCCTCGTCACCCTGTGGTTGATCTTCCAAAGTCAACAAACAACTGAACTTCTTCCAAAGATTCTCCAACTGACTGACTGCTTATTTCCTTAAACAACATATCTGCAGGGTGAAACAAATTAATTTAATTGCAGTCATTTGTCAAGAAACTGTTTTAGTGATATCAGATTTTAGTTCTGCTTTTTTCTTATTATTTAAATTTAAAGATGAAACCTTTTACACTGGTATCATTGTTGCTCTTTTCTTATACATCATACATGCGATGGATATCTATGTATGCAAGCGCAGTAGGGCTGCAACTAACAATTATTGTGGTAGTCAACTAATCTAATGACTATTTTTTGATCGGTCGACTAATCGTGATTATTTCTCCCATGTCCGCCAGCTCAGCTTCCTGCTGGCAAGGCTCCTGTTTGGTGCTCCAGGTCACATTTTACCTCACCTGTTTAAGCCTGCACACCTGTGAAAATCACTTTGTTGTCAGTCTCTGCCTTAATATAATGTAGCCTATTATAAAAAGTTCCCATAGCTAAATAAAATAATGACCCATCAAACATGAGTTGGAAACTTGAACTTGACAGTTTAATCACAAGTGTTTGTAGCAACACAATTAAATAATAGATGTTAAAGTGTAAAAACTCAAATAGCAGCTCTGCTGCTCCATAAAGGCTGTTGTAACTGTGTGTTACAAACAAATTAGAGTCATATTCAACTCCATTAAAGTAAAAAAAAAAAAAAAATAACAAGCTAGTCCATCCTGTTTGAAACCTTGCTGGGTCTAGAAGTTTAAAAGTTTAATTCGGATTCAGATCCGATTCACATGGAACCCTTCTCCACTTCGGCCTTCAAAGTTCTCGAATGAATATTTGCTACTACCCCCAAGATGGTTCTTGGTGAACTATCAGTTCACCAAGAACTTCTTCCACTCTAAAATTAAAAAAAAAAACACTTTAACTATCAGCGCAGGAATGTGAACCTTCACTACACATACAGTGAAATATTTAAGCTGTTTACGGTGGCAATAATAGAGAATACGAAAAAAGAGTAAGCTGCTCCTATAATTCACCCATTTACTGCAGTTAACATATAGCCAGGATAACAGAAGCAGCTCAGCTGTCAGCAACTACTGTAAGAGAGATTATCGTCCAACAGCAGGTAAACTATTTAAACAGCACACACTAATAGTGTGGTCAGTTTTCTAAAGCTGAGAGTCACTCATTGAAAATAAGAAGTGCTAACGTTGCTTGCTAACCTTACCGGTGTAGTCGGTTGACAGGTGGCCGGAGACGGAGGAATGGAGAGGAGGAGGGAATGGATGCATCGCTGTAGTGCAGCTGTGATATGACAACACTGCTTTACAGTCTACATTTAACTGGTTTCATTTATTAATTTTTGGTAAAATCCTCCCGTACTATGGAAACTTTTGGCCTTGTCTGTGATTTTCTCTCTGTATCGCCATGATGCGTTACTCTTCTTCTTCACTGGAACAGTTAAACTGAACATTCCTGCAGCATGCATATAAACTTTAAAATTAAATGAGTTGTCGACAACAAAAATCTGTGTCGACAAATTTTTATGACCGACATTATCGACAACGTCGACTAATCGTTTCAGCCCTAAAGTGGAGATCATAGTACACTACAGTGCTGGGTGATTAACTGAAATAAAACCAAAACCGACAGTGGGGATATAAAACCGACGTAATCTTGCTCATGTCAAGTTTTTTTAGTTCCTTCCTTCTCCCTATTGTATGCGTTTATATGAGAGTTTTCATGTTCTGCCCCTTTAAGATGTCTCTTGCACAACAGGCGTACGCGGTCGTGTGACTCTACAACCCAGAAGCAGTACAGTCAGCACTGTTGGGAAGAGACAGAACACGGTGTTCGTCCGTGTAGTATGAGATAATTGACTCTTTACTTCATCTGGGGATGGGATGGTGGGCGACAGGTGTGCAGAGAGTTTGGCAGCCACTGTCCACGTTATCAACCATTCTGCAGTGGGGGTGGACAAGCTAAGGCTGTATTTAAGAACTTGATCAGAGATTTGTGATCCCTGAGTGGTGACGGTATGGCTGTGGCTGTGTGAAGAACAGCTGGCGGGCTACCAGTGTGAGTCACCTGGCCCACAGGCCCTCAAGAGGTATATGTGGATGCTGACTCCTGCACTGGATAATGTTTAGTTTTGTTACATGTATGTGGGGTGATAATGGGTCAATTTTTTATTATATTATGCTCATTTACAGCCGATTCACAGCAGTGATATATTCACTGATGCTGCACTCTCCTGGATTAATTCCAAGTCTTTTCAGCAAACTATAAAGGAGAAGAAAGGAGGCAAAAAAAAAGAAAAGAAAAAAAAAAACGAAACCAACTTCAAAGCCCAAAATAACCGTGATGCTGATTTAAGGTCAAATTGCCCAGCCCTATTACACTATAACAATTATTGAAAACACCACCACGTGAGATTTGTACCTTAAGATAATGTTTCCAAAACCATTTTGATGGTACATGAACCTTTGACCGGATGAATGTCACTTCCACCGTAGCCTGAGTGGGCATATTGCCTGCAGCAGCTCTGTGTAAAGCTGGATTTATGCACCCGCATCACGTCGATGTCATTACCAACATCTGTCGCAAGATGCAGTGATCAGCGATTTTTTCTTGTGTGCTGCGAAATGCGTTGTATCGTTGCGTTCCGTTGTGTGTTTTTGTTTATAAAATAGCGACGGACATGACGGATTGTGATGGAGTTGGAGCTAATAAATGTTAAGAAAAAGCAACTTTTAATACGACTGTTGCACAGAGAAAAAGAGAAGTCGGAGAAAACGGTGCGTGCAACCACCGCTGCTGCCGTTTTGACAATCTATGTAATTACCAGTGTTGGGCAAGTTACTAAAAAATAGTAACTAGTTAGTTACTAGTTACTTCTTTTCAAAAGTAACTGAGTTACTTTTGAGTTACTGCATGATTAAAGTAACTAGTTACTTGGAAAAGTAACTTTCATGTTACTTTTAAATGCTTATTTAAATCCTCTTGCACCCACAGCAAGATCAAGGGCCCCTTGTTCTCATCAGAAAAAAGAAGAAAAAGAAAACTAATGAGAAAAAAGTCTCATCTTACACAGAAAAAATGTCTCAGATTTACACAAACTATTGTAATCAGTAGAAAGTCAGAAATTTACTAGAAATAAAGCTGTGAATTCACAGAGAAAACTTTGGACCCCTTGGTGGGCCGTTTTTGGTCCACGAGCCATATGTTTGACCCCCTGGACCAGCCCATTAAAAAAACGCATATTTAGAGGATTTACTTCCATGAAATAGCTGCAGATCACAACAGCATGTAAATGAATAAGATAAAATAAAACAGAAAGCACAGATAAATGAAAGTTCACCTTAGAATTACTGCAACAAATCAGTCAACAAATCTACCTACGGGTACAAATAAAGTAACCTGAACCTGAACCTGAACCTCACTTCTTCTCTGTGCGGTAATTTACACAACTGCGGACATTAAATGCGAGCTTCTTGCTCTAAAAATACTCCTGTTTAACCGTAGAGGTAGGTGGTAGGGGGGTACTCACTGCTCGGGCAACAGGTGATAAGGGCTCAATGTGAGAAGTTACCACCGCCACGGCACTGCTTGCCACCGGGTTGTGGTGTGAGCAGGACAGGAAACCGACCCACGGAGGAGACTGACCGCTGCGCCTGCTAGTACGATCAGTTTATTTGCGCCAAAATATCTATCCATATTAATAAAATGAGTAACGCAAGTAATGCATCTGATCAAATTTCAGTAACTATAACACATTACTGAATTTTTAAATAGTAATTTCATCACACGGCACGTTACTGCAAAAGTAGTGGCGTTACAGTAATGCGTTACTTTGTAACGCGTTACTCCCAACACTGGTAATTACTGGGGTGATGACCAGCCACAAAATGTTCTGTATGTGCTCACTAGCTTGATGTCCTTTTGAATTTGGACAGTTGTTTAACCGACTCACCTTGGAAGTTGTACCTCCATGAACAGGCAGACTGGAGCAGTGACGAGAACCAGGAAATGTGAAGGAGGAGACAAAACGGACCAATCACAGCTCTTACAGCCTGCGTCACCGACATGCACCTCTCCTTCTCTGGAGAGGTGCATGTCGGGCGACGCAATAGGAACGCACATCGCTGCTGTATCGACGCCATCGCAGCTGCATCTTGTCAATGCGGGTGCATAACTTGCGCTTAACTTTGCCAATTCTGGCAGGAAGTAGGAACACTGAAAAACGGACATCTGGCACATTTTACAGCCTGAGTCCCAACAGCCAATCAGTCACAAGGTGCTTTGTTAGCCGGCAGCTAAAGTCATGCCCTATGATTTGCTAATAGGACTCAGCCCTTAAAACATGCCAGTTGCAGTCTTTTCAGCGATCCTAACAGCAACAGGAAAGTTACAAAGTTAAATTTTTATAATAATAATAATAAGTCATTTTAGTGTTATAGTTTTAAACATGGTATTGTTTGTTGAAAAAGAGCAATAATTGACTGAAATGTTGAATGACATTAAAATACGTAGGTGTGCGTACCTCCATAAATACTCTAAAATATTGTGGGTTGGGTCCAGGGTACCAGAGCCCTGTAATGACGTGCTACACTTCCACCTTAAATATCTAATAGCACTTGGCACTCCAGTTGTTGCTATGGGGCTGCTGCAGTGGCCATTAAAATGCAGTTTTCCTAGAAACTCCCAGGTGTGACAGTGTGTAACTGAGTGTGAAGCACAGATTATTACTCAGATTGCTCAGACAGCCTTCTCGGGTTAAATGAAGGTTAAAAAGCTGAGTATTGACAATAAATCAAGTTTTATGACAAACTTACAGGTGATGTAGTAGTTGACGTTCCTCTTGAACTCCAGACCCATGTAATTGGGACTGAACTCCTGGAATTTGATGGTGAACTTGATGTCCTTCTCAGGCTTGTTGCAGTTGACGAGAACATTAGGGTCCAGGACGGTACTGCAGCTCTCGGCCTGCTCCCTCTTCACCAGGTACAGCTTGTAGTATTCGTAATCCCTTCCTTGGTCTGCCTTGGGACAGATGATGTCCAGCTTGTCCCCGATGTCGGGATAGATCACCAGGCCTTTTCCAGGCACGAACCTTTAAGGAAACAAGAAAGAAGGCAAACACATTATTATTAAAAAGAAGTCTGGACACGAAGCCACATAATTCAGCTACAGTTTATACAGTCTTAATACTTTGAGCTACAGGAGTTATGGGTTTAGATTAGTCTGGCATGGCCTTTTAGGCAGAGCGCCGTTAATTTGGTCGCACAAAAACATGACATGTAGCAGCTTGACATTGTTCAGCATTAGTCAACAGAGCGTTTCGCACAAATCCCCTTAAGATCCTTTTCATACTTGGATGTAATTCAAAGCATACCAAAAAGTTTGCTGAGAAGGAAACATGATGGCCCGGCACAAAATGGCTGCCGCAGAAATGGCTGCGGATGGGGTAATGCTGAAAATATGCAAGAGATTTTCCCATGCTTCAGATAAAACCTGCATCTCAGCTTGATATTTACGCCGCTTACACATCAGAGGCCTGCATTTCGAGAGGTAAACAGTGTGGACAGGTCAGCCGGGAGGTTACGGCTTCCTGGTTCATCCTCCGTCCGCCATGATCCTCTAGTGCGGGATTAAGATAATCCATCTGGCCTTACTGTTCCTCTCCACCTTGCTCTCTGCTGCCAACTCAATCAGATCAGCTTGTGTTCTCTTTTATTCACTAAAGGTGAGGAACAGGAGGAGAAACTCTGTGTGTGTGTGTGTGTGTGTGTGTGTGTGTGTGTGTGTGTGTGTAAAACGAGAGGGTGGGAAGGGAACATGCTTACATTTTGTGTGTTTTAGCGGTGGTGTGTATGTTTATGCACGCCCCCGTGTGTGTGTGCGTGTGTGTGCGTGCTAGTCGGTCAGCAAAATAGGCTGAGGTTGCAGTCTGATGGTTGGGGGGGGGGGTGTATGGGCTGAATCATTGTTCCGGACTTGTTTGAGGCTTAAAATGTCAACATGGTTCAACTCTGCTGTCCCAGTTAGCCAAGCATTAACCCAGACAGCCGGACTGACCACGGGTGTGTTCATGTACGTGTGTGTGTGTGTGTGTGTGTGTGTGTGAGATGGGTGCAGACAGCGAACACAGCAGCGGGGCTATCTGTGAGATCTGCCCATGCCAGCGGATTTAAGTGGGATTTAGCAGTGTGCGATGCATTTGTTGTTTTTTCCTGATCCCTCACGTTTTAACAACACATCAGCCCCCCCCCCCCCACATCTCTCCTTCCTCTTCTCTCCTCTCAGACTGTAATCGCACCTTATCTGCAGCCCCTCATTTCATCATCCCACACATCATTTCACCACTAAATAACTGACTCCTCCAACAGGCCTGGCGAAAGTCGGGCCTCCTGAAGGATGCTGATAGTGTGAGTGAGCAAGTGTAGAGCAGTGTGTGTGTGTGTGGGGGGGGGGGGGGGCTTACGATTACCAATCCTCTATCTTCACATGATGTTAAATCACTGGCAAACAGCCAGCCATTGTAAGAAATGATCTTTTAAAAAGTCCCATTTGCCAAAGAAGTACCCCCCCATGAAAATTAACATGATTGGATTAACATTCATGGCCATTCATCTCAGACGGGGGCCTTACCAATAAATGACTTCATTCATGGAAGAGATAAATGCAAAATGAAATTTGTAAAACGCTCAAAATCCTCTCTGTCAAACCCGCTGAATATGATGTCATGTGCTGATGGGAGCTCTGGGAGACGGGTGAGACGTTATTTCCCCGCTATTGTCTGATGCTTATGAGGGTGAAGGGGGGGTGGGGTGGGGGGGCAGATTCAAGGGCCTGCAAGAGAGGGAATGCAGGGGTGTCCTTTGTCCTGCACCTCCCAACAATTTGCTGATTTTCACTCTGCATGTGCTCTCTCATGCCTCTGTGTGTGTGTGTGTGTGTGTGTGTGTGCGCCCGTTTGTGTCTGCGCACACAAGGTCCCGTATATTTCTATGCACGTGCACACGCACCATGCCCGGGTGCACGTGCGTGTGCCTATGAAGGCACAGACACAATCAGTCTCTAATTGGATCTACAAGATGCATCAGTGAGGCATAAACAAGTTTCCATAGTAACATCAGGCTTTGTTGCTGACCACCCCCTCCCCTCCCCTCCCCTCCCCTCCCTGCCTCCTCTCCATTGCTCCCTCTATACCCAAATATCAGCCCTCCCACTGCAGCTCCACAATCTTAATCCCCACAGCCTTACCCCTCCCTCTCTCATCCACCTCCTCAACATTTCCCTCATTCTGCTTCTGCCTCTCCATCCTCCCCCTTAACACACACACACACACACACACACACACACACACACAAAACACCTACAGAAAAACAAGCATGAAACAGAAGGAAAAGAGAGACAAAGGAGGTAAATGGTGATTTGTTGCGCTCAACAAGTAGAGCTTTTCTTCTTCTTCAGTAACTCTTAAAAGAAATGTTGGGTGTTAAAATATTTAAGAGTCTGGCTATCAAATGGAACAATGAGCCTCACACCCCTCTTCTGAGTTTTACAACCCATTTATTCTATTATCAAAGCAAGCCGCAACAATTTAGATGAATAATTAAGATTTCCAAAATCTTAATATCTTAATATCCCTGAAGGATTTTATTGCAAGCCCGGCCCCTGTCATTGATTCAATTTTCCGAGCAGGCCTCCTAGTTGGCAGTTAGATAGCTATCCTGAGTGAATTCTGCGCTTCTGTTTCCCAGCCTTTGTTAACTGTCTGCTATAATGAGGCTCTGGCTGCTGTGGAGGTCTGGAAGCGCCATCGCAGATGGGAAAGAAGCAACATAAAAGAAATAGGGCAGCAATTAGTGTTTAGCCCAGTTTAAAAGCCCTCCACTTGGCAAGCTGTGGCCCAGCTCCAGTCCAGGATGTGAAACTAAACTGGTGGGCCGGGACTTTGTCTCCTGTTTGTCTCTCTGTTGGCTTAATCAGCACCACTCCGGTGCAACACACAGCCACGCAACGGAGAGGAGGAGACGAGCGACTGAAGATTATTCCACTTTTGAGAAGGTCGAAAGGGAAAGGGGGGGTGGGGGGGAAAGGGAGGTTGAATTGCATCTTTCATTCATGTTGTCTGGAGACTTTTTAAGACCTGTTGATGAAAGGAGTTCAAGTGCACAGAGGAAGAGCTGTGCAGATACAAATAATGTTTCTGGGAAATGACCCCGAACGTGAGAGCGCTTTTATCCCCCTCATGTCAAACGAGGTGGATCTGCCTCGACCAAACAAAATAAAGCGAATCATTTTCAAAACAGCGCAATGAGGCTGTTGTTTCATCTGGACGGCTCCACGGTGCGCTCAGTGCTTTAAAGCGCCTATGCAAACATGCCTCCGCTACGGTGGAGAGAGAACAGAAAACAACGAAGCAGAACCCCCCCCCCTTCCTTTTTACATTCCACTAGTGAATATGAGCACATGATCTCAAATATGTTACACCCCCACCGCCTCCCCGCACACACACGGATGTAATAGCACACAAAAGCACTGTGGGGTGCATCCTGGACCTTCCCAGCTAAACTTCCCAGCCGTCCCCATTCAAGCGCGCTGCCCTCGCCGACTTTCATATAAAACGCCGCCTACACCAAGTCCCACTCAAACCCCCTTGCAGAGCCTCAAACTGCCCCCCCCCCCATGTTCTCCACCCCCGTCCAGTCAACTCAAGCCTCTGCCCCGAGCACCGCACTGGCAAGCAGCCCCGGCGGCTCAATGAATGGACCCGAGGCACAGGAACCGAGGGGGAGAAAGAGGCCGAGACGGCTCATATCAGCACAATGGCGTCAGATTGATTTGTCCCTTCTGAGCAGCGGCTTCAGCACGCCACACATATCAATTAAAATCAATTATGTTCCACCACATATACATGGCAATCTATGCCTACAAGCAGCCCAGATGCAGGTGCGACTTCTTGACGTCTCGTTTCTGCAGCAAGACATAAAATCGCACGAGCGTGTCATGTAAAAACAAGCACAGGTATTCTATCCCCCTCATATCAGCATAGTAATTATCACTCCAGGAGAAGCATTCCCTCACCAATTATTATTTCTACCCTGCATTATCCACAAAATCGGTGTGGCTGCTTCCCCCTGTTATTAGAGATGAGACTTCCCATACGGCGGGCGTCACGGCCGTTTCAATCAATACTCCAAAGGCGAGCAGTTTTGCATGAAGCATCGCAGTAATGCGGCCACATGACAGGGTTACACTTAAATCTGTACAGCGGGCACAAAGCGGTGTTACGCACAGACACTGTGGTTGTGCTCCAGTGTAACACGCTGTATAGCATGGAGGGATTTACGGCTGAGTCACTGGCTCGAGGCAGTCTGTGTTTTGTGTAATCACGGGCTACAAACGCATCCTGTTCCCATTCAAGTCAATCAATACGAAATCATTTGCTAGCGGGGAGTGTTTCAAGGTTAAACCGCTTTCAGATCCATCTAGATCAGGGGTCGGCAACCTGCACTTCACAGAGGGACTCTGAGTGATTTTTGTTCAAAAAAATCTGCGTGGAGCCACAAAAGTATCTGAGCCCGAGAAGCGAGATAAAACAGCAAAATTACAGCTGGCCTGACAGCATCCACTTTAAATTTGGGTTAGAAATTTGCAGCTTTTTTTGATGGTAAATTTGTTACCTTTTTCCTCACAAAAGTGCAACTTTTTTCCAGTAAAAATTCTAATCATCTGAAAAAACTTCAGACTTTCTCTTATAAATTTGTGTGGATATTTTACTCATTAAACTCATGTTTTTAAAAGATTTTTTTTATATTTTTGACATATATATCTTGTGCTTTTTTCATAAATTTTGCATTTGATACCTTTGTTGACTAAAATTAAAGACATTATTCAGAATAAAATGTCAACTTTTTTCAGAAATTTTGATATTTTTTGCATAACTTTTTGCTTTTTTCATAAATTTGGCTTTTTTGGTAACTTTGTTACTTTTTCCAGGTAAAAATGCAGCCTTTTTCACATAACTTTATGACAGACTTCCAATAAAAATGGAGCTTTTTGTGGGGGGGTTTTTCAAGATCTTGTGTGACTTTTTTCCTTATAAAATTGCAACTTTTTCACAACTTTTCCAATGTTTTTGGCATAGATTTTCAGCTATTTTCATAAATTTGTTATGTTTTTCTTTTTAATTTATTGCCTTTCATGGGTAAAACTGTTGTATTGTTTTTACATAAATGTGTTAAATTTGTCTCATAAAACTACAACTTTTTCCAGTAAATTTTTCATTTTCTCCAGAAATTGTGCAACGTTTTTGCAAATTCATGGGTATATCTTCTTCATAAAATTGCAACAGTTTTCTCTAAATTTGCATTTTTGAACACACATTTTTGGATTTCCTCATTTTCTGCTTTTTATATTTTTTCTGCAACCCTTTTTCTTGAAAATTTATTGCTTTTTTTCTTAGAAATTTGACCCTTTTTTTTTTTTTTTTTTTTGCCCAAGGCCTCAGGGAGCCACTGGCTCTGGGGAAAAGTGCCACATGTGGCTCCAGAGCCGCAGGTTGCAGACCCCTGATCTAGATAGAGCAACATGCTCGGTGGGTCTGGCAACAAAGACATTCTAGCAGCAGCAGCAGCTCCTCAGATGGCGCTGCTCTTGATGTGTGATGTCTGAACACAGCTGACAGTGTGATCATTTCCTACCTGGAAGAAAAGACACACGTCATCAAACTGTCAGGCGCGCTCATGCTGCTCCAGCACGTCTGCCGAGTCATGCGAAATGTGACAAATGGATCTGGAACCAGTCGAGAAGGTGAGCTGGTCACTGGGCAAATGGTTTGCCGTTACAGCCGGCGGCTCAATCCGAACGCTTGTATACATAGCTGGCTTCTGTCAGGCCGTCGCGGGGGCAGATGTTCTTAGGAAGGCCTGACTATAAACACACACGCATAAACACACGCCCCGCAGTGTACACACACCGATTTCCTCACATGTCAAACACGGTAAACAAGTCGCCTCAATGCCTGCGCAGGCCACACATCGGGACACACGAGCAAACACAAGCATCCTGAAATTAAGCAAAACAAGGTCCATCTGGCTCCAGAATTGTTTAGCAAAACAGGAAGGATTTGACCCTTATTATAGAAAAAGGAGGACAAACTAGCCAGCGGGTAGCGGGTATTGGCTAAACTATAAACTCAGTCCAAGCTGCAGCGTAGGCCAGACTTGGCAACAGTGACTTGCTGAAAAGCAGAAAAGCTTGGTATTTTCCCTCCAGGCTGTCCCCATTAGTGGAACATAAATGACGATGTCAGAGGCAAAAAAGACAGACAGAATATCCTGAATTCCACCCTGCAGAGAAGTGCTTTTGTACGTGTGAACACAGACACCCTCGCTCTCTCACAGACACACACAAGCTTTGGTTCGCTCAGTCAACAGGCTGGCATGCAGAGCAGATCAGATCGGATTCAGCGTGACTCACAACAGTCGCAAACGGGCGAGTTATGACACAGAAATTAGTGCAGCAAGCACACACAGACACACTCACATGGACCTCTCAAGTCTGCCAAACAAGCCCAGTATGCTTGCCCTCTATCACTGTCACATGAAGGGCTAGCATCACACCATCAGCGCCTGTAATGAGCTAACAAGATGATGCCCAGATGGCCTTGCCACAAGTACGACAGAAGTGGACGTTGTTTCTTGACGAAGGAGATGAAGAGGACTGTTGAGTGAAAGAAGTGTCAGAAGTCATTAGGAAGGAGAAAGAGCATAATCTGTTTCTTCTTACGGCCTCTGTGGTTTCTGTCAGTGCAAGGCCCATCCCTCGGTGAGGGCCGGGCAGCTGGGCGAGCACGGGTGTATGCCGTTGTGATTGAACGTCATCTACTGTATCGCTGACAACGAGAGAAGGCCCAGGCCACTGCTCCCTAGGGCTCCACTTAGTCCTCCCTAAGCCCAGGAAGTGACTTTTTCCAGCTGGGGAGGATTGAAGAGAAGAGAAGAGAAGGCCTGGCTCAACTTGACTTGGCTTGACGAGCGACACTGGGTCACTTTCAGCCTGAGTTCAGCTCCCATTCTGCTGTTGCTCTGTGACCCAAACACACACAAGCCTCATTCCTCATCCCCGAGCTCCTTCCCTGTCCACCACATGCACAAACACACTTTCTGTGCAAACACACACAGCCAGCTGCCTTCCATCTCTGAGGAGCAGCCACAGATGGGCTCTGCATGCTCCGTAAAGATCTCTCCACAGGCCCAGTCTACGGTCGCAGCCAAACCCGCCTGGCCCGAAACCCACTGCATGTGTGTGAGCGTGTTTGTGTGGCTGTGTGTGCAGATATACGTGTCAGGCCTGAGTGGGTGAGGGCGCGCATGTGTGCCAGACACCCCCATCTGAGCCAAAGTTTGTTATGCATGTGTGTGTGTGTGTGTGAGAGAGAGAGAGAGAGAGGGGTGGGGGCGCTGGACGATGACAGAGAAAGGGAACCCCCCCCCGGGACTCTGCAGAGCAGAGAGTCAAGAGCTGGACCAGGACGCAAGGTTGCAATCAGTGCCGAGCAGCAGAGCGGGGGGAGCAGGAGAACCTCCTGGATGAACAATAGCATCCGTCACACTGAGCCAGTTGGGTTTCACTCCCACTTGAGTACGTGGAGAAGGAACCCAAAGAAGGAAAAAAAGGAGCATAACATTATCAAACCTACGCAGCTTTGCCCACTCTGTAAGCAGTGGCCATTTTCTGCTCTGTATCTGCACCCCATCAATAATCCCTGAAAATGCACAACCTTAATGCTGCCACCCAAGCAAGCCTGCATACACAGAAGAACCGAACATTGGAATATTAAAAAAACAAAAAAAAAAAGTCATTTAAATTCTGTTCAGCTCAGATAGAGCCAGTCATGGTTAAATCTGACTGCCCTCCTATATTAGCGTGGTTAAAATGACTTAAGGCAATCACAGTTTTAGGCTGACTAATGAAGCAAAGTAAAAGGCTGATCGAGGATGAGGGCCAGGATATGCTTTTGTTGCTAATTTTAGCTGATTTTCCAAACTTGTGGCTGACGTGAGTCAGCTGTCAGACACGCGGATGGAGGAGGGTTAGCCTAGCCTGCTCGGTGGCATTTTGGCTCCCACACATCTGGGAATCGAATCAAATCACCCAAACAAATGAGGTTTTTCTTTAAGGAATAGTTTGACATTTTGGGAAATATGTTTATTTGTGTTCCTCTCAAGAAAGAAAATTGATACCACTCCCATCTCTGTGAAGTTAAAAAGGGCTGAAGCTAGAAGAGGGCTAGCTTAGTCTAGCATGAAATAAAGTATGACCTTCATACCAAAACGTACCGTTTTCACACTTCAGCTTCAAAGTAAAATTGGGGGAAAAGAGAAATTAATACGTTGAAGGGGAGTTTAAGCATGAAATTTGCCACCATGCGTGAAACCAGGGGTTTTTTTTCTTTATTTTTTTAGCATTTAAACTAATTCCACAAACATCATTTGCTAGATTCATAAATAGCACAGATACATAAAACTGGAGACCTGCAACTCTCAGCAAAAAATCACATAAACATTGTACAAAATCTCAAATAATTTATTAATAAAGAAACAATATATTTATATAGTGATAAATTAGCATTTATTAAATTTAGCACCTTCAGACAACTTTTTGTTGTGATTAGGTGCGATATAAATAAAGTTGAACTGAACTGAATAAATCTAGATTTTTTTCTTATCTACAAAGAGTTGAGCGCATCTCCTTTACAACACAGAAACAAAGTGCTTCCAGTTACGAGTTTATCCCCCTCATTCCTCGCCCCCATGATGCCTTGCGTGAATTATGGGCGCAACTTCCGGTACTAGTTTAGAAAGTGGGGTTGCCACAGAAACGGGACACTTTTCCTTGTTAAAAAACAACGACTTTGACATCAAAAATGCGGCAACACGGCCTTTTGCACCTCAAAAAGAGTAATATAATCACAGCACTTCCTACGACTATGGAGGGATGAGAAGATGACCTTAAAAAGTGGCCCACTGTTGCCAACTCCTCAGTAAGGAAAGTAGCTATTGGCTGTCCTAAAAGTCGACAAATGACATCATCATCTAATTTGCATAATTGGTCATTTGCATGTAATTGTAATGGACGCTGTAGTAGAGAAGAATAATGTCACGGGAGAGACAAAAAGTGAGTAAAAAACACCCTAAATATGTTTTGAACTACAAATGAACTTTCTTCTGTTGATTCTTGGTTTGGTTGTTTTAATTTTGCCGTTTAAATAGTCCATCACTGACTGACAGTGAAGAAACATTTGCATCCCACTCTGTAGAACAGGGCAGGTTTGGCGGGGGGGGGGGGGCGTGCGCAATTCATTTGCAATCTGGACCTGAGTGGTGTGCATCTCCTCTCCTCTCTGACTGCTGCAGTGCTGTGTTGCTACATATACGTTTTAGGGGCTATACAATATACGATCAAACTTTTTAAAAAGGCCAAATATACAATAGTTTTGGCATTTCCATGCGCATCCCCCCCCCAATAAAAAATGTTTTGATTTACGTGACCACCCACACATCAGCAGAAACTGAAGCTTGCTCTTAACCGATCCGATCAGCTCATACCTGGGCTGGCCGGCTCCTCCCTGTCTGCCGCTGCCAGTCAGGCACATCAGCAGCACTCAGCTCATGGTTCTTTACTGTACGAGCACCGCAACAAATATAAAAAGTGAACATGAGTTTGGACTCGGAGGAAAAAAAAAAGAGTCCGGCAGCAGTGACACAGACGCTGGTAAGAAAAAAAGCAATCCTGCCAGGGCGGTCACAGCAGCTTTATCGCCCTGCCTTGGCGTTATATCGTTCCACATACATTTAAGGGATGGCTTCAACCTGTTGCTGGGAAGAAGGCTAAAGCACTTTGCCGCTGCTGCAGCATTCAATTGGTATCAGACATTGCAGTTCTGAAAAAAATTTTAATTTATTGTAACTGCAACACTGCTGCTGCACGAAGCTGCTGTGAGACTGGCCGAGACTGCCTGTGATTGGCTGCTTTGGGATGGGAAGGGGACAGGGGAGCCTCACGGTACCACCCACGGCTTATTGAAGATGATAACTGCAGAGCAATCGTGCACTTTCACGTCAGTGTCCAAAACACCAGAAAAGTCTTTGATAACACCAGGAAAAGTCGTTACATCTGTCACTAGTCGCATTTGACAAAAAAAGTTGTCCGGGGGGGAGGGCTGAAAAATCACCAACTTTAACGACAAAAGCGCCAAGTTGGCAACACTGAAGTCGCCTGGCAGACAGTAGCTCCGTTACTTAGCTCCGCTGCTAAGATGCTAACACTGTAAACAAATTAAAGCTCTGAGATGTATCAATGTCTCCACCGCAATAAAGTCGGTTGCATTTTGTTAAAAGATGTTGGACATAATCAGATTTACCTCAGAGCAGACGGAGAATCTAGTCAGAGCCACAAAGAACCACGACACCGTGCTGGGGTGTTTTAATGTCGGGGTAAAACAGACAGCTGCAGCTGTTCGTTTTACCCCGACATTAAAATGCTCATGCTGCCGTCATGCCGTGAATGCTTGTTATTTAACTTAACACGTGCAGACCTTTTCTGACAATTGTTCAAAATTTTATTGGTCTATACTTTGTGATAATTTAAAAATTAATGCATGCTGAAGCTGCTAATATTGAGTCCATATCGTTCCAATGCAACAACGAATGCAAAACCCCCCACCTATTTGATATCTTTCTTAAATCATTAAGCCTTAGGAAAAAAAGTGTTTCTATTTTTTTAATTATTATTTTATTTCATGCAGCCTTGCATCTGGTGACGTATTTAAACGTCAGATCTGTGACATTCATACAAGAGAAAACATAGCTGGTGCTGTTGCGTCTGTCCTGTGTCTGGACCACCATCACACCAACAGTCCTTGTTCGTTTTCAGTGCATGATCTACGCATCGCTGTTGAAGCCACAGATTTAGTTGAGCTTATCTGTGAGGAGCCTCACACATGAACAGCAGCAAGTACCAGAACTACACAAAAACATTCAAAAATACCAAAACTACAAGGGCTGAAATTATCTGCCACTTGACTGCAAAACAGGTATGTGGACTATACATTAAAACGAATTTGAAACACTTTTAAAAACGCTATTTTAAATGCCCCACTACTCCACTCTTGCTGGCTGATTTAACACTACTTCAGCTGAAACCAGAAGTTGCCCTCATAATCGTTTCTGCAGCAGCGCCCTCAGGAATAACGTGGATAGCAGGTTTTTACAATCAAAGGGGGGGTTACATCTATATTTTATAAGCCTGCATGTTGTTAACAGGTGTTAATATGACACAGCTACACAAAATCTGAAAGACTGGAGAGGCACCAAAGCCTTCCTGGGAGAACAAAGAGGAGAAGACACGATGCAGAGAAAGCAAATCAATCAATCTCTGCCAGAACCCGTCTGGCTCTGACAGCGCTGTGCTGAACCCAGAAGTAAAAGAGAGCACGCAGCAAAGTTCAAAATACTTCCATTGTTCATCTGTCAGCGCAAAAGACAATTGCAAGCGAGAGGGAGGGAAAATACTAACACAATATTTATCTTGTGTCCCCTTTCCCTCCTCACTAACTCTTCTTTAATGTATTCCTGCTATTGTGCAGAGTGCTGCAAGACGGATGGGTAGGAGTCCGGTCGGTGATCTGTGCCTGCTGCACGCACAGTGCAGTCACTCACATTTCCCCCCGTCTCCAATCTCACGCAATGACAATAATTCAGATACCAACAAACACCATCAGTTTTTATGGGGTTTTTTCCCTCTCCTTTGTGGCATTTCAATTGTCGGGCGTTGGTGGCTTTTTCTTCTGCCTTGTTCTTGAAACTGCTTCCCTGGGAAACTGGGAAAGTCAAACAGCTGACAAGATGTCACCTCGTGAACTCTCTCCTTAGTTTCACACACTCACAAACAGCCACGTCGGCGATCTGACACCCACTCTCCCATTCTCTTTTTTCTCCTCATGCACTATCCCAACAGTTTCTCATCAACCGTGTCAAGCTCAATGGCACACTGGGCCGTCTAAGCAGGCCGGGAGCGGCTGCCTCTCACACACACACTGACTTTCAAGGCCGGCGACTCTTGATCGTATCATGTCTGCCGTGTGAGTCTTATGATGCCTGCTGGCCTTGTCCTCATCCACAAGTTAGGACAGAAACCCCCAGAAAAGTTCAAGGCATCTCCATAGAGTGCGGACGCATTCTCCACAACTCAGCTTTTCATTTAGCCTAGAGCAGCGAGGGTTGAAGGAACGTGTGTGGTGCAATAAAACTTAGACTTTCCAATCATCTCCCTGTAGCAATCCCTGCCGACTGTGCATGCCTGTACCTGGGCCTCACGCATGCCTGTTGGGACTGGCTATGCGCTGCCAAATGGCGAGCATGTATGACCCCAGGAATTATTTGGTGTTTGAACAGGGACATGTGCATGCATGAACGCACACACATACATACTTGCATGTGCACATTTATGCGCAGGCATTCTTTAAAAGCCAACAGTAGTGAAACGAGAGAAGAAGGGCCTCCCCGTGAGAGACGGACAGAGCGATTTGCACGGAGAGCTAAAACACCAACTTCCTGTCTCACCCAGCAGCAGCGGATGCCTTTCAGATGGATTTCGCCGAATCTTGTACAAACAGCAAGTCAATATTGGAGTAATAGCCAATCGCTGGGGGAGAACAATTCACGAGTGATTTGCGCAGAAAATGTGTGTTCAGGGCACTTTGAAGCACACTCGGTCACCCAGCCGTAACAAGGGCACGCTGCCAAGGAGGCTCAATTTGTTGGGTTTCATGGGAGAACTGCACACCGATGTTTGAATATATTCCTGGGCCCTTAATATGTGTAGAGGATTGATATCGCTCATCAGAGGCAAAAAAAACAAGAAATTGCACTGATGAAAAGGTGATAATTCTGCTTCTGACGATTTAGGATGCCATGAAATCAATGACAAATTTGTGTTACGAGCAAAATGTACAAGGCATTTTTAATCCTTGGGCACTTTGCCCCTGATATTTATGCCTGTCGCCGGCACTTTCATTATCATAAAGCATGTTTAATATTTCTCAGCTGTGTGAGAGGACCGCCACCCTACAAATGATTGAGCGCACTAGATTTAGTGTCTCTCCTTCTCTTTCTCCAGCTGTGTCCATGTACTTCAGGACACACACACACACACACACGACAGTCGGCCGAGAGAGTGGGCGACAGAGGAAAGAAAGAAAAGAGGAGTGGGGAGGAGTGGGGGCTCTGTGAGCATTGAGGACGTGGTGCCAACCAGAGAGGCCCACCGTGCCTCAGTCCCATCTCTCCAGCTGAGGGCTTTGATTCGCCTGATTGTCTCCAATATTGAGACACACAATAAACACAACACTTGGCGGCCATTTGCAATTCTAATCAGCCCCTCTCAACTGGCCTGGACACCTCGGCTAGAGCCCTCTGAGATATCACTCATCTGACTGCAAAATAATGACACAATCATCGCCATGGCTACACTCCTACTACATCCCATGAGCGGCAGCACAGAGAGGATATTAATACACAGGAGTACTTGGGAGAGTAAAATGAATTAGCCAGGAGATTAGCTAGATACCAGGTTAATGAATGTGCCGTGCAGGAAACTTCCTCCCATCCAGCGTTTAGGGAACGCTCACACCCACTGCCTCTGAAAAAAAAAAAAAATTACAAGCAAGCCAGCAGGTCGACACCTGCTTTTACAGGGCACGCTGCAACAGGCTTTCAATAAACGATCCTTTCAACTTGAAACTCTGGCTATGTAAACTCAGGCTGATTGTTTCTGGTAGCAAGTTGCAATCTTCAGCACTATCTGATTTTGACACGCTGTAAAGTGGTGATAAACCCTCCTGCTGCCTGCGATATGATCATATCTGCCATAAAAGTCTGCGTTTATGTTGACTTGGGAAAATATTTTATTTCTTGATTCGAGGAATAACAGCTTAATGTAATTTAAGAGCTTTAGGTTAAGCTAAAAGATAAGAGAAGCTCCATCATTTCCCCAAATCATGCATCTGTGGATTCTAAAAGCCCATCTGTTGGCTTTTCCGGTGCTGTTTTCACTGGCTTGACAACATGATGGTAATAGATGCTAGCAGATAAATGAGAGCAAAGTGACATGCAATCATCCACGTTTTAGTAGCCGCCCGTGATGCATTTGCTTTAACACTCAGCTGGAGGATGCGAAACTGAAATTTATTTCAGAAAATAACAGGCGCGTCTTATCAAACCGGTGATTAGACTTGCAAATCACTGCAATGATTGATAAGGCGGACCATGCTGGCATGGCCTCGTTTCCAGGCGAGCACGGGTGCATGCCTGCACAAACTTGCCAGCGCGTGCGTGTGCGTGTGTGTGTGTGCGCGCGGCTGCTTGCACGGGCAAGTGAGTGACACCCTGTCGGCGAAGGAGACGTCTTTATGTGGCTGCTGTCTATGCGAGCTGTGACCAGGTCCAGGGTCACACCAGTAGTGGGACGCTGACACCACCAACAGGAAGCATTACTGTATGGCTTCCCAGCAGAAGGGCAACACTCTGGTCACGATCTGCAATGACACCGCCCGACCTCACTTAGAGGTTATTACAATACAGTAGGTATGCCGACAACACGTGTGAGTGTGTGCGGCCCACTCACGACAATAGCTTGATGGATGACTATCATACCTCTTTTTTGTGGGGACTTTTTCTTCTTTGTTCCCAAGGCCTTGAAATGCTAAGCCTCTTCCCTCCCTGTTCTTACCCTTTGACTTTTTCTGTGTTACAACAATGCACAGGGTTTCAGTTCGGTGTCCTGCAGTCGATCTGTTAGGCTGCTGATAAGAGAAGCTGATGGATAGGTTTAATCAGCCGAGCCCAGGGATCAAGACCACGGGATAGATCAATCAAAGGCTGTGTGGCTTATAAAAGGAACGGCTTTTATCAGGGCCATGGGGGTCTTTTTCTGTTTTCTTTTTTTTAACTTTCCTTTTTTAATCAAGTAACTAACTTTAGCACAGTAAACTAATTGTTAAAAAATAGACAAAGACTCACAGGTGCCTGGGAATAAAAGTGAACCAACTGTCTTTAAATAGGTGCAATAGAAATGAAAAAGGCACATCTGTAATCAGTAAAACTGATAGTTAAACTCCTCGTGGAACTCTCCAACATGGTTAAATGTCCTTGGTCTCCAACATACTAAACACCTCCTGACATAAAGAGGAGTAAAATTCCCCATCTGAGACCTAAAAACTGGAGTGAAACAAAAGTTGCACTGAAATCAAACACAAAAAGAAAAGAGGCTGAAAAGTATCTTCATCCAGACAACAGAAAGGCGAGAATGCACTGAGCCGTAATAACTAGGACGCGGTCCTTTTAACGCACAGCAGTGTTCTGTTTCTTAAAAGCAGCTTCTTATCAGAGAATTTGACTGACAAGTCTATTCTCTGCCTACAATCGCAGCTCATGATTGCCAAAGACAGCTACACATGTCCCACCAAATCCAAGACAAATTGGTTGCTCTTTCTTTCCTCCCCAGGATGGCAGATCTTATCCAGGCGGACATGCTTAAGTTGTCAGTGGGTTTCTAAAACCCATATTGAACAGCATATTGACTGATGCAATCGCAGAGACACACATCATTAGGCTCATTAACAGTGAACGTAAAAGGGGAGGACGGCCTAACTGGAATAGCGGGAGTCTGTGTCTGCTCTGATAACACTCGCCTTTAACAAGCAGAGCGCGGGCAAGATGCAGGCTGTCGGTATTAAAATGAAATGTGTGTGTGATGCGTCTGCTAATAAATAGCTTGTTTGACATGCTGCTATTCTCATTCATGCAGTTTGCTCTGCGATAACCGGCCGGATTGTGGCCTCGTAAAGACACTCCATGTGTTGTTTTAGGAAGCCATTACAAACCGGCTCGTCTCCATTACAAGGGCGATCTGATCATTATTACTGCCATCTGCAGCGCACACTCAAACCTTCATCTGCACAAGCCAACCGCAGCTGACTCCTCAGCTAGCGTGCGCACACACAACGCCACTGCCTTCCACTCTGCGCGCGTGTGTGTGTGTGTCTGCATGTGTGTGCGCACACCCAAATGTGACACAGCAGCTGTTGCAGCTTTGGGTTCGACACATTTTTGTACAACCTACTTGAGCAACACTGAGTGGGGCGGCACAATCCCATCAAATCCACTGACTTGCAAGTCTCTTTGCGAGGCTGAGCCCCAACGCTCGTGCCATGGAATCGCAATCTCCAAGCCAGAGCCGCTCCCACCCTTCAAAGGCTCATCACGGGACGCACATCTAATGCAGAGAGATGGCTGGTTAAAGCCTCGGCCAGACCCGCTGCTTTGAAGCCACCCTCCAAAAAGGAGCCCAATCATTTCCCCTTCTCTCTAGCCTTCCATTGTGAGAGAGGTGCACCAGGCGCTCTATTTGGTGGCCGCATGTGGGGCGCCTTCAAGGATCACGCCACTCCATTCCAGAGCAGGGTCACTACAGGAAATGAGACTCTTTCCCGGATGCACAGGGGCTCCTCGACAATAAATTTATTCATGCATTCATGTATATTTCAAATGAGAATTTTGACTGTGCCGCTCATAATGCACATGCAAGGTTCAGACCTTTGAGATTCTTGACATGCATGAGGTGCTACAATCAGGGGTATATAAATAAGTTAGAAAATGCAGCAAACAGAGCTACTAAAAGCAGCAACAACACAGGCCCGGGCTCGGCGTGAAACAAGGGACTCGCAGAGGTTCGCCTGAAAGTAAAAGCTTTCATCTCGGAGACGGGAGAGGAGAAGAGAGGAGTGATGTGATGGAGGTTCGGGCTGTCATGTTTCACAGTGGGAGGACTTGAAAGACGGATGAGTAGAACAGCTAAAAGTAGCCGAACTTTTCCGTGGCAGAGGAAAATGGGAGATGAGACAGCAGAACGTGGAAGGAGCGCCTCACATTAAGATTAGCTAGTTAAAATCACAGTGTGAAATCTCATATCACGGAGCCTTAAGAGGAAAAACTACCACAGTAACTCATTAAATCACATCAAGTCAAGGCATTCGGTTTCATTCCAGTTCATAAAGCCAGCTGAGAGGTTTAGGATATTGTGTTTGCTTTAGCAGACCTTCACTCCAATTTCCAATATTGTGGAGACAGGCAGCTTCCACGGCCGAGCACATCATGGGGGAGAATAAACACACACCCTAATGGAGAACATGTGTGGCAGGAGATGAAACGGCCTCCCTCATATGAATGGGATGAAATGTGGCCCCACGTCCCGCCGAGCTCCAATCAGGCCCCTAAGAACTCACTGTGGAGAGGAAACGACGGACCTCCGACGGGCTCTCTCCCACCCCAAACGCGCACGCACACGCACACATAAGCTGCCAATATGGCCACTCTGGAGCAGATTCATGCGCAGGCCAGAGTCTGACAGTGACATCTCCATTCACTGTTGAATTCTTTTTCTCTTCCCAACATGCATGGACACACACACAGAGCTGGAGGCCATAAGAGGAGGAGGAGCAGCACCGAGGCATAAAAAAAGCCTTTCTCTCTGCCGTGGGTCTCTGTGGGGTTTAACGTGGCATTATGGGAAGATTAGACTATAGAGTGCTTTACTATCTGATGTCATTGTTGGTTTTGCCTTGTCTGGATGGCTTGTGGAACTCGGACCTGATGGCAGACACATTTCTCGCCAGACAAAATGCTCGGGGCTGCAGTTGTGATTGATTGCAGTTTGCTATTGTATCTGTCTGGTATGGCTCTGCTGGAAGAAGAATTAGCCGGACAAAAACTCATGGAAAACGCTACACATTTGACTCCATCAATCAAGTCGGCAATCAAAATAATTCAATTAAGAGACTTAAGTCCCGGTGGCTTATGAGTCCCTGCTCCAATAGCCCAGAGGCAAACTCAATTTACTGACAATCCATACATGATAGCATTAACTCCACTTTAAGGCCGCAATGTTTTTCCATTACTGATATTTTATAAATATCAAGGGAAATCCAGGGGAAATAGCTGAGTTATGGTGTTTACTTAGAAAGAGGACAAGTTGGAAAAAATTAAATAAACAAGAACAACTTCAAATGCATAATGAAATTGCAGTCAGGCAGTCCAGACAGCTAAGCTAATTTGCAAGTTGTTTAGAAAGCAGTCTTATTTGCAAAACACAAGAAACTTTCAAATGTTTTTTTTTTTTTTAATAGACTGGGTAAATGGCTGTACATCAGAGATGCAGGACTGTGGACAGACAGGGAGAGGGAGGCTGCCGAATATGTGTGTAATTGTCTTTTTCTCCCCCCGTTTCCGAGGTGTGAAAGGGAATGCAGGGTTGCACTGGGGCGTCCCGGGGAGAGGCGATTGAAGCGTCAGTCACAGCTGCCACACAGAGCCCCGGCGCGCACCAAATCCCAGGCCCGGCCTTTGCGGGCAGAAGGGCCGGGGCCGGGCCTGGGAGCAGCGGGAGTCCCAAAGGCCTTTTCTTCCAACTCCTCTCACCAGCACAAGGGGGGAACCGGGATCCTGCTGGGAGTTTGCTTAGAAAAGGCTGAGCCAAGACTTGGCAGAATGGGTTAACGGAGGCATGCATACGCACACAATCACAAATGCTTTTTGGGGGCTGTCTGTCTTGCCTGTGGGCATGGTGGGAAAAAAAATAAATGAAGTTCGGGGGAGGGGGAAAAAAAAATCAAAGACAAATCAAACTTCCAGTTAACATCTGAAAATTTGGGACACGCAGATGCAGAGATATGCACGGCAAGAGTGAGGAGGGAGAGAGGGGGGGACAGAGCAAGAAAGGCACTGCTCAAACTAGATTACTGGAGAAACGAGCGGTTTGTGCTCCCTGTCTGGGGAGCCTAATAGCAGCAAAGTCCCGAGGATTATACACTGCGCCGTTTCCAGGCTCGCCCTAATAGTCTCCATGTCCTGCCTCTGTATGCCATAGATGGATTATGATGCGTTATAATTAACGTGTGTGCGTGTGTGTGTGTGGGGGGGGCTGTTGCAGACCGCCCATCTGCCACGCTGACACACTTACGGGGGGGGGGGGGGTACCCCTTGGGAAAAGGGAGCCGCTACCACAGTATTCCATTACTTTATCATTCTATCATTCTATTATCCCACCACTCAATTCAATTAGCCCGTCACTCCATTAGTGTACTCATAACACTGAACAAAGGGCTCCATGATGATCATTAATGATATGTTCAGGGTGGGTCTGGTGTGGTCGTGCTTCATCCAGCCTCTTGCTGCGAGAGCGAGGGTGGAGCAGCCCCGGATTCAACAGGTCTGTGGAAGACTCACCAGTACTGCTGATACCATCTAGCTGCAGTGCTCCTGCACCGTGTACAGGACTGTCTACATATATTCATTTACTGCTTTGGCTAACCAGTTCTCATCTTATTATCTTATTAACTATTGCTCTGAGTGCTGCTATCCCTTTGCTGCTGTAATCCTGGAATTTCCCTACTGGGGCACTAATAAAGGCTGATCTTATCTTATCTTATCTTACTCTCAAACACTTCATACTGTTAACTTTACATTATATTGTAGTCAGCAGGTGATTTGTTATTTTTTTTAATGAGGGGGGTGGTGGTGGGGGGAGGGGTATTCACAAATGTATAAATGTAAATTAAGTACAAATTTGCAAGAATAACCTATGAATGAAAGACGCTTATTTACAATTAAAAAGTCACAATTTTACCATATTCATGTTCCAAATTTACCAGTAAAAAGTTACCCATAAGTGGGAAAAAGATTTAAAGAAAATAAGTCACACATTTACAAGAAAAAAAAATATGGAAATTTACAAGAACAAAAGCTGTACATTTGTATAAAATTTTTGACCTTCTGCCTCAAAAATTTCCAATTTTCTTAATAATTTTCTTGGAATTCATAACTTTTTCTGGCAAATTTGAAACTTTTTCCCCACCAAATTTGTGACTTTTCTAATAACTGCAGTACCCCCCCCTAAAAAATAAGCACATTTTTATGACAAATCTGTTACTTTTTTTCTACACAAATTCATACTAACTTGAAACTTTTTCTCCTCACATTTTCTTGTGCATTTGCAGCTTTACTCTCACTAGTTTGTGGCTTATTCAGTTATACTGTACAAATTATTGTTAAATGCTTTGTGGGGATGAGCACATCAGCTGCTGATTACACTGGACTGGATTATATTGTAGATCACAAAATAGACTCACAATAATTTTACTGTTCACTGTAATTTATATTAGGATAACGGCCAAAAGGAAAACAGATGTGGTTGAAAGTTTGAAAAAAAAAATTAAAGTAAATAAATAAATAAATAGGGGAAAAAGTTGGTCTTAATCTTCCAAGGTGGAAAATGAAACTCGATTTAAACAGTTTTTCTTTTCTTTTATGGTGCTGAAAGCAGAAGTGAGGGGAAATAGGAAAAGTGATGAGTGATTGTGTTAAATTGTTTGTTTTTATTTGTTTATTGTCACCCACCACTGCATTTATAGCCTAAACTAATTCACACTACATGTTCCTAGACGGCACTTCAAGCTAAATAAGACTAACCAACACATGTACAACCGCTAGTATTAAAGAGCCAAATACAGAGTTAAAAAACTAGTGGTGTCGGCGTTACCGCGTTAATTACCTGTTAACACTTCACCCCCGTTAACAGCACTAAATTCTGTAATCACGGTTAACGGCAGAAAGCGCGAACAGCACTTTTTTGGCCTAGCTGTCCTCCGTACCGGAAACCGCTCTGTAGCCGTAGAAACTGGCTGCAGCATACAGACACAGTGAAGTCAAACAAGCTGGATCACAACCATGAAAATCCCCAAAACACGGTCACGTTTAAGTTTACGTTATCTGTCGGAGCTCTCACCTGGATAATTCTCACAGCCTCCTCCAAAACTTCGCCTGGATGTTGGTTTGGAAGCCAGCTAGCAGCATAAACAGCTATGTGCTACGGTTGTAGCGCGCTGCCAGCAGCTGACACAAACAGACACTCGTCTGTTTCATCCTCACAGCTTTGGGTCCAGCTGTCAGCAGGTGAGGAGCAGTCTAAAACTCTTACGCTGTGTTCGTAACGTCCACTCACTCCCACGCCCTGTTTTTGCAGTGTGGTGGGTGGCGTCATGGGCGAGATAGTTGTTTATGGGTTTACAATTTTTCTACTAAAAGGGAAATCGTGTCTGTCGTGACACACGTGGTCCATGGTTTTGTGTTGAGCTGCTTAAAAGCGGTGGATGTTTGCTGTGGGAGAAAGAGCAAGCTCCTTTTGTGGCTGCTGGCTGGTTGTTGTGCAGTGATGGTACTGATCCCTGACATTCTGTTGTCTGCACATGCAGTCATGCTTTTGAGAATTTTCTGGAGAATATTCTGAATAGTTTTTGTCATTTTGGATATATTGAGAGTTTTAATAAACCTGCAGGTGAAGAAAGAAAGCATATTTGTCCACTCCCATGTTTATAACAGTATGAGAAACTTGAAAAATTACCGACTTAAAAGTATACTGTATCTGAATGGAAAATCGCGATTAACTCAACATTCCAAAAGATTAATTGCGATTATAAATTTAATCGTCCGACACCACTATAAAAAAAACACAAAACATAGGACTCACAAATGTAAGAAAAGCAACTTTATTACTACATTTTTGTAATTTTGGGAATATGGCTGAAATCATCAGAAAGAAGCAAAGAAAAATATCACTGCAGCTACAGTAGATCATGATAAAAAATAATTAGACATACAATAAAATATTATCAAAACTACTGTTTTGTTAGAGTTTAACTGGAGTGGTAGAGCATCTGTCCCACAGCCAGGAGGTTATGGCTTCAAGCCCCGGCCGGGTCATACCAAAGACCATATAAAAATGGTACTTCCTGCCCTCTAGCTTGGTGCTTAGCATAAATAAAATGGGGAAAGGAAAGCTGGTTATCCAGCCATGGTGGGAAGCACAAAACCAGTCCCAAGCCTGGATAACTGGGGAGGGCCGCAGCAGGCAGGGCATCAGACATGAAATTCTTGCCAAATCAAATATGCATACCCATGATCTGCTGTGGCTACACCAACTAGGGAGCAGCTGAAAGGGTGTGTGTGTGTGTGTTAAAAGTTAAAGGAATTTATTGTTTTTCTTAATTTATTTAGCAATTTGTTCAGTTAACTGAAACTTAAACTGCTTAGCAAGAAGAAGAAGAAAGTGCTAAACTTAACAAGCAGAAAAGCTTGTAACAGTACACTCAGAGCAGGAACGTGTTGGGATTCATTTTAAAAAAACTAGTTGAGGTAACTTTGTTTTGTAGTTACCAAAACACAAAGCAGTAACATAATACGAATTATGAGGAAAGCCTATATATGCTTGCCTCATAACTCATATTCCCACCTCAGTGTTTTCACCAGATTTATTTGTTCATAAACATGCACTCCCAGCACCGGCACACACATTTTTGTCATTACTTGTTGGAAGCCGTCACCTCCTTCCACAAAACCCTGGCACAGTAAATCCAAACCTCCCAACAAAAGTCTTTGGAGTGCCACAGACTTGGGGAAAACAGATCCCTCACCGCCTGTATGCCAGTGACAAGCCCTGACGTTTTAAAGAACCTGTAGAGCAGCTGGCTGTTAAGGCTGCCGGCCCGCTGTTAGGGGATGGCGTCCGATGAGGGCTGCCTCCTCAGCACAGAGGGGTTCTATGAGAAAAGAGTTAAGTCTATGAGGTCAGTCCGGAGGAGGAGGTTACCACATCCCCGAGTCGGAGCCACAGGGGTAATGGTTTTAGAGATGGCTGTCACACAGATCCGTTCCACTGTCCAGTACCACCGCTGATCTCCACCAGTTCAAGTCTACTTGCTTTTCAATTGCTCAACTTCTCCCTCCCTGTCCTCCTTTCTTCTTTTCTCCGTCTCTGCGCTCCTTACGCTGACACATGGAAGTAATCTAGGAGCTCTAGGCTGGACTGAAAGGATGTGCGGTTGAGCCTGGGGCTGCATTTCAGCGCTCTACATTAGCTCCCTTTCCTTCGCTCTTTAATCCCCTTATATTCAACTGCTCTTATGTAAAAGAACCAAGTTGGAAAACAAAAGGCAGACTTTGCCCATTCAACTTTTTTTCCCCTACACTTCCTGTAACTCTGCATCCCTCCATTTTTCTTTTTTCTGGATTCAGCCAAAAGCACAGGCGAGGTGATGAGCAGAAAAACTTAAGGGAAGCCTTCCAGCACCAGCACCCGCGCCTCTGCTTGGCAGTGCTGGAGTTGATGGGAACTTCCCCGGCTGCTGCCAGCCAGGCCTCCGACTAATGAAGCTGGGTCGCTCACAGCCTGTGAGGCAGCCACTGTTCAGCCACTCCACACTCATCCACCACTCGGCCCTCAACACTTTGACAGCGGCACACTGGCACGCTCCTAAAACTTCCTTAATGCTCCACTGTGGCCAGACAAAGAACAATGGCACGGCGACTTTCACTCTCCAGCGCACATTTACTTCCCCGAGCTAAAACCTGTTGCTTTCTTAAGGCCCTCAGTTTCCAAACAAAACAATTTCCAACTGGAAAATTATTGTATAGAGAATTAGAATTACAGCACCACGTGAAAAGGTCAAATTATTTGCTGTGGCCCCTTTACTTCTCTTTATTTATCAGACTCTTTCATTATTTTTAGACACTGGAAGTAAATATGGGAATGAGAGCTCAGGGAGGGACATGCAGCAGAGGTCCGCCAGGCTGTGAGAGGAGCCGAGGCATCGCTGCATGACTGCATTTACGCCCATGTGATATGTGCCATGACCACTCGGCTATCCAGCCGCCGCGGCCCACTTACAACTGAAACCAGCGTGGCTTCACCGACAAACACTCAGGCTGCATAAGACACTCTGCGCCATTTTTCATAGCTTTTGGGTGACTCACAATTCAGTGACTCACTATAAACTGTCACACCTATATGAGCAAGTAATTTTTAAAAAGCATCTGTTTTAGGGTTGCAAATGATAATTATCTCTTATTTTTCCTGGAAATTGGCCATTTAGGTCATAAAATGCCATTTTTTGAACACATTCTCAGCTTTGGCTCCAGAGGACATTTATAACAGAACATTCAATTATGGGGATTTTTCAGAAAATATTTAGAAACTGGAGAAAATTGTTGTTTAAAACCAATAATTACCAAATAGGAGCATTAGCGCTAAAAACAACAGATAACAAAGGTGTTTGCTGAAAGAATATAAACGGAAAATGAAGCAGCAACAAAAAACAAAAAATACTCTGAATAAATGGATGTAGCTTATATCCGTAAATTAATAAAATTGCATGTTACAATAAAATAATCATAACCTAAAACAAATAATACAGAAGAGATATAATTATATTATTGTATGTTATGACCAGAGGTGGACAGTAACTAGTTACATTTATTCAAGTTAATATACTCAAGTAACTTTTTCACCCAAATGTACTTTTGTGTGTAGTTTTAATGCAAGATACTTTTTAGTTTTGCTTGAAAATCTTTGAAGAAAAAGCTTAACTTAGTTTTACTGAACTCAAGTTTTTCCTTACATCCCATGTGAAATCAGTGTACTTCTATTATGAATCAGTAAATATAAAAAATACGTGTATCTTATTCTAACATACAGTATCTAAGAGGAAAAAAACATACAAATTGCACAATTAAACATTTGCAAGAAAGGAGTTGCAAATGTATGATTAAAAAAGTTGAAAATGTACAAGAAAAAAGTTATAGGTTTATGAGGAAAAAAGTTACAAATGGAAAAATCTGCACATTTGTCAGTACAAACTTGCAAATTTGCAGGAAAAAAAATGTGACAAATTTATCAAAGAAATTTTCTGAATTTAAGAGAAAAATATCAAAAATGTATGAAAAAATTCACTTACTGGCAACAGTAAAGTTACTTGATACTCAACAAATTTTTTTCAACTGATACCTTCTAATACTCAGTTTTTTTGCAATTATTCCTAATTATAGTTGAGTAATAATATAATGAGGTAAGATTACTTTTACTTGAGTACAACTCCTGACTGTTTTATCCACCTCTGGTTGGATAAAACACATTACACAGAGAAACAAGATGCTGAAAATTGATCTGAAATGAAGTGGAACGTTGTGAATGAGTGATTAAGGAAGTTCTATAACTAAAAGAAGTTTTCATTCATTCATTCATTCATCTTCTTCCGCTTAATCCTTTTCGGGTCGCGGTGGGGGGGCTGGAGCCTATCCCAGCATCTTTGGGCGAGAGGCAGGGTCCACCCTGGACAGATCGCCAGTCCATCGCAGGGCCAACACAGAGAGACAGACAACCATTCACTCTCACAGTCACACCGAAGGACAATTTAGAATCCCCAGTTTGATGCCAGTTAACCTAACCTGCATGTTTTTGGCCTGCGGAAGGAAACCGGAGAAATCCCGGAGTAAACCCACGCAGACACGGGGAGAACATGCAAACTCCACACAGATCACTGTTGGTTGGGGGCTGGGATCGAACCCAGGATCCCCCGGCCAAGGGTGAGTTGCTGTGCTGCCGCAGTGCTAACCACTCCGCCACCGTGCCGCCCTAAAAGAAGTTTATCTGAATGAAATCACAAACTGTAAAAGACAAAATTTATCCCATTAACAGACTAGACATTGCTGCAGTAATGTGATTAAAGGCGGCCTCTGCGTAAAACACAACAAAGTTGTTCATACCTCACCAGTGTGTGTGTGTGTGTGTGTGTGTGTGTGTGTGTGTGTGGCTCAAAATTAAAGAACAATTTATTAATACTTGATTTTTTCTGAAATATTGTTATTTTTCATTGTTCAGAATTTGACAGAATATCAGCCGCGGCTATACCACTGCTGCACTAGCATGTTTGTGTTTTTAATAACCAAGGCACTTCAACACAAACATTTATTTTGTAAAAAACAAACAAAAAAAAGTGAGCAAAATTAGAGAACAGTGACCACTGTGTCAGAAGAGAAGATTTAAACAATGTTTTTAGGGCTATCCAGCTTATTCCTAGCCCCCATGATGCCTTGTGTGAATTATGTGCGTAACTTCCGGTACCATTTTAGAACGTGGCGTTATCATGGAAATGGTACGCTTTTCCTTGTTAAAAAACAATGACTTCGGCATCAGAAATGTGAGAACACGATCTTTTCCACCTCAGAAACAGTAATATAATCACACCCCTTCTCACGACTATCGGGGATGGGAAGATGAGCTTAAAAAGTGGCCTGGCAGACAGTAGCTCCGTTAGTTAGCTGCACTGCTAAGAAGGGAATGCTGTAAACAAAGAAAAGCTCTGAGATATGTCAATATCTCCACCACAATAAAGCTGGTCACATTTTGTTAAAAGATGTTGGACATAATCTAGTTTACCTTACAGCAGACAGAATCTAGTCAGAGCCACAAAGAACCACAACACTGTCAAAACACGTCAAGGTAAAGTTAACATCTCCTTTTCATCCTTGTCTCATATAAGTAAAACAAAACTAGTAACTGAAAAAGAAGCCAGAATGAACCTCGTCGAGCTACCGTGTTTGAGTGTTCTAACGTCGTCGTCGCTGTCCGTTTTACCCTGACGTCAAAACACTCATGCTGCTGTCATGCCATGAATGCTTATTATTTAACTTAACACATACAGACAAGTGTTGAAAAATTTTATTGATCTATATTTTGTGATCATTTAAAAATTAATTAATGCATGCTGAAGCAGCTAATATCAAATCCATATCACTGCATGAAAAATAGAGCAGTGCAACGAGTACAACAAAAAACTATTTGATACCTATCTTTAATCATTAAGCCTTAGGAAGCAAACTGGTGACTATTTTTATTTAGTTATTATTTTTACTTCATGCAGCCTTGCACTTGACAACATATATCACACATAAGCATCAGATCTGTGGCATTCATACAAGTGAAAATACCTGGTGCTCTCGTGTCTGTACCACCAATCACACCAACAGTCCGTTTTAGTTTTCGGTGCTTCATCTATGCATTGCTGTTGAAGCCACAGATCTAGCTTTTCTTAATTATGAGGCCAGTTTATGACACAACCACAAACAGCAGCAACAAGTACCAGAACTATGCAAAAACATTCAAAAATACAAAAACAGCAAGTGCAGAAATGAGCTGTCGCTTGACCACAAAACAAGTACAGTGGTGTGAAAAAGTGTTTGCCCCCTTCCTGATTTCTCATTTTTTTGTATGTTTGTCACACTTAAATGTTTCAGATCATCAACCAAATTTAAATATTAGACAAAGATAGCACAAGTAAACACAAAATGCAGTTTTTAAATGAAGGTGTTTATTATTAAGGGGAAAAAATCCAAACCTACATGGCCCTGTGTGAAAAAGTGATTGCCCCCTGTTAAAACATAAATTAACTGTAGTTTATCACATCTTTGGAAAGCTGAGTTCAATTTCTTTAGCCACACCCAGGCCTGATTACTGCCACACCTGTTCTCAATCAAGAAATCACTTGAATAGGACCTCCCTGACAAAGTGAAGTAGTAGACCAATAGATCCTCAAAAGCTAGACATCATACTGCGATCCAAAGAAATTCAGGAACAAGTGAGAAACAAAGTAACTGAGATCTATCAGTCTGGAAAAGGTTATAAAGCCATTTCTAAAGCATTGGGACTCCAGCGAACCACAGTGAGAGTCATTATCCACAAATGGCAAAAACATGGAACAGTGATGAACCTTCCCAGGAGTGGCCGGCTGACCAAAATTACCCCAAGAGCGCAGTGGTGACTCATCCAAGAGGTCACAAAAGACCCCACAACAACATCCAAAGAACTGCAGGCCTCACTTGCCTCGGTTAAGATCAATGTTCATGACTCCACCATAAGAAAGTGGCTGGGCAAAAATGGCCTGCATGGCAGAGTTCCAAGACAAAAACCCCTGCTGAGCAAAAAGAACATAAAGGCTCATCTCAGTTTTGCCAGAAAACATCTTGATGATCCCCAGGACTTATGGGAAAATTCTCTGTGGACTGACGAGACAAAAGTTGAACTTTTTGGAAGGTGTCTGTCCCATTACATCCGGAGTAAAAGTAACACAGCATTTCAGAAAAGGAACATCATACTAACAGTAAAATATGGTGGTGATAGTGTGATGGTCTGGGGCTGTTTTGCTGCTTCACGACCTGGAAGACTTGCTGTGGTAAACAGAACCATGAATTCTGCTGCCTACCAAAAAATCCTGAAGGAGAATGTCCGGCCATCTGTTTGTGACCTCAAGCTGAAGCGCACTTGGGTTCTGCAGCAGGACAATGATTCAAAACACACCAGCAAGTCCACCTTTGAATGGCTTAAGAAAAACAAAATGAAGACTTTAGTCAAAGTCCTGACCTGAATCTGATTGAGATGCTGTGGCATGACCTTAAAAAGGCAGTTCATGCTCTAAAACCCTCCAAAGTGGCTGAATTACAACAATTCTGCAAAGATGAGCGGCACAAAATTCCTCCACAGTGCTGTAAAAGACTCACTGCCAGTCATCGCAAACGCTTGATTGCAGTTGTTGCTGCTAAGGGTGGCCCAACTAGTTATTAGGTTTAGGGGACAATCACTTTTTCACCCAGAGCCATGCAGGTTTGGATTGTTTTCCCTTAATAATAAACACCTTCATTTAAAAACTGCATTTTGTGTTTACTTGTGTTATCTTTAATATTTAAATTTGTTGATGATCTGAAACATTTAAGTGTGACAAACATACAAAAAAATGAGAAAGCAGGAAGGGGGCAAACACCTTTTCACACCACTGTATGTGAGCTATACATTAAAACAAATTAGAAAAACTTTCATAAACGCTATTTTAAATGCCTCGCTACTCCACTGTTGCTGACTGACTTAATACTATTTCTGCCTGAAAGTGGAAGCTGCACACATTATCGTTTCTACAGCAGCACCCTCAGGAATAAGGTGGACAGGATTCACAAATGAATAGTAAGTGCCGAGGCCCTTGCTTTGAATGACTTCAGCACATCTGCGCCCACAGGACATCACTAGTTTCTCACACTGCTCTGGTTTGATCTTGGTCCATTCTTCTTCAGTCGCTTCCACAGTTCATTAACTGTTGTGGGTTTCTCAGCCATTACTTTGCCACCAAGGATTTTCCAGAGATTCTCTACAGGGTTTAGATCTGGACTCTGGGCTGGCCATTTCATTGTTTCAATATTGTTAGATTAGAGGAACTGTTTAACCAGTTTTGCAGTGTGACAGGGGCCAGTGTCTTGCATGAAAATTGCGGGCTGATTGGGAGACAATTGCAGTGAAGGAAATGCATGTTGCTGAAGGAGGTTCTGAATTACTCACCAGGTGAACTGGTGAGTAATTCCAGCTACAGTGTTGAACTGATTCTCCATTGAAATTCTTCACATAATCCTGTCCCCCAAACCAGAGCAGTGTGAGAAACTAGTGATGTCCTGTGGGTGCAGATGTGCTGAAGTCATTCAAAGCAAGGGCCTCTACACTTCCTATTCATTTTTTCATCCTATAGCCCTAAAAAACATTGTTTAAATTTTCTCTTCTGACACAGTGGTTACTGTTCTCTAATGTTCCTCACTGTTTTGTTAAATAAAATAAATGTTTGTGTTGAAGTGCCTTCGTCGGCCTCCGTCGGTCTATGATGACCATGGAAGAGAATCCTAAACGTCTACTCTGCTGGAACAGCACCGCCTGTGGCTGAACAGGCCGATGCGCACCGGTGTTCTACCTTCCAGCGTTGGGCGTTGGTAGGATTCAAACCTGGGCAGGAAGATATGGAGGACAAGATGTTACCCATGCAGCATGCCCCCCCTCTCCACATCACTGATGAATCCAAAGGAACAGCAGGGCTGCTATAGTTTGGCACCAGCGCCGTCACAGGAGCTGCCAGAATGATGCTGAGCACAACAGAGAACTGCCTTAGGGGCTCCGACTCCGGATTTTTCCTCAGAGTTGACTCCCGAAGCCTTTCCCGTGACCGGGTGTGCCGCAAGGCAGCGGAGGTTTGAAATCAGGGTTTACCTTCCCCTAGATGGACTACCTTCCCAGGTTGACGAGCCACCATCTACCCGAAGCATCTGGTTTTAAGGCGCCAGAGATCCGCCCTCGCCCCTTCTCCTATTAGTAAAAGCAGTTCCGCCGACTTCCGGTTATGGCTGCCACGTAGGACGGACGTGTCTCGCTCTGCTCTGCTCCTGGAGAAAAAAAATCGGCAAATAACTCTCTCATTTGGGACAGAACGTATCCCAGCGTTTGGGCGAGGATATGTCGGCGAAGCCTAAGGCTGGAAAACCAGGAAAAGGAAAAAGCGAGCCGCCGAAACAGTCCAAATTAACGGACTTTCAGGTCTGTGACGCAGCAAACAGGGCTCCATATATGGCGGAGGAGGCTGGCAACGCTGCGATTTCTGCGGGGAATGGCGCAGATGCGCTGATGGCTGCCATGAGTTCAATGAGAGCGGACTTTTCCTCTAGATTTGATGGGATTATGACAGCGTTGGAAGGAATAAGAAAGGAATTGGGTGACTGTGTAGAACGAACGGCGCAGATGGAGCTCCGTCTCGCTAGTGCTGAAGATGACGTCACCCGTCTTCAATTAAAGGTGCGCACTTTGGAAAAAAAAAATAAATCTCTGGAAGATAATATTTTGGATTTGGAATCTCGGTCGAGACAGAATAATTTGAGGCTGGTGGGTCTTCCAGAGGAATCAGAAGGTCGGGACGTATGTTCCTTTCTGGAAAAGTGGATTCCGGAGGTGCTGGGCAGCGAGGAGTTGCAATCAGCAGTGGTTCTGGAAAAAGCACATCGCATTGGCCCACGGAGAGATAAGGGACCGCCGAGGACCTTAATTATGAAGTTTCTTAACAACAGAGACAGGATGAAGATCTTCAACGCTGCACGAGCTAAAAAAGGAGAGATTAAACACCAGGACCAGCAGGTGCGGTTCTACCCAGATTTGGCCACAGGAATCCAGCAATTGAGGAAGCAGTTTGATCCCGTACGTAAGGAGCTGCGCAACCTTGGGATTCGTCATGGTGTAATCTATCCTGCGAGACTGCTGACCACGTATGAGGGCAGAACCCACATCTTCAAGACCCCAGAGGAGGCGCAGGAGTTCATCAAGAAGATCAAAGAAGAAGAAGAGACTGGTGGGAGCTAAGCATGAACAAAATATAAGGTAGAATAATTAAGCATTTGCACAGGCATCTGACTGACTTGAAGTAAATAGTAAGTTTACAAAATATAGATTGTATTATATATTAAAAAAAAAAAAAAAAAAAAAAAAAACAAACAAAAAAAAAAAAACTATGATGTACAAAGTTGTTAAAAATTTTGGAGTTAAGTTGGAAAACTACAGAGGAGAGTTAATGTTACGTCATTAAAAGCAGTAGAGTTAGGGTGATTGGGAGGATGAAGAAGGAGTGGCTTAGGCTGTTCCCCGTGGGTGTGGAACGGTCGATGGCTATATTGGGAGACAGAATTTTTCTTTTGATTTTGGGGGGTTTGCCACAAGTGTGGGAAGGGGAAATTTGTTTGTGTGTAGTTTGTAGGATGAATGTTCAACCACTCATGTTTTTGCTTCTCTGTATGAGCATGTTTACACTGCAAGGTAATCCCAAACTCTCTATTGATCATGGACCAAAGTGTTAATCTTAATTTAACTTCATGGAATTGCAGAGGTCTACAAAATTTAAAAAAACTTAAACAAGTTATGAATAAAATAAAGGACATGGGTTCAAGAATTGTGTTTTTACAAGAAACTCATCTGATAGAGGAGGATGTTAAAAGAATTAGGAGTAGATGGCAGGGAAGTGTATTCACCTCTTCATTTTCATCCCGAGCCAGGGGAGTTATGACTCTCATACATAAATCAGTTCCTTTTCAAGTGAAAAATGTAATTGGAGACAAATTTGGAAGATATGTAATCATTCAAGGTTCTTTGCTATTAGAAAATATAAATCTTGTGAACTTATATGGTCCCAATATAGATGATCAGAAGTTCTTTGCTAATTTATTTCTCATCTTATCATCACTTACAGGGCAACATATAATAGCAGGGGATTTTAATTGTACATTGAATCCAGGTGTGGATAGATCAACAGGACTGGATTGTACGCACATTGGATGTAGGATGACTATTAATCATTTTATGAAAGAATTGAGATTGTTAGATATATGGAGAGAAATGAAACCACAAGTTAAAGCCTATTCTTGTTATTCCAGTACCTACAAGACATTCTCACGTATTGATTATTTTTTGATTTCCACAGAATTAAGGTCCAAGATTCAAAACTGCTTTTATGATAACATCGTGATCTCTGATCATGCACCCTGTTGTCTAATATATGTAGATAAAAAATTGACAAAGGAATCAGGTAGATGGCAATTTCAGCATAAATGGCTTCAGGATGAGGAATTTGTCAAGTATATAGAAAAACAGATAGACGAGTTCTTTGACATCAATACTACACAAACATCAGCATGTGTAAAGTGGGAGGCTTTCAAAGCTTTTATTAGGGGGCATATTATTAGTTATACAGGATCAAAATCTAAGAAGACTCGAGAGGAGAGAGCTAAATTGGAACATAAAATAAAAAATCTTCAGGAAAAAGTGTATGCAGGAAGTGACCCAAGGTTGGAGAATGAATTACTGATTTTGAGAGCTGAATACGACAAAAAATCAGCGAATAGAGCTGCCTCGAGTCTTCTAAGATTGAAACAATCTTTTTATGAACAAGGTGAAAAATCAGGAAAATTATTAGCATGGCAGATTAAACAATTGGAAATTAAAACACCAATTACCAGTATTATAAGTAACGGACAGGTAGTTATAGATCCTTTAGAAATTAATAGAGCCTTTAGAGATTACTATGAAAAATTATATGATACCAAAAATGAACCTGATTTAACAAAACTAAATGGGTTTTTGAACGAACTATCTATACCGTGTATTCCAAATGAAAACAGGGAGATATTGGAGTCTAAAATTAGTCAAGAAGAAGTTGGGCTAGCCATTGATAATATGAAATCAGGAAAAAGTGCAGGACCAGATGGTCTTCCAGTTGACCTTTATAAAAAATTTAAGAATAAATTAATAAAACCTTTTTTGGAAATGGTTTTAGAAGCATTTCAAAATAATAATTTACCATCATACATAAATAATGCCTTAATTATACTGCTGCCAAAACCAGGTAAGCCCTCTAATAAATGTGAAAATATGAGACCAATAAGCCTATTAAACGCCGACCTTAAGATAATCTGTAAAATTTTAGCAAGACGAATACAAGAAATTTTACCAAATATTATTAATCGAGATCAGAATGGCTTTATAAAGGGTAGACAAGGCTTCCATAATGTAAGAAGACTATTTAATATTATCTATTTTAATAAAGAAGCACCGGATACAGCTCTCCTATCATTGGACGCCGAAAAGGCCTTTGATAGAGTTGAATGGCCCTTTCTTTTTGAAGTCCTACAAAGGTTTGGACTTGGAAATAATTTCATAAAATGGGTTCAAATAATATACAATAATGCTACAGCAGAAATCCTAACAAATAACAATATTTCAAAACCAATAAAAATCAATAGAGGATGTCGACAAGGCTGTCCACTCTCACCTTTACTGTTTACTATGGCAATTGAACCTTTAGCGATAGCGATACGTTTACATTCACAAATATATGGAATTAAAGTTGGACCAACAGAACATAAAATCTCCCTGTACGCCGATGATATAATTTTGTTTATGTCGAATCTAAAAAAATCAATTCCAACCTTGTTGAATTTAATAAAGAATTTTGGGGAAATATCAGGATATAAAATAAATAAAACTAAATCTTCAATATTAATGCTAAATGAGACCCAGAGAAATTACCCAGCCCCTGAGGTAAATCAATTCAATGTTGTAAATCAGTTTAAATATTTAGGAATCCAAATTATGCCTAAGCTAGAATCAGTCGCCAGTGTCAACTATGAAGCCTTAATGTCAGATATCAGTGAGTTAACTCAGAGATGGATGTCACTACCAATGTCGATGATCGGGAGAATCAATATACTTAAAAGTAATATTTTACCTAAAATACTTTATTTATTTCAATACATTCCCTTATCACCACCTTTAGATCTATTCTCAAGAATAAAAAAAAAGTTAGTGGAATTTATATGGAACAACAGGAGGGCTAGATTACGTCTGTCTTTATTATATTTACCATTTGATCGTGGAGGTCTGAAATGTCCAAATTTTATGTTGTATTATTGGTCGGCACAACTGAGGTCTATGACATATTATTTTTCATCAAATGATCTCCCTCACTGGACTGAAATGGAATCATACAATTTACCTTTACCTCTTCCCATATTCATATACTCAGATTCGGCAAAAAAATTACAAAAACAAGTTAAAAATCCATTTGTAAAGCATATGATCAAAATATGGTGTGAAGCTAAAAACTATTTAAAAGAACCACAGTTATTGTCACAATTTAGTCCAATATGGGGTAATCAATATTTTAAACCAGGGAGAGCGGACGCTGTATTTAAAGTATGGAATTTAAAAGGGATACAAAAGATTCAGGATTTATATTTGCCATGTGCAGACAACATAATGTCTTTTGAAGAGCTGAGGATCAAATTTAATCTCAATAGAACACATTTTTTTAAATATCTTCAACTTAGAAACTTTATTCGATCAAATCAAAATAAAGCTCTCACTCGACCTATTTATTCATCCTTGGAAAAAATGATGATGAAAGATAGTAAAAGAAAGGGTATTATTTCAGAGTTTTATAACTCATTGACACTATCTTCAAGTGAAAATTCACTGAAAAGATTAAACTACTGGAAAGAAGACCTGCAAATTGAAATTTCAGAGGAACAATGGGAATTGGCTTGTACAGAAGCTCAAACCAAATCAATAAATGCACGCCTTAAATTGATACATTTCAAATGGTTAATGCGGATGTATGTTACACCGGAGGAGTTAAATAGATATAACAAAAATATACCAGATACATGCACAAAATGCATGGAAAGTAAAGGAACCCTATTTCATTGTTTATGGGAATGTAGATTAATAAGAATGTTTTGGGAAGAGGTGAGGGTAACAATTGAAAAAATAATCTCAAAACAAATCATATTGAATCCTAAACTGTTTTTGTTGGGTCTGTACCCAGAAAAGCATAATTTCAATAAAAGTGAAAGAACATTCATAGACCTCAGTTTGCTTAATGCCAAAAAATGTATTGCACTATTATGGAAAAAGACTCATAGACCAGATGTGACTCAGTGGTTAAGACAGATGTTAACAAACCTTCCATTAGAAAGAATAACATCCATCCATCCATCCATCCATCTTCTACCGCTTTTCCGGAGGTCCGGGTCGCGGAGGCAGCAGTTCAAGCAGAGGAGCCCAGGCTTCCCTCTCCCCAGCCACCTGCTCCAGCTCTTCAGAGGGGATACCAAGGCGTTCCCAGACTAGCTGGGAGACATAGTCTCTCCACCGAGTCCTGGGTCTGCCCCGGGGTCTCCTCCCAGTGGGACGTGCCTGAAACACCTCAAATGGGAGGCGTCCAGGAGGCATCCTAATCAGATGCCCATACCACCTCAACTGACTCCTTTCAATGTGGAGGAGCAGCGGTTCTACTCTGAGCCTCTCCCGGATGACTGAGCTCCTCACCCTATCTCTGAGGGTGAGTCCAGCAATCCTACGGAGAAAGCTCATTTCAGCCGCTTGTATCCGCGATCTCGTTCTTTCGGTCATTACCCAAAGCTCGTGACCATAGGTGAGAGTAGGAACGTAGATTGACTGGTAAATCGACAGCTTTGCCTTAGAACTAAGCTCCCTCTTCACCACAACAGACCGGTACAACGTCCGCATCACTGCAGATGCTGCTCCAATCCGTCTGTCGATCTCTCGCTCCATTTTCCCCTCACTCGTGAACAAGACCCCAAGATACTTAAACTCCTCCACTTGGGGCAGGAGCCTGTCCCCAACCCGGAGAGGACAATCCACCTTTTTCCGGCTGAGGACCATGGACTCGGACTTGGAGGTGCTGATTCTCATCCCAGCCGCTTCACACTCAGCGGCAAACCGTCCCAGCAAGAGCTGTAGGTCATTGCTGGATGAAGCCAACAGGACAACATCATCTGCAAACAACAGAGATGAGATCCTGTGGTCACCAAGCATGACACCCTCCATTCCCTGGCTGCGCCTAGAAATCCTGTCCATAAAAATTATGAACAGGACCGGTGACAAAGGGCAGCCCTGGCGGAGTCCAACTCTCACTGGGAATGACTCCGACCGAGTGTTGGCAATGCGAACTAAACTCTCACAACGGTCGTACAGAGACCGAATAGCTCGTAACAACAAGCCCGATACCCCATACTCCCGAAGCACCCCCCACAAAAATCCACGAGGGACGCGGTCAAATGCCTTCTCCAAGTCCACAAAACACATGTAAACTGGTTGGGCAAACTCCCACGAACCCTCAAGAATTCTCGAGAGGGTAAAGAGCTGGTCCGATGTGCCACGGCCAGGACGAAAACCACATTGCTCCTCCTGAATCCGAGGTTCGACCAACGGCCGGACTCTCCTCTCCAGTACCCTGGCATAGACCTTCCCAGGGAGGCTGAGGAGTGTGATCCCTCTAAAGTTGGAGCACACCCTCCGGTCCCCTTTTTTGAAGAGAGGAACCACCACCCCGGTTTGCCATGCCAAAGGCACTGCCCCCGACCTCCACGCAATGTTGCAGAGGCGTGTCAACCATGACAACCCAACAACATCCAGGGCCTTGAGGTACTCGGGGCGAATCTCGTCCACCCCCGGGGCCCGGCCACCAAGGAGATTTTTAACCACCTTGGCGACCTCAGCCCCTGTGATAGGCGAGTCATCCCCCTCGTCCCCAAACCCTGCTTCCTCTGTGGAAGGCGTATCAGTGGGATTGAGGAGATCCTCGAAGTATTCCTTCCACCGCCCGACGATATCCCCAGTTGAAGTCAACAGTGTCCCATCCGCACCATACACAGTGTGGACGGGGAGCTGCTTTCCCCTCCTGAGCCGCCGAACAGTTTGCCAGAATCTCTTTGAAGCCGACCGAAAGTCTTGTTCCATGGCCTCACCGAACTCCTCCCATACCCGGGTTTTTGCTTCAGCAACCACCCGAGCTGCACTCCGCTTGGCCTGCCGGTACACCTCAGCTGCTTCGGGAGTCCCACAAGCCAGCCAAGCTTGATAGGACTCCTTCTTCAGCTTAATGGCCCCCCTCACCACTGGTGTCCACCACTTGGTTCGGGGGTTGCCACCACGAGATGCACCGACCACCTTGCGGCCGCAGCTCTGGGCTGCCGCTTCAACAACAGAGGTGGAGAACATGGCCCATTCAGACTCCATGTCTCCAGACTCCCTCGGAATGTGGTTGAAGTTCTTCCGGAGGTGGGAGTTGAAGACCTCCCGGACAGGGGCCTCAGCCAGACGCTCCCAGCACACCCTCACTATACGTTTGGGTCTACCAGGTCTGAATGGCTTCCTCCCCTGCCATCGGATCCAACTCACCACCAGGTGGTGATCAGTTGACAGCTCTGCACCTCTCTTTACTCGGGTGTCCAAGACATACGGTCGCAGGTCTGATGATACGATAACAAAATCGATCATCGACCTGCGGCCTAGGGTGTCCTGGTGCCAGGTGCACATATGGACACCCTTATGCTTGAACATGGTGTTCGTTATAGACAGACTGTGGTTAGCACAGAAGTCCAATAACTGAACACCACTCGGGTTCAGATCGGGCAGGCCGTTCCTCCCAATCACCCCCCTCCAGGTTTCACTGTCGTTGCCCACGTGCGCATTGAAGTCCCCCAGTAGGACAATGGAGTCTCCAGGAGGAGCACCCTCCAGCACCCCAGTCACAGACTCCAAAAAGGGTGGGTACTCTGAAACATCATTTGGTGCATAGGCACAAATGATGGTCAGGACCCGTTTCCCAACCCGAAGGCGCAGGGAAGCAACCCTTTCGTCCACCGGGGAAAACTCCAATATAGAGGCAGCAAGGTGGGGCGATACAAGAATACCTACCCCTGCTCGTCGCCTCTCGCCCGGGGCAACTCCAGAAAAGGCCAAGCTCCAGCCCCTCTCCAGGAGACTGGTTCCGGAACCGGAGCTGTGTGTTGAGGTGAGGCCGACTATATCTAGCCGGTATCGCTCAATCTCGTACACCAGCTCAGGCTCCTTCCCCACCAGAGAGGTGACATTCCACGTACCAAAAGCCAGTTTAGAAAGCTTGGGATCAGTCCGCCAAGGTCTCCGCCTTTGACTGCCACCTAATCCACATAGCACCGGACTTCCATGATCCCTCCTGCAGGTGGTGAACCTACTGGAGGGCGGACCCATGTAACTCCTTCGGGCTGAGCCCGGCCGGGTCCCATGGGTGGAAACCCGGCCACCAGACGCTAGCCTTCGAGCCCCTCCCCCAGGCCTGGCTCCAGGGTGGGGCCCCGGTAACCCCATACCGGGCGGGGTACACTGAATCCTTGATATACAATTTATCATGAGAGTCTGTTGGATCGTTCTTCGTCTGGCCCTTCACCCAGGACCAGTTTGTCTTGGGAGACCCTATCAGAGGCAAATTGCCCCGGACAACATAGCTCCTGGGATCACTGGGGCACGCAAACCCCCCCACCACGATAAGGTGACGATCCATGAGGGGGAGAAAGAATAACATATATACTGAAATCAAAGGAAATTGTGTTTGAGAATATATGGAGACCTTTTATTGATTATGTAAAAAATTTAAACATAACTCTTGAAGAAGAAGGTGAATGATGTGTGTGGACCTTGTAAATTCCAAACTGGTGAACATAATATGTATACTTATGTATTGGATTGTCTAGACTAAACAGAGGAGCATTGTTGAAGACTTGATTTTGTTGGTGGTTGTTGGTGTTTTTAGTGCATTTTTTTTTTGTAGTACTTTAGTGTTAGTGTTTGATTGTTTGTATCATGTTTGTTAAAAAAAAAAAGAAAAGGTTCAATAAAGATATTGTGGAAAAAAAAAAGGGATACAAAAGATTCAGGATTTATATTTGCCATGTGCAGACAACATAATGTCTTTTGAAGAGCTGAGGATCAAATTTAATCTCAATAGAACACATTTTTTAAATATCTTCAACTTAGAAACTTTATTCGATCAAATCAAAATAAAGCTCTCACTCGACCTATTTATTCATCCTTGGAAAAAATGATGATGAAAGATAGTAAAAGAAAGGGTATTATTTCAGAGTTTTATAACTCATTGACACTATCTTCAAGTGAAAATTCACTGAAAAGATTAAACTACTGGAAAGAAGACCTGCAAATTGAAATTTCAGAGGAACAATGGGAATTGGCTTGTACAGAAGCTCAAACCAAATCAATAAATGCACGCCTTAAATTGATACATTTCAAATGGTTAATGCGGATGTATGTTACACCGGAGGAGTTAAATAGATATAACAAAAATATACCAGATACATGCACAAAATGCATGGAAAGTAAAGGAACCCTATTTCATTGTTTATGGGAATGTAGATTAATAAGAATGTTTTGGGAAGAGGTGAGGGTAACAATTGAAAAAATAATCTCAAAACAAATCATATTGAATCCTAAACTGGTTTTGTTGGGTCTGTACCCAGAAAAGCATAATTTCAATAAAAGTGAAAGAACATTCATAGACCTCAGTTTGCTTAATGCCAAAAAATGTATTGCACTATTATGGAAAAAGACTCATAGACCAGATGTGACTCAGTGGTTAAGACAGATGTTAACAAACCTTCCATTAGAAAGAATAACATCCATCCATCCATCCATCCATCTTCTACCGCTTTTCCGGAGGTCCGGGTCGCGGAGGCAGCAGTTCAAGCAGAGGAGCCCAGGCTTCCCTCTCCCCAGCCACCTGCTCCAGCTCTTCAGAGGGGATACCAAGGCGTTCCCAGACTAGCTGGGAGACATAGTCTCTCCACCGAGTCCTGGGTCTGCCCCGGGGTCTCCTCCCAGTGGGACGTGCCTGAAACACCTCAAATGGGAGGCGTCCAGGAGGCATCCTAATCAGATGCCCATACCACCTCAACTGACTCCTTTCAATGTGGAGGAGCAGCGGTTCTACTCTGAGCCTCTCCCGGATGACTGAGCTCCTCACCCTATCTCTGAGGGTGAGTCCAGCAATCCTACGGAGAAAGCTCATTTCAGCCGCTTGTATCCGCGATCTCGTTCTTTCGGTCATTACCCAAAGCTCGTGACCATAGGTGAGAGTAGGAACGTAGATTGACTGGTAAATCGACAGCTTTGCCTTAGAACTAAGCTCCCTCTTCACCACAACAGACCGGTACAACGTCCGCATCACTGCAGATGCTGCTCCAATCCGTCTGTCGATCTCTCGCTCCATTTTCCCCTCACTCGTGAACAAGACCCCAAGATACTTAAACTCCTCCACTTGGGGCAGGAGCCTGTCCCCAACCCGGAGAGGACAATCCACCTTTTTCCGGCTGAGGACCATGGACTCGGACTTGGAGGTGCTGATTCTCATCCCAGCCGCTTCACACTCAGCGGCAAACCGTCCCAGCAAGAGCTGTAGGTCATTGCTGGATGAAGCCAACAGGACAACATCATCTGCAAACAACAGAGATGAGATCCTGTGGTCACCAAGCATGACACCCTCCATTCCCTGGCTGCGCCTAGAAATCCTGTCCATAAAAATTATGAACAGGACCGGTGACAAAGGGCAGCCCTGGCGGAGTCCAACTCTCACTGGGAATGACTCCGACCGAGTGTTGGCAATGCGAACTAAACTCTCACAACGGTCGTACAGAGACCGAATAGCTCGTAACAACAAGCCCGATACCCCATACTCCCGAAGCACCCCCCACAAAAATCCACGAGGGACGCGGTCAAATGCCTTCTCCAAGTCCACAAAACACATGTAAACTGGTTGGGCAAACTCCCACGAACCCTCAAGAATTCTCGAGAGGGTAAAGAGCTGGTCCGATGTGCCACGGCCAGGACGAAAACCACATTGCTCCTCCTGAATCCGAGGTTCGACCAACGGCCGGACTCTCCTCTCCAGTACCTTGGCATAGACCTTCCCAGGGAGGCTGAGGAGTGTGATCCCTCTAAAGTTGGAGCACACCCTCCGGTCCCCTTTTTTGAAGAGAGGAACCACCACCCCGGTTTGCCATGCCAAAGGCACTGCCCCCGACCTCCACGCAATGTTGCAGAGGCGTGTCAACCATGACAACCCAACAACAACCAGGGCCTTGAGGTACTCGGGGCGAATCTCGTCCACCCCCGGGGCCCGGCCACCAAGGAGATTTTTAACCACCTTGGCGACCTCAGCCCCTGTGATAGGCGAGTCATCCCCCTCGTCCCCAAACCCTGCTTCCTCTGTGGAAGGCGTATCAGTGGGATTGAGGAGATCCTCGAAGTATTCCTTCCACCGCCCGACGATATCCCCAGTTGAAGTCAACAGTGTCCCATCCGCACCATACACAGTGTGGACGGGGAGCTGCTTTCCCCTCCTGAGCCGCCGAACAGTTTGCCAGAATCTCTTTGAAGCCGACCGAAAGTCTTGTTCCATGGCCTCACCGAACTCCTCCCATACCCGGGTTTTTGCTTCAGCAACCACCCGAGCTGCACTCCGCTTGGCCTGCCGGTACACCTCAGCTGCTTCGGGAGTCCCACAAGCCAGCCAAGCTTGATAGGACTCCTTCTTCAGCTTAATGGCCCCCCTCACCACTGGTGTCCACCACTTGGTTCGGGGGTTGCCACCACGAGATGCACCGACCACCTTGCGGCCGCAGCTCTGGGCTGCCGCTTCAACAACAGAGGTGGAGAACATGGCCCATTCAGACTCCATGTCTCCAGACTCCCTCGGAATGTGGTTGAAGTTCTTCCGGAGGTGGGAGTTGAAGACCTCCCGGACAGGGGCCTCAGCCAGACGCTCCCAGCACACCCTCACTATACGTTTGGGTCTACCAGGTCTGAATGGCTTCCTCCCCTGCCATCGGATCCAACTCACCACCAGGTGGTGATCAGTTGACAGCTCTGCACCTCTCTTTACTCGGGTGTCCAAGACATACGGTCGCAGGTCTGATGATACGATAACAAAATCGATCATCGACCTGCGGCCTAGGGTGTCCTGGTGCCAGGTGCACATATGGACACCCTTATGCTTGAACATGGTGTTCGTTATAGACAGACTGTGGTTAGCACAGAAGTCCAATAACTGAACACCACTCGGGTTCAGATCGGGCAGGCCGTTCCTCCCAATCACCCCCCTCCAGGTTTCACTGTCGTTGCCCACGTGCGCATTGAAGTCCCCCAGTAGGACAATGGAGTCTCCAGGAGGAGCACCCTCCAGCACCCCAGTCACAGACTCCAAAAAGGGTGGGTACTCTGAAACATCATTTGGTGCATAGGCACAAATGATGGTCAGGACCCGTTTCCCAACCCGAAGGCGCAGGGAAGCAACCCTTTCGTCCACCGGGGAAAACTCCAATATAGAGGCAGCAAGGTGGGGCGATACAAGAATACCTACCCCTGCTCGTCGCCTCTCGCCCGGGGCAACTCCAGAAAAGGCCAAGCTCCAGCCCCTCTCCAGGAGACTGGTTCCGGAACCGGAGCTGTGTGTTGAGGTGAGGCCGACTATATCTAGCCGGTATCGCTCAATCTCGTACACCAGCTCAGGCTCCTTCCCCACCAGAGAGGTGACATTCCACGTACCAAAAGCCAGTTTAGAAAGCTTGGGATCAGTCCGCCAAGGTCTCCGCCTTTGACTGCCACCTAATCCACATAGCACCGGACTTCCATGATCCCTCCTGAAGGTGGTGAACCTACTGGAGGGCGGACCCATGTAACTCCTTCGGGCTGAGCCCGGCCGGGTCCCATGGGTGGAAACCCGGCCACCAGACGCTAGCCTTCGAGCCCCTCCCCCAGGCCTGGCTCCAGGGTGGGGCCCCGGTAACCCCATACCGGGCGGGGTACACTGAATCCTTGATATACAATTTATCATGAGAGTCTGTTGGATCGTTCTTCGTCTGGCCCTTCACCCAGGACCAGTTTGTCTTGGGAGACCCTATCAGAGGCAAATTGCCCCGGACAACATAGCTCCTGGGATCACTGGGGCACGCAAACCCCCCCACCACGATAAGGTGACGATCCATGAGGGGGAGAAAGAATAACATATATACTGAAATCAAAGGAAATTGTGTTTGAGAATATATGGAGACCTTTTATTGATTATGTAAAAAATTTAAACATAACTCTTGAAGAAGAAGGTGAATGATGTGTGTGGACCTTGTAAATTCCAAACTGGTGAACATAATATGTATACTTATGTATTGGATTGTCTAGACTAAACAGAGGAGCATTGTTGAAGACTTGATTTTGTTGGTGGTTGTTGGTGTTTTTAGTGCATTTTTTTTTTGTAGTACTTTAGTGTTAGTGTTTGATTGTTTGTATCATGTTTGTTAAAAAAAAAAAAGAAAAGGTTCAATAAAGATATTGTGGAAAAAAAAAAGGGATACAAAAGATTCAGGATTTATATTTGCCATGTGCAGACAACATAATGTCTTTTGAAGAGCTGAGGATCAAATTTAATCTCAATAGAACACATTTTTTTAAATATCTTCAACTTAGAAACTTTATTCGATCAAATCAAAATAAAGCTCTCACTCGACCTATTTATTCATCCTTGGAAAAAATGATGATGAAAGATAGTAAAAGAAAGGGTATTATTTCAGAGTTTTATAACTCATTGACACTATCTTCAAGTGAAAATTCACTGAAAAGATTAAACTACTGGAAAGAAGACCTGCAAATTGAAATTTCAGAGGAACAATGGGAATTGGCTTGTACAGAAGCTCAAACCAAATCAATAAATGCACGCCTTAAATTGATACATTTCAAATGGTTAATGCGGATGTATGTTACACCGGAGGAGTTAAATAGATATAACAAAAATATACCAGATACATGCACAAAATGCATGGAAAGTAAAGGAACCCTATTTCATTGTTTATGGGAATGTAGATTAATAAGAATGTTTTGGGAAGAGGTGAGGGTAACAATTGAAAAAATAATCTCAAAACAAATCATATTGAATCCTAAACTGGTTTTGTTGGGTCTGTACCCAGAAAAGCATAATTTCAATAAAAGTGAAAGAACATTCATAGACCTCAGTTTGCTTAATGCCAAAAAATGTATTGCACTATTATGGAAAAAGACTCATAGACCAGATGTGACTCAGTGGTTAAGACAGATGTTAACAAACCTTCCATTAGAAAGAATAACATATATACTGAAATCAAAGGAAATTGTGTTTGAGAATATATGGAGACCTTTTATTGATTATGTAAAAAATTTAAACATAACTCTTGAAGAAGAAGGTGAATGATGTGTGTGGACCTTGTAAATTCCAAACTGGTGAACATAATATGTATACTTATGTATTGGATTGTCTAGACTAAACAGAGGAGCATTGTTGAAGACTTGATTTTGTTGGTGGTTGTTGGTGTTTTTAGTGCATTTTTTTTTTTTGTAGTACTTTAGTGTTAGTGTTTGATTGTTTGTATCATGTTTGTTAAAAAAAAAAAAAAGGTTCAATAAAGATATTGTGGAAAAAAAAAAAAGCAGTTCCGCCGGGCTTAAGAGACTAAACCACACGGGCAGGCTAGGAGTTGGACTTAGTTGTCAGAGGCTTTTCGAGACGCACGCCGTAAGGAGCATTTTATGAGCACTGGGAGCTTAACCCCAGTGCCGCTCCTGGCTATGACAACCTTGGAACCAACTTGGAAGTGCCTTGGTTATTTAAAAATCATGCTAGTACAGCAGTGGTATAGCCACAGCTGATATTCTGTCAAATTCTGAACAATGAAGAATAACAGCAAGAATAACAATAAATCAAGTATCAATACACTGTTCTCTAATTTTGAAGAAAGGAGCAGGGAAAAAAAAGAAGCCAAAGTGACAGGTTCAGTTAACTGAAATCTCTATTTAAGGTCATATTGCCAACCCCTAGTATACAGGTACATCTCAATAAATTAGAATATCATCAAAAAGTTAATTTATTTTAGTAATTCAATTCAAAAAGTGAAACTCATATATCATATAGATTCATTCCACACAGAATGATATTGGGGGGGGGGGGGCTGAAAAGTTCATAGTGGTTTATTCAAATGTGGTTTATTTTCCAACAAAATCTCCCCTTCGGTCCACACACTTACACACTTCTTCCATCGGTGTTGCAGCGCTTGGATCCCTGCAGTTGAAAAATAAACCACATTTGACCACATAGTGGTCAAATGTGGTTACCTTACTAGTCAGGACTTTATGAACTTTTTCAATAATAAAATTTCATCCATCAGAGATAAAATCAATCAGATTCTTCCCACAGTTAACTTAAATACTGTAACTACTACAACTCCTTCTTTTGATGTCTGTCTTGATGAGTTTACTCCAATCGACCTTTGTGAGTTAGACAAAATAGTTTCCTCATCCAAACCTTCAACTTGTCTTTTAGACCCTATTCCTACTAGGTTATTTAAAGAAGTCTTCCCACTTATTGGTAGCTTTATTCTTCATATAATCAATTCTTCATTAACTTTAGGCCATGTACCGCAGGCTTTTAAAACAGCTGTAATTAAACCCTTACTCAAAAAGCCAACGCTAGATCCATGAGCTTTAGCTAACTATAGACCAATCTCTAATCTCCCTTTCATTTCAAAAATCTTAGAAAGAGTTGTTGCTACGCAATTATTCGACCACCTGCAGGGAAATGGTTTACTTGAAGAGTTTCAATCTGGGTTTAGAATCCATCATAGTACTGAAACAGCCTTAGCAAAGGTCACTAACGACCTCCTCATTGCATCTGATAATGGACTAGTTTCTGTACTTGTCCTTTTAGACCTTAGTGCAGCTTTTGATACTATCGATCATAATATTCTACTTGATAGATTAGAACACTATGTTGGACTTAATGGAACTTCATTGCAGTGGTTTAGATCTTATTTATCTGATAGGTTCCAGTTTGTTCATGTAAATAATGAGTTTTCTTTCAACTCAAAGCTTAGTCATGGAGTTCCACAGGGATCTGTGCTAAGCCCTACTCTTTTTAGTTTATATATGCTTCCGTTAGGCAACATTATTAGAAAGCACTGTATACATTTTCATTGTTATGCAGATGACACACAATTATACCTGTCAATGAAGCCAGATGATAGTAATCAATTAGCCAAGTTAGAAGCCTGTCTTAAGGAAATCAAAACTTGGATGACTTGTAATTTCCTGCTATTAAATTCAGATAAGACTGAAGTCATTCTTGTTGGTCCAAAAAACCTTAGAAATTCCTTTCCAAATCAAACTTTCAGTTTGGATGCAGTTACTCTTTCTCTTAATAGCTCTGTGAGGAACCTTGGAGTTATTTTTGATCAGGATTTGTCCCTCAATTCACATATTAAATTTGTTTCTAAGACTGCCTTCTATCATTTGCGTAATATTGCCAAGATTAGGAGCATCTTGTCTCAGAGTGATGCTGAGAAACTGATCCACGCTTTTGTTAGCTCGAGATTAGATTATTGTAATTCTTTATTATCAGGTTGTCCTAAAACATCTTTAAAAAGTCTTCAGCTGATCCAAAATGCTGCAGCAAGAGTTTTAACAGGTACTAGAAAGAGAGATCATATCTCTCCGGTTCTGGCCTCCCTTCATTGGCTTCCCATAGAGTTTAGAATTAAGTTTAAAATCCTTCTTCTTACTTACAAAGCTCTAAACAATCAGGCTCCTTTTTATTTAAAAGATCTGATACTACCGTATTATCCTAACAGAGCACTACGCTCCCAAAATGCAGGACTACTTGTAATACCTAGAATCTCCAAAAGTACAATGGGAGGCAGAACCTTCAGTTATCAAGCTCCTCTCCTGTGGAATCAGCTGCCAATCTGGATTCGGGAGTCAGACTCGATCTCTGTTTTTAAGATTAGGGTTAAAACCTACCTTTTTGATATAGCCTACAATTAGGGAGGGATCATGTGTTTCTGAACCCTCCCTTAGTTATGCTGCTAATAGGTTTAGTCAGCCGGGGGACCTCCAGTAATGCACTGGGCCTCACTCCTTTCCTCACTCTCTATGAAATATTTTTTTGCTGGTCATTAACATTTGTTTGTTCTCTCCCATAGATTGAGTCCCCATCGTGCTGTTTGCTCTCTACATGTCTGTTCTTTTCATCTTCTCTGTCCCCTCACCCCCCAGCCAGTCGCAGCAGATGACTGCCCCTCCCTGAGCCTGGTTCTACTGGAGGTTTCTTCCTGTTAAAAGGGAGTTTTTCCTCTCCACCGTCGCCAAGTGATTGCTCACAGGGGATCACCTGATTGCTGGGGTCTTTCTGCAACTGTGGGGGTTCCCCCCTACAGTTGATAGTGCTATGAGATGACTGTTGTTGTGAAATGGCGCTATATAAATAAAGTTGAATTGAATTGAATTGAATTGAACTTTTCACCCCCACCCTCGTATTTCAAGCATTCATTCTACTGGAAATTGAAATCAGCATCTCCATAAAGCTTGTCAGCTGAGGGAAGCATGAAGTGCTCTAAAATTTCCTGGAAGATGGCTATGCTGATTTTGGACTTGATATAACCCAGTGGCCAACACCAGCAGATGACACGGTTCCTCAAATCATCACTGACTGTGGAAACTTCACACTGGACCTCAAGCAACTTGGATTCTGTGCCTCTCCACGCTTCCTCCAGAGTCTGGGACTTTGATTTTCACATGACAGGACTTGGCACCTGATATGGGGAGCCAGGTCATCTGCTGGTGTTTGTCCACTGTGTTTTATCAAGTCCAAAGTCAGGGCAGCCATCTACCAGGAAATTGTAGAGCACTTCATCCTTCTGCTGACAAGCTTTATGGAGATGCTGATTTCATTTTCCAGCAGGACTTGGCATCTGCCCACACTGCCAAAAGTACCAAAACCTGGTTTAATGACCATGGTATCACTGTGCTTGACTGGACAACAAACTCTCCTGACCTAAACCCCATAGAGAATCCATGGAGGATTGTCAAGAGGAAGCTGAGAGACACCAGACCCAACAATGCAGATGAGCTGAAGGCTGCTATCAAAGCAACCTGGGCCTCCATAACACTTCAGCAGAACCACAGGCTGATCACCCCCATGCCACGCTGCACTGATGCAGTAATTCATGAAAAAAGGAGCCCCAACAAGTATTGAGTGTTACATGGATATACTTTTCAGTCGGCCAACATTTCTATTAAAAAAACACTTTTTATTAATGTTCTAATTTTCTGAGAAACTGAATTTTGGGTTTTCATGAGCTGTAAAACACAATCATCAAAATTAAAAGAAATAAACACTTGAAATATATCACTCTGTGTGTCCTGAATCTATATGATAAATGAGTTTCACTTTTTGAATTGAATCACTGAAATAAATTAACTTTTTGGTGATATTCTAATTTACTGAGACGCACTTGTATACGTGTATTTTTTTCATTATAGGACCATGCGGATGCTGCATGTAGATTTTTCAACATCAAATAGCACAGCTGCTGTTGATTATTTTCCATCGTGTTTGTTTTGTTCTTGTTCAGCTAATTAACTAATCCCGCCACTGTCCACTGTGCCAAATGATTCACTGCATTCAGCTCTCGTCCCTGTAATATCCCTTGAAAGAAAACCAACTGTAATTGTGGGCCATGGTGACAAGTTTGAAAGCAGTTTGGGGTGAAAAAATGCCTAAAGATTAGTTGCAAATGCTGCTTTCCCAAAAGCGGTGGAACCAAAGCTTGGTTTCATGTGCAGCACTCCAGTTCATACTGTATAGAAAAAAGATGTATGCATCAATAATAACGTACCAAAGAGAATGATCAGCTTTCAGCAAAAGTGGCAGCCAAAACCACCATGAACAAAGTGAGTCCATGTGGTGGAGGAACCATGATGAAAAAGCTTCTTTTTTTTCCTCCCCTCACTGAAATAACCTACAGCCCTGCACCCCCTCTGAGTCCAGGTGCTTCACGTAGATAACCAAATGAAGAATCTGCCTTTACACACACCACTGAAACAACAGTCATGCGGGCGCAGGAGTCCACACACACACACACATGCATGCATAAACGCAAATGCAGCTGTCCTCATAGCGAGACACAGGGAGCCTTTACAGCACCGAGGGCCAGTTGCTATCCAGAGGTATTTCTCATCGGCCGGCCCGCTCCCGTTCCCTCTGAGTGGGGCTCAGGCTCTAAGTCCTCTCTGTGTGTAATGAGATCTCTATCAGAGGGAAACACGATCAGAGTCGAAAGGGTGGAGGGGGGGGGGGGGGCAAAGAAGACAGAGAAGGTGAGTATGGCAGAGGGGTAAAGGGGGCAAGCAGCGGGGTGTGAGGCGGGGAAGGAACCAGACCAGATCTCTGACCCCGGGAGCGTTCCATGGACTCTGAACCAAATCCTGTTTCTCCTCTGAAGTTTCACTCGACTCTTGTTTGACAGGTTTTTGCAGTTTGTCTTTTTTTTTTTTTTTTTTAAAAACTGCCTCCTAAAACTGTTGTTGCATTTAAACGGCAGCTTAGTCAAGCAGGCAAAAGCAGAAGGAGTCAAAGATTTCTCTCTTTTCAAGAACAGACCTTTTAAAATGTTTGCTCTGGTGACAGCCAAGTAAAAAAATATACAAGGATACAAGGTTTTTTTTTTACCCCATTACCTCAAGCAAAGATTGTTCCATCCTAATTACTTCATTGTGAAAAAACTGAATATGAAAACAAAAACCAGCTGCAGTCAAATTAAATCCCGCTGTTATGGAAATGTGGTTGACAAGAAACTTGGTGCCTTATCGTTCCCAAGTACTAAAATCACACAAAGTTGCTCGTCTTTTTTTTGGAAAAGGTAAACATATTTGCCGAACACCCCATGGTAATCAAGTTGAGCTTAATTCCAAGCTCAGTGAACCTTTTAACCACACAAGCATGATATAAAGCACACCAGTCAACTGTTAAACTGTGAGCCAGACAGCTGAGGTCAACGGGCGGCGAAACAAGCCGAGCAGGTAAAGACCCACAGAGAGAGGCTCAAACTGATTTCCATCAAAACAAACACCTCACTTTAGTTTTGTGGTTTTGTGTTCTTCTGTGGACTTGGTCACGCAGGCCAACGGTGGAGCCTGCAGAGTGTTTCCAACGCAGAGTTCAAAACCAGTGCAGCGGACTCTTGGCCATTTCCTGGCCCTGTGTATTCAGAGGTGGGCGAGTGTGTTTTCCAGCTCTCTCCCCCATCGCCTTTGTGTCTCCTGAGCAGCTGCAAACAGGCTGTTGTACTTACAGGTCATGAGGTAAATATTAGCCGAGGAGGGCTAGAGGACAGGCGAGGAGCACTCACAGCAACCTTGTCAGATCACCATTAAACTGGCATCGCTGCAGCAGTCCTGAGCACACGGGGAGGATCAGTGTGTGTGTGCGTGCGTGTGCGTCCATGTATGTAGTACGCCACGCCAGTTTCAGCCAAACTGATGGGACGTGATCAGTCATAACAAAGTGACATTTCGCAGCCTAATCCCACTCAGCTAAATGAGAGCTAATCCGATTTGCTCCTGATCAAATGTTAGACTGTTCTTTAGCGGCCGGGGACGCCGGCACATTATGCCTCCTTCTCCCATCGGCACAACTGCTCCTTCATCGCCTCGCCCTCTTCTTTTCACTCATCCGGCCTCAAATTAAATATCAAAAAGGCCCGACACATCCTGCAGCAGAAAACTCGAGCGTGTTTCCTCTTATTATTTTCCCCTCACGAAACGGTGCTACGGTGATGATGTATGTCGCCTGCCCAGGCACGCTGGGAGAAAATCAATTAAGCAAACCCCAGTTATTGATAATGCCGGAACGGGAGTGATGGCATCCTCACATGAAAATCCATAACAGCAGGACCTGCACACACTCCCACACACACACACACCACAGTGGCCCAAACCCGCTGCTTTCCCAGATTTTGTCTCATAACTCACGGCCTGTAGGGAGGCGTGGGTATTGTTATATTCTGTGTGTATGTAGTACAGTGTGCAAACTGAGGGGCCAGATTAATTTATTAGCTGAGGCAGCTGTGTTCCCCAAAGCAGGAACAGGAAGTGAGACGTCGTAAATCTCGATAAGTCACCAGATAGTGTACTGTACATTTCTATAGGTTTGGCCCTCGTGTGTTATCGCCGTGGAGCAATATAGGCCAGGGCACGGGGATGGGTTTCATAACGACAAACAGTGAAGACGGATGCTGATTGCCCTGCGAGTGCTCATTTTTTTATTACCCATCACTTAACGCTGCTGACTGATACATTTCACAGCGAAAAGAGGTTTGTCTTTTGTTTTTGTAAAGCCTGCACACAGCAAGATAATTGTCTATTGTTTTCCAAAGGCAGAGCAGCGGGATAATTAGCTTGAGAGAGCACTTTGCAGAGTGCATTATTGTTCTGCTGTGAACGTTATGAAATATTCAGCCGTTCATGGGGATTTTACAAGGAGCAGGGCAGCGCGTGTGTGTGGGGGGGGGGGGGGCAGACAGATGGACAAATGATCTCCCAATCCCTGACAACCAGCGCGGTAACCTTCTAAGACATTCCCTCCAGGTGACATCATCAATCAATAAATGCCTCCCTTCATCCCACCCACCCCCAATTCTTCATGTCTACCCACGACTGAAGATGTGTGTGTGTGTGTGTGTGTGTGTTAATGTGCATCTTTGTGTGATGACGCTCATTGTTCCACTACCTCTTCAGCCGAATAAAAGCTGATGGGCCATAGTCTCTCCATTAGGATTGGGACACACACACACACATACGCCAGTGAACATGGCAGCAATATCCACACCCGCTGACTGCACAACGAGCTCCTACGACATCTGGCATTTGGGGGATAAATCAGAGATTCACTTGAATGAGTACCTTACAGTTATAGGCTGGTAGAGCTGTACTCTCCATTTCCCCTCAGTGCTCTGGGCTCAAATGAAGGTCACACACACACACACACCTCTTCTTTTCTCCCTCTCTCTCAACCTCCCTTCTTTTATGAATGCTTTCCAACATCATACAAATATGGGAGTCAAGTCTAAGTGGGTGATAATTGTTGCCAGACCAGTAATCTATTATCAGTAGTCTGGGCTAGTTCTGCTTGTTTGGATGGGAATAACATGGGGTTTTAAGGTGGGGGTGTTGGGGGGGGGGGATCTGATTTTAGCTGCTTGCTTTTGACTTTGTGGGGAGAAATTGGACTGGATCAAATCCAAGGTAATTTAGGGAAAAAATAAAATCGTTTTCAATAATCTGACATATGAAGCCAGCTTCTCACACACTTTTTGTGGGCAAACTAAATTCAGACTTGGACCAGTGTGACCCTCTCATTCCCTCCTCGAAGCCCACGGTCGGAGGTGTGGAAACACTTGGTCACGGTTTACCTGACTCTTCACCTTCATTCGCTACACCAATTATAAGGAATAGCAGAGCAGTGAATAAAGTGGAAAATCTCGGAAGAGGTGTGACTGAGGTGCACAAACAAACTTGGCATGAACTGCAAATAAAAAGGCGTATATAATAGGGACGAGGGTTATTATAATTAAGCACCTATTACTGTGTATAAGTGAGGCCTGCACTTTGTTGTCTAAGCCTGCACTTCACCACGGTCCTTTGGTGTCGGGAAATTCCCCCTCCTTAGAAATAAATCAGTACAAAACTCCTCAGCACAGGAATAGCGATTTAAACTAATGAATTAGGTCCTTTTGAAAGTTAATTGCCACATTTAACAGCACATTTAACCCACCGAGTACACAATGGCAACTTTTCCTGGAAGGCACACACAAAAAACAAACGGATTTGGGCACGCTGGCGCTCAAGACATCCATGACTTACTTGAGATTCTGCGAGCTCCAGATGATCGTTTCCAGCGATTTTGCTGAAGGCAACGCGGACCTGCACATTATTATAAAGATCCAAAGGTAATACTTCCAACAAGCGAGTCCCGCCATTCTGGTAAATGCGATGACAGTCAGCCGGTAAGTCAGAGCGACGGACGGTGCGCCAGGCCGCCTTTATCTACGGTTCGCCCGGTGGGAAGGTGTGCTGCGATCAGTCGGGAGCATGTGAGGTCGATATCAGATACATGTCCTTCTATCTGACTCCTTTAGACCCGTGTCCTTGACTGAGCTGTGCCCCCTGCTTGGACCTCGGTTGGATGAGGAGGAAAGCAGCAGCAGCAGCCCCCCGAGTGTCCTGGATGACCTGTGGCTGTCACACACAAACAGGCGGTCCCCTTTGAGAGAAGTCACTGACGTGACCTGATGGAGCACATCTAACCGATGATGGCACAGAGTCCCGATGCGGCTGTGGGCGACGATGAAGCGCAGCGCCGCGTCCCCGTCAGAGCCCCCCTGCTGGTGCCCGTACCTGTCGCTGGATATAGCCCACAGATGACCACATTCATCCGTCAGTCACAGCTGCGCAGCACGCCAGGAATCCCCAGGTCCACTTCATTCCACTGTTATCCTTCCACTCCCCCTCCTCCTGCTGTGCTTCCACGAGAAAGGAATGGAGTTTCTATTGTAAATATCCCTCCCGGCGTGTCCTCCAGCGGGGTAGCCTCTACTCCAACTCCGGCGTGCTGCGTGGCCGGTGCGTAAAAATGCGCCGATCGCTGCTTGCTTGGGTTAAAAATCAAACCAAATGTGAAACTCTGGAGGTAAAAGTAGTCCTCGAGGTGGCTCCAGACCAGCTCGCCAACATTCCCACACCGGCCTGATTTCCTCTAAATGGTTCACTCTCCCCTCCGGTGCGTGCAGCAGCCCGAGCGCAACTGTAACCCGAGAGGAGTGGAGCGCGGAGGGGGACAGCCCACCGAGAGCCGCGGCCAATCACAGCGTCCTGTCCCGAAGCAGGAAGCAATGGCATTTATAGGGGTGGAGGGGAGGGAGCGAGGGAGTGGGGATGGGTGACGGCGGTGGCTGGGTGAGGGGGGGGGGGGTTATTGGGTTGACCCCCTCCCATCTCGGCTCCCTCCGAAGTCATCGACCCAAATTGAAATGGACTTTGGAGTTATTCGTCATAGTGAAAGCTTTAAAACAAGCACGATAGCACGCGAGAAAGTGCTTAGCAGAGCAAAACTTTGGCCCCTTTAAAATCCGGGGCTTGCCTGTCCCCAAAGATCCCGAAATAATTACTCATGCCACAATAACCAACGATATTGACCCATTAAAATCCTCCTACGGAGATGCAACACTGTACTAGGACTGTTATAGTCCCTCTATGACCTGTATAACTGCAAAGTAATAGGCCGTTTAACTATGTACAATTACAGTATCCGCTATTTTGGCTCCTTCATGTTTGTCTCAGAAGGGAATGATGATTAATGGTCTCTTTGGATCTCTTTCTCGTTGCCCCCTTTTGAGATAATGAACTCCATGAGAACTCAGTCTCCAGTGTCAACAGACAATAGGCGGTCGGTAGCCTATAGTCACTGGGCCATTCATTCATTGAGGGAGAAATGCTTGACACATAATTGATCATGTCCATGTCCGTGCCCCCTTTGTGCACGGCCCATGTGCGTGCTTGAGTAGGGGAGAGAGAGTTTTTCATTTTGTTGCATTTATCCAATCAATGCTGCCCCCTGATGGCTGAGATGAAATCGATTCCCAGACTTCAGAAGGGGGATTCATTATCAGTGGAAAGGAAAGAAAACAGACATTTAAAGACACGTCTAACGGGTTTTCAAATTATTTTTTATTACATCCTGGTGTGTGCTGGCAGCCAATGAGTCTCAGCAAAAACAATAAGCTCCTCACACACCTCAAGCTGAAATCATTTCACACTCATTACCAGTGACTTTATATATTTATGCATTTTGTGTGTGCCAGTGCTACTTGGGTGTGTACGCACACACGCACGCACACACACACGCACACACACACACACACACACACACACATATGGAAGGGGGGGGGCTGAAAAGTTCATAGTGGTCAAATTTGACCAAAAGTGGTTTATTTTTCAACCGCAGGGCTCCAAGCACTGCAACACCAATGGAAGAAGTGTGTGGACCGAAGGGAAGACTGTTGAAAAATAAACCACATTTGGTCAAATTTGACCACTATTCTTACTATACTTCAGCCTATGAACGTTTCAGCCACACACACAACCCCCCCCTCCCCCCCCCCGTATATAGGTGCCCTGGCCTGAGATGCTTCCAGTGTACAACTTTGAGGGCAAACAGTTGGGAACAAAGTGGTGTTCTCAATATATGACTCCAAGAAGATAATGGAAGACCATCTTCTACAGCTTATCCAGGTCCAGGTCACAGAGGCAGTAGTCTAAGTACTGTCACCCAGTTCCGATAGCACAATGACCCTGGATTTACACTGACTCCAGATGCAGTCCGCTATGGATGTGATCCAGTCTCCACAGCAAATAGTTCCCATTCTCGTCAATTGAATAATCCCCACCTACTCCGGACCACTGCAGAACGAACCCAGCTTGTCAGATTCAGTTTGCTAATGAAACGCAACAAGCCTATTTTTGACAGATGCTGGATCCAATCCGTAAGGAAATGCTGCGGTATTTCGCAGTATTTAATAATTAAAACAATTTAAAACGATTTAAGGATCCTCTGTTATTTTCTGAAGTCTACTCCTCCACTGTGTCAGAGAAGATAAAAACTTGAATTAAAGGGGTCATTGACTGCTCTTTTTACACATTTCAACAGCTCACTCATGGCTTAATGAAGTGCTTGTCACATGGTTTGTTCAGATTTTCTTAATTTTTTTAATTATTGAAGCAAATTTGTTTTTTTATGTTAATTGGCTTTCTTCAAACACTCTGATTCAAAGCCTGTCACTTTAAGAAACAAACTTAAGCTGTTTAACTCCACCCTCCCTCTTAATCAGTTAGCCATTAGCTGAGTAGCTTCTGGCCAGCATCTCGCGTCAGTCCAGTCTATCTCCCAATAAATTTTGCCGTGATTCCATAACAAATCGCTAGTACCACATGCTGGAAGATCGCCACAACCCGAGGCGAGTTACTGAGCCAAGGGATCTCAAAGGGCAGTGTGGCTCTGTGGGAGTCCACTCTTCCTTCACAGCCAGCTGAAAGCTGGAGCAACTATGCTGCCCATGAGAGCAGAGCGGATCCAGGGAGGATGGAGGGGTTGCTGGGCATGAGAGCCAACAGCATCTGGTCCTGGGACATTTTGATTGTAGGGAGCCGGAAGCTTTGTTGTGATTCCGCAGCAGATTGCACTTACCAGTATGCCGATAACGGGGGAGTTCTCAGCATAACACCAGCCAGTAGCCCTGGTCCCTGATATGATTGCATTATTTAGACCCAAAAGCAGACAGCGGAGTCAATTCGTTTGTTAAACAATGATTTATTGTGCTCAGGTGACTTTTGATGTGTGTGGAGAGTCAGACAACCCTGTGGGGAGCACAGAGGAGAGGGATGAGCAACTGTAACAATTAAGTGGCACTGATGTTGAGAATTATTGTCTTACGGGCAGAGAGCTGCAGGCTGTGGGACTGCCGGCATTCCTCATTCCCTTTCCGGCCTTCATGATGGTTGCGTGGGTGAGATTCCAGTGCAGATATTTACAGTGAAGTGTAGAGACTCTCCTGAGTCGAGAGAGTTGAACTAAATCACACTAAACAGTCAATTAATGTCCAGTTACAGATGTAACTGGTGACAGGGAGTGCTCCCTCCCGCCGGGAGGACTGAGTCCTGAGTCCACTGGGAGGAAGGATCCTGAACCGCCGGGAGGATGAATCCTTAGTCCGCCAGGAGGATGATCCGCCTGTGCACTGGTAAATGAAGGACAACTGAGGAGATGATGAGGTAGTGTAGCAAAGGAGTTTAGAGCTTACAGTTAATCCCACGTTGGAGGAAAGGATGAGTCTGGAATGAGGAGGTGCTGTCTGCTTTTGCGTCTGTAGTCAAACGTCCCCATGCAGAAGTGAAGCTCTCCTCTTCATTGAAAGGCTGCCCTAATGAGAAGTGGCTGGTGGAGCTGCGACAGCTATGGGGCATAATTAATTCGAGACAAAACACAGAGTGCAGCCTGGATCATCACAGTGCCCCCCCCCCCTTCCCCAAGGGGTGCCTCCTGGCATCCGACCCAGCTTTTCCGGGTGAGCATGTTGAAAAGCCCAGATCATCTGATGATCAGTAATAAAGGAACCAGGAGCCCAAGATCTCTCCTCCGGACCATATCCCACCCAGCTGACCAAATACTGGAAGCCCCACCCTCTGCATCGAACATCCATGATTCAGTTGATCTTATAGACCGGGCCCCCTTCAACCATTTCTGGAGGTGGTGGTGGTTTGGAGGGTGGACAGAGAGGCCTGGTGGAAACAGGATTCACCTGTGAGACATGGAAAGTAGGGCAAATACAGAGAGCTGGAGGGAGAGCAAGACATACAGAAACAGGGTTGACAGTTTTGGAAATGGGAAAAGGCCCGATGAACTGTGGAGAGAGCTTTCTGGAATCAGTTTTCAGGTTAATGTGGCTAGTGGACAACCATACCTTCTGCCCCACACGGTAGGCAGGAGCTGGGGTCCTCCGTTGGTTTGCGATCTCCAAGTTCCAGTCAGCGGTACAGCAAAGGGCAGCTCTGGTGGTCTTCCAAAAACGGTGACAGCGTCTGATGTGCGCCTGGATAGAAGGTACTGCAACCTCTTCTTCCGAGGCAGGGAACAGAGGTGGATTGTATCCCAATGAGGCCTCGAAGGGGGAAAGACCCGTAGTGGTGGAGGTGGCAGAGTTGTGGGCATACTCAATCCATGGTAAATATGAACTCCAGGATGCTGGATTGGTTGCCGTGACACACCTCATGGCTGCTTCCAGTTCCTGGTTAGCACACTCACACTGACCATTACTCTAAGAGTGATAACCTGAAGGTAAGCTAACTGTGGCCCCAATGAGCTTGCAAAATGATCGCCAAACCTGGGAGATAAACTGGGGACCCCAGTCCGAAACCACATCAGTGGGGATACTGTGGAAGCGGATAACATGGAGAACCAAAAGATCTGCTGTTTCTCTGGCCGAGGGAGTTTACTCAGAGGAATAAGGTGTGCTGCTTTCAAAAACTGGTCCACTATGGTGATAATGACTGTGTGGCCCACTGAGGAAGGAAGTTCCTGTAATAAAGCCACTTGCGACCGGAGTCTGCTGGGGATGGGTAAAGGGTGCAGCAGTCCAGCAGGAGGGGCAGATGGAGATTTGCCAGTGGAGTACTGCGGGCAAGCCTTCACATACTCGTCAACGTCCCTCCTCATAGACAGCCACCAAAATCTTCTCCGGAGGTGGGATAAGGTACGAAAAGCCCCAGGATAACAAGTGAACCTATTCTTGTGCACCCAGTCGATGACAGCCCCCTGAAGAGTGGAAGGGACGTACAACCAACCCACAGGACTCTTCCCCCCCCCCCCCCCCCCCAGGGGTTAGGCTCAGTCTCTTGGGCTTTTCTAACAGACCAGTGCTCCCACAACACACGACGGGGGAAGGATGGAATGATGCTCCAGTGGGGATTCATCAGCATCGAACTGCCTGGAGAGGGCATCCTGCTTGATGTTCTTAGAGCCAGGCAGGTAGGTAATGGTGAACCTAAACCAGTTGAAAAATAAGGACCAACGACCCTGTCTGGGGTTCAGACGTTTAGCAGACCTCAGGTACTCCAAGTTCTTATGGTCCATCCAAACCACGAATGGATGTGTGGCCCCCTCCAGCCAGTGACGCCACTCCTGCAGGGTAAGTTTGATGGCTAACAGCTCCCAATTGCCAACATCATAATTCCTCTCGGCTGGGCTAAGGTGCCAAGAGAAATAAGCACATAGATGGACCTTATGGTCGGCAACCGAGCGCTGAGACAGCACTGTCCCCACCCCAGAGTCGGAGGCATCAACCTCCATGATAAACTGCAGCTCCGGGTCCACCTGGGCAAGGAGAGGAGCAGAAGAAAACAAGGCCTTTAGGGCGGCGAAGGCTTGGTCAGCTTCATCAGACCACCTGAAAGGGACCTTAGTGGAGGTGAGTTTGGTGAGGGACAGGGCTACCATGCTGTAGTTCCGAATGAAATGGCGACAGAAGTTGGCAAACTTTGGCAAACCCCAAAAACTGCTGCAGCTGCTTCCGGGAAGAAGGGACAGGCCAGTCGGTGTCAACTTTGGCCTTGCCACTTTGGCCTTGCTACGATCTGTTTATGAGAGATAATAAAACACAAAAATGAGGTGGTGGATGTATGAAACTCACACTTCTCCACCTTGACATACAGCTGGTTCTCCAGTAGCCACTGCAACACTGCCCTGACATGGATTCAATGTTCCTCTAGAGCAGGGGTGTCCAATCATGCGCCATGGATGGCCAAGATCCTGCAGGCTTTACCTCCAATCTGAGTCTTCAACAGCAGATTCCACTGAATTTCTTCCCACTGACTGCTGATAAGTGAATACACCTGCTGAAGAGACTAGGTAGAACAGAAAACCTGCAGGGTCTTGGCCCTCCATAGCACATGATTGGACACCCCTGGTCTAGAGACTGAGAGAAAATCAAGATGTTGTCAAGGTAAACAAAGACAAATGAGTCAAGAAAATTCCTAAGGACATCATTGATGAGCCACTGGAATACAGCTGGAGCACTGGTTAACCCAAACGGCATCACCAGATACTCAAAGTGTCCAATATGGCACCCCATCTTTCACTCATCACCCTCTCTAATCCAGACCAGATGGTAAGTGTTGCAAAGGTCTAATTTAGTGAACACAGAGGCACCTTGCAACTGGTCAAATGCGGAATTAATTAGGGGTAGGGGGTACTTATCCTTAACGGTGATGTTATTAAGCACCCTAAAATCAATGCAGGGCCAAAGGGATCCATCCTTTTTACCCACAAAAAAAAAAAAAAAAAAAAAAAAAAATGCCCCCACCGCCAATGACAAATGCCTGATAATGCCTGAGTTTAAAGACTCCTTAATACATTTCTCCATGGCCTCACGTTCCGGGGCTGACAAACTAAACAGTCTGCTAGAGGGTAAGGTGGCCCCGGCCTGGAGGTTAATAGCACAATCATAAGGGTGGTGAGGGGGAAGGGAAAGCGCCTTGGCCTTGCTGAAAACTAGGGCCAGATCATGATATTCAGGAGGAACATTGACAAGGTCTGGTGTCTCAGTGGGCAATGGATTAAGGGGAACCGCTGGAGAACATGCAGCTGAACGCAGACAAGCGGATAAACAAAAATAGCTCCAGGAAATAATCTTGCCTGGTTCCCAATCAATGACGGGGTTGTGTAGTCTTAGCCATGGGTAACCCAGAATGACAGAAGAAGATGAGGTGGGTAACACAAAAAAACGTAACTGCTCCAGATGATTGCCAGAAACTAAAATAGAAATGGGTTCAGTCTTCTTAAAAACCCAGGTGAGTGGTTCTCCTGAGACAGCTACCAAATTTAATGGAACCTCCAGTGATTGACACGGGAGCTTCAGTCGGGTTGCCAGACTCTCCGAAATAAAGCTTTGTTCAGCACCAGAGTCAATGAGAGCTGTGGTACCAAATTCAATGTGACTATGATTAAAACATATAGGTAACAGAAAATGTGTAAGGGATTTTGAGGGCTTCTTGACTGCTAGTCCCCTTACTGCGATGAACAGGGCCCCCCTTTTGGCTGACTAGGACAGTTTGTCACCTCATGCTCAGAACTGGCACAATACATACATAACCCGAGGTCACGACGGCACTGACGCTCGGCAGGTGGCAACCTAGGCCGGCCCAAAACCACAGGCTCACTTGAGTCCGCGGTACCCAGTGCTGGGAGAGCTGGGAAACGAAGCTGGAAAAAGTAAGGCTGAGAGGCTGAGAGGCCGAGTCACCCGCCTGTCGTCACTCAAAAGAGCATTCGCGAAGGTGGTTGTCTAATTTAACTGCCAGAGAAATTAACTCATTGAGGGATGAGGGCTTCTCTCACCGGGCGAGTTCATCACAAAGGCTACAACTGAGGCTCCGTACAAAAATGCTGCAAAGGGACACATCCTCCCACCCCACCTCTGCTGCCACAACCCAGAAGTCCACCAAATACTCAACCACAGACCGGACTCTGTCGGGGATTAAGAAAGCGGGTGGTATTGATGTCATCCTGGTCAGAATGATCAAAAACCTGGGTGAACTCCATCCTGAATCAGTCATAGGTGTAATTTTGATAATCGGGATGGTCCATGATAGCATATGCCCAAGCTAACGCTCGCCCCTCCAGCAGATTAACCACGTAGCTAATCCGGCTATGGTCGTGGGGAAATCCTCCAGTACCTGCTGAGACACGAGGCTACACTACATAAGAAAACCTCGGGCCTCACCCGATTTACCGGAAAAATGGGCCGGTGTGTGTACCGGCATTATGCACTGAGAACATGCCGAGGGAGAGGAAGAAGACAGTAGAACAATTGGTGCTACTGACGTGGCCAAATCATGGTGGGCAGCGGTAAGTTGATCAAGACGTTCATTAATTTGTGTAAGCTGGTTCAAAATCACCTGTTGCTGATAAGTAACTTGATCTAACCAAGCCTCGATGGTGTTAAGCCGGTGCGCATTCACACCGTTAGCAGCATCTGGTGGGTCTATAACGAGGGGACGTACTGACACGATTGCGTTATTTAGACTTAGAAGCAGACTGCGGACTTGGTTAATTAGTTAAACAATGATTTATTGTGCTCAGGTGACTTTTGATGCGTGTGGAGAGTCAGACAACCCTGTGGGGAGAAAAGAGGAGAAGGATGAGCAACTGTAACAATTAAGTGACACTGATGTTGAGAAATTATTGTCTTATGGGCAGAGAGCTGCAGGCCGTGAGACCGCCGCCGTTCCTCGTTCCCTTCCCGGCTGTCATGATGGGTGCGTGAGTGAGATTTCAGTGCAGATATTTACAGTGAAGTGTAGAGACTCTCCTGAGTCGAGAGAGTTGAACTAAATCACACTAAACAGTCAGTTAATGTCCAGTTACAGATGTAACTGGTGACAGGGGGTGCTCCCTCCTGCCGGGAGGACTGAGTCCTGAGTCCGCCGGTAGGAAGGATTCTGAACCACCGGGAAGAATAATCCTGAGTCTGCCGGGAGGATGAATCCTTAGTTCGCCGGGAGGAAGGTCCACCTGTGCACAGGTAAGTGAAAGACAACAGAGGAGATGATGAGGCAGTGTAGCAAAGGAGTTTAGAGCTTACAGTTAATCCCACATTGGAGGAGAGGGTGAGTCTGCAACAAGGAGGAGCTGTCTGCTTTTGCGTCTGAAATCAAACGTCCCCGTGCAGAAGTGAAACTCTCCTCTCCATTAAAAGATTGCCTTAATGAGAAGCGGCTGGTGGAGCTGCAGCAGCTGTGGGGCATAATTAATTAGAGACAAAACACTGACTGCAGCCTGGATCATCACAGTCCCGGGCCATAAAAGCGACCAGTGTGCTGTGGCGGGCAAACTGCCGCGGAATGACGATGAAACCACTTGGAGATGGACCGGAGTGAACCAGGTGATAACAGGGATGGCTATTAGAGTGACTAAGCTCTGAAGAAAATAACAATATAAGTTGCACTTACAGCAAGTGTCCTGGGAACAATGTTAGCTCGTCGGCTAATAGGCTACCTGTAGCCACCACTTCATCTACATGAAGGACAGCTAGGTGGGCCAATAATAGAGCAGTGGGCGGGTCTCAAGGACGGTAGTGGGTTGACTTTTTCTAAACTTGATGTATATGATTTACCCAGAAGAGTCAAAAAAACGTGTTGGGGAGTCTCTCTGAGAGAAAAATGAGATAAAAGCAGTGTGTTGTCTTTTCAGATAGTTGACTTTTTGGAAAATTTTTGGCTAACTGCATGACCAGTTGACACACTGAGACAGTTAAAACCTACAAACACACCATTTTTCAATCAATGACACCTTTAACATACAAACACTTCTTAGAATTAAAATTAACGGGCTACTTACATTTTATTTAGAGCCCAAAAATCCAGGTGGAGAGCTGCTACATCACACGTCCTTGTTGTTATCACATGATCGCGATCGGTTCATCTTGGTCACTCTTGGGTCTTTCTCAAGTTCTCATGTTATTTTGTATAATTCTCACGTGATCTTGTATTTCGAACCTTCTTCTTATCCATGCTGCTGCAAACCACAAATGGCATTGGTAGGGATGGATGCAAGGCTCCGTCCACAATGCATCTGCAACGGACTGCATCCGGAGTCAGTGTAAATCCTGGGTGACCCCCATGATCTTTCATGCAGGTGGTGAGCCCACTGGAGGGTGGACCTAGGGCTGTCGCGATAACCGTAATTATGTAGTACCGCACTACGGACAAGCCTACCGCGGAGGATAATGAGCAGCCACAACAACTGCAGTGTTCACTTTTTTGTGTGTGTTACTAAATCTTGTCGTTCACTTATGTGCCCCTATTTAATATTAAAGACTGTGTTAATTTCTTGGACAGATCACGCCCCTAGTGGCACAGCGCAGTACCTGTCAACTGATACGACGTGTCAAACACTCCCTAGCTGGACTGAGGATTTGTACTGATCATGCCAGTTCACAAGGTGGGAGACACGCATTGGAGGAATCATGGCTGACATGGAATACACCAAAGAGGAAGAAATCCTTCTTCTTCTTCTTCTTCGAGATTAGAAAACAAATATGGCCACTACCCATCGCTGTGGATATACTGAAATCGCAGACAGAGAAGCCAACTATGAACTATGATTCTAAAAAGAGATTATTTAGCTTATGAAGGTAAATGTTTACCTACATGTTGTTACAACAGAGAGAGCACGATGCTGCCTGTATTCACCTGCTGCTGCTCTGCAGCGCCATGTGACTACAGAACAATCACCCGGTTGCTTTGTCATATAGAAGGCGTCATATAAGATAAATTGCTGCGGAATAAAAGCGAAATTGAGGTGGGATAATCATAAGAGTTTCTGGATGTGGGAGAGGAAGCACAATTGACTGACAGAAGGCAAAATAACGACCAGGATGGACAAAAATGGACCAAGACAGAGCCACCTTCGTCAGCTGTAAGTGACGAATTTCTTGGTTTCTTTACATTGTACTGATTTTCTGGTTCATATACTTTGAAGATAAGATAACAAAATGCCCCAAACAAGAAACCATGACAAAAAGCAGAATCATTCTTTGTGTAAATATGTCCAAAGTCCACTTTTGGCTGACAGTTATGTTATCCGATATGGGTGCCCTGGCATTATGCAAATTAGATGTGTAAATTTACTCCTATCTCAAATTTTGGATCATATTCTACATCTTTCTAATTGACAGTAAGCCATTATCTCTTACCACTTTCAAGTTATAGCTTTGGAAATTTCTGACATCTGATCTGAATATTTTCTTGAAAAAAATCATTACCACTGTTGACCACTAGGAGTTATGGCGCAGTTTGGCGACGTTCACAGTTAGGAGGTTTTAAATACATTGTTAAAAGTTAAGTGTATTTTATTGCCAGCAGCATGTTTGCAGGGCATAGTGTGTTATTTGTAGTACTTTTGGTGAGATCAGATTGCTTGTGGCAGATGGGGGGCTGGGGGGGGGGGAACTAGGTAAGAAAATTTTCTAAATTTAATAAAATAATGGCTGGATGGGCTCCCTCTGAGGGAAGTGTTTATGATTCTGATGATTAAGCTCTGAGAGCTGCTTGTTTCCTGAGTGAACATAATTTTTCGGACAGCGGCATTATCCAAAAATTACTATGGAGAGACACAGAGTCAAGAGCCATGTGGGGTGGCACGGAGTCTGTCCTGCTTAAATAAGCTGAATGTCACAGCTGTCTCCAACCAGTCCACACACCCTGTAATTGAAATGCTGGAGTTACTGCCACCGCTTTATGAAAATGATCTTTTTTATTTCAACAGAATCAGTAATTCAATTCAATTCAATTCAACTTTATTTATATAGCGCCATTTCACAACAACAGTCATCTCATAGCACTATCAACTGTAGGGGGGAACCCCCACAGTTGCAGAAAGACCCCAGCAATCAGGTGATCCCCTGTGAGCAAGCACTTGGCGACGGTGGAGAGGAAAAACTCCCTTTTAACAGGAAGAAATCTCCAGCAGAACCAGGCTCAGGGAGGGGCAGTCATCTGCTGCGACTGGCTGGGGGGTGAGGGGACAGAGAAGATGAAAAGAACAGACATGTAGAGAGCAAACAGCACGATGGGGACTCAATCTATGGGAGAGAACAAACAAATGTTAATGACCAGCAAAAAAAAATATTTCATAGAGAGTGAGGAAAGGAGTGAGGCCCAGTGCATTACTGGAGGTCCCCCGGCTGACTAAACCTATTAGCAGCATAACTAAGGGAGGGTTCAGAAACACATGATCCCTCCCTAATTGTAGGCTATATCAAAAAGGTAGGTTTTAACCCTAATCTTAAAAACAGAGATCGAGTCTGACTCCCGAATCCAGATTGGCAGCTGATTCCACAGGAGAGGAGCTTGATAACTGAAGGCTCTGCCTCCCATTGTACTTTTGGAGATTCTAGGTATTACAAGTAGTCCTGCATTTTGGGAGCGTAGTGCTCTGTTAGGATAATACGGTAGCATCAGATCTTTTAAATAAAAAGGAGCCTGATTGTTTAGAGCTTTGTAAGTAAGAAGAAGGATTTTAAACTTAATTCTAAACTCTATGGGAAGCCAATGAAGGGAGGCCAGAACCGGAGAGATATGATCTCTCTTTCTAGTACCTGTTAAAACTCTTGCTGCAGCATTTTGGATCAGCTGAAGACTTTTTAAAGATGTTTTAGGACAACCTGATAATAAAGAATTACAATAATCTAATCTCGAGCTAACAAAAGCGTGGATCAGTTTCTCAGCATCACTCTGAGACAAGATGCTCCTAATCTTGGCAATATTACGCAAATGATAGAAAGCAGTCTTAGAAACAAATTTAATATGTGAATTGAAGGACAAATCCTGATCAAAAATAACTCCAAGGTTCCTCACAGAGCTATTAAGAGAAAGAGTAACTGCATCCAAACTGAAAGTTTGATTTGGAAAGGAATTTCTAAGATTTTTTGGACCAACAAGAATGACTTCAGTCTTATCTGAATTTAATAGCAGGAAATTACAAGTCATCCAAGCTTTGATTTCCTTAAGACAGGCTTCTAACTTGGCTAATTGATTACTATCATCTGGCTTCATTGACAGGTATAATTGTGTGTCATCTGCATAACAATGAAAATGTATACAGTGCTTTCTAATAACGTTGCCTAACGGAAGCATATATAAACTAAAAAGAGTAGGGCCTAGCACAGATCCCTGTGGAACTCCATGACTAAGCTTTGAGTTGAAAGAAAACTCATTATTTACATGAACAAACTGGAACCTATCAGATAAATAAGATCTAAACCACTGCAACGAAGTTCCATTAAGTCCAACATAGTGTTCTAATCTATCAAGTAGAATATTATGATCGATAGTATCAAAAGCTGCACTAAGGTCTAAAAGGACAAGTACAGAAACTAGTTCATTATCAGATGCAATGAGGAGGTCGTTAGTGACCTTCGCTAAGGCTGTTTCAGTACTATGATGGATTCTAAACCCAGATTGAAACTCTTCAAGTAAACCATTTCCCTGTAGGTGGTCGAATAATTGCGTAGCAACAACTCTTTCTAAGATTTTTGACATGAAAGGGAGATTAGAGATTGGTCTATAGTTAGCTAAAGCTCCTGGATCTAGCGTTGGCTTTTTGAGTAAGGGTTTAATTACAGCCGTTTTAAAAGCCTGCGGTACATGGCCTAAAGTTAATGAAGAATTGATTATATGAAGAATAAAGCTACCAATAAGTGGGAAGACTTCTTTAACTAACCTAGTAGGAATAGGGTCTAAAAGACAAGTTGAAGGTTTGGATGAGGAAACTATTTTGTCTAACTCACAAAGGTCGATTGGAGTAAACTCATCAAGACAGACATCAAAAGAAGGAGTTGTAGTAGTTACAGTATTTAAGTTAACTGTGGGAAGAATCTGATTGATTTTATCTCTGATGGATGAAATTTTATTATTGAAAAAGTTCATAAAGTCCTGACTAGTAAGCTCTAAGGGAATGCTAGGATTGACAGAGTCCTGACTCTTTGTCAACCTGGCTACAGTACTGAAAAGAAACCTGGGATTATTCTTGTTCTCTTCTATTAATGCAGAGTAATAACTTGTTCTAGCTTTTCTAAGAGATTTTTTATAAATTAAAAGATGATTTCTCCAAGCTAAATAGATTTCATCTAAATTAGTAGAGCGCCATTTTCTTTCTAATTGACGAGTCTTCTGTTTTAAGCTACGAGTTTCTGTGTTGAACCAAGGAGTTAAAAATCTCTGATTAGACTTTTTCTTTTTTAAGGGGGCCACCAAGTCTAGAGCCTGATGCAGAGAAGCTGAAACACTATCCACCATGTTATCAATTACAGAAGGAGCAAGCTGTCTATAGCTTATTTCCGTTGTGTTGACACATGGCATAGAGGAAACAATCTGCATAAATTTGGAAACAGCATCATCTGAGAGGCATCTACTGTAATAATATTTTTCTTTAGGAGCCAAATAGTCAGAAATGGTAAAATCAAAGGTTAACAGACAATGGTCTGACAGTACAGGGTTATGAGGAGACACTACAAGATTTTCTATTTCTATGCCATATGTCAGAACAAGGTCCAATGTATGGTGGAGGTAATGAGTAGAATTTCCTACTTTCTGAGAAAACCCAATCGAGTCTAATATTGAATTAAAAGCCACATTAAGGCAGTCACTATCTACATCCACATGTATATTAAAGTCCCCTACTATAATTATTCTATCAGATTTCAGCACTAAATCAGCTAAGAAATCAGCAAATTCGGATAAAAATTCTGAGTAGGTTGATGGGGGACGATAAACTATGGCAAATAAAATTGGGTTTAACCTAAAATTGCTAAAGTGCCCAATACTGAGGACCAGGCCCTCAAAGGAATTATAACATGTTTTTTGCTTTACATTAACTAGTAATTTGGAATGGTAAATTGTTGCTACTCCTCCTCCACGACCAGAACTTCTGGGATTTTGACAGTTTAAATAACCAGAGGGAGTTGATTCATTTAAACCAACATAATCCTCTTGCCCTAACCAAGTCTCTGTAAGGGAAATTAAATCAATCTGATGATCAATTAACAGATCATGGACTAACAGAGACTTGGGAGTTAGAGACCTAATATTTAGTAAACCACATTTAATTTTTAAATTATGAGGAGGAACAGAGGCCAAATCATTCAATTTAGAGGCTTTATGTTTAATTTGAGTTTTACCAATGTTTTGCTTTATCACTTTGGGATGCTTATACATTATATTTTTATTTACTTTGGAGGGAGCAGACAACGATTCTCTGATGGGGAAGACAGGGGCTAAGCTGAGGGGTGGCGGATGAAGAGGAGCTGCAGAGAGGCGTGTAAGACTGCGACTCTGCTTCCTGGTCCCAACTCTGAGTAGTCATGGTTTTGGAAATTTGGATAAAAAAGATGCCAGATTGTTAGATAAATGAGAAGCACCATCCAAAGTGGGATGAATGCTGTCTCGTCTCATAAGACCAGGTTTTCCCCAAAAAGAGCTCCAATTGTCAATGTAGCCCACGTCATTTTTAGGACACCACACAGACAGCCAGCGGTTCAAGGATGACGAGCGACTAAACATGTCATCACTGGTCAGATTGGGGACCAGTAGTTCATGACTGCAGGAAGACCTGAGCTCCGCACAATTATCACACACGCACATAAGTTGAGAGCGGAGCTGCAGCTGCAGTGATTCTCAACACAGCTTCCATCATTTGCCACATGTTATGAACCCTGTCTAAATTACGAGACCACAGGGTCCTAAAAACATTTGCAATAATACCGCATATCGTGCTATTGAGCTATCCACTGTCACCACAGGGCAAATTCCTCCACCATGACAGCCCTAGGCGGACCCATGCGGTTCCTCTGGGTACACTGGGTCCTTGATGTACAGTGGGGGAAATAAGTATTGAACACATCAACATTTTTCTCATTAAACATATGTCTGATGGAGCCATTGACCTGAGATTTTCACCAGATATCAGTGACAGTCCAAGTAATCCATACATACAAAGAAATCATGGCAACTGTGTTCACAAAACAAGTTATATTTAATAAAGTTGAATGACACAGGGAATAAGTATTGAACACATGAAGAAAAAGAGGTGCAAAAAGGCATAGAAAGCAAGAAACCAGCTGAAATCCATCAGAATTTAGGAAGCCATCCCATCCCCCATCAGTGCAAATTAATTTTAGCTGGTTAAGTCCTGACTGATAGCCTTTAAAAAGGTCTGTGAATATCAGATTGTCACACCACAAAGAACTCCCGGAGGGTAGAAGCAAAGAGCTCTCTCTAGACCTTCACAACCTTACTGATGCAAAACATAATGTTGGCATTGGTTAGAAGCGCATTTCTAAACTGCTGAATGTTCCTGTGAGCACTGTTGGAGACATCATTCGGAAGTGGAAAGAACATCATTTTACCATAAACCGGCCATGACCAGGAGCTCATCGCAAGATTTCTGACAGAGGAGTCAAAAGAATTATCAGAAGAGTTATCCAAAAGCCAAAGACCACTTATGGAGAGCTCCAGAAAGACCTGGAGTTAGCAGGTACTGCTGTTTCAAAGAAAACAATAAGTAATGCACTCACCAGATATGGGCTCCATGTCTGCTCACTTCACAAGACTCCACTGCTGAAGAAAAAGCATGTTGAAGTTCGTTTAAAGTTTGCTGCACAACATCTGGGCAAGCCAGTAAAATACTGGGAGAATACAGTCTGGTCAAATGAGACCAAAATTAAACTTTTTGGATGCCACAACACAGCATGTTTGGAGGAGAAATGTCACTGGACATCAGCCCCAAAACATCATACCAACAGTGATGTTTGGAGGTGGGAGTATCATGGTGTGGGGGTGTTTTTCAGCACATGGTTACAGGCAGACTTCATGTAATTGAAGGAAAGATGAATGGACAACTGTACAGAGACACCACTAATAAGAACCTGTTGCCATCTGCCAAGATGCTGAAGATGAACCGAGGTTGGACATTTCAGCAAGACAATGATTCCAAACATCCAAGACAACTTTCAACTGGCTCCAGAGAAGGAAAATAAAGTTGCTAGAATGGCCCAGTCAGTCATCTGACCTGAATCCAATTGAAAATCTATGGAACAAGCTAAAGATCAGAGTTCATAGAAGACAACCATGGAACCTTCAAGATTTGAAGACAGTTTGTGTGGAAGAATGGGCTAAAATCACTCCTGAGCAATGCCTGAGCTTAGTTTCTCCATACAGGAGGCACCTGGAAGCTGTTATTACCAACAAAGGCTTTTCTACTAAATATTAAATGAATTTCACCAAGCATGTTCAATACTTATTCCCTGTGTCATTCCACTTTATTAAATATGATTTGTTTGGTGAACACAATTGCCTTGATTTCTTTGTATGTATGGATTACTTGGGTTGTTATTGATATCTGGTGAAAATCTCAGGTCAATGGCTCCATCAGAAATATGTTTGATGAGAAAAATGTTGACACGGGGCGGTGGTGGCTCAGGAGGTAGAGCAGGTCATCCAATAACCACATGGTTGGCGGTTCGAATCCCACTCTTCCCAGATATCCTGCCGTTGTGTCCCTGGGCAAGACACTTCACCCCCAATTGCTCCTGGTGGGTCTGAAAGTGCCATGTTAGGTAGCATGCCGCCATCAGTGTGTGAATGTGTGTGTGGATGGGTGGATAGCAGGATCTGTAAAGCGCTTTGGTCATCAAGTGATGAGAATAAAAGCGCTATATAGGTGAGTGCCATTTACCATGTTCAATACTTATTTTCCCCGCTGTAACTTTTTTCATAGGGATCTACTAGACCGGTCTTGTTCTGGCCCTTCACCTGGGACCAATCTGATATGGGATATTTCCGATTTTTCGGGTCACGATTTGATTCAGAATTGATTTTCGATTCACATTTGGCTCTCAGTTCAGTACAAAAACCCACTAGTCTCAGAAACAAAAGTCCACTGCACTGCAAAAAATGCTGAAGTAAGCAGAGTACAGTGTGTTGATGTTTTGAGAGGTTGTGGTGGCACTGTGTGGGGGTTCTCCACCAAGAGTCGGGAGCCAGAGGAAGATGGAACAAAAGGACTGAAGGAGGAAGTGGTTCCGGGGGGTCTCAGACGCATTTGAAAGGACTATCCACCCCCAGGAAGTAAGGAGACACAGGAATTAAGAGAGAAAGAGAGGTGGTTATTATGTTAATGTGCCACGCATGTCTTTGTGCTGAAAGTATTGTGTTTGGACCCCCTGGGTCTCATGCTGCAAGAATAAAGGTTATAAAAAGCAGGCGCAGTGAGACCCAGTCAGAGTATTTCCTGTACTTGACGTTGGAAGAAGAATAAAGTTCACGTGTTGTCCAGCTTGCTGCCTTGCCTGCTTTCTTCTTCCACATTGGTGACCCCAAGACGTGCCATGGAGAGCGAGCCGAGCACCAGTGCCACATGCACTGTCACAGTCAAGCTCCCAGACTTCTGGCTTCACAACCCGACCGCGTGGTTCTTGCATATAGAAGCCTAGTTCGCACTCTGCGGGATTACAACGGACGACACAAAATATTACCATGTGGTCGCTGTGCTGGATGTGCACGCCACGCAGCAGGTAACAAGCCTGCTCCAGGAGCCGCCAGCCCAAGGAAAATATGAAGCGCTCAAGAGGATGCTACTCCAGCGTTATACCCTGTCTGACAGTGAGAGGGCAGAGAGACTCCTAACACGTTCCACACGTTACCGGAGTGGTGGCTCAGTTGGTACAGCATCCGCCCCACACCCAGGAGGCAGGGGTTCAAATCCCGGCCGGGTCATGCCGAAGACCATATAAAAGTGGAACTTCCTGCTGTCCAGCTTGGTGCTCAGCAATAATGGAATGGAGGAGGGAAATCTGTGGCGGCGCCTTGCATGGCAGCGACCCTCTGATTCTGCACTGGGGTGTGTGTGATTGACACTGTAGATAGGTAAAGCACAATCTCGCTCTACTGTACATGATTGGTTGTATGGTTGAATGACAATAAGGGTGATTTTTAAAATTAGGGGACAGATCAGCCGTGGAGCTTATGAAGAGCATGTTGACGCTGAGGGGGAAGAACGACAAATCTTTCCTGTTCGCCCACCTGTTCCTCAGGAACCCACCTGCTACAGCGAGGGAAGTCCTGGCCAACTTGCCGGGGATTGGTGACCGAGGACTACCACACCCTGGCGCAGGAAGTGGACCGCATCATTTTAGCAACCAGCGCTCTCAGCATGCATGCAACAGCACCGGCATCCATGAGGGACTCCAGCGAGGTCGTGGAGTTGTGGTTGGTAGCTGGGATGGACACCAAGAGACGTAGGAACGGGGTGATCCGTTTCTATCATCGCCGCTTCGGCTTGAATGCCCAACGCTGCCTGCCGCCATGCCAGTTCAAGAAGCCAGGAAGATGGCACGACCAGCAGTCAGTAGCAGCTGCAACCGCTGGCGACAAGAACAAGCTGCTTTATATCATGGACACACGTTCAGGGAGACGGTTTTTGGTGGACTCCGGCTCTCAGAACAGCCTTATCCTGCCGGTCAGTGTAGACAGGTTGGCAGGAGGCAGCGGTCCCGAGCTCACGGCCGCCAACAGATCCACCATCAGGACGTTTGGTGAACGGACACTGACAATATGCTTGCACGGACGCAATTTTCAGTGGGACTTTGTGGTAGCTGCATGTTCTGCCCCCATTTTAGGTGCACATTTTTAATGTGCTTATGGGTTATTAGTCAATGTTGCCAACAGATGTTTAGTGGATGCTGTTTCTTTCACCTCCCTGCCTTAAACAGCTCAGGGAGCTGGGTCAACAATACTAGCTAACGTTAAAACTCCAGGGCGTAAGTACCAGCATTTATTTGCACAGTTCCCAGCACTCACGGTCCCGACTTTTTTTGGCTACGGTAACCAAAAATGCAGTTGAGCATTTTATAACCATAAAAGGCCCGCCAGTGTTTGCACGACCTCGGCGCCTGGATGTGGCTAAACTGGCCAGCGCGCGCGAGGAGTTCGCCAAGTTGGAGCAGCTGGGCGTTGTCAGGCGCTCCAACAGCCCATGGGCATCCCCGCTACACTAGGTGTCTAAGGCTAACGGGTTGTGGCGACTGTGTGGCGATTTCCAGCGCTTGAATAATGCCACGGAACATGATCAGTATCCCATTCCACACATCCAGGATTTTTCCGTGCACCTGGCCAGGATGCGTGTTTTTTCAAAATTGGATCTGGTCCGCGGTTACCACCAGGTCCGAGTGTGTGAGGAAGACGTTCCTAAAACAGCGGTAATAACTCCTTTTGGCCTGTTCGAGTTTTTACGCATGCCGTTCAGATTAAAGGGCATGGTGCAAACCTTTCAGAGAATGATGGATGCAGTGCTCCATGAATTGTGTTTCGTTTTTGTCTACTTAGACGACATTCTGGTGGCTAGCATGTCTGAGGAGGAGCACCTTGCCCATCTCAAGATGGTTTTCCAGAGGTTGGAAGTGCACGGGCTTATAGTTAACCCAGCGAAGTGCCAGTTTGGTGTGCCAGTGATTGATTTTTTGGGCCACCACATTTCGCCTGAGGGTGCGATTTCACTACCGGATGAGGTGCATGTCATGTCGGACTTTCCGTGTCCGCAGACCATGAGGGCCCTACAGGAGTTTTTGGGAATGGTCAACTTTTATAACCATTTCCTCCCCCGGGCAGCCCAGCTGATGCAGCCGTTGTACGCCGCACTTAAGAAGAAGAAGCCCACGGAAAACATCGGCTGGACCCCCAAGCGAGTCCAGGCTTTCGCAGATGCCAAAACAGTGCTCACTGATGTCCCTTTGCTAGCCCACCCTGACCCGTTGGCGCGGATAGCACTCACCACGGACACGTCTGACGTTGCCATAGGGGTAGTGGTGGAGCAGTATGCTTGTGGCAGTCACTCGCATTTTTCAGTCGTACATTGCGGGACAATGAATGCAAATACAGCACGTTCGACAGAGGATTATTGACTCTCCACCTGGCAATGCGCCATTTCCAGTTTTGGCTAGAGGGGCGCAAGTTCACCGTGTTCGTGGATCATAAAACTCTAACGTACGCGATGTCCAAGGTCTCGGAACCGTGGGCAGTCCAGCAGCAATGGCATTTGGCCGTGATCTCGGAGTTCACGACCGACATTCAACATGTTGCCAGTAAGTTCAACGTCGTGGCCAATTGCCTGTCACACGCGTTAAGTCTCCCCGGTCTACATGGGAATAGATTTCCCTGCCATGACCGCGGAGCAAGCCGGGGATGCGGACATTTGCTGGGTTAAAGCTGGAGAACAGGGTGGTGCAACAGGGTGGTGCAAGAAGGGTGCCCTCCCTCACGCTGCAACATCTCCACTGGTCGCCCGCGCCTGGTGGTTCTGAGCTCTTGGTGCCACCGCATTTTTGAGTCAGTCCACTCCCTTTCACATCCCGGCGTGCGCGCCTTGGTTAAACTGGTGGAGGTGAAATTTGTCTGGCCGCACTTGCGCAAGGACGTGAAAGAGTGGGCTGCAGCGTGTGTTGTGTGCCAGAGGACCAAAGTGCACAAGTACACCAAAACCCCCCTCGAGCCATTCCAAATCCCGGCCAGGAGGTTCAACCACATCCACGTGGATTTAGTGGGACCCCTCCCGCTGTCGCAAGGTTTCACGCATCTTTTGACAATCGTGGACCGCACCACACATTGGCCTGAAGTGGTCCCGCTGGCTTCCACCACGTCCACAGAAGTGGCCTGCGTTTTTTTTTTTGTCGGCTTGGGTTGCACGGTTCGGATCCTCATTGGACTTCATTTCTGACAGGGGTCTGCAATTCGTTTCGGAACTCTGGTCCGCGATGGCCCAGAGCCTGGGGGTCAAAATTCACCACACTACCGCATACAACCCCCAGGCTAATGGGTTATGCAAGCGTTTTCATAGGTCGCTTAAGGCAGCGCTCAAAGCTTCACTCATGGATGCAAATTGGGTCAACCACCTGCCTTGGGTTCTTTTAGGGTTGCACTCTGTGCCTAAGGAGGATCTGGCAGCCTCCCCAGCAGAACTCGTTTTTTCTCAGCCACTGCGGATCCCTGGAGAGTTTTTACCGGAAAATCCCGTGCTCAGGGCCGATCCGCCCGCGCAATTTTTGCACAGTACGGAAGCTGTTAACGTGCCGGGCCCGGCCCACCATTACTTTCCCCGCACCTTCGTCCCGAAAAGCTTACAAAATGCCAGGGTTTTTTTTTTGTCAGGCACAATGCACACTGGACCCCACTGCGCCCACCATACAATGGACTGGTTCAGGGTGCTGGAAACTGGGGCAAAGCATTTTGTGTTAGACTTGGGGGGGCGTAGGGAGACCGTCTGCATCGACAGGCTGAAGCCTGCTTTTGTGTTGGCAGACAAGCAGGTGGTGCTGGCCCAAGCTCCCCGGCGCAGACGCCCACCGTTGGTGGCTCTGCAAGTTGGTGTTCCCACGGTAGAGAACCGTGCTCGCGAAGCTGACATGTCCCCCCCCCCTTTTTCCCTCCACAGACTAATGTGCCCACCTGCACACCTGGCCAGCAGGATGTTTCGACCGGACCGGTGACCCCCCGCTACAGCCGCTATAGGCGCAGGTTCAAACCCAAAGGACAAGGGGGTTGTGCCCTTTCTGGGTGTTTGGGGGGGCCGGGGGGGCTGTGTGGTGGCACTGTGTGTGGGTTCTCCACCCAGAGTCGGGAGCCGGGGGAAGATGGAACAAAAGGACTGAAGGAGGAAGTAGCTCCAGGGGGTCTCAGATGCATTGGAAAGGACTATCTGCCCCCCGGGGAGGAGGGAGACGCAGGAGTCAAGAGAGGAAGAGAGGTGGTTATTACGTTAATGTGCCATGCTCGTCTTTGTGCTGAAAGTATTGTGTTTGGACTCCCTGGGTCTCATGCTGCAAGAATAAAGGTTATAAAAAGGAGGCACAGTGAGACCCAGTCAGAGTATTTCCTGTACTTGATGTTGGAAGAAGAATAAAGTTCATGTGTTGTCCAGCTTGCTGCCTTTCCTGCTTTCTTCTTCCACAAGGTTATATTTTTTTTAAAAATTACATCAACTGATTTGCAATAAAACACTGCTAAATGAAAAAAGTAGGCTTAGCTTAGTAACTGCTTTTTTATTTCTTAAAAACTTGTGAGTTTCAAAAATTAAATTGTACACAAGTGAAATAAATTTTGAAAATAGCGCTTTCTTTCCCAAAATTCAAAGATTCAAAGGCTTTATTTATTTATTTTTTGATTTTGTATACTTTACTGATCCCCAGAGGGGAAATTGAGGGCATGTGCACAGTTAAGAAATGCAACATTTCCTGAGCAATGAAATTCTTACTCTGCCGTCCAAACAAATGCCAAGGTAATAAATACACATCAATACTAATAAAGGTAATAAACGCACCTTAATACTAAATACTAATACTAATAAATACACATTAAAAGCAATTAGGACAGTTAAACCAATTAAAACTAGAGGAAACAAGAAGAATGAAAATTCTTCTTCTATAAGAGTATAACCTGTCTCTGAGTAAGTAAAAATTCACTGAATGAGTATGACTCGTCTCTGATAATACCCAATAGACTGTTGTAGCATCATCTCACTTTGGCTCAGCAACAATTATTCTTCTGCTTAAAGACATTTTGTTTCATCCAGGAATAACACAAAGAAATGGATTTTCTTCCCCCAGGCCACAGCTGAAATCCCCCTTCTTTTGTTAAAACCAACCTAAGGAATGTCCCCAATGTCCGGCTTCACTTTTATTGCCCCCATAAAACATGCAACAGATCCACGACTCAGCTAATTTCCTTAAACTCTGGACATGCTGGATTTAACCAGTGAATTTTAAAGTACATTATTACACACTCAATTCCAAACCTTCTTCTTTTCAGAACTATGAAAAGAAAATGGACTCTGATGTTTTAATGTGGAAAATCCATAATATGTGTGAAATGCATTAATCTGTGATTTTATACTGTATATATGCATGTTAATGTTTAAATGAATGTTTATTCCTGCATGTTGATTTAGAAGCACTGCTTATAAGGTACACTAAGGTTAGTTTAGTTATACATAAGTGTGTAACAGTATATTCCAATGTATTTAAAATTGTGTATTCCTGTGGACTGATATCACGTTTCACCAGTCTCCAGAGAGACCCCACCTTCTTCATCTCATTGGTCCCTTGTAGACTGTTTGTTCATTGGATGGAAAGTTCATTGGGCCTCCCACGAAGGACTCTCATTGGCTGAGATCCCGGAAGCCCGCGGAGTTCAACAGGACTTATATAAAGGAGAGGGACCCCTGCTTCTGCCTCTTTTTCGGCTGCTCTCTTTTGCTCTTTTGCTCCAGATCTCTCTTCTCTGTCCGGCTCCCCTTTTCACTGGTCCGTCTCTATCTATTGTCTACACACAGCAAGGAAGAACAAAGGATCGTCTGAACAAAGACTTCGACCACGTGTCGTTTTTCTGAACACAGAGCAGATAACTCGTAATTTGTTATGTAACGTTGTATTTTAATGTCTTTTTCCTTTTCTCTTAAATGCCTAGGAATTCCTATTTCTTTGAGCTCAATTCTTAATCGGAGTTAAACTCCAATTTTTATTCATCACTTTTTCTTTGTTAAACTTTCTGTAAAACCACCGTTTGTTTAATTTTAATGTAAACTTTAATCTTGACTTTATAATTTTTTTTATATTTTTCTTGACCAACCACACACCAGAAGCTATAATTTTTATCTAAAGTCCGAAAGTTTTCTTTTCTAATTTGAAATCGGATTAGATATCTTCAATTATTCCCGAAGACCTCTGCAGCCGTTTGTCTACCAGGAAGAAAAACGCAGCTCCCACATCGCGCAGCTGAGGAATCAGCGCGCTTCTGCAGGATTTCAACCATCGAGATCCAACTTACGATCTCATGAATATCATTCATCGTCAAGAGAATATTTGTGGGACAAATATTCTGGGTTTTGCCCCTGAACAACACTTCAAAACTTCATGAGGACGACGACAGAACCATCATCGAACGAGAATCACGTGAGCTGCAAACTTTTAATTCATCTACTGAATTAAACTTCTGAGGTTCGGTAATAATTTGTGTATCTAATCAGATACAAATTAAGAAGCCCTTAACATAACTCTTCTTTTCATTAAAATTCTGTTTTTATTTTCTTAAGATCAATCAAGGACTTTTCATATAATTAGTAAACTTTCTCCATAAATTTGCGTTTTTTTTAATAATCTTAACTCAAACTGATAGAAATTCATTTCTCAGTTTAACCCTGGTTCCGAAAATATTGACATTGTTTATCTATCATTTACAAGATTGATTTTATGATTAAGGAAATTACTGCAATGTCTGTTAATCATTTCGTTTAATAAATATTTAAAAATGAGAGAAGTTGTTGGGAATTTATTTCATTCTGAGTCTGTTCAAGCCCAGGTATCGAATTCACAGAAAATTTTTGAGACTGATTATTGATTAATTTATTGAGTGATCAAACAGGTATAAAGTGAAATTAAAGATTAAATTGCTTCTTAAAGATAGAAGCTGGTGCCCCTTACGAGTGTTATTAACTTTTCTGATGTATATGAAATGAGATTTGAGCTCAGATTCCAATACATCAATATAAATTAAATAATTCATATCTGATCATATTTATTATTTATTAATATTTCTATTTTATGCTACACTGTACAATGGTAATTTTAATATCAGAGATGATATGAACCTGAGATGGCATGAGACTATGTACAATGTGCAAATGAGCAATGTACAAAATAGCATCCAGTGTGAAATGTTGTGAAACAAAAATGTGCCCACACACTTGCCTCCACTGAAGATGGGACTGGCTGAATTTCTTGCTGCTCCATTTTTTCTTTATTCCTACCGTTTCATCCAGCTACTAGCTAGTAAGCTACTCTACATGGTTCTCCAGCATCGGCAGCATCAATGTGTAACTGTGTATCACAAAGTGGCAATACGTGTCATGTGACAGGACCACGGCACCACCGCAAAAAATAAATAATAATAATAAATTGATTCTTTTTTTTTGCGAATTGATTCTGGATCGTGTAAAATGCAAATCTCGATTCTTATGTGAATCAGTTTTTTTTCCCAACACCACTACATCATACTAAGTTAAGCTGAGTGTGAAGCAGCTGGGATGAGAATCAGTACCTCCAAGAACGAGTCCATGGTCCTCAGCCGGAAAAAGGTGGATTGTCTTCTCCAGGTTGGGGACAGGCTCCTGCCCCAAGTGGAGGAGTTCAAGTATCTTGGGGTCTTATTCACGAGTGAGGGGAAAATGGAGCGAGAGATTGACAGATGGATCGGAGCAGCATCTGCAGTGATGCGGACGTTGTACCGGTCTGTTGTGGTGAAGAGGGAGCTGAGCTCTAAGGCAAAGCTGTCGATTTACCAGTCAATCTACGTTCCTACTCTCACCTATGGTCACGAGCTTTGGGTAATGACCGAAAGAATGAGATCGTGGATACAAGCGGCTGAAATGAGCTTTCTTCATAGGATTGCTGGACTCACCCTTAGAGAAAGAGTGAAGAAGTCAGTCATCTGGGAGAGTCTCAGAGTAGAACCGCTGCTCCTCCACACTGAAAGGAGCCAGTTGAGGTGGTATGGGCATCTGATCAGGATGTCTCCTGGACGCCTCCCACTTGAGGTGTTTCGGGCAAGTCCCACTGGGAGGAGACCCTGGGGCAGACCCAGGACTCGCTGGAGAGACTATGTCTCCCAGCTGGCCTGGGAACGTCTTGGTATCCTCTCTGAAGAGCTGGAGCAGGTGGCTGGGGAGAGGGAAGTCTGGGCTTCTCTGCTTGAACTGCTGCCTCTGCGACCCAGATCTCTGGAAAAGCGGTAGAGGGAGGATGGATGGAGCGATGGATGGATGGAGCGAGCAAGCACAATGGGGCAGTGGTGGTCTAATAGTTAGGGATGTGGACTGGTGAGCAGAGGGTTGTGGGTTCAATCCTCAGCCTGGCATGATCAGATCAGAGTGGGACAAAAAATGTAGAAGTGTTGCCCCGCCCATTTTGCGTTCCAAATTATTATGCAAATGATATTTGTCTCTGATTTTCCTAAATAGTCGATGCAAATGACAGTTAATATAATTTTCACATCATCAACCGTTAGAGCATAATTCAAATTTTATTGAACGACCCCCCCCCCACCCGGAACTTTTTTTTTTTTTTTTTGCAAAAATAAAAACACTCAAAATGCACTGTTCCAAATTATTATGCACAACAGAGTTTCAAAACATTTTATTGTTCGTAAAGAACTGAAAATGGTCACTTGTTGAATTTGCAGCATTAGACGGTCATATTTCATATCATATCACATTATTAAAACATCGAGAATCGTTTTAGAATCAAATCAGAGACCCTCAATCATAATTGTATCGTGAGGTGCATAAAAATCCCCAGCCCTAATTCGGACCACAGCTGGGGAGGAGGACTGACTTATCAGACCTCTTTCACTTTTAGTTGGTGACCCCTGGTTTAGGCCGTCGGGAGCCTCAGAATAAATGTTTTGCAATGCTGCATAGCACTACAGTGTCAAATATCGTCATAATGTAGTGTCTACATTGCTCAGTGTTACCAGTTGAGCGTTCTCTTTGTGCACCATGAAGTAGAACAGAGCTCATATCAAGACAAAGACGTGTATTGAGCAGACTATCTATTTCCCAGGGTGGATGGAATTAAAGTTTTTTCCTCTACCCTTCAGACAGCCACCTATGAGATAGTGGCATTTTCCAGGAATGAGGTCATTGTGTTAATGTGTATATGTGGGCGTGACTGGTGCTGCTATGAATAGCCTGAATGTTCTTCAATACTAAAGAAATTTAGATTCTTCCTCCTGGTGATGGTTTATGGTTGAGAAGGGATGTAATTAGAAATCATGTCCATTTTGGATCATTACACTATCCCTACTTTGATCCAGTTAATCAGATATTTTACAAAATGATCCACAAAAAGTTTGTATCTGGCAAACATCAAAAGAAACATCTTCAAGCTACTATTCTTTTTGTCCAAACATCTAAAAACATGTAACTAAAAATGTTGGCATACAGAGGCTAAGCCAGTGCTTATCGTGTTCACCATCTGTGATGTTACAAAGTGCAGCTGGACGGTTAGAATGCGATTTCTTTATTACTTAATTGCTCATATTCCAAAGTACAAGGGAAACTGAAAGTGTGAGAGATGCCAGGGAAAAGAAAAACAAAAGTACTATATTCACAGCTCATTCTGACAATAACAGGAATGTACTTATTTGTATGATCCTTAGTTTTGGTGGCAAACATTTTCCACTAAAAATAAAGCATGTCAGCCTTCTGGTGGCTTGAAGCCTTGACTTAAAGGTTTTCACCAGCAGCATCTCGACAATTACACTGAGGACACAGCACACTCACATGATAGCAACTGTTCAATCAGAAGACTGTCATGAATGTGCTGCGTAATAAATTATTTTAGAAACCTCTCAAACACACTGCTCTTTAACAGGATTACAGCTTATGCCTCGTGATAAGAGTGTCACCAACACCCCACACATGCTGCTGGTTTCTCTATCATTTACTGTGATACTAAGGACTCAAATGACTAAGGGACGTCCAGCATGAGATACAGGGCATATTGTCAAAGAGCTACTTTGTTTGGCTGTCAGTGTCAGTCAGGAGAACAGGCTCATGTCACGCTGCTGTGGGCCTGTTCAGCCTCAAACCGGCTGCCATGCAAGATGGAGGTTCAGCCCATGAACAGGATAATCAGCTCCACCAAGGAGGTAATGTGATTGGTGCGGTTTGTTTGCTTGTTAGCAGGATTATGCAAAAACTACTGGATGGATTTTGATGAAATTTTCACCAGAGGTGGCCCTTGTGCTAAGAATGAACCCATTAGATTTTGGAGGTGATCCGAGAGCACAGATCTCCACCAAGGTCCTATTTTGCAATGTTAAAGAAAGTGAAAAAGTGATCCAGAAATCCGCATCCTGATCCAGATCACCTCCAAAATCCAGACAGACCTTGGCAGAAGTATGCACTCTCTGGGTGTCCTCTAGTTCCTCCTCTGTATCTTCATCTTTCTGTAGTCCTCTTCTCATTAGCTATGGACTTCCAGCTTACTTCTCATCAAACATGACCAGACATTTAATTTAAAAAAATTACATGCGCTTCTGGAAGGGCGAACAAAAGCCAATTAGTTTTTTTCTGACAGATCTCCTCCTAGTGACTTAATTTAACTCCATCACTTTGCAGCCAGTGAGATCTTTTTCTGCCATCATAAGCAGTCTACACCTGTTGCATTACATGACAGCAAAGCTTATTAAAAGACGTAGGTGTGACAATGAACCACAATCATGGAGATAATAACCAAGAAACCTAAGTCATGGCACAGACTCAACCCATTCACATCAAATCTTTAGCCATAAAACATTTAAACATTGAACATGGCAAACTGCCAAGGCTTAGAGCCTGACTACAACACAATTACAACACCTTAAAAATAACATATTGAGGTTAAACATTAACCACTCCATGAGTCATCATACATGGGGGAAAGAACCATGTTTATCAAGGCTGCAGTACATTTCATGACACAGTCAAGAACAATTTATCAGTTTCTGCAGTCTTGACATGACTTCCCCAGGGTCCAAACTGTTAATTTTGCTAAGAATAAAGTGTAAAGCTACAAAGCAGAGAAGCTGTTCAGCTAATAGTTGCTTGAAGTGGGCTTGAAAAGTAAGTCGGTCCACAAAGACTCAAAGACTGTTGTGAGACCTGCTATGATGTATGTTTTGGAGACAGTGGTGCTGACAAAAAGACAGGAGGCAGCTGTGGTGGTGGCTGTGCTGAACGGTGGTTTTATTAACAGACAGCCACGGCACGGCGTGATGACGGCATGATGACGTTGTCTGTGCCTGCGCCATCATGTCCGTGCTGCTCATTGTTTTTTTTTTCCACAATATCTTTATTGAACCTTTTTTTTTTTTTTTTTTAACAAACATGATACAAACAATCAAACACTAACACTAAAGTACTACAAAAAAAAAAAAATGCACTAAAAACACCAACAACCACCAACAAAATCAAGTCTTCAACAATGCTCCTCTGTTTAGTCTAGACAATCCAATACATAAATATACATATTATGTTCACCAGTTTGGAATTTACAAGGTCCACACACATCATTCACCTTCTTCTTCAAGAGTTATGTTTAAATTTTTTACATAATCAATAAAAGGTCTCCATATATTCTCAAACACAATTTCCTTTGATTTTAGTATATATGTTATTCTTTCTAATGGAAGGTTTGTTAACATCTGTCTTAACCACTGAGTCACATCTGGTCTATGAGTCTTTTTCCATAATAGTGCAATACATTTTTTGGCATTAAGCAAACTGAGGTCTATGAATGTTCTTTCACTTTTATTAAAATTATGCTTTTCTGGGTACAGACCCAACAAAAACAGTTTAGGATTCAATATGATTTGTTTTGAGATTATTTTTTCAATTGTTACCCTCACCTCTTCCCAAAACATTCTTATTAATCTACATTCCCATAAACAATGAAATAGGGTTCCTTTACTTTCCATGCATTTTGTGCATGTATCTGGTATATTTTTGTTATATCTATTTAACTCCTCCGGTGTAACATACATCCGCATTAACCATTTGAAATGTATCAATTTAAGGCGTGCATTTATTGATTTGGTTTGAGCTTCTGTACAAGCCAATTCCCATTGTTCCTCTGAAATTTCAATTTGCAGATCTTCTTTCCAGTAGTTTAATCTTTTCAGTGAATTTTCACTTGAAGATAGTGTCAATGAGTTATAAAACTCTGAAATAATACCCTTTCTTTTACTATCTTTCATCATCATTTTTTCCAAGGATGAATAAATAGGTCGAGTGAGAGCTTTATTTTGATTTGATCGAATAAAGTTTCTAAGTTGAAGATATTTAAAAAAATGTGTTCTATTGAGATTAAATTTGATCCTCAGCTCTTCAAAAGACATTATGTTGTCTGCACCTGGCAAATATAAATCCTGAATCTTTTGTATCCCTTTTAAATTCCATACTTTAAATACAGCGTCCGCTCTCCCTGGTTTAAAATATTGATTACCCCGGACTTCCGGTCTGGACGCCATGGCGACTGCAGCTTAACACTGAAGCTCTCAGACTCAATCCAGGATAACACCTTGAAAATCAAACTTAACGGATTTTTGGAGGAGTGAAAATCAAAAGACAAAATCATCATGTCTAAAGGAAAACAGAAGAAACTGAAATTCTCCAGGCTAGGACACGTATCGGCCGGAGAATCTGAACTGGAAGATCCCCGTTCAGAAGACGAGGAGCTGGTGATAGCTAACAAAAGGGTTAGCCTGAAATCACTATTTGAGGAACTACGACGATTTCGCCGAGATGTTACGGCCGAATTTCGGGAATTCAGAGAAGAATTGAAAAGGACAAACAGCAGAGTGGACCAGGCCGAGAACCGAATCTTGGAAACAGAGGATCGAATAAAAGTGCTCGAAGATTCTGTGCTGGACCTACGCAAAAGACAAGCAGCTATAGAGGCTAAGCTAACCGACCAAGAAGGAAAACAAAGAAGAGACAACATAAGAATTCATGGTCTGATAGAAGGAACCGAAAATGGTTTTAACTCAATGGCAGAATGCGTGGAATCCTTACTAAGAGAGAAATTGGATATTCCACAAACCACCGACTTGAAGATAGAAAAGGCACATCGTTCATTAGCCGCTAGGCCGGCGGCGGAAGCGCCCCCACGTTCGGTGTTGGTAAGATTTTCCAATTTCAAAATAAAACAAGAGGTTGTAAGACTGGCCTGGCAGAAAAAAGGATTTATGCACCAGGAGAGAAAAGTCTACGTGGAACACGATTACGCCCCGGAGGTCCTTAAAAAGCGCAGGGAATACAATGACGCGAAAAAGGTGTTAAGAGAGAAGAAATTGCGCTTTCAGACACCATTTCCTGCGAAGTTAAGGGTCTTCTACGGCGATGAAACGTGTCTCTATAATTCGGCGGAAGAAGCAACAGCTGACATGGCGAGAAGAGGGCTCCCGGTAACGGTGTTTAAACCCGCAGCAGACCCGAGTGAGAAGATCAAAGCGCAAACATGGACAACACAAAGACCCTCAAAATCCACGGACCAGCAGCGGGAAACCCAGCACCAGAGCGTCGCGGATAAACTATCCGTTTTCAGGTTGGAATAGCGACCTTTTTTTTTTTTTTTTTTTTTTTTTTCCTTTCTCTTGAATCAATCCGCACATCCAACCCCCCTCATACAAGGTAACAAACATTAAAAGAGATGCATATTCAGCATGTGGTAAAACATTTCATGGAACAATCATATTATTTGAAACAAATAAGTCTTTGTAATAAAAAAAAAAAAAAAAAAAACTTGTTAAAATAGAAATGTGACAATAATCCACATGTTCTGCTCATACTAACAAATACTGTTTTTGCGTGAATGTTTGATGTGATGGGGGTGGGAGGGTGCACACAATTTCACAGGGTTTAGGCATAAAAGGGAAAAAAAAAAAAAAAATCATTACAAGTTTGGATTGGGTTCTGAAACTCACGTTAAAAGCATGGGACTACTTTCAGTGGTACGAGAGGGCCCTCAACACGTAACAGAGTTTGAGGAATTTCCCTCAGAGCCTTCACTCCATCAAGGCTCTTACAGGGTCTTTAAAAAGACCTCAGCTCAGGAAGTTCTTTTGACAGTTTTTTGTTTTAAAGTTTTTTACACTATGTTCTTAATGTTTTTCTTGTTTTTAATGTTCTTTCAGTTTCTGAGTAGCACAAAAGAGGGCCACCACACAGTTATACTAAACAAAACAACACAATGGAGAAACAGGGTGTAACCAAAATAATTTCATATAATGTAAAAGGGATCCTGAATCCAGTTAAAAGATCCAAGATTCTAGGCAAAATGAAAAAAGACAAAGCAGGAATAATACTTTTACAAGAAACCCACCTAACAGACGTGGAACACAATAAACTCAGTAGACAAGGGTTTAAAATGATCTCTTCATCTTCATATAAATCAGGGAGGAGGAGGGGAGTAGCGACATTGATATCAACCAAAATTACATTTGAAAAAAAATCAGAACACAAAGATAAAGAAGGGAGATACAGTTTGGTAACTGGGCGGCTAGAGGGAGAAGATATCACCCTGCTGAATGTGTATGCTCCCCCAGGGGCTAACTGGAAATTTTATAAAAATGTATTCGACCTAATGATAACTAAAGCTCAAGGTTTAGTGATATGTGGTGGGGACTTTAATCTTAGACTGAATCCATACTGGGATGCTTCTGGTAATTCCCCACATCAAAATAACACCCAAAACAGGAAGACTCGGATGCTACTAAAAGAAATGGGAATCTGTGATGTGTGGAGGGAACTCAACCCCAGTGTAAAAGACTATACATTTTACTCAACTCCACATTCATCTTACTCAAGGATTGACTATTTTTTTATGTTTAATAGAGACATTGGTAGAGTAAAAACATGTAAAATAGGACTGATGGATCTCTCCGACCACAGTCCGATCTACATGGACTTAAATATCCAAAAATACACAAATAATACATTTTCTTGGAGGTTAAATTCAAATGTCCTGAAAGGACCATTGAAAGATGAATTGGAGTCAGATATTCTCAGATATTTGGAAGATAACGATAATGGAGAAGTATCCCCTTTAATACTGTGGGATGCATGTAAAGCTGTAATAAGAGGAAAGATTATTGCAAAACTGGCAACCCAAAAGAAACTAAGACAAGAAAAACTATCCACATTAGAGTCAGAACTTAGGAACCTAGAAAAAGAACACAAAGGCAACACTCATTCTACTGACTCGCTCAAGATTAAGGAAATTAAAAACCAAATAAATGAGATCTACACAATAGAAATCCAGAAGAAACTTACATTTCTGAAACAAAAATACTATGAAGCAGGCAGTAAATCGGCAAAATTGCTAGCCTATAAATTGAGGAAACATCAAACAGAAAGAGCAATCTACAAAATCAGAGACCCAGTATCAAAGGAAATAAAATTCAGAATTCAGGATATTCTTAAAAACTTCGAGAATTACTATAAGAACTTATACTCCCAAAAAAAACATAAAAACGCATCCGAGGCATTCCTAAACACATTAAACCTTCCCCAACTTACGGAGTCACAAAATAAAACACTACTGTCAGAAATACATTCTAAAGAATTGGAAAAAGCAATTATGAAACTTAAAGCTAACAAATCCCCAGGAGCTGATGGCTATACAGCAGAGTGGTACAAAACCTTTAAACAGCAACTATCTCCTCTCCTCCTGAAAACATTTAATTATGTCCTCCACACAGGGGAAATCCCCCCCTCCTGGAGAGAAGGGGTCATTGCAGTTATACCTAAACCTGAAAAGGATAAACTAGAGTGTTCCAACTACAGACCAATCAGTGTACTAAATCAGGACTATAAGCTTTTTACCATTATCCTTGCCAAAAGGTTAGAGAATATACTGACAGACCTAATTCATTTAGACCAAACAGGTTTTATAAGACAAAGACAGACACAAGACAACATTCGACGCACTTTACACATAATTCATCATATAAAAAAATATAACTTAAATGCAGTCATATTAGGATTAGATGCTGAAAAAGCATTCGATTCGGTTGACTGGTCTTTTCTATACAGAATCTTATCCAGTTTCAATTTTCATAACAACTTCATTAGAACTATACAGGCATTATATAAAAAACCAACAGCTAAAATAAGGATTAACGGTAATTTATCATCATCTTTTGAACTGGAAAGAGGATGTCGTCAGGGCTGCCCCCTGTCTCCACTGCTCTTTGCAATCTTCATAGAACCTCTGAGCCAATGGATAAGACAAAACCAAAAAATTCAAGGTATTACACTTGGTCAGAAGGAACATAAAATAGCACTCTTTGCTGATGACATTTTAATATACCTAGGGCAGCCGGACACTTCTTTACCAGAACTAACCTCAGTTTTTTCAGAGTATGGAGATTTATCGAGGTACAAATTAAATATGCATAAAACCCAAGTTTTAACATTCAACTATGACCCAAATCATTATTCACTAAGCAAACTCAAAACTAACTGGGAGTCGGAATCTATGAAATATCTGGGGGTCAATATCCCGAAACAACTCAACAAAATTATATCACTAAACTATGATCCACTGGTGACAAAAATAAAATCTGACCTAGCAAGATGGAATATGATACCATTCTTGGGTATTGCACAAAGAATTGAAGCAGTCAAAATGAATATACTTCCACGTCTTCTATACCTTTTCCAAACAATACCGGTAGAACCTCCCAAAAAAACATGGCAGGAGCTGGACAGAAGGATCTCAAGATTCATATGGCAGGGCAAGAGACCTAGAATCAGATATAGAACCCTACAGCTAAACAAAGACAAAGGTGGGCTCGCGCTGCCAAATATCAGGGACTACTTTAAAGCCGCACAAATTAAAACTTTAGTAGAGATATGTAACCCAGTCTACTCTGCACAATGGAAGGAGATCGAATGCCAAATAACAAGTGACATCCCCCTACAGGCGATAATAGGGAACAATGTCTTACCTAAGCTTTTGAATAACACTAACCCGTGGATAGAGACCCCGCTAAAAATTTGGTTTAAGATAGTCAGAGAGAATCAAACTAAAGAGCCCTATCGACTTCTGCAATGGATCGCCTATGATCAGGACTTTACTCCTAATAAAACAGACACCAGATTTAAAAAGTGGAAGGAGAAGGGGCTGATAAAATATTACGATTTTTTTAAAGGGCAAATCTTAAGAAGTTTTGAAGATTTGAAAAAACAAGGCCTAATAAATCAAGACCTTTACAGGTTCTTCCAGCTTAGACACCACATAAACAATATACTTAAAAAGGAGGTTTTGGAAAGGGCCCAGTCAGGTGTTCTGAAGGTCTTCTTAATGGCATATAAAGGGATCCCAGGGATCAGATACATTTCTAAAATATACCAAGGTCTTCAAGACTTAAAAGGAGACAACACATCTTATATAAAAGAGAGATGGGAAAAAGAGGGGAATTTCACTTTACATCTGGAAATATGGGAAAAGCTAAATAAACAGCAATGGAAAAGTACCTCATCCCTGCAGTGGAGAGAATTTGGATGGAAAAACTTGGCAAGATTTTTCAGAACACCTGCACAAATCAAATTTACCCATAAGGGATTGAACTGTTGGCGCTTGTGTGGTGAAAAGACTGCAAATCATTTTCATGTGTTTTGGTCATGCCCAGTTATCCACCAATATTGGACCAATGTACAGACAATATTGGGGAAAATATTCAAAATTACAGTTCCCTTTTCTTTTGTAACTTTGTATTTGGGTTTACTACCGGACTCACTGGAAAGACGAGGAGAAAAATACTTATTCAATGTTTTAATATTGGCAAGCAAAAAAGCTCTAACTAAAAAATGGATGTTGAAGGACTGTCCTACACCTGAAGATTGGACTAACGTGATCCAAGACATTTACTCGATGGAAAAGTTGACATTCGCACTGAGACAGGACATGGATGGGTTCATGAACTTTTGGCAACCCTGGACCGCATATGTGTCTTCCATTAGATCTAATCTTTGACAAATACCATTTCAATAATGGTTCCGCTCTTTGTTCCAATGCTACTCAGATGCTCTTTTATCTTTATTTACTTACTTTTTCTTTTTGTTTGTTTTTTACTGGTTTGTTTGGTTTTTTTTTGTTTTTTGTTTTGTTTTTTTTTTTTCTCTTTAATTTCACTTTTTCTTTCACTTTAAAAAAAAAAAAAAATAAGGGGTGTTGTAAGAATTAATCTTCCAATGTTGTCAGATATCAGAAAATAAGGGAACATGTGATGAAAATGTAAACACTGCATTGCTGTAACGACCTGTATACCCTTTACAAAAACTTAAATAAAAAAAAAAAAAAATATTGATTACCCCATATTGGACTAAATTGTGACAATAACTGTGGTTCTTTTAAATAGTTTTTAGCTTCACACCATATTTTGATCATATGCTTTACAAATGGATTTTTAACTTGTTTTTGTAATTTTTTTGCCGAATCTGAGTATATGAATATGGGAAGAGGTAAAGGTAAATTGTATGATTCCATTTCAGTCCAGTGAGGGAGATCATTTGATGAAAAATAATATGTCATAGACCTCAGTTGTGCCGACCAATAATACAACATAAAATTTGGACATTTCAGACCTCCACGATCAAATGGTAAATATAATAAAGACAAACGTAATCTAGCCCTCCTGTTGTTCCATATAAATTCCACTAACTTTTTTTTTATTCTTGAGAATAGATCTAAAGGTGGTGATAAGGGAATGTATTGAAATAAATAAAGTATTTTAGGTAAAATATTACTTTTAAGTATATTGATTCTCCCGATCATCGACATTGGTAGTGACATCCATCTCTGAGTTAACTCACTGATATCTGACATTAAGGCTTCATAGTTGACACTGGCGACTGATTCTAGCTTAGGCATAATTTGGATTCCTAAATATTTAAACTGATTTACAACATTGAATTGATTTACCTCAGGGGCTGGGTAATTTCTCTGGGTCTCATTTAGCATTAATATTGAAGATTTAGTTTTATTTATTTTATATCCTGATATTTCCCCAAAATTCTTTATTAAATTCAACAAGGTTGGAATTGATTTTTTTAGATTCGACATAAACAAAATTATATCATCGGCGTACAGGGAGATTTTATGTTCTGTTGGTCCAACTTTAATTCCATATATTTGTGAATGTAAACGTATCGCTATCGCTAAAGGTTCAATTGCCATAGTAAACAGTAAAGGTGAAAGTGGACAGCCTTGTCGACATCCTCTATTGATTTTTATTGGTTTTGAAATATTGTTATTTGTTAGGATTTCTGCTGTAGCATTATTGTATATTATTTGAACCCATTTTATGAAATTATTTCCAAGTCCAAACCTTTGTAGGACTTCAAAAAGAAAGGGCCATTCAACTCTATCAAAGGCCTTTTCGGCGTCCAATGATAGGAGAGCTGTATCCGGTGCTTCTTTATTAAAATAAATAATATTAAATAGTCTTCTTACATTATGGAAGCCTTGTCTACCCTTTATAAAGCCATTCTGATCTCGATTAATAATATTTGGTAAAATTTCTTGTATTCGTCTTGCTAAAATTTTACAGATTATCTTAAGGTCGGCGTTTAATAGGCTTATTGGTCTCATATTTTCACATTTATTAGAGGGCTTACCTGGTTTTGGCAGCAGTATAATTAAGGCATTATTTATGTATGATGGTAAATTATTATTTTGAAATGCTTCTAAAACCATTTCCAAAAAAGGTTTTATTAATTTATTCTTAAATTTTTTATAAAGGTCAACTGGAAGACCATCTGGTCCTGCACTTTTTCCTGATTTCATATTATCAATGGCTAGCCCAACTTCTTCTTGACTAATTTTAGACTCCAATATCTCCCTGTTTTCATTTGGAATACACGGTATAGATAGTTCGTTCAAAAACCCATTTAGTTTTGTTAAATCAGGTTCATTTTTGGTATCATATAATTTTTCATAGTAATCTCTAAAGGCTCTATTAATTTCTAAAGGATCTATAACTACCTGTCCATTACTTATAATACTGGTAATTGGTGTTTTAATTTCCAATTGTTTAATCTGCCATGCTAATAATTTTCCTGATTTTTCACCTTGTTCATAAAAAGATTGTTTCAATCTTAGAAGACTCGAGGCAGCTCTATTCGCTGATTTTTTGTCGTATTCAGCTCTCAAAATCAGTAATTCATTCTCCAACCTTGGGTCACTTCCTGCATACACTTTTTCCTGAAGATTTTTTATTTTATGTTCCAATTTAGCTCTCTCCTCTCGAGTCTTCTTAGATTTTGATCCTGTATAACTAATAATATGTCCCCTAATAAAAGCTTTGAAAGCCTCCCACTTTACACATGCTGATGTTTGTGTAGTATTGATGTCAAAGAACTCGTCTATCTGTTTTTCTATATACTTGACAAATTCCTCATCCTGAAGCCATTTATGCTGAAATTGCCATCTACCTGATTCCTTTGTCAATTTTTTATCTACATATATTAGACAACAGGGTGCATGATCAGAGATCACGATGTTATCATAAAAGCAGTTTTGAATCTTGGACCTTAATTCTGTGGAAATCAAAAAATAATCAATACGTGAGAATGTCTTGTAGGTACTGGAATAACAAGAATAGGCTTTAACTTGTGGTTTCATTTCTCTCCATATATCTAACAATCTCAATTCTTTCATAAAATGATTAATAGTCATCCTACATCCAATGTGCGTACAATCCAGTCCTGTTGATCTATCCACACCTGGATTCAATGTACAATTAAAATCCCCTGCTATTATATGTTGCCCTGTAAGTGATGATAAGATGAGAAATAAATTAGCAAAGAACTTCTGATCATCTATATTGGGACCATATAAGTTCACAAGATTTATATTTTCTAATAGCAAAGAACCTTGAATGATTACATATCTTCCAAATTTGTCTCCAATTACATTTTTCACTTGAAAAGGAACTGATTTATGTATGAGAGTCATAACTCCCCTGGCTCGGGATGAAAATGAAGAGGTGAATACACTTCCCTGCCATCTACTCCTAATTCTTTTAACATCCTCCTCTATCAGATGAGTTTCTTGTAAAAACACAATTCTTGAACCCATGTCCTTTATTTTATTCATAACTTGTTTAAGTTTTTTTAAATTTTGTAGACCTCTGCAATTCCATGAAGTTAAATTAAGATTAACACTTTGGTCCATGATCAATAGAGAGTTTGGGATTACCTTGCAGTGTAAACATGCTCATACAGAGAAGCAAAAACATGAGTGGTTGAACATTCATCCTACAAACTACACACAAACAAATTTCCCTTTCCCACACTTGTGGCAAACCCCCCAAAATCAAAAGAAAAATTCTGTCTCCCGATATAGCCATCGACCGTTCCACACCCACGGGGAACAGCCTAAGCCACTCCTTCTTCATCCTCCCAATCACCCTAACTCTACTGCTTTTAATGACGTAACATTAACTCTCCTCTGTAGTTTTCCAACTTAACTCCAAAATTTTTAACAACTTTGTACATCATAGTTTTTTTTTTTTTGTTTGTTTTGTTTTTGTTTTGTTTTTTTAATATATAATACAATCTATATTTTGTAAACTTACTATTTACTTCAAGTCAGTCAGATGCCTGTGCAAATGCTTAATTATTCTACCTTATATTTTGTTCATGCTTAGCTCCCACCAGTCTCTTCTTCTTCTTTGATCTTCTTGATGAACTCCTGCGCCTCCTCTGGGGTCTTGAAGATGTGGGTTCTGCCCTCATACGTGGTCAGCAGTCTCGCAGGATAGATTACACCATGACGAATCCCAAGGTTGCGCAGCTCCTTACGTACAGGATCAAACTGCTTCCTCAATTGCTGGATTCCTGTGGCCAAATCTGGGTAGAACCGCACCTGCTGGTCCTGGTGTTTAATCTCTCCTTTAGCACGTGCAGCGTTGAAGATCTTCATCCTGTCTCTGTTGCTAAGAAACTTCATAATTAAGGTCCTCGGCGGTCCCTTATCTCTCCGTGGGCCAATACGATGTGCTTTTTCCAGAACCACTGCTGATTGCAACTCCTCGCTGCCCAGCACCTCCGGAATCCACTTTTCCAGAAAGGAACATACGTCCCGACCTTCTGATTCCTCTGGAAGACCCACCAGCCTCAAATTATTCTGTCTCGACAGAGATTCCAAATCCAAAATATTATCTTCCAGAGATTTATTTTTTTTTTCCAAAGTGCGCACCTTTAATTGAAGACGGGTGACGTCATCTTCAGCACTAGCGAGACGGAGCTCCATCTGCGCCGTTCGTTCTACACAGTCACCCAATTCCTTTCTTATTCCTTCCAACACTGTCATAATCCCATCAAATCTAGAGGAAAAGTCCGCTCTCATTGAACTCATGGCAGCCATCAGCGCATCTGCGCCATTCCCCGCAGAAATCGCACCGCCGCCAGCCTCCTCCGCCATATATGGAGCCTTGTTTGCTGCGTCACAGACCTGAAAGTCCGTTAATTTGGACTGTTTCGGCGGCTCGCTTTTTCCTTTTCCTGGTTTTCCAGCCTTAGGCTTCGCCGACATATCCTCGCTCAAATGCTGGGATACGTTCTGTCCCAAATGAGAGAGTTATTTGCCGATTTTTTTCTCCAGGAGCAGAGCAGAGCGAGACACGTCCGTCCTACGTGGCAGCCATAACCGGAAGTCCCCCGTGCTGCTCATTGTTAATATGGGAATATCTAACATTCACCTCCCCCCCGGGAAAGCCAAAACATTATGAACATTTTCAAAACTCTTAAAACTCACAACAGTATTATAAACAGAACCTGGGCCACCAGGTGGACCACCGATTGACCCTGCATGACTGAGTGGGTTTTTCTGCCACTGTGAACAGTCGTGCTCTACTAAACAGTTTTGAAACAGAGCCACTGTTGTGGTTTGAGTTCAAGGGGCCTCTGGCGAGCCTGCGGTGGGTGTGGCCCTGGAGGTGCCGGCTGCAGCAAACCTGGGTGTTCTCTTACAAAGTCCCAGTCCCAGGTCCCAGACTGGCTGGATTGGCTACAGCATCGCGGCTTGGTCTGGGACAGATGCTCTTACCTTTCACAGATGGTTGGTGTGCCATCTTGAACCATCGGCCATCGGGAAGGTGGCTGGCCCCAACTGTGCGGTGATCTGCATCGGCGGTGACAGAAGCATCTGCAGGTCATCTGGGCATTCGGCTCGGTGTACCTGAATCCAATCAAGCACTGCAAGCAGCGATCTGTTCAGCTACACTTGACACTGCTGCTATCTTGTCTCGGATGCTGGTTGCTGTTGTGGCAGCATGCTGTTCACACCGGCGGCAGGACGTGCTCTGGATTGGCATTGCTCTGCGGTGGCTCCTTGAGATTGATGCTGGGCAAGGATGCGAGATGAGTCCAGCTTCTGCCCCTCTCTCCTGGTGCTGATTGTGGTTGTGGCAATGTGTCGCTGTCGCTGGCAACGGGACGTGTGATGGGTTGTCATCGTTCACCGGGGTCTCCTTTGGCTACTAACTCCCTCTCCTGCAGCTCTGCGGCGATTCCTTGAGGCTTATGCCGGGCGAGGATCAGAGGTGAGTCCGGTTTGTGCCCTCTCTCCATATGCTGGCATCACTGCCCCCTGGCCTGGCAGGTACACGGTCTCATTCAGTGCGTCGAGGAATCACAGTTACCACACATTTGGTGTCTCGTGATGTTCCGTAACGTTCACCTCGGCATCCTCCAAGAAGGTTGCGGTGTAGTCAGGTTCTTCTGCCAGGGTAACTGCTTGTGCTAGCAGGGTCTGTTGTTGTTGGTCACCTAGCTGTGATGTTAGCTTGTCGGCGGCCTCCAGCTGGAACACCAACTTCACCGCCTTTGCCAGCGGCAGGATGTCTGGTGCCATCAGCAGCTTCGTCCACAGCTGCGGGTTGTTGGTGTGCTCCGCTAGCTGGTCCCGCCCCATTCCATCCTCTAGTTGTCCAAATCTGCACGTGGTCGCCAGACAGCAGAGGTCTGCGACGTACTATTGGGTCATCTCTCCCAGTCCCTGTCAGCGTTGGTGGAGCTTCATTCGTCTAGCCACCTCACTCTCTGGCTGGAGTAACAGACACGCTTCCATTTTCAGGAAAAACGTAGTTTTTTCCTCCAGAAGAGAAATTTTTCTCCTCATCGCCATTGTTATGTCTGAAAAATGAGGGACAGTGGAGGTGATGGCTGTGCTGAACGGTGGTTTTATTAACAGAAAGCTAGAAGCACGTGGAGCAGTACAACAAGCTAGTAAGCTAACTGTCAAAGGATACAGGCTGGTGTGTTGCTAGAGGCGGAGCGCCAAATAGTCTCCTGCTGTCAGTTCCCGCCATCAGTCCCCTAATATAGGCACGGCATGATGACATCATCCGTGCATGCGCCATCATGTCCCTGTTGCTCGTTGTTAATATGGGAATATCTAATAGCAGCGCTGGCTGCAAATCTCAGAGACAAGCTATGACTTCACTTGATTGGGTGCATGCTTTGCGCCATCTAGTGGACTGAAAATGCTATTGATTAACTGATAACCCAATATGTGTGTGCATTTTTTTTAAAATAAAAGATTGATCCATGCGTTTATTTATCGATGCGTTGTCGCCAGTGCCAACTATCATGATCCATCATTGAAACAATCTTTTTGCCCACCCCACAACCCACAGTTGTAGGTCAGAATCCCAAGGTGGATGTGTGTAGCAAGTTTGGTCTATAGTAAGAGACCATAGTAAGAGATCATAAGAGATCAACCTTGACCTTTGACCTTTTGACCCCACAGGGGTGGCTGTGGCACAGGCGTAGTGCGGCCGACTACTGATTGGAGGGTCAGGGGTTCGATTTCCGCTCTGTCTGCAGTCTGCATGTCGAAGTGTCCTTGAGCAAGACACTGAACCCCCAATTGCTCCTGGTGGGTCAGGCCAGCGCCTGTGTATGGCAGCTCTGCCATCATCAGTGTGTGAATGTGTGTGTGTGTGTGTGTGTGTGTGTGTGTGTGAATGGGTGGATAGCAGGATCTGTAAAAGCGCTTTGGTCATCCAGAGATGAGTAAAACGCGCTATATAAGTGAATGCCATTTACCTTTAACTAAACCTGTAGTCAGAGGTTACGGTCTCAGAGTGAACCTGTGCACCAGGTTTGGTGGCCCTAGCTTTCTTTGTTGTTGAGATGTACTTTATAAGGCATTTTGAGGTTTACCTTTGACCTTGCAATCCCAAAATCACAGTCACACTTCAGGGTACCAAGTTTGGTGACCCTAGCTTTACTTGTTGTACAGTAATAAGGCATAAGGAATGTAAACCTTGACCTTTGACCTTTTGACCCCAAACCTATAGTCAGAGGTCAGGATCCCAAGGTAAACCTGTGGAGCAAGTTTGGTGACCCTTACTTTCTTTGTTGTTGAGATATAGTTTATAAGCCATTTTGATGTTGACCTTTGGCCTTGCAATCCCAAAACCACAGTTATACTTCAGGGTCACAGGGTGAACTTGTGTATCAAGTTTAGTGACCCTAACTTTACTTATTGTACAGTAATAAGGCATAGGTGTGGCGGTATGAAATAATAGGCAGCGAACTGAGAGTTTTTAATCAAGTCAAACTTTATTGTCATATTGCTGTACATACAACTGTAGTGCAGGCAAGATGAAATTGCGTTTCTCTCGGCATCCATATAAGAAGCAGCATGATTAAGACACACTCCCACATAGCTCCACCCCCCACCCCCCCCATCCATTCACACAACCCTGAGACATACTCGGGGGAAAAAGAATAACTAACTATAATATACAAAATGTCCATAGGTGCAGTAGTGTGTATGTGAGATTCCGGGTCAGCTGTTCAGCATCCTGACAGCTTGTGGGAGGAAGCTGTTGATCAGTCTGGTGGTTCTGCCTCTGATGCTCCGGAATCGTTTACCAGATGGAAGAAGTTCAAAGTGTTTATGCAGAGGGTGAGAACGGTCCTTGACAATGTTCAGTGCCCTGCTCCTACAACGGTTCTGAAAAAGTTCTTGGACAGAGGGGAGGGAGACTCCAATTACCCTCTCCGCCCCCTTGACTATCCTCTGCAGGGCTTTTTTGTCTGACATACTGCAGCTGGAGTACCATGTAGCAATGCAGTACGTCAGAACACTCTCCACCACACCTCTGTAGAAGGTCTTGAGGATGCAGATGGGGAGAGAGGCCTGTTTGAGTTTCCTCAAGAAGTGTAGTCTCTGCTGAGCCCGCTTCCTGATCTCCAAGGAATTCTTGCTCCAGGTCAGGTCCTGCGAGATCTGCACTCCGAGGAACTTGATGTTCTCTACTCTCTCCACTAAACGGCCGCCGATGCTGAGGGGGACGTGCTCAGGCTGTGACCGCCGGAAGTCGATAATCATCTCCTTCGTTTTGTCCACGTTGAGCACCAGATTGTTCTCCCTACACCAGCCTTCCAGGTCTCTCACTTCTTCCCTGTACATTGATTCCTCATCCCTCTGAATAAGTCCCACCACCGTGGTGTCATCTGCAAACTTAATAATCTGGTTCCCCTCGTGTTTGGATACACAGTCATGTGTTAGAAGTGTAAACAACAGTGGACTGAGTACACAGCCTTGAGGGGTTCCGGTACTCAGCGTGACAGAGTTGGAGATGTTGTTTCCAACCCGGACAGACTGAGGTCTCTCAGTCAGGAAATCCAGGATCCAGAGACATGTGGCAGTGTTCAGACCGAGAAGGAGTAATTTCTCTATCAGTCTCTGGGGAATAATGGTGTTGAATGCTGAACTAAAATCAATGTACAGGAGTCTGGCGTAGGTGTCTTTCTGGTCCAGGTGGGTGATGACAGAGTGTAGGGTGGTGACTATAGCATCCTCCGTGGAGCGGTTTGAACGATATGCAAACTGGAGCGGGTCGTGTGATGCAGGGAGGCAGGCTGTGATGTGTGGTTTGACAAGCCGTTCAAAACACTTCATCACAATTGGTGTAAGTGCAACAGGACGATAGTCATTCAAAAAGGACACCACTGGTTTCTTTGCCACCGGTACAATGATAGAGGTCTTGAAGCATCTGGGAACGATGGCCTGACTCAGGGAGATGTTATAAATGTCAGTCAGGACATCCGCCAACTCGCTCGCGCAGTCTCGGAGCACACGTCCCGGAATGTTGTCTGGACCTGCAGCTTTGCGTGGGTTGACTTTGGATAGGGTCCTCCGTGTGTCCGCTGTGTTGATGGTAAAAGCTGGTCCGACCGATGGTGGGAGTGGGCCGGCTCTCCCTCTGATTGTCGAGTTTGATGCTTCAAAATGTGCAAAGAAGTCGTTAAGCCTGTCTGGAAGCGAAGCGTCGTCATCATCGACCCCCTGCCTAGACTTAAAGCCCGTCAGTGTCCGAACTCCCTGCCACATCTGCTTGGTGTTCCTAGTGTCACAGAGGTTTCCCTGGATTTTCTCCGCATAGGCGCGCTTTGCCGCCTTAATTCCCTTTGAAAGCGCAGACCTGGCTGAGCGGAAGGTAATCCTGTCCTTCGCTCTGAAGGCTGCATCTCTGGCTGTAAGCAGCGAGCGCACCTCTGCAGTCATCCAGGGCTTATGATTACCCCGCATAGTGATGGTCTTCACTGTAGTGAAATCCTCTGTGCACTTCGCGATGTAGCTGGTGACCGTATCAGCATACTCCTCCACATCTGTCCTGTCTTCCTGGGAGGCTGCTATTTTGAAGATCTTCCAGTCTGTGTGCTGAAAACAGTCTTGCAGTGCAGAGGTTGCACTCTCTGGCAAAATCCTGCTTCGTTTCACTGCTGGCCTGCTGCGCTTCAATAAAGGTTTGTAGGCAGGCACCAGCATCACGGACATGTGATCAGAACGGCCGAGATGGGGGCGGGGTATCGCTTTATATGCATCTGTGTTTGTGTACACTAAGTCCAACATATTCTCTCCTCTGGTCTTAAAGTCTACACATTGTTTAAACTTGGGGAGCACAGTCTTTAAGCTGGTGTGGTTAAAATCCCCCGCAACCACCACAAAACTGTCCGGGTGTGACGTTTGGATTTCACTGATCGCATTGTGCAGTACCCCGAGTGCCTTCTTAGCATTAGCTTTAGCATTAGCGCTCGGCGCTATGTTAACACCAACTACAAACACTTTGCTGAATTCCCTCGGCAGATAAAATGGCCGACAATTAACAATAAGGAACTCCGCCAACGGACAGCAGTGTTTAGACACTAACGTGGCATTAACGCACCAGTTCTTGTTAACATAGATGCATAGCCCACCCCCCCGGCTCTTACCGGAGCTCGCCGTTTCCCTGTCGGCACGGAACATCGCCATATCTTCCAGCTGAATGGCCTCGTCAGGAATGTTGTCGTGGAGCCATGTCTCGGTGAAAACAAACACACAGCAGTCCCTCCATTCTCTCCGGGTTTCTCTCAGCAAACGCAGCTCGTCCACCTTGTTTTCGAGGGCGCGGACGTTTGACAGAAGAAGCGACGGTACCGCTGGTCTGGAGGGGTTAGCCTTTAGCCTAGCATGGATCCCGGCCCTTTTTCCTCGCTTTTGCTTGCGTTCGCTCCGCTTCCGCTTCCTCCTCTCCCGGGTAGTTTCCAGCGGGGACTCCGCCAAAATTCCATGCTGGCATAGAATGTCCAAATCACAACCGATCGCCGCGATTCTTGCAGCGTGCAGTACCTTGATGTTTAATAAGGTCTCACGGTTGTAAGTTTTACAGAATGTACGTCTGGGATGATTAGAACTCTCACACTCGCTGATGCCAAGAGGGGCCGCTGCGTCTAGGCGCGCCACCATCTTTTTTTTTTTCTTTTTTTTTAAAGGGAGTTTATTAATCATACCGCCATCACAGAACTCCCCCCAGCGCTGTGCAGGCACGCCAGAGCGAGCTCTCAGGCTCTTGTGAGGAGACACAGAATGCGTGTCGACAGAAGCAGCGGTCAGAGAGAGAGACAGAGTTACAGAGCATATGCAGTTTTTGTACCCCACTACAGACAATGCATTCACAGCAGTAGGTATGGACATTTGCATTTGAGAGTCACACATAACAATAGGAAGATTACTGGCCGGAATTCGCCTCTGCTCCGGAGCTGTAGGACAAAAGAGGTTACAAGGCACATCAACATATTGTTATCAGTCCATAGATCACGCTGCTATGTTAATTGCTCCAGCTGAGCGCTCTGCTTGTCCCAGTATGTTGTGGGGGTTACCCATAATAGGGAATATTTATCTTGACCTTTTGACCCCAAACCATAGTCCGAGGTTAGGGTTCACCATGTTGAACCCACAGTGCTGCAAAGGACAGTGGTGGCACATGGGTGAAGCAGCAGCCGAGACACCCCCCACCCCCTGCACACTTCGTGTTCTCCACATATGCTGAATTATCCTTTACAGCTACGCAATCACGGCAACATTATAGTATATTTTTTAAGCATTAAATTGTCAGTATTCTCTTTTTCTGGTCAAATTTGTCACTTTTCACTTCCTTGTTTTGTTTACCGAGAGCTCTGGTGACTGGTTGTGATGCCGCGTATTATCCAATCAATATGGCATCAATCTGAAACCCCGCCCACACTTCTAGAAGCCAGAGCATGAGGAGACGGAGCAGTGGCTAAACTTTTAATGATAAAAATTACATATTTTCACTAAGCAACTCCACACTCGGGGATGCACACCCTTGTAGCCTCAGCAAAGCACTTATAAAATCTGAGATCAGTCTGATGAACAGTTTGAGAGATATGTCCGGAACACACACACACAGACAAAGACAGAGATCTGTTGCACTTATAGATAAATAGTAAATGTAGCATTTACCATTTACCATAGTCAGCTGCAATGTTAACTTTCACCTTTGACCCATTGACCAAAACCCATAGTTAGGTGAGGGTGTAAGTCAACTACTGTATCAACTTGAAAATCCTACATAATTTCTTTCAGTAGTTATTGTGTTTAGAAGACCTCCGACCTTTGACTTTAAGGTCATCCGACAAGAGTGAAAGTGCAATATGCACATCATCAGAGTATATCAAACCATGGTACCAAGTTTCAAAACAATTGGAAAAAAAACTGTAGGAGGAGTTGATTTCACAAGACAGTTACTGTCTATGAAGTGAGGTGAAACAGGAGGTCATGGGTCAGGGGCTACAACTCCTGCAAAAATCATCTGATCAGAACCAAACTGCAATATGCGCATCCTCAGTATCAAACCATGGTACCAAAATTTAAAACAATCGGACCAAAACTGTAGGAGGAGTTGATTTCACAAAAGGAGGACAGATGGATGGACTGACCCACAACATAATCCCACTTTGGACTTTGACCAGCGGGGGATAGAAAAGGTGATCAGCCTTACCAGTGTGGTTCAGTTCATGTCATAGCACCACCTTCAGCTGATTATTATGCATTCAACAAGCTACAATTACTCTGAATATTCTGAATTGTGAAAAAAGTGAAGGGATTGTGAGCTGTTCTCTATCCCACTCTTTCCACTCTTGAAGGCTGCTCTGGGTTAGGGATTTTGCTGGGTGAATGTAGCTGTGATATGTTGTAATGCTGGGAGTAAAAAGATCCTCAAAACTACCAGCCTCAGCTAAAAAAAAGTTAACTCTTCCAACAAGATTTTTTTCTTTCATTGAATATACCTGTTGAAGCTTCAGAGCTTGGAGTCATGAAACCAGTGGGGATATATTACTTCTATAGCCATCTTTTTGGGGAAAAATACCAATATCCTATATAATCCTATTTAATAATACTGCAGTGGCCTCTGACTGTTTGCATGTTTTTGTCTGTCTAGCCGCCTGTGTGGAGCATCAGTCGAAAGGTGTGTATAGTGGACATCATGTTTGGCAAGCTTACTGAGCTTTAAATTTTAGCATCTATAGAAAAACTGGAAGTCTATCTTTTAAGATCATTGAAAAAATTCTAACATTTATAGTTTTGGAAACCTATTTCATGCACAAAACAAACCTATAAACTATAATGCTGTTTAATCTTCCCTATACTTGTCAGCAGGATGAATTAGAGAAGTACACTTTACAAGTGCAGATATCAAACATTTTGTTTTGGATTGTCTTGCTATTTCAGTAGAATGAAATACAATAAAACACTTAAAATGACAACCAGCTACAGTGCTGTGAAAAGTATTTGCCCCTTCCTGATTTCTTATATTTTTGCATATTTTTCCACATTTAATTATTTCAGATCATCAAACAAATTTTAATATTAGACAAAGGTAACTTGAGTAAATTTTAAAAAAAAAATGCTGGTTTTAAATGATGATTTCATTTATTAAAGGAAAAAAACTATCCAAACCTACCTGGCCCACTGTGAAAAAGTAACTGCCCCCTAAACCTAATGAAAGCACCAAGATAATAATAATAATAATAAGCTTATTTATAGAGCACCTTTCACAGACAGAGTCACAAAGTGCTTAACATGGTAAATAAAGCAAATAAAAATACAGGCACATAAAGAGTAAAAGAACAAAATAGACAGTAAAAACACATAAAAATACAATCAACACATAGTTAATTAAAAAGCCAGGCTAAAAAGGTGGGTCTTTAGTTGCTTCTTAAAAACACCAATGGAAGGTGCAGATCTAAGTTCAAAAGGCAAGGAGTTCCACAGTCTGGGAGCAACAGCAGCAAAGGCTCTATCGCCTTTGGTTTTGAGCCTAGTACTAGGAACTACCAATAGATTCTGATGAGAAGACCTGAGAGACCTGGTGGGCTGGTGTAAAGAGAGCAGGTCACTAATATAAAAAGGTGCCTCTTCATGAATGGCTTTGTAAGTAAGAACAAGAACTTTAAAATCAATTCTATAATTTACAGGAAGCCAATGCAAGGAGGCCAAAACAGGAGTGATATGACAGAATCTACTGGACCTAGTTAGTAATCTTGCAGCAGCGTTCTGGACTAACTGTAGGCGGTGTAAAGAGGATTTACTAAGACATGTAAAAAGAGCATTACAATAGTCCAAACGTGAAGAAACAAAGGCATGAATAATGATTTCTAATTGAGTGTAGGAAACCAATGACCTAATTTTGGATATATTCCTAAGGTGGAAAAAAACAACTCCGGGTCAGAGATTTGACATGCTGATCAAAACTCATCGATTGATCAAAAATGACGCCAAGATTTTTTAGATTAGACCGTATGTTAGAGCTTAATGAACCAATGCTATTAACCAACTTAGGAATTAGATTATCAGGTGCTACAATAAGGACTTCAGTTTTATCAGCATTAAGTTGCAAGAAGTTACTAGACATCCAGTCCTTGATTGCAGACAGACAATCATGAATAATTTTTAAATTGTCAACATGGTCAGGCTTAAAAGAGAAAAGTAGCTGTAAATCATCAGCGTAGCAGTGATAAGACACACCTTTAAATTTGCTGATAATAGAACCAAGTGGCAGCATATATAGGGTAAATAAAAGTGGACCCAGAATAGAACCCTGAGGCACCCCACAGGTTAAAGGAGCAGAGTCAGATGAATAAGAGCCAACAGCCACGGAAAAGCTCCTACCAGAAAGGTAGGAGAAAAACCAATCCAGAGCTTTTCCAGAAATACCTACCCAATCTCTAAGCCTTTGTAACAAAATAAAATGATCAATAGTAACAAATGCTGCAGTAAGATCTAATAACACTAAAACAGAGCATTTGCCAGAGTCTGATGACATTAAAATATCATTAGACACCCTCAGAAGAGCGGTCTCTGTCGAGTGTTTCTGACGAAAGCCTGACTGAAATTTGTCAAAAATATTATGTTCAATCAGAAAGTCAGTGAGCTGCTTGGCAACAACTTTTTCTAAAAGCTTAGAAATAAAAGGAAGCTTAGAAATTGGCCTGAAGTTTTTAAAAACAGATGGATCAAGGTTAGGTTTTTTTAAAAGTGGCTGCACAACTGCATGTTTAAAATACGAGGGTACGCAATCGGATTCAAGTGAACTATTAATGATATAAACCAAAGACGTACCCACTGAGCCAATTACCTCTTTTAACATTGAGGAAGGCAAAATATCTAAAACGCAGGAGGAGGATTTCATTGTGCTCACAAACACTAACAAATCCTCAAAAGAAATTGGAGTAAAATCACTTAAAAAGGCCTGTCTGTTAGGACAATCAAGGATTGGGGGAAAGGAATGAGTAAAACCAGCCCTAACAGCAGTGACCTTGTCAACAAAAAAGGAAAGAAACTTGTTACAGTCATTACATGAATAGACAGGGGGAGCAGAACTGACAGGATTAACTATACTGTCTATTGTGCTGAAGATGATCTTTGAATTGTTACTATTGGAGGAGATGATGTTGGAAAAATAAGAAGTTCTTGCCATTTTTATCATATTGTTAAATTCAATTAACAGCTCCTTAAGGTACAATCGATGCACCTCAAGTTTAGTGGACTTCCACAGTCTTTCCACCCTCTGACATTTACGTCTAAAACAACAGAGATCATCATTTAACCAGGGGGATGAATTAACAGCACGGACAGTCCTGGTTTTAAAGGAAGCAACTACATCCAAGATGCTTGAACAGTGTGAGTTAAAAGAGCAGACCAAGCTCTCAGTGTCGTCATCAGAGGATAAAACCACACTGCTGTCAAAGGCAGCAGAAAATTTCACAGCTGAAAACTGGTCAATGACATGAGAGCATTTTACCCGCTTGCCAGTGTAACAGACTGATTTAACTGATAAATTAAAAAGAACACAAAAAGGGTCTGACACAAGAAGCTCCTTAGTCTGAACATTATTCACATTAAGACCAAGTGTAAAAACAAGATCAAGAGTATTTCCTTTTATATGCGTAGGACCAGATAAACACAAAACAAAATTAAAAGATTCAATAATACCCAAGAAATTAACTGCAAAACTGTCATTGGGATCATTGATATGCAAATTAAAATCTCCAAGTAATAAAATCCGCTCAAATTTAATAATAGAAGTTAAAAAATCACTAAACTCAGATAAAAAAGAGGCATAAACTCCTGGAGGGTGGTAAATTAAAACACAATAAAATGGGTTTGAGGAGCCAATTTTTAAAATCATCAGTTCAAACGATGAAAAAGTTCCATGGCTCACCGTCCGTGTAACGAAGCGGCGCCTGTTCACGATGGCCAGACCACCGCCACGGCCTGTCAATCTCGGAGCACAGGAGAAGGTACAGTCCGGTGGACAAAGTTCAATTAAGGAGGTAAATTCCTCACTTCTCTGCCAAGTCTCAACAAGAAATAAAAAGTCCAGCCCTGTAGTAATAAATAAATCGTTCAAAAAGAATGATTTATTTGCGATGGAACGTGCGTTAAACAACGCCAGCTGGATGGGCTCTGTCACAGCAGCAGTCTCGCCAGGAATGAGGGCCAGTGAAAGCTGACGCAGGCACCCGCTACCTGCAGAGGAGAGATGCCTGTAGCATGGTACCATGGGGGGCTGTAAAAAAGTCACACTGCTACTTATAGCGGGACACACGATACATATAGCGATATGTATTTTGTGTACTAAATGTCATTTAAAAATTTGTCTTATATTTTCATTAGAAATTTATCTATATATTCATTTCACTTATGAAAAAGCTGAATAATAAACTGAAAACTTATGTCAGAGAAAATTCTTCACAACAATATGTAAGTGAGCAAAGTGTCTTTTTTTCCTTTGCTTAACAAAGGATCTATCCATGTTTATCTTTCTATCCATGTTTATCCACATGGATAGAAAGGTTTCAGTTTACCACACATAGTTAATACTTGGCGGTTAATAAGTGACAGAAGTATATTTACCTTTTCTTATTATTAAAGACAAAAATAGAAAGGAGATGTTTTTACCTTCTTTACATGTTTCGACTGTTCACTGCAGCCTTCGTCAGAAGGCTATGACAGAAGTATAATTTATTACTTTTTTAAATGTATCTACATTCCATCAGTTGTTTATCTGACGAGCCACTCACTCTTATTTTGAAGGGTTGCACGGTGGCGGAGTGGTTAGCACGGTGGCAGCACAGCAACTCACCCTTGGCCGAGGGGTCCTGGGTTCCATCCCAGCCCCCGACCAACAGTGATCTGTGTGGAGTTTGCATGTTCTCCCCATGTCTGCGTGGGTTTACTCCAGGATTTCTCCAGTTTCCTCCCACATGCCAAAAACATGCAAGTTAGGTTAATTGGCATCAAACTGGGGATTCTAAATTGTCCTTAGGTATGACTGTGAGAGTGAATGGTTGTCTGTCTCTCTGTGTTGGCCCTGCGATGGACTGGCGATCTGTCCAGGGTGGACCCTGCCTCTCGCCCAAAGATGCTGGGATAGGCTCCAGCCCCCCCGCAACCCGAAAAGGATTAAGCGGAAGAAGATGAATGAATGAATGAATGCAAGACTGGATAGGAGCTCTTATTTTGAAAGTTCGTTTGCTAAATTCGTTCACTTAGTGAACAAAGTTCAGACTTGGAATGTTAACCCCCCCCCCCCCCATCCCAGTTTCCTGTGCTTAAGGTGAGCCTACGTTTATTCTATTATCTTCCTTTTCATCTCTGCTTGCTGCAGTTTAGACTTCTCTGTGAGCATGCAGGGGGGCGGGGCAGCCGCAGTGACCTAGAGAGCTTCTGTTTTCAGACTTCAGTGGCCAAGCTGCAGACAAACCTGTCTCACAGCAGTAGCTCATTTTGACATGATAATTATTTGAGTATCTGCGAGATAATGATTTATGTATCACGGGTGGCCAAATGTACCGATACGACTATATTCGATATATCACCCGGCTCTAAGACTGTGACAGGAAGTCATCCATGTGCTGTAAAAAAGTCACACTGCCGCCTCTATTGGCCCGGCATAGTTATTACAATACCTTTTTTCCCCAGCTCCATTGATAGTAAAGGGGAGTTAAATTTGTATTTTGAAAGCAAAGCCTTATCTGGAAATTCTGGCAAATTAAAAGTAGAGAAAATATGGCAATACAATAATACAAGCCTGTAGTTGCACTTAATTTTGACTGGACGAGCTGAAACAGACAGGCGGACAGATACAACCACACACAGCCGCATTGAGTGATCAGTGATGAGTGATTGGGGGCAGCTGTGGTGCAGGTGTAGTGTGGCCGACTACTGATTGGCGGGTCAGGGGTTCAATTCTCGCTCTGTCTGCAGTCTGCATGTTAAAGTGTCTTTGAGCAAGACACCGAACCCCTAGGTGCTCCTGGTGGGTCAGGCCAGCACCTGTGCATGGCAGCTCTGCCGCTATCAGTATGTGAATGGGTGGATAGCAGGATCTGTAAAGCGCTTTGGTCATCTAGAGATGAGAAAAAGCGCTATATAAATGAATGTCATTTACCATTACCGTATGCCTCCATTTGTGAGATATGTAAGATGGACACGCACCTCCAGGTGGCGCCTCCGCCCCGCCCTATATAAGGCTGGGTCGGCCATCTTATTACTCTCTCTCGCCTGAGCTTAGCCGGTGATCTGTCAATAGCTGTCAGTGTGAGTAAATCTAAATAAAGCTGTATTCCAAGTCACCTCGCCTCTTCTGTTCTGCAGGTAATATCAGACGTAACACTGGCAATGTTGGATTAAACCATGGAGGTGTGCATTGTCCCTGTCTGCCCTTTCCTGGAAGCGCCTGGAGAACCGCCGGTACCCTGGCCTAGGTGGTACGAGGTCTTTCAGAATTGCGTTGCCGCACTGGGTCTCAGAAAGCTTGACAAGCAGAGAGCACAGGCACTATTGGTGCACAATTTGGGCATAGAGGGCCAGCAGATCCTGCAAACACTTGATAATGCGGACACCTACGAAGAGGTAGCAGAGCTGCTGGCTAGCCAATTCGACACCCCGGATAATGTGACAGTCCAGAGGATACGCATTCGGCAGCGATGTCAACAGGTACAGTAGGTAAACCTGCCCGGCAGTTTATCACTGATTTGAGACAGCTTACAAGTGAGTGCCGTTTCAGAGCCTTGGAGGAGGAAATGATTCGCGACCAGCTGGCAGAGCATACCTGTAGCGCCACATTGCGAGCTAGGCTACTTACGGTGCCAAATCAGAATCAGAATCAGAATGAACTTTATTGCCAAGCATGTTTACACATACGAGGAATTTGACTTGACATTAGGTGCGCTCATATTAAGCGCTCACTAATGACGCGGCAGCCGACAAGGCGCCTAATACAGTGGGGGTAAAGAGGGAGAGGGGAAGGGGATGACACATTGGGCAGAGAGAAAAAAACATAGTTATCAGAATAGCGCTTGAGTGAGCGAGATTATGATCACATAGAAAAAAAAACCCTCAATGCACACTTAGCAGACAAGTTATCCACACATTAACAAAGCAAAAGAGAGAGACCAGTGTGTGTATATCAGTCATATAATATCAGTGTGAGTGCAGTGTGAATGTATCAGTTACTGGTGCACAACAAAAATCGTCTCCTAGGCAACGGCTAGATGTTATGTCCATGTATTTTAAACATAGATAAACATGTCCACAGAGTTCATCTCTCTTCATGCCAGATGGTAAAATTCCATGTTAGTCACATGATAACGCTGTCCTTGGAGAGTTCAGATTGTTGTACAACAGCAGTTGTTTGGGTTAAGAGAAGCCAAAACTCCCTTCTGCTTTATCTCTTCTCCTGGAGGAATGAGTCTCCCAAGGACGCCGAATCAAGGCCTGATGAGCACAGTTCACTTAGAGCATAAAAATTTCCTCTCTCATGCGATTCTGTGCATCACACATTCACAGGCTTTAAAATCATTCCCTGGAGAGCACCCAGCGACTCCAAGATGTTACCCACCTTCTGATTCAGTTCGCCAATCAGTTCACCATTTGCCGCTATCAGTGCACTCCCCAGCTGGTTGAATTGTTGAAGGAACTTCGCCGGGTCCGCATTTTGACCAGCTCTTCCAACTTCTTTAATTTCCGATACACAAAGAAACTCCAGAGCCAAACAGTAGAAATCCTGTGATCATAAGCCAAACAGATAGATGTCTTCTACATCTTCAATCGAATCACACAGACACATGAGTTTCCAATTGTCCCATGAGTCTCCCCACTTGGGCTCCCCCTGGCCCGATCTTCTTTTAAAGTGGTGTCAATTGCATTTAAAGCCCAGCTCAATTCCATAATTTTCCGTTTGGGTCGAGATGCAGCAGAAGAAGAGCGAGACACAGATAGGACACAGCAAGCTGGGATCAGTGAAGGGAGGAGGAGGAGAAGGAAGCTCATTTGAGAAGGAGCTCAAATGAGCTCACGTTAGCCAGAGCCGTCAAGCAAGCACTCCAAATGGAAGCCGCGGACAAGCTACCTCTAGAGCAAACTGGGAGCCAGTCACAGAGGCTGCTAGAGCCTCTTGTTGTAACAAATGCCACGGACCTGGACAGCAAAGATAGCTGGGACGGTGAGGAGACGGAAGCCAACACTACAACCCGGGGGTCGGCCCTGAGAAAAGTCCCTCTGTATGGATTGTGGGTCTAAGATGCACTGGAAAAAGGCTAAGGACTGCCCAGCAAGAGGAGCACAGTGTAACAGATGTGGTCACTTGGACCATTTTGTCAGGATGTGCCGTGAATTTAAACTGGAGAGCCCATGGAAGAAATCACTCCGCCCACCCCAGACAACCATCCACATGGTGTCCCCAGACACAAATGGGTACACGTTTTGCACGGTAAGGCTGGACGAAGTGGAGATGCCACTGTTGATTGACACAGGAGTGGAAGGTTCACTGCTGAATTGGGCCACGGTGAAGAGGTTTTTTCCCCACCACAGAGTTAGAGGCAACCCAGTGCTGTTGTACGGTTATGGAGGTGGAAGACCAGACATGGTCGGGACTTTTTTTTTGCTGACTGTTCGGTACAAGTCTGTGACGGTGCTCGACTTCATATTCCACTTGACAGCACGGGGTGATAACATCATGGGCTGTGATTTATTTTATGGACTGGGTTTCACCATCAACGGCAATGCTGGGGAGGAGTGGTTGGGCTGTGGCCAGTGGAAACCCCCGATTCCAGTGACTGATGAAGATGTGGTGTGGAATGAAGAACTACCGGACGCCATGGTGGTCAAGTGGAACCAAGTTTCCTCATTGCCAGTGCTCGGGAAATGGTCGAGGGGAGTACCAAGCGGGATGGCGAGGTGCCTGCGCCGGCGAGTGGCGCCGATGGGTTAGCCCTGGATGTCTACAGAGTCTGGCCGCAATGGGACAGAGGGTCTGCGGCTACGATGGTGCATGTTACACCAGCATTGGAAGAGGTCAGGACAAGACCGATGAGCACGAGGGACCGGCAGGCTAGGCAACAATGCCTCAAGCTGAGCCGGGCCCCGTTGAGGGTCCAGGATTGGGTTCGGGTTTGAGGTGAGGAGCGCCCGCAGCAAAGATGGGCCAGACAACAATCCCAGGAGCGTCGGGAACGTCTGCGCATAGTGGCCAGACTGGACGCAGCGCACTTCAGGCTCTCTGACGGCTCGGTGTGGCATGCAAACTGGCTTCGACGTGTCCAGGAGGAGGCCCCAGGAAATGTGGCTGGACGTGGGACGAGGTCGAAGGAGAGGAGGAGCGGCTTCAGCGTCTGGAGGGCCAGCTGTCACCACAAAGACCAGCTGTTTCCAGGGACGCATTGGCTGAGAGGGTGCCCTGGGCCCCCATGTCAGTTATGCCCTTTCTACTTGAACACTTGGGTTGTACATAGTACTGTATATACTGAAGTTCTGTTGTTGTTTTAAAAAAATGTTATAGAAGGGATTATTTTGATTTTTTTTTTTGTTCAAGTTTAGGCGCATGGCATGCAATTTTAGTTAGTAATGGACTTTAATTTACCCTAGCAGGTGGCAGAATAATCCACCTTGCCGTGTGGGCAGGACGGCAGTTGACCTGTCCTCCCTATTTTAGGTTTTGTTGTGTGAATGCATTACGCCATTTAGAGACAGTAGTTTTCATTTATTAGTGCGTGATTCAGGTCCCAAATTGGGGAGGGTCTTAACTGAGTGAGTGGTTTGGGACTTTTTTAAAGGGGAGGAAAATGTGAGATATGTAAGATGGCCACGCACTTCCAGGTGGCGTCTCCACTCCGCCCTATATAAAGTCGGGTCGGCCATCTTATTACTCTCTCTCGCCTGAGCTTAGCTGGTGATCTGTCAATAGCTGTCAGTGTGAGCAAAGGTAAATAAAGCTGTGTTCCAAGTCACCTCGCCTCTTCTGTTTAACAGGTAATATCAGACATAACACCATTCATCTGCAATCAAACGTTTGTGATAACTGGCAGTGAGTCTTTCACATCACTGTTGAGGAATTTTGGTCTACTCTTCTTTGCAGAATTGTTTCAATTCAGCCTCATTGGAAGGCTTCTGCTTGAGATCATGAACTGATGGCTGGACATTCTCCTTTAGGATGTACTGGTAGAGAGCATAATTCATGGCTCCATCAATTACAGCAAGTAGTCCAGGTCCTGAAGCAGCAAAGCAGCCCAAGACCATCACACTACCACCACCATGTTTGATTGATGACATGATGTTCTTTTTATGAAATGCTGTGTTAGTTTTATGCCAGATGTTACAGGACACACGCCTTCCAAAAAGTTCAACTTCTGTCTTTTCCATCCACAGAATATTTTCCCAAAAGTCTTGGGGATCTTTAAGATGTTCTGTGGCAAATGTGACACGAGCTTCTCTGTTCTTTTTGGTCAGCAGTGGTTTTCTCCTTGGAACTCTCTCATAGATGCCATTGTTGCCCAGTCTCTTTCTCATTATTCAATCATGGACCAGTGTCCAAACTGAGGCAAGTGAGGGCTGCAGTTCTTTAGATGTTCTTCTGGGTTTTTGTTTCTCATCCGTTCTTGAATTTCTTTAGATTGTGGCATGATGTGTTCCTTTTTTGAGATCTTCTCGTCTACTTCACTTTGTCAGACAGGTTCTATTTAAGTGATTTCTTGATTCAGCAGGACTGGCAGTAATCAGGCCTGGGTGTGGCTAGTGAAATTGAACTAAGCTTTCCAAAATATGTGGTTAATAAAAGTTAATTCATGATGCAACCGGTTTGTATTTATTCAGGTTTTGTCTAATTAGTTTGATGATCTGAAACACTGAAGTGTTTGCAAAAATGGAAGAAATCAGGAAGGGGCAAACACTTTTTAACAGCACTGTACATTCTGTGAAATCCCACAGTAACTGTAAGTAGTTCATGAAAACATCACACATCTACTAAAATGGTGATAGACTAATAGTGCCTTCATTAATCAGTTCATTCACTGTAACTCTGAAATGGAGAGCCTTTTGCTGTAGTGTTAAAAATCCCGATTCTTTGATTGAAAGATCCAAGAATAAACCGGAGAATTCTTCAATTCAAAGATGTAACATTTATTTAGAAGTCACATGTAAAGCAAGCAGCGCTGGGTGCAGCGTGACGCAGCCCCCTCAGGAGCATCGCTAGACTGACCGCGACTTCCGGGTGCAACTTACATTAATCTTCTCGGGTTGGTTAGACCAACCCCGTACAATAGGATGGGCTTGTACGTGACTGTCTGATTGGCCAATTTAACTCTGACGTGAACGGGTCATCTTCTGTTCACGTGACTGTCTTCTAGAATATACGATCAACGGTGTGTGTGGGTGTTGGTTTTGGGTGTGTAACTAAAGTATTAGACCTGAGGAAAGGACAGAGAGAGAGAGCAGAAAGAGGGCTCTATAGCTCTGCCTGATTCCTGTTCACCAGAGTTTAGCACCACATATTTGTTCATAAGAATGCAAACAGAATATGTATAGAATATGTGTAAAACATAATGGGAGATTACCTACAAAATTATTAGTTTGGCACTCTAACTTTTCATAACCGTTTCAGTAGCTTTTTCTTTCCTCTCTCTGAATCCAAGAGGAAGCCTGTCGTTGAACACAGAGCCCCTTCCCAAGCTGATATTTACTCATAACAAACACTGAAGCCATGACGTCAGGATTCCAGGATCAAGCCACTGCGGGCCTGTCATTCGTCCAGCAACCTCACAGAGAAAATAAATCACAGTCAAAGCGGCTTCCTCTTGCTTTTAATCTGCCCTTAATGAAGTCTGGCGCATTTCCCTCTGGTGGGGCTCCACGACACCACTGTGATCTACGGACCAGGCTCGGAGACCAGAGGGCTGTGGCCTCAGTGGAGCTGTGGGAGACGTGGCTTCAGCCAAGGCTATGGATCCAGGTATGAGCGGAGCCCCTTAAGAATGCACAGGGTCAAGTGGTTAACCCTCGTTATCTGGAGAGGACGAGGAGCATGTGACCAGGATGTTCCAGCTGTAATCAATATCGAACAGTCATTAACCACTGAGACAATGGATCCTCCCAAACACACACACACACACACACACACACAGAGGCACTTAACACCACATGTTTTCTGTCCATGTCACGCACTGCAAAGCCCTCTCTGAAGGAAACATAAGTGCATAAACACAAACAACATGAAGCCACTCCAAACACTGAGCCATTTTAAACAGTGGGAAAACTCCGCTAATGTTAACAGACTATTTTCAGAGGTGGACACTTGAAGGTTGTTGTATAAGCTGTTCGTGCTACTTTGATTTAAACGCAACAGCAGCGGGGCCAAGCACAACAGCTGGGGGATCCGCAGACTCACATTTCCTGTTTGTGGTGCATGCTTGATTGCTGTCCAGACGTCTTCCTCCCTTCTGCTTTCGTCTTCCTCCTCTCTTTTACTCATCTCAGCTATCATGACTGACAGGAAAGCACTGATTACAGACAAATAACAATCTGCGCCAAACACATCTCCCCCCCACATTCCCAGCATGGGCTATGAGCAAAATCTCCTCTCTTCTCCTCTTCTCTCATATCAGTAATTAGGCTCCCTAACAAACCAAGACAATAGACGTGTCATGTAGCCATCTATGTCTACATATAAACACTGTGGAATCTCGATAACAATCCTGATTAGTAGCTTGCTTGTGATCCTCCTATCTCAACTTGCCTCACTTCCCCACATTATATCTTTTTAGTCTCTCAGATGAGATTAGAATTTTAAAGGAGAGAAATTGTCCTTTGATGCCTCATATCAAAGAGGCAGACAATTCACATTGGGGGGAAAAGCAGAGTAGAAAGTGAAAGCGGACTCAGGCACACGCACATACACACACGTTAACTCCCTGTGATTATTTGTTAGCGTAAAGTGCATTTTGTAGGCCCGTGGCCCGCAGGATTTAGAAAGGAGCTGAACTGATGGAGAGAATATGGCAAATGTTAGCCTGTGGGGGTGTCCTATCCAATCTAATAGAATTACAAGCTTCTGATAGATGAGTCTTTTCTCCGAGGCTACTTGTCTGTCAAACATTAGGTCACACTCAGCTTCCAGTCTCGCACAGGAGGGGGGGGGGGGGGAGGGAGACCGGTGGGGGAGAAGACGAAGAAGAAAAAAGGGAGATAGAAGTGGGGCTCAAGCCATAGAGAAGAAAACGTCTGGAGAGGTGCCTCTCTCTCAGCCAAGAAAGGAAGGGCAACAAAAGTGAAAAAGAAGGGTTGGGGAGAGAGGGAGGAATGGTAGAGAAACGAGAGGGCAGGAGCGGTGAGAGAGAGCGAAATAAGTGAGGGTGGGGGTTAACGAAAGAGAAGAGAGCGACCAGGGTACAAAAGGGTGCATTCGAATCCACTCTAATTAAGGCCCGTGTGATGGACAGGACCTGCGGACATGCTTTCTTTTCTGTTTGAGTGTGTGTGTGTGTGTGTGTGTGTGTGTGTGAGTGAGTGGGGGACAGCGTGACGATGGCAGGGGCCGGCCCCTAGTAGAGATGTCTACTGCCAGCACTCTGAATGGGACAAAGACCTGAATAGAAACTTCAAAGCGACCTCTGTGAGCCCCCCCATCCCACCCCCCAGTCCCTTTGCTGCGTGATGGTCAACAAGCTCCTGATCAAGTGTGTGTGTGTGGCGTTGTGTCAGCATGGCATGTGTGACTCTGTTCTCCACTGTTATTTTCTCACTGCTACATGCATTTCTTGGCAGCTATGCATGCAGTGTGAATTTCAAAGTGTGTCTTTCGATCCCATGTGTGCTTTTTTTGTCTTATGTGAAAGTGTGTGTGCGTCTATGTGTGTATTTGCTTTAAAGAGCAGACTGCAGGATGCAGATATAATTGGAGCCGAGCATCTGACTCATTGCTCTCCCCCTCTGAACCAAGCGCTGGCTCTCTTTGGCACGACTGAAAGTGAAACAAGTAGCCGACAGAGCTGACGTGATGAAGAAATTATTGTTGCTAAATGACACACAGGGACTTAGAATCTAATTCGATCCCAGTGTCCTTACTGATGTTGGCTGTTATGATCTAGAGGTGTGCGTCATCTAATGTTATTTGGCTCCAGCTCTGGGATTCTAATGATCCTCCACTTATCACCTCTCTAACTGCAGTAGATACTCCTCAAAGTGTCTTTCCCAGTGGAGCTAAAAGATGCTCATACAACTCCACAAACCACTGCAGGGAATCTTTCTGGGTCTCCTGAGCAAAAGAGGAAGTCCTTTAGTGTGAGGGCCAGGACAGACACAAAGATAAGATTTATGCCCATGTGTGCATTCTGATATAGCACAAAGCTATCTGTCCTGTCTGAACCCCCTTGCGTCATGTCAGCAGACAGGTCGGGCTCCAAAGCCCCCAGGATCAACGCTGCTGGGTGTCACTGACATGTCCTAGTGACATCATCACTAGGGGACACTGGGCATGCTTCTTTTCAATGTTAAGCTGACAAGCCATTGGCTTCCTGTTCTAATCAGAGGACAGAATGAAGTAGCTCCTACAACCTCATCAGTAGCTTTTATCCTCTGGCAGGTGCAGTGTAACTGCACTGGCTGCTGCAACTTTGATCACATATTTATATTTTAAGAGGCAGCTCAGAAACTACACAAACCATACTGGCCTCGTAATTCCCGAGTGTGCCTGCGCTTCAAATGTAGCTGCGGCTGTCGTCATTTAAGAAAATACATTCGTATGAGAACCACCCAGAGATAACCTTATCTGCAGATATGACTGTTATCTGTTAACCTGATTATGTCATACGTTTTCAGCTGAGCATATGAGTCTGTGCAGCTATAAATAAAGAGGTCATAAAAAAACTGGAGGAGTTCTGCAGCAGATACTGTTATTCCCCACCACCCAAACATGCACATGCGCAAAGCTGTAATCGTGGCACGCCTTTCAAAAACAAAGACGCAGGAATAATCACAGCTGATGTACACACGCGCACGTGCACGCACACACACACACACGGCTGTTCACACTCTGAGCAAAAAAAGGGCACTGCACCTTAGTATGCACTGTTGCACAAAAAAAAAAAGCCACAACACCTTTGGCAAACAAAGATGTACACAAAGAGCACACTTTAAACCCAGGGGAGACAAACTCCTAAATCTGAGGATGTCCTTGTTAGTAAGCAGCTGAGGGTACACGAGTGCTCTCAGCCGCATCATCAAAGCCTCAGCAATTACTCCCATGCTCCCTCACTCTGGCATAAATCTGCTCTTATCTCAGCTCGCTGCAGGATCGGGGAATATCGGCTCCAGCATCTGCTCCATCTACAAACTCAGCCACTAAAAGCACAACAAAGTGGCTCTGCAGGCATAAATAAAGGAAGGAGGGACACCGGAAGAAGGGCAGGGGGAAGAAGAGTTGCAATAAGAGAACGAAAGATAGACAGAGGGAGGCACAGGGGCGTTTGTATCAGCGCTCATCTATTTGCCGTGAGCATTTTGTACACAATCTATCATTCAGCTAGTTAGAAAAATGTATACATGTTCCAATGGATTTCAGGGAAGCTATGCACAGTTAAGCAGAAGCTCTTCAAGGCAAACTAAGATTAAGAGAAGGAAGGTCATAGGTTAAAAGGTCACTTGTTATATTAAATAAGCCGGGGTACACATGAAGTCAAAAAAGTTTTCTTATATTTCCTGGAATGGGTTTGGACAATCACTGACTATGTTGAAGGAAGCAAAGATCAAGCTCTCCAGAAACATTTTGTTTTTCTTACATTGTTAACCCAGTTTGTTCGAAGAAGTCAGCACATTCCAGGTCTGCCAAGAGCAAAGTTGCCCACACCTGGCCGAAGAAACAGCAAGGACAGATGAGCGCAACTATTTTTAGGAGGATGTTTATTTTCCTCACCACCCGACTGAAACAACATCTTTCATTGTGGCCTCTTTTATTGCAGCTGTGACCCCGACCCCCCGTCCCCACCCTCCTTCGCCCGTTTCTGCCTTCTGTACCTCCCTGTCCTCTCTGCATTTTCTTTTCTTTCTCTGTCCTCCACTCCCCTCATTTTCCTGTTTAAGAGGTTTGCAACTTGTAGGTCTGAAGCCACATGTGGCACTTTTGTTCACATCCAATGGCTTAAAGGGGTCATTGACTGAAAAATGGTATGTTTGTAGGTTTTAACAATCTCCAATGTGTCAACTGGTCACATAATTAGCTAATAATTTTTCTAGTCAACAATCTGAAAAAAGCACACTGCCTTTATCTCATTTTTCTCTCAGAGAAACTCCTAAAAACATTTTTTAACTCTTCCTGGTAATTTTTTCTGTCAAGAGTTCAAAAAGCCCACCCACTGCCATCCTTGAGACCAGTCCACTGCTCTATTATTGGCCCGCCTAGCTGTCTGTCATGTAGATGGAGGGATGCTAAAGGTAGCCTATTAGCCCCTGAGCTATTAGCTTCCAAGCTAATACCAGGAAGCTTGAACCAAGTGCAGCTTATATTGTTATTTTCTTCAGATCTTAGTCACCCGAATAACCATCCCTGTCATCACCTGGTTCACCGGTCCACAGTCCACAATATACCTCACGACACTACGGCCCATCTCCCAGTGGTTTCACCATGATTCTGCAGCCAGCGCCGGCGTGCCAGTTGCGGCAACCTCCTACGGCACAACCCGAGGCTGTGTCCCATGAGCTCCCCCACCATCCTCTGGGGCTCAGCACGACTCCGCTCTACTCTCACAGGCAATGTTGTGGAGCCACTTCGCGACGGCGCATCCCTCACCTGGCCGTGGGAGAGGAGTGAAGTGCCGTGGAGCAAGACACTGCACTCTGAGAGCCAGCGGCCTTGGGTTGCGGCACTCAGTGGGTCGCCCGGCACGTGTTGCTGGCGATTTGTTGTGGCATCTTGGCGAAGTTGTTGGGAGATGGGCTGGAATGATGTGAGACAATCGACTGTGGATCAGTGAACCAGCACTGCTCAGCCAAGCTAGAAGGAGGCTAGAAGCTAGTCAGCTAATGGCTAACTGACGTAAGAGGGAGAGTGGAGTTGAACAGCTGAAGGATATTTCTTAAAGTGACAGGCTTTAAAATCTGAGCGTTTCAAGAAAGCCAGGTAAAATACAAAAACAAATTTGCTTCAATAATTAAAAGCATTAAGGAAAATGTGAACAAAATATGTCACAAACACTTCATTAGGCGCAGTGGTTAGCACTGCGGCAGCACAGTTTACCCTTGGCCGGGGGATTGTGGGGATCGTGGGATCGTGGGTTCGATCCCAGCACCCGACCAACAGTGATCTGTGTGGAGTTTGCATGTTCTCCCCGTGTTGCGTGGGTTTACTCCGGGATTTCTCCGGTTTCCTCCCACATGCCAAAAACATGCATGTTAGGTTAATTGGCTGTTCTAAATTGTCCCTAGATATCTGTTTCCTATAGGCCCTTAGAATAGAGGGTTAGTATTAATGAAAGCGCTTTGAGTGGTCTTTGTGACTAGAAAAGCGCTATATAAGTGCAGGTTAGTTAGTTAGTTAGTTAGTTAAGACATGAGTGAGCTGTTAACATGTGGAACAAGTGCAGCCAATGACCCCTTTAAAGAAATCACAAACTGATATGAAAAAAGTTCCCAATTTGTGACAAAAAAAACCTCACCAACTTATTGGAAAAACAAATCAATTTAAAGTCTTCACTTAACCTGCATGTTTTTGGAATGTGGGAGGAAACCTGAGCACATGGAGTAAACCCATGCAAGCACGAGGAGAACATGCAAACTCTACCCAGATAGGCCCTGCTGGTTGGTGAATTTGAACCCATGACCTTTTTACTGTGAGGCAATAGTGCTAAGCACTGCCCAGTCCGGACTCTGACCATGCAGGCACATTCATCTTGTTCTCCTTCAACCACTGGGTGATGAGTTTTGCTGTGTGCTTTGGGTCACTGTCCTGTTGGAAGGCAAACCTTCAGGGCAGGTTTGCCCCATCCATTTTTCCTTCTATCCTGAGATGTGCTCCAGTCCTTGCTACAGTGAAAGAAACAAAAACCAACATCTAAAGAACTGCAGGCCTTACTTGCCTCAGTTTGGACATTGGTCCATGATTCAATAATAAGAAAGAGACTGGGCAAAAATGGCATCCATGGGAGAGTTCCAAGGAGAAAACCACTGCTGACCAAAAAGAACACAGAAGTTCACGTTTGCCAAAAAACATCTTAATAATCCCCAAGCCGAGATAAAAGTCTCTGACAAGACAAAAGTTGAACATTTTGGAAGTCATGCATCCCATTACATGTGGTGTAAAACTAACACAGCATTTCATAATAAAGGTTTATCTTATCTATCCATCTATAAATGCACGAAATCTCTGTCTGTGTGTGTGTCTGTTCCACGCATATCTCTTGAACCGTTCGACAGACCGGCCTAAGATTTTATACATGTTTTGCTGAGGTTACGAGGGTGTGCATCCCCAAGTATGGAGTCACTCAGTCAAAATATGTAATTTTTATCAATAAAAGTTTAGCCACCACTCTGTCACCGCTCTGTGTCTCTTCATGCCTGGCTTCAAGAAGTGTGGGCGGGGTTCCGGATTGACTCCGTGCTGATTGGATAATACACGGCATCACAACCATGCTGACTGGATAAGACACAGCATCACGACCATGCTGATTGAATAATACGTGGCATCACAACCTGTCAGTTACCACAGTGTTCCCTGGACAAAACAAGGAAGTTAAAAACGACAAATTTGACTAGAAAAAGATAATACTGAAGATTTAACGCTTAAAAAATGATACCATAATGTTGTCGTGATTGCATAGGTCTAAAGCAGAGGTCCCCAACTCCCGGGCCGCGGACCAGTACCGGTCCGTGGGTCATTCGGTATCGGGCCGCACAGAAAGAATAAATAACTTAATTACTTCCGTTTTATTTATTATTTGAGTCTGAATGAAGTTTTATTTTGAAAAATTACCGGATTCTCTCCGTTACATCCATCTATGGCTCACTCTTGACGCACGTCAAAACGCTTGTCTCGGTGACGTGATGTTACCGCTACATTAAAGGCTGTTGCTAAACGGCGGGGAGCCACTTAGTGAATGAAAAACCCCCGTGCAGGAGTGGTTTCCTGGGTTTTATTGAACAAAATCCCAAAACGTGTTAATGGGAATGAATGAAGTGTGGATGTGTGGTTATTATCCCGAGGGAGGTCACTGGCCAGAGTGTTTGAATTACGAGAGCCGCTGCAGAGATTTCTCTCAGAAAAAAAGTCACTGCTGGCAGCACATTTCAGTGACGAGGAATGGGTCGCAAAACTCACTTCCTTGTGCGACATATTCATCCTGCTCAATGAACTCAATCTGTCAGTTGAGGGGAAAATGATAACTGTCTTCAAGTTGGCAGATAAAGTAGCTGCATTTAAAGCCAAATTGGGTTTGTGGGGACGGCGCGTGAATGGAGGTATATCTGACATGTTTCAAACACTAGCGGGGATTTTGGAAGAGACTGAGCCCAAGCATTCATTCTCCCAGCTGGTGCACGATCACCTGTTTTTGCTTTTAAAAGAGTTTGAGCGCTACTTCCCAACCACAAAAGATCCACAAACTGCCAAAGAATGGATCCGCGACCCATTTCTCAACAAACCAGGTGAATCCAACATGTCTGTGCAAGAAGAAGATCAACTGCTGGAGATCGCAAATGATGGCGGCCTTAAAAGTATGTCCGAGACAACAGCTGTGCCGGTGTTCTGGATTAAAACAACAAACAAACAAACAACAACAAACCCCAACAAACCCACTTTTTCTTAAATTAAAAGCTCTCAGTTTGAAAGATCTGGTTGACTTTAAAACTGCAGTAATAATGTTTAAAGTGAAGAATCTATCACTGCCCGCAAATATCCAAAAGCTGTTCCAAATAAGGGAGAAACAATATCATTTCAGAGGAACATGTATATTTCAAAAACCTTCAGTGAGAGCTACCACCAAGCAACACTGTGTTTCAGTGCAAGGAGTCAGATTATGGAATGATTTTGGACCTGAATTAAAATCATGTACAACGCTTGGACAATTTAAACAAAAACTAAAGGAAGAAATACTCCAAACATATATACAAGATGACATGTAAAATCACATAAGAATTGTCATATCCAGTCTGCGTTGTGTTGTAGCTTAGTTTTTTGTCACATTTTGTCTTAGCTTTGTTCTGAATTGTAGTCGCTCCTGTTTTTGTTTTTCTTTTGAATTCTTGGATGGAATATGGGTGGGCAATATAAGCTGCGGCTTCAGCCATCACCCATTTCGGATAACTTATGCTGAACTGTATAATCAGAGGAGTTATTGTTTAATTTGACCTTGTTGGATTTTTTCCCCTTTGTTATATTATTCTGTTTCTTTTTAACCTTTACTTTTTAATCTATCCGAAATAAAGATTCATTCATTCATTCATAAAGTCATGGCTGAATACCCTGAGATCGCCACAACAGCACTGAAAACCCTGTTGCCATTTCCGACATCCTATCTGTGTGAAGCGGGGTTTTCTGCAGTGACAGCAACCGAAACAAAATTACCAAGTAGACTGGACATAAGCGACACACTTCGGGTGTCATCGTCTCCTATTACCCCTAGATGGGACCGTCTCGTTGCAGAGAAACAAGCTCAGGGCTGCCACTGATTCAGCGTTGTGGTGAGTTGTATTTTTCATGCACTTTATATTTGTGTTTGTGGTGTATCTTATTTTGAAGGCATGTTTAAACGTTACCATAGCGACCAGAGAGTGTTGTGGGCAGAGAGGATGTTACTCATGTTGCTGTTGTCGCGATGTTAAGAGGACGCTGCTAAAGTTGCCAACGATTACACAGTGGATTCATGTTTATTATTATATTTAGAAAATACTACAGTTTTTATGCCAGTCGTATCATGTTCTTTTGTTGTATTTATCCACCACACCTTAAAGGCCGGGCCCTGAAAATATTATCTGACATTAAACCGGTCTGTGGCGCAAAAAAGGTTGGGGACCGCTGGTCTAAAGGATAATTTGCCATATGTGGAGAACATGAGGTGCGTGAGCACACTGGGTGGAGCGTCAGCAGGGACCTGGGTCTGACAAAGAATACCAGTGCATCAACAGAGAACATGCCGGGAGAAGCAGCAGCCCGACCAGGTAGACCACGGTCCTTCGCGGGGAGGCACGCTCGGCCTGCCCAGTCAGTAGTAGACGGGAGTACCTGCTTCTGCTTCACCCGTGTGGTACCACTGTACTTTGCAGGACCACGAGTCACCCCCCCCCCCCGCACGAGTATCTAAAAATTAAAAACTTAATACTGCCATGATTATGGAGAAGAATGGCCAGATCAACTGCATATCATATGCGGACATATATGCACGCTTTGACTAAACGACAACAAGACACAAAAATGCCCAAATAATGAAATAAATCATTTTTGTTTAAATATTTACAGACAAATTGGCAACACTGATGCAACAGTTGCAGCCAAACGGGTCATTCTGCTGTGTATAATAATGTTGGGTGTTTTGTACTTATAACATTGCTAAAATATAAAAGGATGCACTACAGTGGGTCTCAAATATTTGTAAGCGTGTCCTGTTACAGTACTGCATGACTTTATTGACGATAGACTATAAACTACACATATAAACTAAATTATAATGGTGACTGAACAACTCCCATTCCCCAAAGTGCAACATACACTATTATGAATATAACTCATAAAAGATCACACAAATAAGTGATCTGACAAAAAAATAAACAGGTGGTTCTTAAACAGTGGCTAATATTGGATATCCCATTCATTTTCAATTATTCTGTAATTAATATTCACACAATCAAATAAATCTCACTTCAATTCCTTTCGCATTTGCCAGAGTCTAACATGTGTGATGGTCTACATATAGGCTACACCTCTGTAGTCCACTTTCAAACACAGCCTACATTTGGGCTTGTAAAGCCTAACTGGCCTACCTGTTTTAGACAGGAACAGTTGGTTTTTACGAGCATGCACTAGTCTTATAAAAAGCACATCATACCAACAGTCAAACATGGCGGTGGTACTGTGATGGTCTGGGGCTGCTTTGCTGCTTCAGGACCTGGGGGATTTGCCATAATTGATGGAACCATGAATTCTGCTCTCTACCAGAAAATCCTGAAGGAGAATGCCTGGTGATCAGTTTATGACCTCAAACTCAAGCCCTCCAGTGTGGCTGAATTAAAACAATTCCATAAAGAAGAATGGACCAAAATTCTTCAGCAGCGATGGAAAATGGTATTTCCCCATTGTGGGACTAATAAAGGCTTATCTTATCTTAAAATACTCACTGCCAGTTACTGCAAATGTTAGATTGCAATTGTTGCCGCCAAGGGTGGAACAGCCAGTTATTAGGTTTAGGGGGCAATTACTTTTTCACACAGGGCCAAGTAGGTTTGGATGGCTGTTTTCCATTAAGAAAGTAAATCATCATTTAAAAATGTTAACATTAAAATTTGTTTGATGATCTGAAATATTTATGTGCAACAAATATGCAAAAATATATAAGAAATTGGGAAGGGGGCAAACACTTTTTCACAGCACTGTATGACTTTCAGTTATAAGTTGCACTGAATAAATGCAGCTGGATAAAAGAAAAAAAACCATGTCCCTGTCATGAGCCAAGGGCTGGAAAATTCCACCAGACTCGGTCTCATGGCTTTTTCTGTTTATTTATGCATCTGTTGCACTTCATGCCTTTTGGGTTCATGCATTTGTTTTCTGCTTGTCATTTTTCTGTTTGTGTTAGTGTTATATTTTTACTCTCTGCACTTATTCATAATTATACTATGGCATGATGTGTTATCCTTTTATCCCCAGTATTGTCTTTTTTTTCCGTTGACAGCTGTCGGGGGCGTGAAGTTTTGTGTCGGCGTGCCCTGTCAACTGTCAGTCTGTGGTTTGCCTCCCCCTCACTCACCCAGCTGATCCTGATTCTGTATTATTGCCTTCTCCCGCCTGCTGAGGCACCCACACCTGCCAAGCATTATGTGATGGGTTTTGAGCCCTATTTAAGAGCTCTGTTTTTCATTCTACTTTGTTGCTGCTTTGGCTTTTCACTCCACATCTCCGCCAGAGCCCTGCTTTGCTCTGGCGAGTATTCTTGTAAGTAATCTTCTCATTTGCTTCTTTGTTTTTTGAGCACTTTGTGGAACTTTGTGTTTATCCTTTGCCTTAATAAATTACACTAACGGCAGTTCAGCGCCTGGGTCTCGCATTTCTGCCTCTGAAGGGCAATTTATGACAGAAAGTGGGAACCAGTAGAGACCCAGCTGCTGTTGTTAGTGTGTTTTGTTTTTTTCTGTTTTTCTTTTTGTATTTTTTACTCACCTGTTCGTTGGAGCTAACATGGACACAGCAAGTGGACAGGGCTACCCGATGCACCTGGGGTGGGAGTGCTGCCAAGCCCTTATGGAGATAGATGGGCTAATCTCCACGGCACGCACATATTCCACCGCGGAGCATGCATTGTGGCACCTGGGGCTTGCGAAGCAGCTCGCTGGCGCCCTCAGCTTATGAAGCACGCTGAGGGAAAAGAGAGGATTTCTCTGGTGGCTGCGCTGCAATGCAAGATGGAGAAGAATTCCCTAAAGAAGCCTGGGCTCGCGCCGAAGGGGAGGCGCTCCCGGGGCTCTGTTGCTTCAGCTCCTCACTCAGCTCCTCACCCATCTCCGGCACCCGTTCCTGCTCCTTCAGCTCTACAGCAGCAATGTCATCCCGCTCCGGATCGCCAGGGGAAGCAGCCCGCCTCTCAAACAGCACATTCCCTGACGCTGATACTGAAGCCCTCCTCAGCAGTGCAGCCTTCCTCGCTCTTTTTTCCAGCTGAATCCTCAGCTTTCTCCGGGTCGGTAGCTGCTGTTTCCCGCTCCTCTACGGCGTCATCTCCTGCTGCTGAGAGGTCCTCCCTGTGTTCCCCGGCTATGTCCGTCTCCATGATAAAAGGGGCGGCTCCTCCACAATCCTCAGGGGGGCCCACGTCCACCATTGCCACGGGGAGGGATAACATTATACCTGCTGCAGCAGACAACAGCGAACACCGGGAGAACAGGCAAGGGTCATTTCATTCTATCAATTTTTGATGATATGCCTTGCCTGATTCCCGGTCGAGAGGCTCAGGACATGCAGTCCCCTGAGCTCTCCCCACCTGTTGCAGTAACAGATTGCTCACCAGCCCTCTCCGTGTCCTCTCCTATGGCCCCTGAGTATTTGCCAACCCCAGGATTGAGCCGCCAGACACGGGAGGAACTTGTGGCCCTGAAGGACTCAGTTCCAGTGCCACCAGTGAGCCAAACCCCAGCTGCCACGCCGGACGACCCTCCTGCGTGGGTCACTTCACCTGGGGCCAGAGAGACAGCAACCACCATCATGCCTGCTGCGGAGGCCACTGTAGCAGAGTTAGCAACCGAGCTGGACCTTCAGAGGGCTGAGCCCGAAGTTGCATCATTGCCTGGATCGACGGAGTCCTGGACAGCAGTGGAGCTCGAGCTCATGCAAGTGCTCTCCTTTGTTTTTCTTGTCTCAGTTTTGGAGAGATCTTGCCTTGCTCTTGGTGAGGAAAGCTGGGCACAGCCGCCCGCTGCGCCTGAGCTCGCCTCGCCGGGCTACACCACTGCCGGTGACCCTGACCCTCCCTCTCTGTGTGTTTTTTCTGAGCTTCCTCCCAGGGTCACCGGGAATGTTCCAGTACCACCAGAGGTCTCCATGGGTCCAGGCTCACTGCCCAAGGTTGCGTTGGGTCCAGTTTCCCCCGCAGTGGAGGTCGTCGTGGGTGCCCTGTCCCAGCCTGGGACCTCTGTGGATGCAGCTTCGGCCCAGGCTGGGTCCACCATGAGTGCAACTCCTCCTCTGCCCGAGGCCGTCATTTGGGTCCCTCCTCCTTTGTCTGGTTCTCCGTAGGTGCTGCGCCCCAGCCTGAAGCCAATGTGGGTGCTGCATTCTAGTATGGGTCCGCCATGGGCGTTGCACTCCAGCCCGGGGCCCACCGTGGGTGCAGCATTGGCCCAGTCCGAGTCCACCGAGAGTGCAGCGTTGGCCCAGCCTGGGTCCACCGAGGCTGCAGTGTTGGGCCGGCTCGGGTCCACCGAAGGCACAGCTCTGCTCCTGCCCGGAGCCACCGCGGGTGCTGCTCTGCTCCAGCCCACAGCCACCACGGGTGCTGCTATACTCCAGCCCGGAGCCACCGCGGGTGCTGCATTGCTCCAGCCCGGAGCCACCGCGGGTTCAACTTCCCAGTTCGAGACCACCGAGGATGCTACTGACCAGACCGACGTCGTCATGGTTCCTCTTCCAGTGCCAGACGCCGTCATGATTACCCCTCCTCCTCTGCCAGACGTCGCTGTGGTTCCCCTTCCAGCGCCAGACGCCGTCATGGTCCCCTTTCCTCCTCTGCCAGATGCTGTCGTGGTTTCTCCTCCTTCTCTGCCAGATGTCGTTGTGGTTTCCCCTTTGTGGGGGTCTCCCCGTGGGGAAGCCGCCTCTTGGGCCACCTCCCCTATTCATGTGGCTTAAGAACTCTGGGCGGCCGCCTGACGGACTGAGCCGTTGGGTTGAGTGGCCCATGCTGTCCTGCAGGCCACCCAACTCGGACCACCTTGCCGTCCGCCAGGCCTAGGACTTTGGTCATCCCCCTGAACTCTCCAGCTCCTTGGCCCGGGGGGCCTAATCCATTGTTAGTGACTGGTGTGGGTCCTGAGCAGGGTTTGTTTTGTTCCCTCCTGGCCTGTTCCCCCCACCACCCACCATTGGTAGATCATTGTGGTTCCTGCTGGGGGGGGGGGGTCTTTTTCTTTTCAAATCAAATCAACCTTTATTGTCATGTTGCTGTACATACAGCTGTAGTGCAGGCAAGATGAAATTGCGTTTCTCTCTGCATCCATATAAGTAAAAAGAACATAATTTAAGACACACTCACACACCACCTCACCCCCCACCCCAACACAGCCATTCACATATCCCTGAGACATACTTGAAAACTAACTAGAACTACAATATACAAATAATATACATAATGTCCATAAGGTGCAGTAGTATGTATGAAAGATTCCAGATCAACTGTTCAGCATCCTAACAGCTTGTGGAAGGAAGCTGTTAATCAGTCTGGTGGTTCTGCCTCTGATGCTCCGGAATCGTTTGCCAAATGGCAGCAGTTCAAAGTGTTTATGCAGAGGGTGAGAGTGGTCCTTGACAATGTTCAGTGCCCTGCTCCTACAACGGCTCTGAAAAAGTTCTTGGACAGAGGGGAGGGAAACTCCAATTACCCTCTCAGCTCCCTTAACTATCCTCTGCAGGGCTTTTTTGTCTGACATACTGCAACTGGAGTACCATGTTGCAATGCAGTACGTCAGAACACTCTCCACCACACCTCTGTAGAAGGTCCTGAGGATGCAGATGGAGAGAGAGGCCTGTTTGAGTTTCCTCAAGAAGTGCAGTCTCTGCTGAGCCCGCTTCCTGATCCCCAAGGAATTCTTGTTCTAGGTTAGGTCCTGCGAGATCTGCACTCCGAGGAACTTGATGTTCTCCATTCTCTCCACCAAATGGCTGCCGATGCTGAGAGGGACGTGTTCAGGCCGTGACTGCCGGAAGTCGATAATCATCTCCTTCGTTTTGTCCACGGTGAGCACCAGATTGTTCTCTCTGCACCAGCCCTCCAGATCTCTAACTTCTTCCCTGTACATTGATTCCTCATCCCTCTGAATAAGTCCCACCACCGTGGTGTCGTCTGCAAACTTAATAATCTGGTTCCCCTCGTGTCTGGATACACAGTCATGTGTTAGAAGTGTAAACAACAGTGGACTGAGTACGCAGCCTTGAGGGGATCCGGTGCTCAGCATGATAGTGTTGGAGATGTTGTTTCCAACACGGACAGACTGAGGTCTCTCGGTCAGGAAGTCCAGGATCCAAAGACATGTGGTAGTGTTCAGACCGAGAAGGAGTAATTTCTCCATCAGTCTCTGGGGAATAATGGTGTTGAATGCTGAATTGAAATCAGTGTACATGAGTTTGGCGTAGGTGTCTTTCTGATCCAGGTGGGTGATGACAGAGTGCAGGGTGGTGACTATAGCATCCTCCGTGGAGCTGTTTTAACGATATGCAAACTGGAGCGGGTCATGTGATGCAGGGAGGCAGGCTGTGATGTGTGGTTTGACAAGCCATTCAAAACACTCATCACAATTGGTGTCAGTGCAACAGGACGATAGTCATTCAGACAGGACACAACTGGTTTCTTTGCCACCGGTACTATGGTAGAGGCCTTAAAGCATCTGGGAACAATGGCCTGACTCAGGGAGATGGTATAAATGTCAGTCAGGACAACTGCCAACTCGCTCACGCAGTCTCGGAGCACACGTCCCGAGATGTTGTCCGGACCTGCAGCTTTACGTGGGTTGACCCTGATTAGGGTCCTCCGTGTGTCTGCTGCGTTGATGGTGATAGCTGGCCCAACAGATGGTGGAGATGAGCCAGCCCTCACTCTGATTGTCGGGTTTGATGCTTCAAATGTGCAAAGAAGTTGTTGAGCCTTGTCTGGAAGCGAAGCATCGTCATCATCGACCCCCTGCCTATACTTATAATCCGTCAGAGCCCAAACTCCCTGCCACATCCGTTTGGTGTTCCTTGTGTCACAGAGGTTGTCCTGGATTTTCTCCGCATAGGCGCGCTTCGCCGTCTTAATTCCCTTTGAGAGCGCAGATCCTGGCTGAGCGAGGGCGATCTTGTCCTTTGCTCTGAAGGCTGCATCTCTGGGCTGTGAGCAGCGAGCGCAACTCTGCCGTCATCCAGGGTTTATAGTGCCCCGTGCAGTGATAGTCTTCACTATAGTGACTTCCTCTGTGCACTTCGCGATGTAAGCTGTGACCGTTTCAGCTTACTCCTCCACATCTGTCCTGCTCCTGGTGGCTGGCTATGTTGAAGACCTCCCGAGTCTGTGTGCAGAAACTAGTCCTGAAGTGCCAGAGGCTGCACCCTCTGGCCAAATCCTGATTGCTTCTCTGCTGGCCTGCTGCGCTTCAGTAAAGGTTTGTAGGCAGAGGCACCAGCTCACGGATAGGTTGGTCAGAATGGCCGAGGTGGGGGCGAGATGTTGCCTTATATGCATCTGGGAAGTTTGTATACACCAAGTCCAACATATTCTCTCCTCTGGTCTTAAAGTCCACGCATTGTTTAAACTTGGGGAGCACAGTCTTTAAACTGGCGTGATTAAAATCCCCCACAACCACCACAAAACTGTCCGGGTGTGAAGTTTGAAATTCACTGATTTTGGGGTTACCACTGGGTGTCTGGGACTACCCCTTGAGAGGGGGGCTCTGTCATGGCTGGAAAATTCCACCAGACTCGGTCTCATGGCTTTTTTCTGTTTATTTATTCATCTGTTGCACTTCATGCCTTTTGGGTTCATGCATTTGTTTTCTGCTTGTCATTTTTCTGTTTGTGTTAGTGTTATATTTTTACTCTCTGCACATATTCATAATTATACTATGGCATGATGGTGTTTATCCTGTTATCCCCAGTATTGTCCTTTTTTCTGTTGACAGCTGTCAGGGGTATGAAGCTTTGTGTAGGCGTGCCTTGTCAGCTGTCAGTCTGTGGTTTTCCTCCCCCTCACTCACCCAGCTGAACCTGATTCTGTATTATTGCCTTCTCCCGCCTGCTCAGGCACCCACACCTGCCAAGTATTATGTGATGGGTTTTGAGCCCTATTTAAGAGTTCTGATTTTCATTCTACTTTGTCGCCACTTTGGCTTTTCACTCCACGTCTCCGCCACAGCCCTGCTTTGCTCTGGCGAATATTCTTGTAAGTAATCTCCTTCTCGTTTGCTTCTTTTTTTTTTTTTTTCCACAATATCTTTATTGAACCTTTTTTTTTTTTTTTAACAAACATGATACAAACAATCAAACACTAACACTAAAGTACTACAAAAAAAAAAATGCACTAAAAACAACCAACAACCACCAACAAAATCAAGTCTTCAACAATGCGCCTCTGTTTAGTCTAGACAATCCAATACATAAGTATACATATTATGTTCACCAGTTTGGAATTTACAAGGTCCACACACATCATTCACCTTCTTCTTCAAGAGTTATGTTTAAATTTTTTACATAATCAATAAAAGGTCTCCATATATTCTCAAACACAATTTCCTTTGATTTTAGTATATATGTTATTCGTTCTAATGGAAGGTTTGTTAACATCTGTCCTTAACCACTGAGTCACATCTGGTCTATGAGTCTTTTTCCATAATAGTGCAATACATTTTTTGGCATTAAGCAAACTGAGGTCTATGAATGTTCTTTCACTCTTTATTAAAATTATGCTTTTCTGGGTACAGACCCAACAAAAACAGTTTAGGATTCAATATGATTTGTTTTGAGATTATTTTTTCAATTGTTACCCTCACCTCTTCCCAAAACATTCTTATTAATCTACTTTCCCATAAACAATGAAATAGGGGTTCCTTTACTTTCCATGCAATTTTGTGCATGTATCTGGTATATTTTTGTTATATCTATTTAACTCCTCCGGTGTAACATACATCCGCATTAACCATTTGAAATGTATCAATTTAAGGCGTGCATTTATTGATTTGGTTTGAGCTTCTGTACCAAGCCAATTCCCATTGTTCCTCTGAAATTTCAATTTGCAGATCTTCTTTCCAGTAGTTTAATCTTTTCAGTGAATTTTCACTTGAAGATAGTGTCAATGAGTTATAAAACTCTGAAATAATACCCTTTCTTTTACTATCTTTCATCATCATTTTTTCCAAGGATGAATAAATAGGTCGAGTGAGAGCTTTATTTTGATTTGATCGAATAAAGTTTCTAAGGTTGAAGATATTTAAAAAAATGTGCTTCTATTGAGATTAAATTTGATCTCAGCTCTTCAAAAAGACATTATGTTGTCTGCCCCGGGCAATATAAATCCTGAATCTTTTGTATCCCTTTTAAAATTCCATACTTTTAATACAGCGTCCGCTCTCCCAGGTTTAAAATATTGATTACCCCATATTTGACTAAATTGTGACAATAACTGTGGTTCTTTTAAATAGTTTTTAGCTTCACACATAATTTGATCATATGCTTTACAAATGGATTTTTAACTTGACTCTTTGTAATTTTTTGCCGAATCTGAGTATATGAATATGGGAAGAGGTAAAGGTAAATTGTATCGATTCCATTTCAGTCCAGTGAGGGAGATCATTTGATGAAAATAATATGTCATAGACCTCAGTTGTGCCGACCAATAATACAAACATAAAATTTGGACCATTTCAGACCTCCACGATCAAATGGTAAATATAATAAAGACAGACGTAATCTAGCCCTCCTGTTGTTCCATATAAATTCCACTAACTTTTTTTTTATTCTTGAGAATAGATCTAAAGGTGGTGATAAGGGAATGTATTGAAATAAATAAAGTATTTTAGGTAAAATATTACTTTTAAGTATATTGATTCTCCCGATCATCGACATTGGTAGTGACATCCATCTCTGAGTTAACTCACTGATATCTGACATTAAGGCTTCATAGTTGACACTGGCGACTGATTCTAGCTTAGGCATAATTTGGATTCCTAAATATTTAAACTGATTTACAACATTGAATTGATTTACCTCAGGGGCTGGGTAATTTCTCTGGGTCTCATTTAGCATTAATATTGAAGATTTAGTTTTATTTATTTTATATCCTGATATTTCCCCAAAATTCTTTATTAAATTCAACAAGGTTGGAATTGATTTTTTTAGATTCGACATAAACAAAATTATATCATCGGCGTACAGGGAGATTTTATGTTCTGTTGGTCCAACTTTAATTCCATATATTTGTGAATGTAAACGTATCGCTATCGCTAAAGGTTCAATTGCCATAGTAAACAGTAAAGGTGAAAGTGGACAGCCTTGTCGACATCCTCTATTGATTTTTATTGGTTTTGAAATATTGTTATTTGTTAGGATTTCTGCTGTAGCATTATTGTATATTATTTGAACCCATTTTATGAAATTATTTCCAAGTCCAAACCTTTGTAGGACTTCAAAAAGAAAGGGCCATTCAACTCTATCAAAGGCCTTTTCGGCGTCCAATGATAGGAGAGCTGTATCCGGTGCTTCTTTATTAAAATAAATAATATTAAATAGTCTTCTTACATTATGGAAGCCTTGTCTACCCTTTATAAAGCCATTCTGATCTCGATTAATAATATTTGGTAAAATTTCTTGTATTCGTCTTGCTAAAATTTTACAGATTATCTTAAGGTCGGCGTTTAATAGGCTTATTGGTCTCATATTTTCACATTTATTAGAGGGCTTACCTGGTTTTGGCAGCAGTATAATTAAGGCATTATTTATGTATGATGGTAAATTATTATTTTGAAATGCTTCTAAAACCATTTCCAAAAAAGGTTTTATTAATTTATTCTTAAATTTTTTATAAAGGTCAACTGGAAGACCATCTGGTCCTGCACTTTTTCCTGATTTCATATTATCAATGGCTAGCCCAACTTCTTCTTGACTAATTTTAGACTCCAATATCTCCCTGTTTTCATTTGGAATACACGGTATAGATAGTTCGTTCAAAAACCCATTTAGTTTTGTTAAATCAGGTTCATTTTTGGTATCATATAATTTTTCATAGTAATCTCTAAAGGCTCTATTAATTTCTAAAGGATCTATAACTACCTGTCCATTACTTATAATACTGGTAATTGGTGTTTTAATTTCCAATTGTTTAATCTGCCATGCTAATAATTTTCCTGATTTTTCACCTTGTTCATAAAAAGATTGTTTCAATCTTAGAAGACTCGAGGCAGCTCTATTCGCTGATTTTTTGTCGTATTCAGCTCTCAAAATCAGTAATTCATTCTCCAACCTTGGGTCACTTCCTGCATACACTTTTTCCTGAAGATTTTTTATTTTATGTTCCAATTTAGCTCTCTCCTCTCGAGTCTTCTTAGATTTTGATCCTGTATAACTAATAATATGTCCCCTAATAAAAGCTTTGAAAGCCTCCCACTTTACACATGCTGATGTTTGTGTAGTAGTGATGTCAAAGAACTCGTCTATCTGTTTTTCTATATACTTGACAAATTCCTCATCCTGAAGCCATTTATGCTGAAATTGCCATCTACCTGATTCCTTTGTCAATTTTTTATCTACATATATTAGACAACAGGGTGCATGATCAGAGATCACGATGTTATCATAAAAGCAGTTTTGAATCTTGGACCTTAATTCTGTGGAAATCAAAAAATAATCAATACGTGAGAATGTCTTGTAGGTACTGGAATAACAAGAATAGGCTTTAACTTGTGGTTTCATTTCTCTCCATATATCTAACAATCTCAATTCTTTCATAAAATGATTAATAGTCATCCTACATCCAATGTGCGTACAATCCAGTCCTGTTGATCTATCCACACCTGGATTCAATGTACAATTAAAATCCCCTGCTATTATATGTTGCCCTGTAAGTGATGATAAGATGAGAAATAAATTAGCAAAGAACTTCTGATCATCTATATTGGGACCATATAAGTTCACAAGATTTATATTTTCTAATAGCAAAGAACCTTGAATGATTACATATCTTCCAAATTTGTCTCCAATTACATTTTTCACTTGAAAAGGAACTGATTTATGTATGAGAGTCATAACTCCCCTGGCTCGGGATGAAAATGAAGAGGTGAATACACTTCCCTGCCATCTACTCCTAATTCTTTTAACATCCTCCTCTATCAGATGAGTTTCTTGTAAAAACACAATTCTTGAACCCATGTCCTTTATTTTATTCATAACTTGTTTAAGTTTTTTTAAATTTTGTAGACCTCTGCAATTCCATGAAGTTAAATTAAGATTAACACTTTGGTCCATGATCAATAGAGAGTTTAGGATTACCTTGCAGTGTAAACATGCTCATACAGAGAAGCAAAAACATGAGTGGTTGAACATTCATCCTACAAACTACACACAAACAAATTTCCCCTTCCCACACTTGTGGCAAACCCCCCAAAATCAAAAGAAAAATTCTGTCTCCCGATATAGCCATCGACCGTTCCACACCCACGGGGAACAGCCTAAGCCACTCCTTCTTCATCCTCCCAATCACCCTAACTCTACTACTTTTAATGACGTAACATTAACTCTCCTCTGTAGTTTTCCAACTTAACTCCAAAATTTTTAACAACTTTGTACATCATAGTTTTTTTTTTTGTTTGTTTTGTTTTTGTTTTGTTTTTTTAATATATAATACAATCTATATTTTGTAAACTTACTATTTACTTCAAGTCAGTCAGATGCCTGTGCAAATGCTTAATTATTCTACCTTATATTTTGTTCATGCTTAGCTCCCACCAGTCTCTTCTTCTTCTTTGATCTTATTGATGAACTCCTGCGCCTCCTCTGGGGTCTTGAAGATGTGGGTTCTGCCCTCATACGTGGTCAGCAGTCTCGCAGGATAGATTACACCATGACGAATCCCAAGGTTGCGCAGCTCCTTACGTACGGGATCAAACTGCTTCCTCAATTGTTGGATTCCTGTGGCCAAATCTGGGTAGAACCGCACCTGCTGATCCTGGTGTTTAATCTCTCCTTTAGCACGTGCAGCGTTGAAGATCTTCATCCTGTCTCTGTTGCTAAGAAACTTCATAATTAAGGTCCTCGGCGGTCCCTTATCTCTCCGTGGGCCAATACGATGTGCTTTTTCCAGAACCACTGCTGATTGCAACTCCTCGCTGCCCAGCACCTCCGGAATCCACTTTTCCAGAAAGGAACATACGTCCCGACCTTCTGATTCCTCTGGAAGACCCACCAGCCTCAAATTATTCTGTCTCGACCGAGATTCCAAATCCAAAATATTATCTTCCAGAGATTTATTTTTTTTCCAAAAGTGCGCACCTTTAATTGAAGACGGGTGACGTCATCTTCAGCACTAGCGAGACGGAGCTCCATCTGCGCCGTTCGTTCTACACAGTCACCCAATTCCTTTCTTATTCCTTCCAACGCTGTCATAATCCCATCAATCTAGAGGAAAAGTCCGCTCTCATTGAACTCATGGCATGCCATCAGCGCATCTGCGCCATTCCCCGCAGAAATCGCACCGCCGCCAGCTCCTCCGCCATATATGGAGCCTTGTTTGCTGCGTCACAGACCTGAAAGTCCGTTAATTTGGACTGTTTCGCGGCTCGCTTTTTCCTTTTCCTGGTTTTTCCAGCCTTAGGCTTCGCCGAATATCCTCGCTCAAATGCTGGGATACGTTCTGTCCCAAATGCTGAGAGTTATTTGCCGATTTTTTTTCTCCAGGAGCAGAGCAGAGCGAGACACGGTCCGTCCTACGTGGCAGCCATAACCGGAAGTCTCGTTTGCTTCTTTGTTTTTTTGAGCACTTTGTGGAACTTTGTGTTTATCCTTTGCCTAATAAATTACACCTACAGCAAGTCAGCCCGCCTGGGTCTCGCATTTCTGCCTCTGAAGCGCAATTCATGGACAGTCCCTTTGCTTTTCCACTCTGTCAAGGCAACAAAACGCTGCCAACTTTGAATAGGAGTGACTCTCTTCTATGCCCACTGTAAGTCATCTCTTCAAGTTCATTTTGAGCTTAAATATGTTTTGGGCAGTGCATGATGATCACAATTGTTACTTGTCATTATTACTGGGACAAACGTTGCTCAAATTGACTCTTTTAACCAGAGTGGTTACCACCCCTGTGCCTGGGTAGAAGCCGTGTGTGTGTGTGTGTGTGTGTGTGTGTGTGTGTGTGTGTGAACACCAGGGTAAGCTGGCATACAATACACAAATGTAAAACTCTTCAAAGGCAGCTCTGGTCAATGTTAACTATAACGCTGATAATTGTTAATTGAGAGAAAATCTTTCATGTAAATGTTTTGAGGAAACAGCTCCGCTCCAGGTGCTGGCTGAGGGTCGGGGGGGGGGGGGGGTGAGAGGTGACTCACCCAGCCTCGGGGCTCCCTGAACCCTGACCCCCACACGACTGATGAATAGCGTGCTAACGAGGACCAGCTCTCTCTTCCTGTGTCTGCACTCTCTCGTCTTGTCTTTGACTACCTCTAATTTTTTCCCCCACTTTTTTTTTTTTGTTTAATCTCCCAGGGACTGATCTGGCAGCGGCAGTGTAGTAATACGTACACCGGCTGAACCTTTAAAGAGGCTCACCATCTGTCGTTTTCCTTGGATTTATAATTATCATCATATCACATTCAAACTAGGCACTGTCACACTCTTACATAACCTAACCCCTCTCTACGGCCGCATGCAATACTTAAGAATAGATTGAATAAATTATTATTGGGTGAGGTATTAAATCTTGGCCAGCAATAGAAGTGCTTTCGTTCTAATGAGCCTGCCCTAGCTCATCTCTGGCTCATATCCGCTCAGAGGGAAAGTGAGAAATCTTATAAGAGAAGCATGCATGAGCCACCTACCCACACATGCAAATACATTTAAGATACACCTCCTGCCCCCACCTCCGACATACATGCACAAATGGACGCGGTGCAGCCGTGGACGTTGCACTAGCATTTAACAGCCCGACCTGAGCCCATTTGCACAGTCCCATCATAAAGCCAATTAAAGAGATGAGTCTTATTAGCAGTGGAGTGCTGGCCCTCATTCATCACTGGGGTTTCCTGGCAGGGGCCGGTGACGCGCAGAGCTCTCCGTCATCTTTATTAGACCTGTCTCATCACGCCCTTATAAGACACTCATCCAAACTTCGCACAGACTCATGATTTAGCAGAACAGGCTTGGCCCACAAATCCATTCAGTCATCCATGGGTCACCTTTGAATGTGCTTCAAGGGATTTGAAAATGAAAGCAGAGAAATGTAGGCCTAGAGTGGTGCGTGCATGCACGTGTGTTGCAACCTCACTTGCTTGCTTTTTTTTTTTTCCAGTTCCCTCTAATTGAAAGAAGAAGAAGAAAAAAAGCGGTAATCTTGTTTCCCCTTCCTGCAGGGAAAACCGTTATTATCCTCACTGCAGAGCTCAGGCCCACCGGGATAAGTGGAAGTGGCTTCACAACAATGATGTGAGGTGAGGAGAGAAGGTGCAGAGAATCAGATTCCAGGGGCAACCTGGGGTAAATATTGCCCAACTCCCAGCTGAAAATCCTGTCTTGTTTTCTTGCTGCACAGGGTCGAATGCCCTGCTCAGACCTCCCGGACCACCTGCAGCTCCGCCAATGACAGATTCCCTCCACACTCTGGACCATCAGTGTCAAAGGGAGACTAATCCTCCTGCTTCTATCCCCCAAGCACAATAGCCCTGTCACTCGTTGTCTCATTCAGCATACCTTTAGCAGCTCTGCCTGTGTGTGTCAATATGAAGAAAACCAACGAGGAGACGGACGCCAGGTTCTCACGGTGCACTATTCATAGCTTTCCACTGGAATCTCTGACCTGTTCTGGCCTGTCTCATGAAACCTGCTCATCATAATAGAGGGCATTGATCCTCCTTCTCATTTGGCATGCACCTAGACATCTCTGTTACAGCCCACAGAGCGTCTCCTCTTAATCCAGGAGAGATTCTTTGGCTTTATTTGGGTTCCAGAAATGCGAGGAATGGAGTGGAACATGAGGCACGGGGTGACGAGCTTGGACATTTGAGTGCTGTTGGTCTGTCTGTGAGGACGAGGCCACGTCCTGGATAAATGATTTTCCAGGGTCAGCTGCTTTCCTCTGCCCTTACAAGCTGAGAAGATTACAACCAGTGCTCTCATTAATGATTGATCCGTGGAATTAAAATTCTACGGGTTTATCTTCTCTACTGGAAATGTCCTTTTCTCAACTTGCAACAGCTCTTCTGGGATTTGTAATCAGTTATACAAAGGAGCAGCAGCTATTGTGGAGCAAACATTGCTAAAATTGTCATAACAGACTTTCTCCTTGGGAACTCATGTGTGACTCCTGGCTCCCAGCCCTCCTTGACCCCTCTGAAGTTTCAACACCAGCCAAACTGATAGTGTCAGTAGAGGCCTTTGGGTTATCTGAAGTAAATACAAGCCGAAAGTCTAACTAAGGCTTTGATTTAAACTCAGCAGCCCTGACCTTAGCAGCACGGCTCTTAAACAAAGTCAGGCCAGGCAGATGTACGGTGTGGGAAAAAGTTACTGAAAGAAAAGTACAGGGGGAAAATAATTGTTTTGGCACAGCAGCACGAGCTGTGGAAATAACTCTGACAACTGGTTTGACAACAGCTATATGCCGATATCAAATTTCCCTTTGCTCCCTTTCTGCATGAACACCACTAACAGCATGTTACAGAAAAGGGCTGACAGCTCACATGACAATTAAACAGGGCTGCGGAGAGAGGTGCTTTTCTGCACATTACTGCGATAGCAGACATGTGACAGGCAGACAGTGATGGACGAGCCTCTTCATGTATTCAAGGCTGGACATGAAGGGAGAACTCTGCCACGTCTGCACTGATCTCAGCTCCTCTTTATTAATCATGCACTTAATACAGACGTCTCTGCTGCTTTCATCCTCTATTCTGCTACATCATGCTCTCACTTTTATCCTCAGAACAGCCATGACACTCTTTGCCTGCATGAAGCAAGACATTACTTTTTGTACAAAGACCTGTGTGTCATGATGAGTGTAAAGGTTGCAAGTACTGCCACTGTATCGGAGCACATATTAACAGTAGAAGTGGAGAAGAAAGACATTCAGTTACAGTATGTGCTGTGACTGCTGGGTAAAGACACTGTAGATAAGGAGGAAAATGACAAATCCACAGAGATGTCTCAGTTACTGGTTTGTATTTGCATGCTATTGGAGGTTTTGAGATTTTTTTGTGGATCTTGTACTATTTAGCTAGTTTATCGTTAATGTAAAGTTATACTTTGTTTTTCAATATATTAAATGTAACTAATAGACATTCCAAATAAACATTTTATTATCTAACTTACACTGCTTTCTCCTTGATCTTCGGGGGCCATGGTCTGCTTGTAGATGTTCAAGGTAGTGTGTAGAGAACAGGGGTTCAGGTTCAGAGGGGTTCCAGGCCTGGATGAAGAGTCATCCACCATGGATCTTCAGGCAGCTCTCCACATCTATCCTGAACCTGCTGAAGGGCTCTATTTTGACGGTTGTCCGCACACTTTTTTACAGACTTTCCGCCGTACGCCAATATTTTTGTTATTTTCTGTCAGCACATTGTCTGTTTTTTACGCCTTGTGTCACGCCATCAAATTACCAGTAGACAGTGCGCCCGACATGCGCTCGGAGGAGATGCCTCATTTCAAAGAGGTGTGGCAGCGCACAATCTAATACGCATTACACTATGACAGTGCATTTCATCAGAATCCGCTTTTGATTAGGAGACAGGAGGTCTATCATCAGAAGCGCATTGTTTAATGATATTTCAGTGGTGTGTTTTGACATCATGCAGCTGTGGCGCTCAGGAAACAGCAGCATTGGGACAGTCATGGGGCCGTATTACAACGGCGGGGTTGGCTGATCAGTTGTCTGACGCAGAACGCATTTATGGGCGTTTCCAAGTTCATTTCCTTATCACAATAGCGTAAAAACTAACTTTCCACCGGTGGATGATGCAGGACAGCAGCACAGACATGAAGAAAAGAGGATGATGCCTGTGCAAACATTCATAAAATTTCACTAATGATGGCGTGGGAGTCACTCCTGGCTGTGGGGAGATGGAGCGTTCCCTCTCCTCTTGCTTTCGCCGACCAAGGGTCTCCGCCTATCCGTCCTAGGCAGGAGGGAAGGAGGCGATCTGCTGCCTCTGGCCCCTGCCATGAAGCGAGCCCGCTTTCAGCAGCCTCTGCCGGGGGCTGACGGGTGGCTGTCGGGGAGCTTGCTGGGCTGGAAACCCGGGGAGCACGGCCGAGGCAGATGTGGATGCATCTCTTGTCTCTCTGGGTAGTTACAGTGAAAAGTAAAATGCTGCACACTCCTTGTTCATTCATTTATTCCCCTAAAAATAAACATATTAATGCCTAATAAGTCCGTGATGAAAACAAAAATCCCCACCCCTACCCCGCGTGCGCCGTGCATCATATTGGAACTCAGGCACACATGCTACATGTTCATTCACTCATTCCATAAAAAAAAAAATCATACATTAATGCCTAATGTATAGACTCCAACGGTAAGTTCACAATTAAAATTTGAGTGTGGATGGAAAAAAAAAACAAAACTGGTGTGTGATCATCATATAATTAAAATGATGAGCGATTATGACTGTTGCAAGATCCCAGCACATGCCGTTTCCTGAGCTCTGGAGCTGTGCCATGTCAAAACACACCACTGAAATATCATTAAACAATGAGCTTCTGATGACAGAGCTCCTGTTTGCTAATCAAAAGCGGATTCTCATAGAATGCACTATAATAGAAATGCACATTAGATTACGCGCCGCCACACCTCTGTGAAATGAGGCACTTCCTCTGAGCACATAGCGGGCACACTGTCTACTGGTAATTTGATGGCATGACGCAAGGTGTAAAAAACAGTGCACTGACAGAAAAACTCTGGCGCACGGCGGAAAGTCTGTCAGAAAAGTGCGCCAGCTGAGTGCACACTCAGATGATTTTTTTTCAGCCCATTCTTCACCATTTGTTCTTTTTAACATAACTAACTGGGCATCAACTGTGACTGATGTCTTCCTTATTACCAAGCAGCGTTACCATCGGGTGCATTTTGGCTCACACACCCGGGCTTTGGTCAGCGCAAAACCCATCTTAAACCGTCATGATGACAAGTCACTTTAGATAATGCGCTTCTTTGAATTAAAGGGATGGGAAGGAGCACTTTGGATTAGATTATCCAAAACACACCTCTGAATGATTAGACTGGCCTCTCTGCGTTATGTGCCGGCAGAAGGTCTGTTTTTACGCCGTTGTGATAAGGAAATGAACTTGGACATACCCCTAAACGCATTCTTTGTCAGTGACAACTGATCATCCGACCCTGTCATTGTAATATGGCCCAAAGTGTTTGTTATAAGACATTATAAGATAAGATAAGCCTTTATTAGTCCCACAATGGGGAAATTCCAGGATTGCAACAGCACAGGGATAGCAACACTCAGAGCAATAATCAGAAGGCAAGAAAAAAAAAAAAAAAAAAAAAAAAAAAAAAGAACATCTAGTAAACATATGTACATATTACTATAAATGTATATATATAGACACACAGTGCGGAGCATTATGGTTGGTGAATGTGCAGCAGAAAGTCTAAGTTCTCTCTCCGCGGATGCGGCGGGCCAGCTGGAAGTCTTTGGGCATGATGGTGACCCTCTTGGCGAAGAAGAGACCCACCAGGTGGGCCTCTCTGGTCTCCTGCAGAGCCATGACGGCTCTGCGGGCTCTACAACACTTAGTTCCAACCGAGCAATTTGACTGGACAATAGGGATTCCAGGAGTTACTATAATCCATGATAATTGCACTCCAATTTCACTGGATACTGTACGTATCACTGCACTTCAAAGGTGTTCTAGTAACGTTAATTATTAACGGTAAATTTCTATCAACTCTCAACAATTGCAGTACTGTTTTGGATACCTTAATTTCCACAGTGAAGTGCGTTTGACAAGAAATTATACATCTGTGACCCG